>JBBDHG010000174.1:532500-1132500 GCA_037951165.1 Lophius americanus
ATTTCTTTATTCATTATTGCATTTAGTTATTAATTCAATTATTTATCCTTGTCTTTTTTGGTCTTACATATCGGGAAAAGAATAAAGGAAATATAAATGTATTCAAAAAATGTAATTAACGTAAGAGGATAGAAACTGAAAGTTTGATGATGAAGAGGGGAATTGATTTTTTTGTCAGAGCTTACAGTATGCTATCATTATTTATTTTATTTAAGCCAAATGCTTTAAATTAAGTGTCTATATAGCACGCTATACCATTCGGTTTACTCCACAATCCAGATTGATCTTTTCATTTAATTTGCAGGAGGATAAAAACTCCGGGTTTGTATAATGCAGTACATGATTTCATATTTATTTACTTATGTTTAAGGTTTTGCCCACAATACCTGACTATATAATACCTTTAAAATCAATAAATCAGAAATCAGTTTTGTGTTCCGCGTATGGATTTGGCATAGGTTGTATGCCGGATGCAATTCCTGATGCAACCCTCCCCATTTACCTGGCTTGGGACCGGCACTAGAGGTAGAACGGTTTGTGACCCCCTTTGTGGCTGGGTTAGCTGTCTTAAAAATAAGGTTTCTGAAAAGATTCTAAACTAAATTATAAACTATTGTATCTTAAAAGCTAGATGCATTTCTTATGCAATGTAGCTTATTACTTTGTTTTAATTAATCATCAACAAATTATCAAACCACGTTAAAAGAGAGTAGTTGTATCAGGCGGGAGAAAAAGGGGAGGACCCAAGAGGAGGGTTTTTTTATATGGTGAGAGAGGACATGCTGTTGGTTGGTGTGACAGTTAAATGGTCAGAAATTACATAGTGCTTTTTTTTCTGCTTGACCACTCAAACCGCTAATACAACACGAGCCAGCATTCACACAAACATTAATACAGTGATGATAGCGGCTGCCATGTAAGGTGCCACATATACAGACGTAACCATACACACACAAATGGAACAGCCATTGGGAGAAACTTGGGGTTCGCTATCTTTCTCAAGGACACTTCAACATGTGGATTGCAGTGGCCTGGGATTGAACCAGCAACCTTCAGATAAGTGGACAACCGCTCTACCAACTGAGTCACCGCCGCCACAGTTGAAGATGCATAGTACAGGGAGCGATGGAAATATATGACCAGCCGGGGCGACCCCTAAATGGAAGAGCCAATGAAGAATAAGAATATCCAGAGGGTGGTACAGGGATGCAATCTGAAACTCAAACTGTAGAGATGAAATTGAAATAAGAAAAGTCTCAAATAACACAGCCATCATTTTAACTTTTTGTGCTCTGTGGAATCAGTAACTAGCTTTCGCTCTGCTGGTTGTTCTTGTTCTTCCACCCATGGTGCCGAGCTTAGTCCGGGGGACGAGGAGGCGGTTTGAGTGGGTAGAACGGAGGGATCATATTGAGGTCAGTTGGGTTAGTAGTTCTTTCAGGTAGGGGGGTGCATTGCCATGGATGCCATGGTGAGTGAGGAGAGATTTTTTAATAAATGGTGGAGACAGAAGCCAGTGAAGTGAATGAAGAATGGGGGTGATGTGCTCGTGTGTACTCTCTCATCAGGACCACTGTTTTGAACATACTGAAGTCTTTGAAGACTTTTATCAGGGATCCCGATGAGAAGTGAGTTACAGTAATCCATTCTGGAGGAGACGAACGCCTGGACCAGCTTTTCTGCATCACTCAAGGTTAGTGAAGAACGAAGTTTGGAAATATTTCTGAGATGATGAAAGAAGATCTTGCAGATTTGTTTGATGTGGGATTCAAAAGTGAGTTGAGGGTCGAATCTTACACCAAGGTTGGTGACTGATGAAGAGAGGGGAATGTCGTGACCAGAGGAGGTTATACTGGTTATGGAGGAAGACCCCTCTGTCTCCTCCAGACAAGCGTAGATAGTTGACAGGTTAGTTGATGAGGATGAGGATGAAGAAGCTGCAGAGGAATATGTGTCAGTTTTTATTTAGATTTTCGTGTCATCAGCGTAACAATGGAATGAGAGTCCATATCGACTGAGGACACGGCCAAGGGGGCGCATGTACAGTATGAAGAGACTGGGGCCAAGGACTGATCCCTGGGGGACTCCACAGGTGACGGTGTGTGTCCGGGACCTTGAACTTCCAAGGGAAATGTATTGTGTTCTGTCGGTGAAGTAGGATTGAAACCAGTTTAGAGCGGTGTCACTGAGTCCAAAGGTTTTATATAGGCAGTGTAGGAGTATTCCGTGGTCAACTGTGTCAAAGGCAGCAGACAAATCAAGGAGAATCAGGAGGGAAGGTGAACCAGCATCTGCTGCCATCCGTAGGTCATTTGTGACTCTAAGCAGAGCTGTTTCTGTGCTGTGGGCGGAGCGGAAACCAGACTGAAAGGTTTCAAAGAGGTTGTTGTATTTGAGGTGGTGCTGGAGGTGGGCAGCAACTACTTTTCCCAGAACTTTGAAGAGGAATAGGAGTTTGGAAATAGGCCTGTAGTTTACAAATAATTCTGGATCAAGAGTGGGTTTTTTCAGGAGTGGTCTGATTATGGCGGCTTTTCGGGCTGATGGGTTACTGTGTTGATGTATTTCAAATTCCTAAAGTAGATTTGACGTTTGGGCTTTGTGAGGGGGAACAGAAGTGACAATTCCATGGAGACGGCCTTATGGTCGAACCTACCCAGATCGTACTCAATAAGATTGGTTGAGGATTGAGGAGCAAAGAGTCAGTGATGAAAATATCCAGAGTGTGCCCCAAGGTGTGGGTGGGGACCTCGACAAATTGCATGAGATTAAAACAATCTAATAGTAGGAGAAATTTTGCTGCAAAACGACAGGAAGGGGAGTTGACAGGAATGTTCAAATCTTCAAGTACTATAATATTGGCAGAGGTTGTGCAAAATGCCAAGAAAAGGTTGTACATCTCAGAGATGAAGGCTGGGTTTGGTTTTGGTGAACAGTAGATTAGAGGTATGGTCATGGAGAAAGGGGGCTTGTAATTAAATGCTAGGCATTCAAAAGAAGAGATCCCAGGCAATGGCAGAGGATAAAAATCCAAATCACTGTGGTAGATGACACAGACCACCACCACGACCAGTGCTGCAGGCTTTCTGGAGGTAACAGTAACCGTTGGGACAGGTCTCATTCAAGACAGAAAAAACATTGGGTTGTTGCCAGGTTTCTGTAAGGCTTATCACGTCCAAAGACTTGTCCAAAAGACTTATTTGTGAAAGATTGTGTATTAAAGAGTTCAATCTTAATGCTAGATGGGGCAGTCAGTCTCTGTATTGGCAGAAGAAGACTGAAATCCACTCCACGTTTTCTATCCAGCTCAGAGAGTAGCGTGTTTTTTGTGGAAACTCCATGGTTGCTAGTCCGAGGAGGACGGTGCGCACGCAAGATCAGAAGGACGGAATGGCATGATCGGAGCGGGAGAAAAAAAAAACTTCCAACGGCAGCTTCTGTGAATGTAACGGGCCCGACGAAGGAGTCCAAGTTGCTTAACAACTTATTTGCAAGTGGAGTTTTGTAGTTGATTTTCATCAGTTGGGTGGCAGGATAATTTTTCATCATGCCAGTCTTGGAGACTAGCCTGTTATTAGCCGTAGCCATGGATACAATCTGTCTGTTCATCTTGACTGAGGTTACTGTAAACATTGCATTTGGTTGCAGTATTGGTAGCAGTAAGGCTCCAGTAAAGGGTAGACATTACACACTGTGCAGGATTATTGCTGACCTTCTGTGTCAAACTGTTAAAAGCAGATCAATAACTCATAGGGAAAAAATTGAAAGCACGAGAGCGCCTGGTAAGATAGAAAATTTCATTTCCATCAGAGACACTGTTGTGCAGCGATAACATTGGTGTCTAAGTGCATCTGCCAGACGAGTGGAGCATCAAGAAAGGGCAAACCAATTTAAACATTGATGATAAGCAGCGTGCTGTAGAACTAATCAATCTATGCTGTATCTACAAATTCAAGTATGACCAAGAGACTGAACCCCTTGAAACCTAAGCAGGATTTTATTGAACATAGTGGATTCTCTCTGTATGAACCCTGATTCTTCTTTTATAAGGGTGTAGAAGGGTTTGGAGTTTTATCTCTACTGGTTTTTCTCCTACCTTTCCTGTTTTTCTTCATCCTACAGGTTAGGCTGACACAAACACAACAAAACAATAGAACCATGCCTATTAATGTGAGTGTTAACTCTGAATGAACCATGTTTATTTGTGATACTTGTAATGAACAATAATTACACTCTATAAGAACACAATTCCTATTTTGCCTTGTTCATTGGATTCAGAGTATAAATAGATGAAAAACCAACGGGCTGGATTCTTCATTAGTTGGAAAAGCTCCACAAGATCCTCCAGCTTCAGCGATCGCCATACTGATGGCAAACAAACTCAGGTTCACCAATGTATCATGAAAGTAGATCTATGAGTGCACATAAAAATGTTGTCACACGTAACTGAAACCAGATTGACTACAGAAACTTAACCTGTAAACTAGTGAGTATAATAAGTGGCACTTCATACCAAAACCTATAATCTGAATCAGTAACTTGAATATAATAATGTAAAATGTACCGTAGGCGACCCGGTACATGAATATGGAAATGAGAATAAATACCTTCAATGAGCCTGTAGATAAATTAAAATCTGTGAATCTCAGGGATCTTAAGTTCCTTAAATGTTGTTAAGTAACACATCACAACTGTAGCTGAATAATTGAACAACTGAAAACAGATCACAACATTCTCCCGAATACTTCAAATCTTCTACATTTTCACAAGATTCAAAGGTCACGGCGCTCAGATACCATCCTCTTCCTCTGCTCCTCCGACTCCAAATAGTCAGGAATCGGGAACATATCCGGTTGTCCGATCACCATTTGAGCAAGCTGAAACATTACCCTTCGATCAGCTGTTTTGTCCATCGTCAGAGCCAGAGAGATGCCAGCCATCTGTTTGTCCATTTCTTCCAGCATTCCCTCGCCAGCACGGGTAACGACGCAACATGCCAATAAAGACATTCTAATCAGTAGTATCAGTGCAGTTGTTCCTGTTCTTTGCCAGTACTGGGCCTCAATTTCCCCAAATTTGGTCCAACAGATCCCATGACACCCTATTTCCTGCCAGCACTCTCCTTAAGCCCCTGCCTTAACCTTGGGATCTTAGTCATAGCAATCGAAAGTGCCCCATCAGATTATAATATTTTTAGGAATAAATTTGAATAATGTTCTCCAAACATTATTACAGATAATAATAATAATAATAATACATTTAATTTATAAAGCACTTTAGCTTTTTAGCAAAGAACCAGTCCAATACCTGCCCATTCAGTCACGTCATTATATTTGCTTTAGCAGTTGTTAGCAGATAATTATAATAATTATATTATAATAATTATAATAATAATACAGACATAATTAATCCAATCATCATTTATGTTTATTGCAGTTCAGGAAAAGATAGATCATACTTAAGACATAATCTAATTCCCTGAATGAGATTCCGTGAATCCTCAAACCTGCAAAACATTCACACTCTGTTAATTGTTCTATTCTGTTAATATCTAGTTGACTCGTTCTTTGATGTAATAATCAGAAACTTTGCACACACTTTACAAAATTAATATTCAGGGTACTAATTCAGATAGTTGTGAATCTTTTGGGATCCCTACAAGAGTCTGCATTGAACAGCCCACGTCGGAAGCCTATCCAAATATTCTTTTATGGAAATTTTATCTATATTGGTTATTTTTATTTACTTGTGATTTTTCTCTGCATTAGTTTGTATTTTCCTGTTACTCTTTCGCATTATCAACTAATTTCAGTGGCTCAGGTCCCATATAGCTCTCATTATCGTATTTATCATGGTCTAATTCTTTTTCTCTTTCTTTTTTTTTTTTGCTCACAGTCTAATTCTACATTTAATTCCTTCAGCTTTGTTGTATAAACAGTAATTGGAATAATGACCACTGCATTGGAAGTCGTAGTTGTAGCAATAGAACAAACTGGTTAAATTATCACCATTATTAAAATTGGTGGGTTTAGCAGATTCGATATTAACAATACTTAGTATTGTATACTAAGTAAACTCAAATTCCATTTGAGTTTATCTTGAGTTTCGAGGTTGAGTTGGAACAGCTGTGATATCCTTTAGGTAATCATTAGCTAGCGCTTAAGCTATTCTTACTTTATTTAAAGAATCCTGGAACAGTTGTAGTAATGGTTGTTACTGTATCTGGAGTTGAATTCAAATGGTAGTAGTTATCACTGATTTAGAAGAATTTAGATAATACTACTATAAATAGCAAGATGAATTAAAGATGTGGCACTTGGAAAAATTGAATTGTGGTACTCAGGGCAACCATGGTTACTGGGTTTGTAGCTGCTGAATTGGCCTATTTAATTAGTGTAGCAGCAACTCTTCCATTCTTAGCATTAGCCACTATTGCCACTTTTTAGCACTATTGGCTATGTTGTGTTACCTTCACTCGCTCCTTGATTATTTTCGATTGTATGAAAAATGTTCTAGGGAATAGAATTATTCCTTTGTCTTCATTTAATGTAAATGTTTGTAAGGTCAAGAAACATATGTTCCATTAAAATGAACAAACTGTTCACTAATCAGTCATTTATTTTACCATATTTAATCTGCATTCAGTCTCATTCACTCAATCTTATTCCTTATTGATAAAACCAAGATCATGATCTGTTCCCCATCCAGCCATTACATTTACAAACCTGGCACCAGTTCTAATTTAACATGGGTTGGAATCGGTGTTGTTGCATCGCACTCATCTGGTTCAAGGCTTCTGGCTCTTCTCCACAATGACTTAGTGGAGATCTGGGCTTCGACTATCGGGTCCTTTATAATCCAAACAGGCTCCTCCACGTCCGTCTCTCCTTGTACATGTTTTCTGACTGTACTTATATAGCGCTTTTCAAACCTGTGCGACCACTCAAAGGTCAACATTGTGAGCTGGAGTTCACCAATTCAAACAAGCATTCACAGAGTGATGACGGACGCTGCCATGTAAGGCTCAACAGGAGCAGTAACCATTCACACACAAATGGAACAGCCATTGGGAGCAAATTTGGGTTCAGTATCTTGCTCAAGGACACTTCGACATGTGGACTGCAGTGTGAAGGGATCGAACTGTTGACCTTCAGATATGCGGAAAAGCGCTCTAAAGACTGAGCCACCGTCGCCAACTCTACAAGATATTTGAAATGAATTCCTTAAAACAAATTTTTATATCTCTTAAATGTTTTGCTTGTTTGATAATTGTGTATTAGATATGGTTTCCCCTCAGTGCAGGAGACCTAAGGACTGTTTTTGGTTTATAGCTACTGACTTTTCCTTGCAGTTCTATTTTTAGGTTTTAATGACCAATTAAAACCATTGTGTATTTGAGGCTCCAGTCTATTGTGTGAACTGAATACTGTGTATAGCGGCTGAATTGTTGTTTGTACGTGATTGAGTTTGGATAGTGTAAAGGCTTTAAACTGTCTTAAGTAGTACATAACCTGTTGAGTGATGTAAATCCATGTAGAGTAGATCTAAGTGTTAATATTTGGGTAAACAGTTGATTGGACTAAGCACTTTTTGAGAGGTGAAATTTTGCTTATCTTTTGTTGTTTAAAACTAAGGAGTATTGTTGTAAGTTTATTCTGTGTTCTCTGACTGTCCAAATATATTGCTCAGATTCTGTATTCTAATTAGGAATTTATACGGTTTGGCAAATCAAATTATTTTCTTGAATAACATAAGAGAAGTATAAAACTGGACTTCATTAACGAACCCTTTCCAAAGTTTAAATGAAAAATATATGTTAAGTGAAATAGTTTATTTGCACATACATACTTTTTCGCACAACTTTGTTGCCCTTGGGGCAGTTAGCCATCAATGCTAGCTCCGTTAGCAAGTGGCGATTCCCACTATATGTTAGCACTACGCTAATTGACCCTGAGGTAATCATTTTTTCCACATTCTTGTATGGCAGTTAACATTCAGACTGCACCTGGAAGCCTTTATCTCTCATTTGAAGAAGAGGTTATCAGCCAAAGTGAACGCTAACGTTCAGGGAAAGCAGAATTAAAAGGCCAAAATTAAACTGCAGCCTCTGGCTGCTTCCATTGGTCCGCAGGTCTACGGCCGATAGGGAAGGGAGCCTGTGTACAGGAAACACTGCAGGCTTGCACAGGTAGTAATTTCAAAATGAAGGTGTATCTTAAATATGACGATACGCTAGTTTGATATTACATCAATTTGATTTGATTGGACTGTGTTCAACCAATCGATATAGTAGTACATATCGATTAATTGTTACATCCCTAATTAGCACTAACACCTAGAGGAAGACACTATATTGATCTCAAACCTGAGGATTAGAATATGATTGAGGAGCTTGAGCTTCTTCTCTGTGGTCAAGAATATCTTACTCTCTCTGCACTTCCACAGCTAGTGCTAAGCCCCAAGAAGTCCGTACAGAGTTCGGCTTTTTGAGACTCCACCAGTCCAGTCATTCCAGACTTTTTAGACGGAACAGTTAACCACAAGACGGCAAGGACTATCAGAGTATTTATGCTTACTTTTCTTAATTTCAACCACGGGCTCCTTTAAAGACTTAAACATTCACACATCCATTAATGCATTACTCACTCACACACACACACACACACACACACACATACCAGTGTGTACAGAGAAATTTAACAAGGTGTATTGACTGAATTCTCAAGAATAACTTGCAATACATTTTGGCTTTTTAGAAGCCTTCAGTAGAGAGACAAAATGATGAAACTGTATGTTTGGCCATCCTGGGAGAAAAAAAACAATTGTTACCTTCCTTTCCTTTTGTGTTTGCCTACAGATGTCATAAAGGCTTAGTTTATGCCTGAGACTTGAAAATTTAAGTTCTGAAAGTTAATCTGTACTGAAATATGGATTTCTATGACGAGCTGAAGCCCTACGGCATTGCCATTAATGGTTGTATTGATGATTTTAGTTGCTAAATTATGTGGATGTCGTACTACAGAATAAACGACGACTCCAAAGTAAATGCAAACTACTTCATCAAATCCATTTGGTGCTTGGGAGGATGATCGGAGCGACTGCCAGCTGACACATAATTGCCAAAGAAAAAAAATAATCTTCCTCTGATTTATTTTGAATTTATTCTCGAAAATGAAATCTGAAAAAGATAAAAGATCCTTTTTCAGTCATAGAAAGCTAAGCTTGTGGAATGTTAATGCTAGTACTCTGTGTTTTTTTGGCTTCAGATTGATCATTGCATTTGTTATAATGTTTTTTGTGCAGAATGCAGGGTCATTGGAAGTCAAGCAATAAACATGTTGTTTATTAAAAGAAGGGAAAAAATTATTATTATTTTTTTTATCATTCATATGTTTTGTATTTCACATTTGTTCTTGAATTGCTTCGACAGAGAAATCAAAGACTGACTCAAAATGTAATTAGTATGTAAGTTTTAAAACAATACCCACAAGGCTGATTATTTGGCAACATGACAGAACTGCAAGAAAAGTCAATAGGAACTATAACCCCTTTTAAAAAGTTTCTTGCCATTCAAGGCTTTCTTGCCATTCAAGGGAAAAAAAATAATTACCTCAATAAAAAGGATGTTGCAATCAGTGAACCTCATTTAGTGAGGAAAACATTAAGAATAAAAGATGGGTAGTAAAAAAAAAAGATTTAAGATTATACGACAATATAAGTACATATAATAACTAATGATGCTCTAAAATAGCACGTTAAAATCCAATTTAAAGCTAAATGAATTATAATGCAAAACAAATAGCAGCGACTAACAGTAAAACGTTGTGATGAATAAACTATATGTAAATAAAAGAGGGGTCAAATCTCAACAAGTTATCTGACGGCCCTTTCCAAATAGAGAAGGTCTGGAAAGTACTCTTATTGCTTTAGAGGCCCAAGAATTCCAACATAAGCATCCACTTGGAGACGGGTAGCGAGACAGGTGGCTCACTGGGATTGTAGCTCCTTGTGTGACTAATAATATTGCAAAAGGGAAAAGCATCCCTGCCACACAGCGGTTTTTTGTTTATTTATAAACTCCATCCCTCCATAATTATGGCCTGCAATCAAGTGTTGTTGGGAAGCTCTATTGTTGTCATGTAATAGAATTGAGACAAGCTTTTTGTATATTACCTTCTTATTGCGTAGATCTCATTAAAGTAACTGTTTATCGAGAAACCCATAATCACGCTTTTATCATATACAGCAATTTGTTGATTTGAATGCTGACACTGTACTTATTGTAACCATCAATGCTCGAAACCATGGAACGCCGCAAATTAATTGCTTATTATACGCCCAGTGCTTTTTATTCAATTGCCTGGCACTAGGATTTGTGAGAGAGGGAGAGAGGGAATGAGGGAGGAAGTCAGGTAATGAAACAAAACTATCATGATTAAAAAATACAAAGCTTGACTCACCCTGACACACTTTCACAAGAATGACACGAGTTAGATTTTAGGTGTTTAACAATCTCCCATGATCCAATGAGGAAATGTCGTCTCATGTACGTGGAGTAAAGTTAGCATTGGCATTTAATAGTTAGCTCCTAATCATCATCAACTATATCATTAAATTGAAGTTATTTAGAAGAGCACATTTGAGACCAAACTACCTGAGTTTTTAAAAAAAACAACTACTTTTTAAAAAACTTTTCCTTTACCGTGGTTTCTTTTAAAAAAAAATAGAGAAAAGAAATCTTTGGCTCTCAGACTCTTCAGGGAGATTGTGATTGAAGGGAATCTGCCATGAGCAGCATCAGGTATAACTCCCCCTTGCAGTCAGGATACGTTGGGGGGGGGGGGCTGATGACTCTGCTGAGACTGATAAATGATGAAGTTAATGGCAGAAATGGGGAGGTGGAGGGCGCACGTACCGTCTCCATGAAGAAATCAGATAAATGAAGGAAGTCATGTTAAAAAAGACAGCAGCAAGAGGATGGGCTAATAGTGAAGATGTGTCACTGGTGTGTACAGATGTGGTTGACTGAAGGGCAAAGCTGATATCTGATTAATTGAGACTGCGCGTGCGTGAGTGATATGTGAAATGAGAGGCATCTGGAGTACGATGGTGTTCCTGGCTGAGCTTTTGCTAGATCTTCATACAGCCCAACATTATAAAAGAATTAAATGTCTTCCTCTTTTTCTGCTTTTGGCTGTTCCCTTTAGGGGTCGCAAAAGCAGATGATCTGTTCCCATCCTTCCCTGTCCTCTGTATCCTTCTCTGTCACACCAACTAACTGCATGTCCTCTCTCACCCTATCCAGAAACATTCTCTTTGTTCTTCCCCTTTTTTTCTCCTGCCCGGTAGCTCCATCTACAGCATCCTTCCAGCAATAGATCCACTATCCCTCCTCTTCACGTGTCCAAACCATCTCAATCTGGTCTTTCTTACTTTGCGTCCAAGCCTGGGCTGTCCCTCTGATGATTTTGTTTCTAGCCCTGGCCATCCTCGTCACTCCCAAAGGAAATCTTTTCCAGCTCTGCCTCCTGCCCTTTGGTCGGAGCCATTATCTCTAAACCATAAAACAGAGCTGCTCTTACTGCCATCTTGTAGACCTTTCTGTCACAGATAACTTCTGACACTCTCCACCCAATCCACCCCGTCTGCATTCTTCACCTCTTTTCCACACTCTCCATTACTCTGTACAGTTGACCCTATGCACCTTCTTCACCTCTACCCCTTGCATCACCATGGTTCCACCTGTCTCCCTTTCATTCACACACATGTATTCTGTCTTGTTGTGACTGACCTTCATTCCTCTTCTCTCCAGCGCATACCTCCACCTCTCCAGGTTTTTCTTCCACCTGCTCCCTGCTCTCCCTACAGATCACAATGTCATCCGCAAACATAATAGTCCATGGAGACTCCTGCCTTCTCCCTGACAGATGAGGTCAGGCAGAAAAGTAAGGTGTGGCTCAGATTGGAGCCATGGGGCAGTTCCGCCACCATGAACCCATCCATCACTCTTACTGCATACCTCACCAATGTCTTGTTGCTGTCGTACATTTGTTGTATCACTCTAACATACTGACAGATTTCCTCATGCAATAACACAATTCCTCCCTCTGAACTCTGTCGTCAGTTTTCTATAAAGCCACAAAGACACAATCCTCAGGCATCCTCTCAATGTTCTTACATACTCCAACAACTCCGCACCTCCACCGTATCTCCTTCCATTCCCACCATGATTGAAAAGTTTATATCCTCCTCCTCCTTTATTTTCTAGTTGTGCTGCCTTTCTAATTGTTCTCATGGACACACAATATGTCTAACTTAATTCTCTCCATCACATCAGCTAGCTCTCCACCTTTTTCTGTCATTGTGCCAGCATTTACATTTCCTACTGTTACCCTCTTCTAACCTCTTTGTCTGCCGTTACGTTTCCCCCGCTCAATCTTCTTTTTCTTCGTCCAGCGGTTGTTTAGTTACCTCCGGCAAACCGGCTTGTTTAAAATGCCAATGGTGGTCCTTGTTAACTGGGGGCCTGACCTATCCGGTTTGGAAATCAGTTTCGTGTTCTGCATATTGATTTAGCACCGGTATTGAGTTGAATATCCTTCTTGACACTTATCTTCCCATTTGTAGGGGCTTAACTCTGTTTCGCTTCAAAACATTGGTTTCGGTTCACTTCCAAGTAAACCCTGGTGCGGTTAGCAGTTTTCCTCTTCTTTATCTGCTTCTGCTTCTTCTTCATCTTCTCGTTTGATGTTTATTGGTTCATTGCCGACAAGAACGAGCATGAGTTGTTCGTTGTCATGATGTTGTTCAGAAGGTTTGGTTCGTTTGACAAGGTGCAGTGTGAAAGCGAACCAAACCAAATGAACATGTAACAATGATGCAATTTTCCCCCGGACTATCATGTATGCAAACGTCTTTAAATAAACCACAGTAGCTGCCCCGTTTCTGTCAAACCCAACCTTAATCAGTTTATGACTTGCACCTACCTATGAAAGGAACTAACTAATCTCATCTGAGACCTTTGTCGTTGCTTTAAAAACTCTTTTGGTGGCACAGCCCAGCCAAACGGCAGCTGTTTTGAAATGTTCACCTCAGGACGTACGTGGGTTGGCTTTCGCACGTACCAGAAAGTGTATTCATCAGTTCCTGTCCAGCTTGATATATATAGCGTGAAAGATTTATTTTATACATTTAATTTTCTTTGTATAAAGAGTGCTGATCAGATCTTATTCAGGAAGCTGTAGCTGAAAGGTCCTGAAGAAGAATAGAAATATTTTCTTTATCACCTACAGCCATACACAATACAACATTGTGAAATTAATTCTAGGCAATTATTCCAAGGTGAATGCAGAACATTCATTTCAAAATTTTGTCTTCTATATATGTACTGTGTAAGACGAGGTGATAAGTGAAGAATTATTTGTCCTTCATTCCGACCTGTACTTGCATTTATAGAAACGAACCTTGAATTCGTTAAGGGAGATTAAAATCCTTTAGAACGGCCACTTGACTCCTTACATATCAGGCCCGTTGCATTTCCACCGAACTCCACAAAAAAATATCGCAATATCCGTCTTTCTTGAAACAGTGTGTGTTCAAGGTCCATCTTTCTTTTCTGCTTGGAAAAAAACATCTTTCCTGTTTGTGGCAACAAAAAAAAAAGCGCTTCTTTGGAAAAAAGGCGCGGCCACTGCTGGACAAGCGCGGGCGCCACCACCTCTAACCTTTGCCATTGCATTCCGCAAAACAAAATACTTTTTGAACTTTTTGAAAAAAATACAATTGGGTTTTATTACATGTACAATGTAATTTTATTACAAATGGATATGAAACAAGTATAAAATAATTAAATAATTAAATGTAAACAACATAATATTTTTGACATCCCTGGCGGGTCGGATGGAGAGGGGGTCGGGCCGGATGTGGCCCGGGGGCTTCCAGTTTGAGACCCCTGATTTAAGTGATCTTTTAGAAGGAAAGGATCAAGATTCTAAGAGGGAAGAAGTTTTTTTCATAAAAGCCCAGTTGCTGTTTGATATGAAAGTCACCTACGTTGCCAGAAGTTTGCAGCAGGTGTGAACGCTGAAGGACAATTGCAGCAGGTGTGAACGCTGAAGGACACTTGTAGCAGGTGTGAACGCTGAAGGACACTTGTAGCAGGTGTGAACGCTGAAGAACAATTGCAGCAGGTGTGAACGCTGAAGGACACTTGTAGCAGGTGTGAACGCTGAAGAACAATTGCAGCAGGTGTGAACGCTGAAGGACACTTGTAGCAGGTGTGAACGCTGAAGGACACTTGCAGCAGGTGTGAACGCTGAAGGACAATTTGAAATGTTACATCAGACAAAAGTCAAACATTGTATTGAATGGATTCAGACCAATTTTTTTTGCTTCAGCCTGTGTGAATGAAGGCCCAACCTGTGAAGACAATTCTTTATAATCACTAATATTGTTGGCAGGGACTCTCTTCTGCAAGTTGTTACTGGTTAAAGTGGTCCCAGTAGTGCTAGCACCCTTTTAACCCTTTATTGATACCAGAATGAAAAAAAAATCGATGGAAAGATTATTTTACATTTTCTGTCTAACTGACCAATCTTATATCTTGGACTTTCTGAATAAACCATATAATGATATATTGTTTTTTGTCAAAAATTGCTTTAAGTTTTTACTATTTGATCCTAATTAGACTTTTTTTGTTTGTATCGAGTTACACGATTCCCTTTCGTAAATCCTCATATGCTATAAAATGCCAAAATAATCCCACTTATTGAATATGACTTTCTCAGTAGCCGTGATTAATGCCCCCTCCTCAGTGGCCACGTTGACTTGTGGTGTCCTCCAGGGCCCCATGCGTGGCCCCTTACTCTTTGTCATATACATGCTGCCACTGGGTAACATGAGTAAACTGGTTCAGTTAAATGGCGCACGTTTTTCAAAAAGAAATAAAAACTCAAAATGTGCTCTACCAAACAGTTGAGCAGGATATTAAAGGGTTAAAGGTTCCGGGACATACCAAGTGATAATGAGTGCAAGGTGACACATTTAAATTTCCCCATTATTCTTAAATGTTTGAAAATATTATAATACATAATCCAGGTTCAGAATATGCGTAATGATAACAGAAATTCTTTGATGTGTGTATCTTGTTTATATTGTAGTGTAAGCTATGTTTTTAGTATTCAGTCAAAGTAAGACCCCCCTTTACTGTGGGTTTGTTCAACACCTCATCCATCACAGGTAAGAAATGGAAGGCTGCCAGTGTCAATATTTGTGAGCTGCCGTTATGACCACTGCCAGCGGTCCACAGTATTTTTAATTCTATGAAATAAAAATATATAAAAACGTGGTTTGTCTGCACCTTCACCTCTGCTTCGAAGTTCTAAAAGTGTTTGATAACCCTGACTACAATTTTCATGTAAAAGTCAGATTTTGTACAAAGATCTTACATAGTTCATAGCATACACACTAAATAATAAACACAGGTTTATAGCATACACACTAAATAATAAACACAGGTTTATAGCATACACACTAAATAATAAACACAGGAGGAGGAGGTAAAAATATTACTTTCAGTTGCTGTTCCTGCGGCTTTGCCCGAGGCGCTGACTCCATTCTAGAGGAGGTGTTTCTCATTTCCACACATAGGCAGACCCCCTTGGAGAAAATCCCTTCTCTCCATGCCTTAAAGCTGATGGAAATGTCTGTTGATGACAGACTAAAATACTATCAGCATGAATATACCGTTCAATAAATACATACAGTTTGTACATTTCGTTCTTATGGTTTCTTATACTTATCCAGAGTCAGGGTTGCGGTTAACCTCTTTCTTCACTGCAATGGACCGATGAGGCGCATGTGATACTGCTGATTTTGCACCAAACCAGCTGTTCATTTCACGGTCCATTTTCCCATCACTTAAGAATAAGACATCAAGATACTAAGGAGACGGTCCACCGTTTACCAGCAAAGAACTATCAAATTTCGAGGTACTGAGTCTCAACAGTCCAGCTGGAAGTCATGGACGGAACCAACTGAACCAAATTGTCTGCAATGCAATTTAGACTGGATGGGCAATCAAACCTGCAAGAGTACTTTTTCTGTTCTAATATGTGATTCATCACATATTGGAACACATCCCCCGGTCCCCCCTTTTCAAAAAGTTGGACCACAACCCCAATCTACCTCTGCGCAAGTACTGTCCCCGTCCACCACATGAGAATGAATAAGCATGTCAACCATTACACCCCACGAAAGTGTAAAGCCTTCTGCGTAACTTCAGAACTACCTCAGTGACCTCTGCCAGGGAAATTAATGGACATTTCCCCGAGTCTTCCAACTCTGCTTCCTCTATGGAGAACATGATAGCCAAGAAGATTCTCAAAGTGTTTTTTCCACCGTCCAACAATATCGTCAGTACAGGTCAGCCATTCTCCGCTCCAGCTGTGCAGTCTGAGCATTGGTTAGCAAGAACTTCCTTGAGGTTGACCGAAACTCCTTCTTCATGGCCTCCCTGAACTCTTTCCACACTCTGGTTTCTCCTTCAGCAACCTTTCTGGTTTCTCAGTAGCTCTCTGCTAGTTCAGGAAGCCCCTGAGCTATCCAAGTCCGTATGGTCTCTTTCTTCCGCTTGACAGCTTCCTTCACCCGTGGTGTTTACCAGCGGACTCTTAGGTTGTCGCAGCAATAACCTTCTGGCCAACGCTACTAGCACTCGCCTCCACGATAGAGGACTTGAATATGGCCCACTAGGATTCCATGTCCCACCATCAAAACTCCTCCTTCTTTTTTCCCTCCTCTTCAGTCTTCTCTTCCATCAGCTCGAGAATTGTTGGCTGACCCAGCTCCAAGTGGCTTCAAAAACCGCTAATGGGAACAAGTGAAACAGACAGGTGGACATGACATGATTATGATGGGACAACTTTTAGAAGGCATTATTGTGCAGAAGCCCTCCCAGTCGGAGTCCTCCTTCAATAACATCATATTACTTGGGGTTTGTAGGCGGGAGCCAATGATCCACCAAAAAACGGAGCAAAAAAACTGGAACACCATCTCCGTCGTCCGAGGACCAGAATGTTCCTTCCATCATATCCCTCCGTTCTACCCACTCATACCGCCTCCTCCTTCCCCAGACTAAGCTCAGCACCATGGGTGATCGGGCCTTCTGTTCTGCTGCCCCTCGTCTGTGGAATGCCCTCCCTGACCATCTGAGGGCTCCACAGACGACTGACACATTTGAAAAAGGACTTAAAACTTTCCTTTTTAGCAGAACCTATAACCTTAATTAACATTGCTGCCTTTTGGTCAGGCTTTTATATAGTTATTATTATTAAATTTTTTTATTGATGCTT
This sequence comes from Lophius americanus, assembly GCA_037951165.1. NCBI lineage: Eukaryota > Metazoa > Chordata > Actinopteri > Lophiiformes > Lophiidae > Lophius > Lophius americanus. The sequence continues at coordinate 549,852 of JBBDHG010000174.1, forward strand.
TTATCTGCTTTTACTTTGTAGCACTTTGAGATTTGATCCAAATGTAAAGTGCATTATAAATGAAATGTATTAATATTATTATTATTATTATTATATCATGTGTATTAGAATGTGGATACCTGACCAAAGTCAGACTGGTCCAATCAGGGCGCACTGGGATCGGACAAATATTTAGATGATATGTTGGGGGATCGGTCTGGTCAGGGATAGCTCAAATTAGTTTCGGAGCGGGGGCATTGCATGCACTCACTTTTAAAGTGATGCAATTCAATGTTATGTTGAGTGCTATGCTGTAACCAATGGAGCAACAATATTCCGTTTTTCTGTCTAACTAGCAACTAATATTGGATATAATTTCACACAGTTTCATCATGGTACTGTGTGAAGCCTTCAGCATAATGATTCCAAAACAAACTAACAACTAACTGGAATTACCTTGACCAGATCCTGAGGTGCAGGGGTAGCCTTAGGAATTTTAATGGGGTGGCCAGGGCTCAGGACGGGGCGAAGATATAATAAGGGTCGGCCACAATATGCCACTAATATGTGTAAATATTTATTGACCATGTATTATTAATGAATTGAAACAGGGTAATGATATTTTTTAACCGTTGGTCCGATTTAGCCAAATTGGTGGAGCTGGAGGAGATCTGTCTGATATATCAAAAAAATATATCAAATATCACAAATGTAAAGTGCGTTGTGAATTAAATATATTATTATTCTATCAAATTTCAGCCTTATAGTTCATATTTCACTGAAAATGGAAAATATTTTGGCAATAACTTTACATTTAATTTGAGGAGTTCAATCCCCCTATTGCTTGCATAACGCAGGGGATTGGGGACTTGTCATATGGGCTGTGGGTGACAACAGCACAGGTCCAGTTGTGCGGTGCTGTCAGGGTAACCCCTCCAGAGGTGTGTCGGTCCTTCTAGTTGACGCGCCCCGGTATAACTGCGCCTGGTCTCTCAGGCAGATTCTGTCTGTGCGGAATCTCTGCAGCAGCAGACCGTCGCTCTGCGCTCGTTTCTGATTCAACTCCTGATCTTCAACACTTCCATCCCGACATCTGCGAGGCGAAAAGCGACCGAAGGCACAAAGGTAATTCTTTCCAAGGATTTTATTTAATCTACTCCCTTTCCTGATCCCCGCGATTCCCCGCGCGTCTTTTCATAGAATGATGAATTAATTGGGTTTTGCCTTACATTCCTGACGCGCAGAAGTTTACAATCATTCATTTAATCGAATCCTTCAACTTGATCTTCTCTAAACTCAAGTAAAGAATCGCTCATTAGCGAGAAACTGGAATTAAAGCTCCGTGGTTTCTTTTCATATTGCCCTAAAGTGTTATTTCTGATTAATTTGTTTATTCTAAACCGGCTGTGTGCAGGAGATGTTGTGCTAAAATATACCTAAAAGTTGTTTAAAGAGTCCCAACTGAGTCGACTGAAAAAAGACACCTCAAATATTGAATCGAAACCCTTGTTTGTGTGTTTTGACACAGTAGCCTATATAAAGAGAGGATTAAGATTCTGCATCACTTTTAATTTTCTCTAACACTGGAGGATAAACATTTTTATTTTTATACTAATATCATGAGAAAAACTTAATTATTTATTGTATTATTATTATTATTATTGCTGTTCTTTTTTCGGTTAATTGTATGATATTTTTATTTATTTATTATAGGCCATTAATGCTATACCAATGTACCATAATCATGATATAATATCAATATAATAAATTATAGTGATAAATTGCAATAATTATAGGCAAATGATAATAAAAGATACATGCATGGAAAGCCCTGAAGCTCTTCCATGCTGTGATTCAAAATAACTGTAGGTGGGGGGGGGGGGGGGGTTAAATCGATGATCATTGATCGTGTTATTTCACCAATATGTAGCTCACAGAGTGCAGCCTCAGAGGCGTATAGAAGGATTTCAAAATCATATCATTGGATTGATTGCATCAGTGAAAGTTGACTCCATGCAGAATTCCTCCGCAGATTCACCGCAATGCAAAATCCTCTTGATTGCTGTTAAAAACTACTGATGATAAACACGTGATTAGAAGTATCAGTAGCAGGTTTTTCAGGGTCAACTAATCAGATAACCTGGTACCACTTGATGGGTCCTGTGGCAAAATATTGAAGTGAAGCCTACACAGCCGACATTCATCCTTTTCTATTACAAAACATAACAGACGGACAGATTGAATGAACAATCAGGCTCCTCCTGGAAACGGTGAACTGCTTCCCATTATGGAGGGGAAGAAGGGAGAGAATAACAACGCACTAGTTAATGATAATGCTGTGTTTGTGTGTGTGTGCATGCACGACATGCACAAGCAGACACACTTAATTATTTGTGGAAAAGATAAATTAACTAACACTGGGTAATTCACAATTATCTCTGCTATTCTCCCCGGGCTCCTTAAGATTCCTTTTTGTTTGCTGTGGTCCAAGCAGTCATTATTTTTGAAATAGGAAAAGACCTCCACTCTCTTGTGACCTTATGATCAACCTGTTTGTAAATACAAAACAATTGCAATTTGAGAAACAAAATCCAAATATAGGATGGATATAATTTCCTACTCACATAAGATTTCCATTTTTTTACCAATACCTTTCACATCTTTTGGTTGCATATTTCTTGTTCAATTTTATATATTTCTCGCATATTTCCTGCCCCTCATTAACAGTTGGAGGCTTTTTACTCCACCATTTTATAGGAACGTTGGTAATATTTGGAGTAAATATCTGTGCTGTACTGTACAATCCCTGGATAGAAATAGATAAAAAAAACTCAAATCTAGCACCAGGTTTATTATTGGGCCACAGAACCTTCATGCTAACCTGATAACTCAAATACAATTTTGTGGATCAATTTCAAATTTTAGACCCACATACTAGGAAGCTTACTGCGAGGAGGAACTTGAATGAATTTGGGAAGGTTCGGTCCTAGATTTCCAACATCAGATTGAGCTTTATCTCCAAAATCCTCAGGCGTAAATGTTTTTGACCGTTCCACCGGTCCGATTTTGTCCAAATATGGTGCATATGGATGATCTCGTAGAGAGCTATCAAGTATATAAGTGTGTTTTGGTTTAATGGTTCATATTTTCTATCTATCTTTTCTACCTATCCATATCATGTTTTACACTAATAGTTATATTTAACCCAAAGGGGGGAGCTCAAAAACCATTGCATGGATCATTTTCAAATTTCATTCCCAGGTATACCGTATTGCAAGGACCAATTGGATTGATTTTCAATCGGTTGTATATTTCTGACGGGGCGCTTTATTGGAGAAAAAGTTTTTGGGCCATAACTTCTTAAGCATTGGTCGGATTTTGTCCAAATTTGGTGCATATGAATCGACTCAATGAGATCTATCCTTAAAATGTATCAGTTGTTACTCTGGTAGTTCATATTTAACTCAATAGGGGGAGTCTTTTTTTTTTGTTTGTTTGTTTTTACAAAAAAAAAATCATTTTTTGAACTTTACACCCCGACAGACTTTAGTTGGAGGAAGAACTGGATTGATTTTGGAAAAGGTCGGTTGTATATTTCTGACACTGGGGGGAGCTTTACCTCCAAAAGTTTTTGGGCCGTAACTTCTTGAAAATGTATCTGTTTTAGTCCAAATTTGTTACATTTGACCTTGAGGAGATCCTTCTTTTTAATTGATATTGTAAACTTATAATTCATATTACGAATAGTTTGGGGAGGTTTTTTATTAAAACAATACTGTGGACATGACTTTACTTTTAATTTGAGGAGTTCAATCAGGGGGACTGCTTGTACAGCGAGGGGATAAGGGAGTTTTCGGACATACATCCTGAGGATATAACTTATACCCTAATATATTCTCAAGTAGCCTTTTCCTTACATCACAACAATGAAATATAACTGCATAACTTACATGCTTTAAGATCACCCTTAATGTTAAACCCAGTGACAGGTGATGAAAGAAGAGCATTGGTTATCTCGTCACCATGGCAACTGCTTTTTTCTCCATGATTGCTTCATATTTCAACCTGTACATCAAAGATAAGCCCCTCTGTGACTTTGGTTTGTAAGGTAATTGGTATCCTACTGATGCCCTGAATTACTTTTTTTCCCCACTAGTTTATCCTCCACAAGGCAAGGCCAATATAGGAATGTAAAGACCAACTGCTTCACGCTGAGTTTGTAGCGCTTCCGAGTGGCTGGAGATTCATGGTACCTGGATCCAAGTGCAGTAGGAGTGAAAACTCTGATGCTTCCTGTGCCATAACTCCGCTTAATTTGTCTATGAACTAATCATGCTCAAGTTTGCATGTTTAATTTTAGGTATGTTAATTGTTCATTCTAGTGTATATTGAATATTTAGAGAAAAAAAATAGAAAGGGGGCATTGTTTCTTTGTACGTGTGGTGTTTTGCTGTTATTTCCGGTGTAAGTTTTTTTATATGGCACTCCTGACTACTTGCCAAGTTTCCCAAATGGGAAATGGGAATGGGATCATAAATTGCAGAATGGAATCAATTAAGGATTTTTAGTGACTTCAAGCCCCAGTGTGATGAATACCATAGTTGCCAAGTCCACGTAGTATAAGCAGCTGTGGGATTGTTTTTCTATAAGACGCTTACAAATGTTGTTAGTTGCGTTTTTTTTGGGCTTCTTGCTCAAGTTTAGTTGATTATTTGGGGTGTTCCCAGCTCCATGTTTTGCCAAGCAGATATTTTCAACGTTATTTCAACGCAGGATAGTTTGTCCTATTATCTGTCCACAACCCCGTTCCCTCAGCCCCTCCCCTAGGTGACAGCAGAGTTTTTCCCTAATCGCAACCTGGTTTCGATTGGCTGACCAATGACCAATTGGCTGACCCTAACAGCAACTAGTACTAGCCAATCGGCTAGTACTAGTTGAGGAGTAACTAACCTAGGTAGTAGGAGGAGTAGGTTAGTCTGTTTTTTTCTGGTTGGGAAAACTTGAGTGGTAGACATTCAAATTAAAATACGTGCAACTGATGGAGGAGAGTTTTCTCTGGGCTCTTAACTTGTGACTGTGACGTCTTAAACTCCTATGCCACCAATAGCATTTCTTCTTTGACATTTCTCTGTTGCCCCCTTTGGGTCACCAAACTCTCCTCAACTGACCGAGAGGACAGTTACATTCTTATTTCCCACAAAGTGTTAATTACATACGAGAGCATGTTGTTGAATGTTTCAGGATGTTTCAGGTATTTTCCGATATTTTCCGATATTTCATAGCTTCTCTTTGGACAAATTACTTATTACTTATGTTATTAAATATGTTAATTTGTGCCTTGGTGCCTGAAGCAACTTGAAGTATCAGGATGGTATTCTTCTTCATACGAGTCTAAAGAAAAAAAAAGCCTCATGTTTCACCACCTTTTCAAATGGTTTTGACTGGAATGGTTTTCACACCATTTTAGTTTATTCAGGATTTTTCTAACTCATTCATTTGTATGTCAGAGCAGGAACCACTTTATTGTTGCAGACTACGATTATCTGTGATTTCCCCGGTTTTGGGTTTTTAATTATTTAAAAATGTGATCTTCTGCATTCCCTGTTACACAGTTTCGACACTTGTCTGAATGTTCTGTCTTTAATCACTTTATGCTGTCTTTCTTTATCGCTGAGAGATATATTTAAACAGAATGAAGGAAACCCAGTTTGGTTCTATTTTCTTTTGGTTCATATCTCATCTGAGTTATAATGTTAAATAATTGTTAAAAGCTGGTTTAAGTCCGTCTAGTATTCATTGTGCTGACGTTTTTTGGGGGGCAGCTGTCTTCATCAAGCTCGGGTCCTCTGGGAGTTTTGAGGGTCTGCACAGTATCTTAACTGTTCCTAGGACTGTACTCTTCTGTACCGAGATCTCAGATGTTGTATCTGGAATCTGCTGCGTCACCTAATGCTCCTTTCACCACTTGCACCACCTGGCTTTCAACTTCCGCATCTGTTTCAGCTGTTCCCAACTTTTCCTGCTCCTTCTTCCTGATGTTATTGCCAGATTTATATTTATTTGTAATTATATACTTTAGTGCCGGGCAACAATTAAAATTTTTAATCGCGATTGATCGCATGATTTTCTGCGATTAATCGTATTGTTATGCGTAAAATTCAGTACTTAACTTAAAAGTAGCGTATTGCGCCCTTTTATTTTAAAAGTACTGCTATATGAACAAAAGTGCAATAACAAATAGTGATTTGCAACAACTTTAAACAAATAAGGTGCTTTTTAACAGCAGTATTCACTTTACACAGTAGAAGTTTAAATATTTCTTGTAAATCTCAACTTAAACATTAATGTAATCAAATCAAATATAAAACAAAGCTATTAAACATAACAGGCACCTTCCGAGCAACAGCAAGTTAACGTTTATAGATCTGTTTTTGTTTCTTTTTTTCTGAACAGCTATTACCAGAAACATTTTTCTTTTGTTGGGGGGCAGCATAAACGGTCTATGTTCAGTAGCAGGTGTCCTAGTTGGTTTGAGGGGAAGTGGTCGAGCACAAAAAAAGGACACAGCTGGGATTTATTGTGAAGGGGACATTTCAGTGTGTAGTGTGTAAGTAAAATGTATTATTATTATTATTATTATTATACAACTTTTGTATTCTTGTGACGGTGCGCCTTGAGGGCGGTTCATACGTGCCGGAATTCGTTGCGATCCTAACATATATTATATATATATATATATATAAATGTACGAAACGGACCTGTTAACCTGTCGCCAGCACGTCAGAACAACAACTATCAGCTTTGCACACATCAAGCATCACAAAGACGAGGAAACGTAAGCGTCCATTGCAACTCAGTGAGTGGGGTATCCTCTCACAACCAATCCAGGAAGTTAGAAAGAAAAATAATGTGACCCGAGTTTGTTTGTTTGTATGCTGGTCTTTGCTTTTTACAACTTTAACTCAATTCAATCAGGAAGGGCGTTAATGTGGGGGTCCCTGCTGCCCTTTGGACTTTGTTCAGCAGGTATGTCAGTGGGCTTTATGATGTCGGAAGCGAGGCAATAAGTACATTATCACATACAGCCGGGAGCTTCTTCTGGTCCTCCGACCACAGGCAGCAAGTGACAGCTCTATGCACTTTTTCCAGTCATGCAAACAATGTCTGGAATGGTGCAGCTGGTGGTGTTTGGACTGAAAAGAAACAGGGGAAGAGAGGGAAGAAAGGAGGTGTACAATGCAGACTGAAGAGAAACGGGCTGAGTGACAGACAACAGATACCGCCGCTTCCGTCTATCTTTCTCACCGATGTCATCTCAGTCAATTCACAATAAAGTGGATGAACTGGAGGCTCACGCTTATGTATTATTGTGAATTCAAAGACACTTGTCTGATGCTTTTACTGAGACGTGGCTAGGTTCACGGCTCGCTTGTAGACCTTCAGAAAAACTTCAGAAAACAGAAAAAGACACAGGATCTTAAGTAAACCCTCTGCAGATGGAGAGGTCGTTACGCCTCACAAACAAATCCAGCGGAGGCGGCTTTTGCTTCGATGTGAATGAGAGGTACTGCAACACTGTCATAGTTCGAGAGATATTATGCACCCCTGACCTCAAACTCTCTCTCCCTTCTTCCTGCCGAGAGTTTACCCATCTTTTCTTCACCCTAATTTATATTCATCCAGGGGCAAAAGTCACCAACCGTCACTGTCCTTAACATAAAACACTGAAGACATGTGAACAGTATATAATCTGTGCAACCAAAAATAGGTTTGGAGCAGCCTGTACCAAAATAGTGTTCTTCCGTTGCTACGCGATGATGAGAGAATCATAGCCTCCTGAAGCTTCTAGCCTTTGGTGTTCTTACAGAAGAGCGACTGTTGCCTGAGTTGCTGAAAGTGTCAGAACTCAGGTTACAGTTCTGACACTTGTTCTGACACCCGCAACGCATCACATTCTGGCGGCAAGGTTAACCTTAGAATATAATGCAGCCGATTCTAATGTTTTTGCTGATGGGGAGGCCAACTGCAGTTTTTTCATTGTTAATTTACAGTTGATGCATTATGAAAATGGCTTGAAGCACTCAAACTAACAAATAACCGCTTTTAGAGTGACCCAAGAATCAAATAAATTTATTTCATCAACTTCCTTATCCCCCTAGTAACGTGACTCCCTCCACAGGTGGTGAGCAAGTGGAATGATAATTTGAGAAATAATTTAAAGTCTTGTATCTCTTCACAACTTCAATTTCCCATCTGGCTTGCTTCCAGTGTCTCTGAGATTTATATGTTCTGCTGCACACATCACTCAAATAAGCCTACCGACAAATTGGAACCTGAATTGATGAGAAAGCAATGAGTTGTAGTATAACGAAGCCAGATTAATGAAGAAAAAAAAATTGTCTCAAGGGCAATATGTAAATCCTTTTGCCTTTTCTCTGACATGACGAGGCGAACCAGGCATAAATTAAAGGAATGATTCTCAAAGCAAACCAGTTGATCGACCACCGGATGCTCTGAGAAGAAATTAACCTTAACAAGAAAAAACACTATATTGTATGAATATTTATACGCAGATCTGTTAACATCGTCTTCCAGCTTTTAGCGTTGGCGGTTGCCTCCCAGGGTCATCTGTTTTAACCCAACCGACTAGGAAATAACTTTTCTGTTCCGCAGATTGATTATCACCTGCAACCAAAAAGAGAAATATGTCTGAAATGAATCAAATTAATTGTGGAGGTGAGTGTGGTTGGACATGGAGCAGCAGGGGAGGGAGAAAGCGGGCAACGCCTGGTGTAGTGATATGTGCAACTTATAGTGATGAGCTCTTTTAGACCTGCTGTATTTGGATGCAACAGAGAAAGACTTTCACTGGCCGCAAGAAGTTGGTGTGAAGTGTTCAGAAAATAGAAAACTTATTCTCAGTTGAAACCGACCGCCATGTGTTTTGAGAGAATCAGGGTAGATATGAGGTAGGTAGGTTGAGAGCTTGCTACACTAACACGCAGAGCGCAGACACAGTCCCAATAACAGCTGTGAGCCCACCTTCATTAAGATTGACTTACTACCTGGAGCCACAGGACTTCTCTCGCTTACTCTGCAGGAAGAAAGTCAGCACAACTTGTTTTATGCTTTGTCTTAAGGGATGGCCAGAGACAGTTGGTCAGCTGACCTCATTGACCTTGAGGGTGTAAATGTGTCTGTAAGAGGTCAGATCCATTCAGAGATTTAAAAACAAACAATAATATCTTGAAATGAATCCCAGGTCCACAGAATTCAAGATTTTAGTGTCATCCAGGCTTTGATGTCTTTCAGACGGTCCAGCGGTGGTGCTTAAGAGCTAGAATCATTTCTTCTCAGAGGCAGGCTATGTTGTAATTCGTCTGCATAAAAGTGGTTGGAGATGTCATGTTTCCATACAAAGCAGCCTGAGGGGAGTGGACATATAAAAAAGAATGAAGCCTAAGAATAGAACGAAGAATGAAACCTTAGAATAGAGCCCAGGGGGACTCCACATGGAGGGAAGTTACAGGTCCTTCCTGGAACTCCAGACTCTCCTCCCACAATCAAAAACATGCAATAGTGTGAAGCAGAGCACTGTCATGAATTGTAAACTTATCCGAAGTGAATGTCTTTCACCCAATGCCGGCTTTGATAGGGTCCTGCTTTCCATGGCTCTGAATGGGGGGGGTTCGGGGTTCCTCAATTAAAATGTTTGTCCACATCAAGCCGAAAACTCCAAGAGCCCAGCCCAGATGGGGATGTTTTGATAGCACCTTGAAAAAAGATCAGTGCAGTCTCAACAGCCTGATGTATTAAAACCATATTCTGAATGTGTGCAAAGTGTGATGCTGCTGAGATCTTTGAGTCAACTTCCTGCCTCTAAAAATAATCTATGCGGTGAGGATTTGAAGGAATGGAATTAGATTCCGGCAAATACTTTTTCATAGAAGCCCACTGGATGTTAGATAATGCTACTTGTGGTTGTGGATGAGAAGCTCAGTGTTTGCCTCCCCATCCAGAGAATAGAGCGGCTGTGTGCATCATCCCAGTCTCCGCTGTCCCAATTCATAACAGACATTGCTTGACTATGTCTTTGTGTACGTGCGTGCGTGTGTGTGTGTGTTTGTGTGCATGAGATTGTATGTTTGTGTGTGTGCGTGTGTGTGTGTGTGTGTGTGCACGAGTGTGTATGTTTGTGTGTATGCGTGTGTGTGTGTTTGTATGTGTTTGTTCGTGTGTGTTTGTTTGCACGTTTGTGGGTGTTTGGGTGCGTCTTTGTGTGTGTTTGTGTTTGTGTGCGTGTGCATTTCTGTGTCTGTTTTATGTGTGTGTTTTTGCACAAGTTTGTGTGTTTATATGCATTTGTGTGTGCGCGTGTGTTTGTATGCATTTGTGAAGGTATTTGTGTGTGTGCCTTTTTGTGCGTCTGTTTTGTGTGTGCGAGTGTTTGTTTGCCTGTCTGTTTGTGTGCATGAGTGTGTATGTTTGTGTGTGTGCGTGTGTGTTTGTATGTGTTTGTTCGTGTGTGTTTGTTTGCACGTTCGTGGGTGTTTGGGTGCGTCTTTGTGTGTGTTTGTGTGTGCGTGTGCATTTGTGTGTCTGTTTTATGTGTGTGTTTTTGCACAAGTTTGTGTTTTTATAGGCATTTGTGTGTGCGCGTGTGTTTGTATGCATGTGTGAAGGTATTTGTGTGTGTGCCTTTTTGTGCGTCTGTTTTGTGTGTGCGAGTGTTTGTTTGCCTGTCTGTTTGTGTGCATGAGTGTGTATGTTTGTGTGTGTGCGTGTGTGTTTGTATGTGTTTGTTCGTGTGTGTTCGTTTGCACGTTTGTGGGTGTTTGGGTGCATCTTTGTGTGTGTACGTGTGTGTGTGCATACGTGTTTGTTTGTGTGTTTGTGTGTGAATGTGTTTGTTTGCCTGTCTGTGTGTTTGTGTGCATTTGTGTGTCTGTTTTATGTGTGTGTTTTTGCACAAGTTTGTGTTTTTATAGGCATTGGTGTGCGCGCGTGTGTTTGTATTCATGTGTGAAGGTATTTGTGTGTGTGCGTTTTTGTGTGTCTGTTCTGTGTGTGCAAGTGTTTGTTTGCCTGTCTGTGTGTGTGTGTGTGTTTGTGTGCATGAATGTGTGTGTGCATGAGTGTGTATTTATGTGTGTGTGTGTGCGTGTGTGTTCGTGTGTGTTTGTTTGCACGTTTGTGGGTGTTTGGGTGCGTCTTTGTGTGTGTATGTGTGTGTGTGCGTACGTGTTTGTTTGTGTGTCTGTCTGTTTTGTGTGTGAGAGTGTTTGTTTGCCTGTCTGTGTGTTTGTGTTTGTGTGTCTGTTTTATGTGTGTGTTTTTGCACAAGTTTGTGTGTTTATATGCATAGGTGTGAGCGCGTGTGTTTGTATGCATGTGTGAAGGTATTTGTGTGTGTGTGTGCGTGTGTTTGTTTGCATGTTTGTGTGCGTGTTTATTTGTTTGTGCGTTTTTATGTTTGTGTGTTTGTGTGTGTAAGTGTGCCTGGGCGTGTGTATTTATTTGTTCTTTCCTGTCATTTGAATGCACTTGAGACTGAGGTGACTTGGGACTCTGCATACTTACAAAGGCTGCTGCGACAGAGAAAGGTTGAAGCTGTAACATCACCTGATTCAGAAGTTGTTGTCGTCCCATCAGGGAGGGTTCGATCCCCGGCCACTGCAAGCACACACCTTGAAGTATCCTTGAGCAACATACTGACATACTTGGTCGTCAGCGTTACCATTTAATGCCAGATTTCTTTCAGCAGGATGATGAAAGAAAGCAGGATGATGATCGTCCGTACCACACTATGAAAATTGTTCAAGAATTGTGTTGAGGTCCAAATTGCCCAGCTGCTATTGGATGCTAGGTTTACATTCCAGGATATTATCATAATACAAATATCCACATTTACAAATTTTACGGATAACCACAGATTTCTGCAGAGAAAATACTTTCTCTGCAGTTTTTATGATTGACTTTACTTTTAAGGAGCCAACTTCTAACTCACACCATAAAAAAATATTCTGCAGAATTCATTTCGGGGTTGGACCACTTTACCAGTTTTCAACCCTTTTTCATTCCCAAATACCAGACTGGAGTGTTGTGGGACCACATTAGCAAGGATTACAATATCAGCTCTTGCCAGTAATGATCAATCATTAAAATGGGAAAACTCGGTTGATTCGGAATTATTCACGTATATCATGGATGACTGTGACAGCAGATCATGGGTTTTATGTGTCCATTGCTTTTCATCGTGTGTGGTCTGGGAAATATTTGATCTTCACTAAACATTGATGACATTTACCATAGAATTTTTTTTTTATTAAGCATGGGATTTATACTTCTGATCTATCATCTCTAAGAGAACCTGCTCCGGAGACGATATCGGTCCTGAGGTGGGCACATTGGTTCAGAGGTGAAACAGTGTCACTGCACTAAAAACCCCACAGTTAATGCATAAGTTACCTCTCTTGCTTGCTGGTCCAGGCTTCTGGTGGGTAATGAGCTGAATTGAGACACTTAGGATGAGATCCATTATCCCAAGTCTATAATCTAGAGGGGGGAAAAGGCGGTTGTTATTAGAACCAGATGTTCTGCTGGTTAAATGAAGCAGGCTGTCTCTAAAAAAACAACTTAAAACTCTCCTGGTGGGGACATGAAGTTCAGGAACGTATTCCAGCATGAAAGAGGCCTGATTGAAACAGTGGTTAATGTCAGTCTGGTTTGTAAAGTATATTTCAGGACTGGAATGATAAGTCCTGCCGCCTCTTTGTCCATCGGGAGTCTTTTAATTCCTCATCATCTGCTGAGATAGAAGATGGGAAAATCTTGGTCCAGCGAATGTTGATCATGTATGATACAAAGATGAAAAAAAGCAGATCACAGCAAAAGTTCATTTTCCCGCATGACATTCATTCTATACAACGGTTTTGATGTTGGAGATTTAACTACTGAACAGCAAGTAAAGTAGTTAAATTGGAGCCACCTTCAACATTTATAACAGTAACATAGGCCTAATAATGGGGTAATATCTATATTAATACAAATTCCAATAAGAGCAAAACAGAGAGGGACCATTGTAAAGAACTATGAGTACTTTTACTTCGATACTTGAAGTACATTTTGCTACTCTTATAGTTCGGTAAGGTTTTGAATGCAAGGCTCTGACTTTTAGTTAAGTACTGAATTGTCACAATTCGGGGACCCATGGGCAGTTTGTCCAACTGTATTCTTGCAGCTTTGCTTTGTATCAGCTGGAGGAAGGTTGTCTCTAAAGTTCATTAGATGTCGTCTGTTGTGTACGCGTCCTTCGCTGTGGTTGATCCGATGAGATTGATCGGTATCGGTAAGCTTGATGATAACAGCCGGTTTCCACAATCTATTTTCTAGCTCCTAACGGATATTGTCTCCTTGCTTCAGAGCTGGAAGCGGCCTTGCGTTACGATCATAATAAAACTTTCCCTCTGTTTGGCTCTTAGGGTAGATATTGAATTTTTGGGTTCATGTCACAGGGCTTGTGCTTTGTCCATGAGGCTGCTAAGGCTTTTAATTCCTGAGAGCTTTATTGCAGCCCATTGTCAGAGATAAATTTGTCTGGCACTCCATGTCTGGCAAATAAATCTTTCAGCTTATTTGTAACAGATCCAGTGGTGGTTGAGTGTAGTCTCTTTACCTCAAAGTAAGGGCTTTAATAGTAAACAACTTCTATATATTCCATGTTAACAGATCAGATGCAACGGTCTGCCACAGTCTGTCCAGAATGTGGTTAGATACAAGTGGGGTTCTTTGGGTTTTGAGGCACGTCGCTCTTGACATATGCAGAAGAAGATAAAGATATCCTTTTGACATTCCTGAGGAAAAGAACAACATTGACGGTGGTCAGGTTACATCTGAGAAGGTTGCATGAGAGCTCTAAAGCTTCCTTCAGGATGAAAACATCAGTAATAAGTTAGCATACTTAGAATAGTTCACATTGACTCGGGTGTCCAAGGAGGCTGTGATGTCTTATGAACTCACTGCAGCCTTCATTTTTTTTCAGCTTTTCGATGACAACAAAGCTGACCTTGCAAAGAAACTGGAGAATGTATTTGAAGAGATTCAGCAGCTGCTTAATGTTGCAAAACCATCATCACATATCGTAAATGGCATGGGTGTTTTAGAGAGTATTCATGACTCTCCATGCCGGAGAGGCTCAGGAGACGGAGAAGAGAGAGAAACAGGAAAAAGATAAACCAATTTGCCAATTTAACCAATTTGAAGATTGTCTTCAAAAGATAGCTGTTTGGACAGAAGCGCAGTGGCCTACTTGCCTGCTACAATAAAGAAGTAGATCATGATAAGTGTAACCACCTGAGTGACCTGGACCAAGAGCAAGAGCTGGGACCCAGCCAACCTGATAGGAATTCCAAGAGGTAGTTACAGCAGCCAGATCCGGTTCGGTTCCAGGTCCAAGCAGAGTGCCATACTAAGTGTACAAGCGCTTCCCAGCGCTCCTCAGAATCCCCTCGAAAATTCTGCGAATTGATTTGGTTCAGGGGAACAGTCGCAAAACAATGGAGGCAGGCTAAAGGAGTCTGGATAGCCAAGGAGACAACTCAACCAAGCTGGAGCAGATCAGAGCCATCTCACTTCTAAGTGTGGAGGGGAAGATCTTTTTCAGTGTCTTATGTAGAGGGTTGACAGACTATCTACTGAAAAGCAAGTTCATATAGACCTCAGTACAAAAATATATATAAAAATATATGACAAACACCCTACATGTCGGTAAAGACCACTCTCTACTGGCAACCGTGTACAAGAATCTCCTCCTGAACTACTACATGCCCAGAGTCTTATCTGGGCGCATAACATCTGACTGGAATCGGCTTGAAATAGCGACCCTTGCCGGACCAGGTTATACCCTCGCCACAAAACATAGTGGTCAAGGGAGCTGAGACTTGCGGTGCAGAGGCCCAATGTCCAAGTCTGCTACTTGGCAGCCCCCCATTGTCCAGGAGCATGGGCAACGTGGCAGGCCTTTATGTGGCTTTCGATGATGAGGTCTGACCAGCCCTGGTTGGGTTGCCTGAATGAAGATGTCTGATGTTGCAAGAATCACAATACTACAAACAATCTTTAAACCTATAACTTTTCTCAAAAAAATGCATTTTCAGAAGTGGACTCTACGGCTGAATATTGTTTTGCTGTATGACACAAATAGTTCTTGATATATATTGTTCTGATATTCTCCTACACAATTTTCCGGTAGAGAGCAAAATTCACGTTACCCTCAAAATGGCAAGTCCTTCTGACCCAGATGTTTGAGTGTAGGTTTTATCTTCTGTTTTGTAGAATGCAGTGATTGGTTTACCCCAAATGGTCTTTTTCTTCTTCTTCTTCTGGCTGTTCCCTTTAGGAATCGCCACAGCGGATTATTTGTTTCCATCTTGCCCTTTCTTCCGACCAACTTCATGTGCCCTCTCACCTTATTCTCCTTCTCCATTCTTCCTCTCATACAGCTCATCATAGGCCTCTGGTTTAGCCTTTGCTACATCGTTCTTTGCCTTACGCCGCATTTCTTTGTACTCCCTTCTCTCTTTCTTCATCTCTCGTACAATCCCACTTCTTGTTCGCTATCCTTTTCCTGTGTATACACTCCTGGAAAACCCCCATTCCATCAACAAGTCTATTTATGTCTTTCCTTTGTGCAGATGACACTCCAAGCACCTTCTTACCTTTCTCCCTCATCACATTACCACCATTACTTCCACCCAAGAGCCTGTTTCAACACTTCCCTGGAAATCACACAGCATTCCTTCCTTGGTTTCAACCATTTTTTTTTGTGTGTTACTTTGGCAGTATTTTTTTTAATTTAGGACTAAGTCTTAGTCCTGTGTCAAATCTAGTCTAGTTTTACTCAGTCTATTTTTAATAATAATAATAATAATAATAATACATTTTATTTATAAGGCACTTTACATTTGGATCAAATCTCAAAGTGCTACAAGCTAAATCCAGATAAAAGAACCAAAGATATATAATAATAATAATTTAAAAATATGAGCAAAGAGCAGCAATGTTAATTAAAAGCCATTGGCTCTGCTAAAAAGGAACGTTTTAAGTCCTTTTTTAAAAGTCTCAGTCGTCTGCGGAACCATCAGACGGTCAGGGTGGGCATTTCACAGATGAGGGGAAGCAGAACAGAAGGCCCGATCACCCATGGTCCTGAGCTTAGTCTGGGGGAGGAGGAGGCGGTCTGAGTGAGAAGAACGGAGGGGTCGTGTAGAGGTCAGTAAGCTGAGTAGATGGGGTGCTATTTTTAGTAATGAAATTCTAATGAACTCAGTAAAGTCTAGCCAAAACCCAAATTTTCTTTTCTCTTTTTAGTAAAGCCCATTTCACAACTCACCAGAGGTTATCTTATCCTTATCTCTAAAACATACAGGTTGAGTGATTAAGAATGCAGTTTTGCAGAAAGTGTTTGGTCAATTAATTCAGGAATACATCCAGACATGAATCATGTTCTGATTTGAATTGCATATTTATTTTTGAACCAACAGGATCCAACAAAATACATTATAATGTAGTGTACACACAAATTTCAATCTGCTTGCATGAAAGATAATTGAAAAAAATAAAAAATTCAATAGCATTTGTAGGTCAATGTAAAAGTGCCCTATAGGCTTAAAGAACTAACCTTATCGCAATGCTGCCTAGCAACCCGCTTGCTAGTAGTCTTAGGGTTCCTTGATAGAGTTTGGCCGTGTTAGGGCATTGACGCCACGTTGTGGACCACAAAAAGTCTCAGTAAATTATGACATCAAGGCTGGTTGGCATGTTCCAAGCCTGCCCCACTGTGATTGAACAATTTGTACCATAACTGTCTGGTTGCTGGGTAACCTGCATGGAGGGCTACAGAATGGCTGACACTCTGAGCTGTTTTTGAAACTGCAATGGCCAAACTATCAAAGACATAAAGACGTTGTTCCTAAATGCCACAATAAAGACCATAAGGAAAAGTGCAAATAAAAGGTGTGCCTGAAGTGTTGTTGATAACTGAAAACTCTTAAAAAACAGATTTTGAATCATGAACTGGGATGAATTTGAACCAGCTGCTACTGTTTTTTCTTTTTAATAAACAAAAACAAAAAAAAGCCTCAGACCAACTCCTACCAACACTCCCGACAAGTGCCAACTGCCAAACCACCAAAATACTGTTACCTGCTCTTATTTTGTTTACACCAGTGGCCTGTTAATGCTACAGGCTTCACTCACCGCTCATATCTTTCTGTTGTGAAGGGTTGGGGTAAGATACATTGGGTAAGCCGTAAGATCTCTTATATAAGTTTTTGAACCAACAATACTTTACTATATCTCCGCATTGAGATATTATCTTCTTTTTTATGTCTCCATGTGTATGTGTGTAATTGGTTTGTGTTCTTAAATACTAGAAAGGAAAACTAAACAGTCTTTAGTAGTCATCACCATATCCAGATGACTATTTAGACTTGTTCATCTTGAGAAAAGCACTTCTTTCCAATATTGCTCTTGCCCAGTTGCGTTGGCCGCCTGAGAGGTAACCGGTTGCACTGAAGACACGTTCGGTAATGGCTTGGGATGCTTGCAATTGCAAGGATGTCCAAGGCCAGAGGTTTCAGGATTGGAAACACCGTAGAACTCTGAGGAATCCAAAACTCAATCACAGATTTCTCAAAACCTGCCTCAGCGTTTTCAGCACTAGCAGCTTGGTGGGACAGTCCGTCTTTGTATTTCAGAATCTCCAGCCTGATGTTGGGAGTGTACGGTGTCTTAGGCTTGAATGGTTGTCCGGCACTGAAAAACCTCAATCGACAACTGGTGTTGTCTGGTGGAGACCATGTAGCCCCATTTTGACCAAAGGTAAATATATTGTTAACATCTTGTTCAAACTGACCTTCCTTCCTCTTCTCCTTGCTGCCCAACTTCATCGTTATCTTCGTCATCATCTTCCGAATCCTCAGAACTTTTGGCTTCTTCTGCAAGTGAATGGAACGCAGCCACAAAATTGCTCCCATTATCAGTGCGAATTGTGAGACTTTCTGTTTTTGGATCCCCCATTCTTCAATGGACTGCTCCACAAGCGTACTTACGGCCTTATGGATGGCAGGGGGGACTATTCTGCAATTTCCCAGTTGTAGGACTAATAAAGGTTTATCTTATCTCTTATCTTGAGGCTCATGAAGCTCAACCTTCATTTTCTTCACCAGGTTTAGTTTTTTCCGGTACCTTGAGCCTTTTATCCACTTCCCCCAACATCATGATGAAATCCTCCTCTTCCACTTTGCAGGGAACACTGTGTGGCTTATCCATTGAGCTCATATTTGTCATGCTGTTCCAGTGAGTCTTCTTTGTACTGTGTGCAGAAGTAGAAATGGAAGTAGCTGGCTTACCTCGATATCTTTGTGGAAGGCTTTAAGATGTCTTTTGAGATTCGTAATGTTTTTTCCATTGATATTTGTGACAGCGTTTCTCCACCTCTGCTTCAACAACCCATTACGTTTTCTTTTACATTCCAATATAGATAATATACATATAAAGATCTTCTCTTCTTTTCCTCCCAAGGCCAAACTTTTCTGACTTCCTGAACGAGCTTTTACTGTGCTCTTGGAGTTATCATCGAAGGTTGGCCAAATCTGTGAAGGTACACTTTTGTTCCAAGTCTCCTTTGTAGGTAATGTGTCTCATCTTGGATCTTGGAGTGCCAAAGCCTTAAAATCAGCTTCCTCATCTCTTTTTGGAATTGAATGTTGGCATATTGCATTCTTCAAGCCAACTTCTTCTTTATTTAATTGGTCTATTGAAGGGATGATGTGATGGAACAGGACTGGTACAGATCAGGTCTGGTCCAGCTGGATCCAGTTTTTGAGGCAGTTTGTTAGTTTATATTTAGATTCTAAGTGGGCAAATACTATTTCACATAGGTCCAGTTGATATAAATGAACCTTTTTGGTTCAATACATAAAAGTAGAATTATTTGAAGCTGTCATTTTGTGTTTAATCAGGTTGTCTTTGTGTTTATGTTTAATTACGGTTGGAGATCTTACAGAGTTTAATGTGAGATGCTGACAAAAATGGAATTAAAATGGAAGAAACCCCATAGCTCAATCATTTCAAAGATGTTTAAAAGAATTTGGACTGGGATGCATATGTGCATACCGGAGAAATGATCATCCACAAGCGCCAGATGACTTTTGACATCCCTGCATTTGCTGTATGTGTGTAGGCAGGGCTTAGAGAGGCTGCTTTGATTGGCACAAAAACATGTTATATCAGCTTAATGAATGGTAACCTTCATGTTTTAGAAGGAAAAACAACCTTTTTCATCTTCCAATCAAGTCTATTTTCTTTATATTGCGCCAAATCACAACAAACTGCGTCTTAAGAAAATCAAAACTCCAAACTTTCCAAATAATGCATGACTAGACCGAACTCCTAATTTACAAAAAAAAAATAAAATTTCCACATGAGCAAGCACTTGAAGATATTGGCGAGAAACATAAAATCCTTTTAACAATATAGAAACCTTGAACAGATCACGATTCAGGGAGGGTGACTTTCTATCTTGGATGGTGGCTTGAGAAAGAGAGAGAGAGAGAGAGAGAGCGAGAGAGATGGGGGGGGGGTTATAATGATAGTGGTTAGCGCTGCTGCCTCACAGCAAGAAGTTACCGGGTTCAAATCCACATCTGCCGGCCTTCCTGTGCAGAGTTTGCATGTACCCCCTGTGTCTGTGTGGGTTCTCTCTGGGACCTCCAGCTTCCTCCCACAGTCCAAAAACATGTGATGTAGGTGAATCGGTGACACAAAATTGCCCGTAGGAGTAAGTGTGACTGTAAGTGTGTGGTTGTGTGTCTGCCCTCTAATGAACTGGTGACTTGTCCAGGTTTTACCCTGCCTCTCGCCCAATGTTAGCTGGGATAGGCTTCAGCCCCCCGTGACCCTGAAAAGGATAAGCGGTAGATAATGAATGAATGAACAATGATAATAATAATAATAATAATGTCACCAGTGATGACAGTCAGGTCCATCCGGCCATGATCCATGTGACCCTGCACAATGAAAAAAAAACAGAAAAACTCCAAAGAAGAAGTCAAGTTTGTCTTTTTTGTGTATTTAGACAATAAGTTTAATCGTTTAAAGAAGGTTTAAAGCTTGCTGTCATTTAGAGTTGGTCAGCTGTATAAGGTAATGGGGTCATCACCCATTACCACATGCCTCACCAACAACGCCGCACATGTTTCCTCATACGATCAGAACTGCAAAAGCCTGAACAATAGGAACAAGAGTCCATGCAGTAAGGAGGAAAACATAAAAGATCCTCAAAACTGGAGGGGTTTGACTCCAACAACAAGGCATAGAAGGACTTTTCCTGAACGATTGATTCTATCATTGAGATGTTAACAGAACGCAGTCACAGTTTGAGACAAACTATTAATTTTCCACTATGGCTCAATATATTTTATAGTCCCCTTTGGAATAATTTCAATGTGGCTGCATGTGTCAAATTGCAAACCCCAATTAATAGTAACATTAAAAACATCTATAAAAACATGAAGTTTCTCGCCAAGAAAAATGTTGAATATGGTCGCATGTTGCACCTTAGACCCGTTTTTCCCCAAACCACCATATTTGCGTGATGCAGAAGCATCGCACATAACATATGACACGCTATAAAAGCCTGTTCTCGTGTTGAACATAGGGAGGTTTTAAGCTCTGACTATGTCTTTGTTGTATTTTTTACTGAAGATGTTCATGGAGGAATACATAAATTAGTTTTTCAAACGGTTGATTTCGAGATTTTGGATTCCGTATCTCCTGCCAGTTAAAGCTCCTACTCAGAGTAGAGGACATGAGTTGGGTCATCCAGTCTCCACTGCGCTCCTCAAAAGCTGGAGATACACTGTACGATTTCAGATGTGGTGTTGTTTGATTCTCGTTCCGACTGTGGGAATAAATAATCTGCGATGTAAAGCCAAAGCTCGTGATTGTTTTGCTCACACTGTAAGTGTGAAGCGAAAAAAAAACATTTTAACATTAATGTGAACAAAAATCAGTAAAAGCATCTTCCTCTTCCTAAACTGGCATTGTAGTATTAAGTCTAAATAAAATATTCATATAAAGTTGCCTAACCCTTTAACACATTGGAAGATGTCAAAAGGAAAATAATGATTTCTTGAAATAGTTGATTTTGGTTTTGTTTGTTCAAAGTTCAGTTTCGTTTCTTGGTTTTATTCGGTTCAGTTAAATTCAGTCAGATGAGACCATGTCATGTCGGCTTCTGTTCCAATTTTGCCCATTCAAAGAATATTTAAGCTCGCTATTTAATATTTATGTACAATGTCTATGCATTTGAGTTACGTAACTTTAACATAACCCAAAAAAAGGAACTTAATGCGATGCAATGCTATCATGAAATTATGAATGAAACAAGTAAAAATGATATTCATGTTTTAGTTTTAATGAACCTTGTGTGTTTTAAATACATTTCCAACAAAGAAAAATATAATTTCCTGAGAATTCTATGTAAACCAATCACGTGAACTTAACTAACTAATTGAATGATATTTTTTTCTACAATGAAACACATGTGAACCTTGTTTAAAAAAAAGAAGATTTTACTGTTTTAATTCTATATTTTTCATAACAAACTAATTAAAGCCAACTTTAAAAACACGGATATTAAAATAAAGTCAAAAAGATGCACATACTTTACTGTAACAATGCAATTATTCATTTTTACAGTCAACTTATTCCACTTATTATGCTTTATTACTCCCACAAAACCGGTGCTTTTTAAAATAAACATGAAGAATAGAATCATGAATCATGAATCATGAATCAAATCATGAATTAAATAAGATCGGGTCTTTGTCCTTCTCCTCCAATTTATATTTCCTGGCCGAGCCAACAACAGCATGTCTGAGCAGAATAAATCTGACTGACACATCTTTTATCAACAAGAACCAACAAAACACAAAAATACAAAGTTCCAATAGAATAACTGACACACTCATTAGCTGTCGGAAAGTAGTCAAACTTTTTTGGAAACACTTCTCTGCAAAACCTCTGAAACTACACCGTATACCCCGACAGTACTGCCAACTTTTAAATATTAAATATTCAGAAATCAAAACTAAGAAATTATTGCAAAAAAGTTTTGCGTTTTGCCCGGTAGGTAATGATGTTTTAATTATTTTTGAGTTACTATTTATGAGCAAACACAGTTGATTACCTTATAACATGTGAGTTTTCACGGTGTGACGTCATGACTAACTCGCGTGCTACAGGATCTTGAAAAAGTTCAAGACGGCCGCGGTTTAGCGGGCGCGAAAAATGCAGATCGAAAATTGACAACTACCTTTCATGTCCGATCATGAAGTTCCACATTTTCAAGGGAGGACTAGAAGGTATCAGCCAGGAATTTGTTTTATTTATCTTTAATGTTTATTTTCAAACTTGGATATTTGACTGTATCACCATCACCTGCGTCTTACATTTCCGTTAGCTTAACGTCAACGTACCGATAAGCAAATAGCTACAGGATTTACAAGTGAGTCTTTAACGCTCACTATTTTTCCAAAGCCTGGCTGTCCTGCTTCTTATCGGTATCCTTGCCTGGTAAGTGATCTGTCTTTATACTTTTACTCTTACAGCTAGCTGAGTGTACCAGCTATCTAACACGCTAAGCTAGCTAGCTAGCGAACTAAGCTATCTATTTAATGCCTAAATGTGGCGGTTAACCACGCTAACGTGACGTGGGGAAAATTTATTTAAGATGGCTAAGAGGCGGAAGTAACGTTAGCCTCCAGTTGCATCATTTCTAAGTTAAATAATAATTAATATGCATGTCTTTGGTGTCAAGACACACTACTTATAGTGACAACATCAACAACAAATTGACTTTTATGTCATAAAAAATAGGTGGTTGTGTCTCCAGTCAGAATATACAGGCCTAAATAAAATAATCTGATCATTTACTCGAGTAAAAATGTTAATATTACACTGTGAAAATACCTGCATCCCATACATGGATTTAAGTATTATCAGCCAAAACTCCCTTATAAAGTATCAAAGTAATAATACTGGTGGTGCAATATAACTGTCCCACTTGTAGCTTTACTATATTAAAGGATGTTTTTTGCAATACTGTATTATGTCTGCACATGTCGGACAATACATATAAATGTAGTTTATTACTTTACACCCAAGAGAGAGAGAGAGAAAACACATGTATAGTATTAAATACATTAAGTTATCACAACTGAGGTGCAATTTTTCATGTCCATTTTACATTAAATGAGTGTTAGGAGATAGGGCAGCTTGGAAAATTTGGTAACTAATGTAATATAATGTGCCAGCTAAATGGTTTTACAGCCAGGGAGGGAAGTGAGGGACTTGGTCATTTGATTATTCATTTAGTTTATTTGATTATTTTGAAACACAGCGAATTCTGAGTTCAGTGATTTGTGCATTTGTGGGTTGAGTATTTTGCTTTTTTTAGCGCATCTAATGTTGTGTCTTTCAGTTATTATTCTTTAGGCGTTTTTAGCCATTAATGCTTACTGAGTCATTTCAATGTTCTGACAGTTATAGGCAAGTGCTATACGTTGGTTACTGAATCATTTTGGCACTGTAAGAACTTTGTGGCTGGGGTAATTAAGCAACAAGTTAAGTTTGACATAAATAAATTATAAAAATAAATAAATAACTGACTTCACAAAAATGTCAAACTTGGAATTCTGTTTAAAATGTTTTTGCGTGCTTGGTTGATAGGTGATACATCTTTTAAGTTAAAAAAATATTTTTAGATAATTCTGAACTTTTGGCAGGATATTCTTAATATTATTGACTTATTTGTGGTTATGTTCATTTGCTTGTTCATCCACATTCCACATCTAGGATGACAGAGACTGCTGCTCAATCTGTTCCCCACCTTAAAAACCCCCTAGAACACAAAACTTGATTCATCACGAAGTGATTAACAGGTGAGTTATAATTAACTTTGTCTGTCATACAGCTGTTACCTTCTCCAACAATCAGATTTATGTTTTGAGTGTAATACATGAGTTGATTATTCAGAAATTATTAATATACCTGTGTGACAAAGATGATGCTTACATGCTGTGAATTGGCATGAAAATCAAAATGTAAAAAAAAAACCTACGTTCTTGAGAGGTGAAAATGAAAAAACTACATTTCTATTCTAAGAGTGCTGAAAAATTCATATTAGATGCGGTTGTCATTTAAATACCAGATATTGTGTCACTTACTTTGGTTGACTCAATAATGAAGATAAATACAAATAACAATGTTTTCGATTACGATTTTCAGCTCGCCGTAACAAAACTCGCTTAGTTCTGATTTTAGAGGGAACTAAAAGGCAAGAGCTGTGCTTCTTTGTAGACGTATGCCAAATCATAAAGCGTAAAGCGTTTTTTATCAACCAGCAACAAACGCCCGTAATCGGTGCGTTTTGATCCATGTCTGGACCTAGAGCATCAACACCGATGGACCTCCGGAATGCGCTTGGAGCTGCAGCGCCGCTAAAAGCCGAGGTGCTTTACACACCGGCTTTTGGAACACTGGAAAAAGTGCTGGAATGGAATGTGTTTCGCTGAATAAATGGATTCACTCTGCGAGTTATTCTGGGGTTCCGAATTCCTTTCATATTCTCAATACTTTCTTGCCTGTATGGACGTGAAATAGGTTTTAAATTGCATTTATAGTGTACTTAAATAGACGGGTCTTAAATTCCATACATAATGGTCTTAAAAAGGCTTAACTTTGACTTGTTGAAACCCTGATGAGAGAAATATAAACTATTTGATTAAAAAACCCTACATACAGGATAGATCTCCTCGACTAATCGATTAACTTGTCACATCACATTTTGTGCCGACATTGTATAATATCATCTTTAAATGGCCTCGAATAATGTTTGTACTTTTGATTCGTCAATTAAGGAAGAACATGATGTCAATGCCAGACACTTTGTCGGTTTGAGCACCTCCTTTGTACCTGGCGGAGGATGCGTCGGTGCTCTTCAGGATCCACAATGTAAGCTCTGCGATGTGTTGATTTCAATTACTACATTGTACATGTATCATAAAGTTAAGAAGCTTGAATGTGTCTTCCACTATTTTACTTAAGAGTGATTATCATGATGTTTGTCTAGTCTATTTTGAAATAAAAACATCAAATGCCATCTGTACATTCAAGAGTTAGTTAGTGCTTCAACTCACTTTTCCTTTTTGATGAATGGATCCAGCATAGATAAAATGTAAAATGTCACATTAGAAAAGGATGTTCTGATAAGTGACTGCAATTATTTTACCTAACGCTACTTAACTTCAAGTGGTGTTTAAAAATGAACAATGAGAAACTATTAACATGCATTGTTTGTCTTATTGGATTTTCATGATATTGTTTGTATTTTGCAGCAGGAGGAGGAGCCAAATATCACAGGTGATCCAGTGGATCTCCTCATGGTTTGTGCAGACATCTTCATGTCTGGGAGAATCTTTGCTGTAATTGAGGGTGAAGTTGTGAGAGATCTCCCGAAATTGCCTGATGAATGATGATGTTGCCGTTTGACCAGATCTATATATTCAATCTACACTATCCAAAGAAACTCATCCGCAGTTTCACCTTTGTGCAGAAAATCATCATGTGTTTGGACGATAAACTACTAAAACTTTTGCGAGGCTGAACCAAGCAGCTAGTTTGAATGCACTTGCGCATAAACATCCATTCATGTGCTCCATTGTAAGTATCAGCCCAACATCATGACTGATGAAGCACTTATTGAGATGTTTTCCAATGGGTTGATGATCAATGTTGCAGCTGACTTGAAATCGTTGTTAATACTGTTGCTTCTTTTGAAATGAAAGATGATGTTTTGAAAATCAAAATCAAGATCACCTGCTCTTTCTTTGCCTGTTACACTGCTATACGTTGTTAGGGGATAATCCACCGTAATGAGGACCTTCAATATCGCTATGGATGACTCTTTTGCTGGTCAGCAAGGTCATCCTGATTTTGGCAAGAGTTAAAAAGTGTATTTTAAGTACTTACATTTTATTAGATACATTTTCCACATACGTTTTGGGTCTGATTCTCCCTCATTATTTTCAAAGAGGTCTAAACTTGACAAGGCCATCAGGAAAATGAAATGTTCCAGATTGCTAATAAAGGACCAATAAACTGCAATTTCAAATATTTTCACATGGAGTGTGCTTTGATTAAACCCAGAGTTGAATGACGCTCTTTGAATTTTTTTTTTTTTTTTTTTTTTTTTTTTAGAAAAAGTTAATTCTGGTTTTCTATGAAGGTTATTGAAAAGGTGACTCGATTTGTAGGAATAGTGGCTTCTTTTGCTGCAAATTGAAGGTTGTGGGCGGGTTGGCCACGAATAAGGGAGCAGGTGATTATTAGGCTTCTGCGGAAGCTTCAAAGGATCCACGGGTTTTGGTTATGATTGCTACTATGTAGTCACTGAAGGTTGAATCAGAAGCACTGGACAGTTTCTTAAAAGTTTGAGATGTGTCATATCTCATCCAGACTCAGAACTGAGGAAACTTCAAGCAAGAAGTCCGGATGTTTCTGATTCAACTTTCAAGAACATGGATGAATGAGAATCTACACAGATCACTCCTGCTATGTAAGGCCATTACACCCACCCAGTCCCTTCAGGGTCCTTGAGCAAGACCCTGGAACCCTAGCTCCCCGGGCGCTACAAAGGGGCTGCCCACTGCCCCCTCAGGGATGGGTCAAATGCAGAAAAAATAATTTCGCTTTGGTGTACTGTGTATGGCTGTATGTGATCAATAAAGGATTTCTTCTTTCTTCTTCTTCTTCTTCTATGCTTCCTACTTGCTTTCCCCCTAATGTTTCTTTAGTGGTTTCGCTGAAGCTGGAGGACAAACCAAGAATATTTCCATTTTTACGGCACTTAGGCGAAAACAAATGGCCTTATGAATGGCCTGATTTCCTCAAGCTGATAGATATGTGCCGTACATTTGCCACCTTTAACCCACAATTTATTTTTTTCAATCTAATGAATACAAAATGTAAAATTGATATTGGACATAACTGTGTTCGACGCCAAAGTCATACGGAATAAATTCAAGCTACAGATATAGCTTATCCTGAAAGGCTACCCAATCACCATTCACTGCTGTTTAGTACTGTTCGCTGATTAGCAAGAGTCAGTTGTTGTTGCTGCAGCGACAGTCAAGAATGAATGCCTGTTGAATATTCACCTAAAACGAACCCAACCAAGATCTATAATAGTATGGAAGCCATCGTAGCAGTATAGTGATTTAATGGATTTATCTCAAGATAACAAAAGACCAGTTCAGACAATTATTGAAAAGAGCTTAAGTCGTTATCAATAGAAAAGAGATGATTAGTGTGGATGGCAGCCTTTAGCTAGGGCAAAAGTGGTTCAGTTGGTACAACGGTTGTCCGTTGTACTGTAGCAGTGGTTCAAGCTCCAGTTCCTGTTGTCCACATGCCAAAGTGTCTTTGAGCAAACTACTGAGCCCTAAGTTGCTCCCCATGGCTGTTCCATTTGTGCATGAATGATGGCCTGAATGGTTACCGCTCCTGATGAGCAGCTGGCTCCTTACATAGCAGCATATATCATCACTGTGTGAATGTTAGTGATAATGGGTGAATGCTGGCTCATGTTGTAAAACGCTTTGAGCGCTCAAGCAGACTATAGAAGCGCTAATGAAGTATAGTCCAGTTCATTATCATGGCATCATGCATATAAAGTGGCATAAACTGACAACTGATTCACGCTCAAAGTCATCAGATCATCTGTTCCCATCCACAGTTTCTGCCGTTACCCTGTAGTGGCTAACAGTACCAGTGGCCGCGGCCAATCCGGTTTGGAGGTCAGTTTTTTCAGTTCCGCTTTTTGTTTTGGCATAGGTTTCTTGCTGAATGCCCTTCCTAACACTGCCTCCCCATTTGTCCGCCTATATGGTCCCTTCTTATTGTTCAGATTCTACTTCAATCCAGTTCTAACAAACTGACATTAAATTGCATTACTTGGCCCCCGTTTAAGGACCCTGTTTTTTTTTTTTTAAACTGAAAAGTAAACGTATTTTCTTTGCATTTTAAAAAGTTCTGCATTCAGACAACAATGCTGTGAAAACGATCACCGTACAAACTGATTGGCATAAATGGCTGAAAACTCTACAATGCGTATTCGAAGCCAGCCGATTTCTGGTTTCGAAATCAAGACCGCAGGAGAACCAGGAAGCGTAGATGCTTTCTGCTTAAAATAGTAGCATTGCAGGAAGGACAGGGACAAGAAGGTGGACTTACAGTTAGCGGATGCAAATTTTCCAAGAAATTCAATGTTTTTCCGTGTTTAAATGAAAAGATCGGCCCCAAATTGACTCCAACAAAGAAATAAAAAGTCAACTAATAGCTAAGCCTGCAAATCCAAACCAAATCAAAGCTGCAAAAAGAATGTAGGCAGGTTTGATGGAGCCCGAACAAATATCTAATAACATCCTGCGCATTGCCATTTAGTCTTTGATAAGAAAAAAATAACAAGACCAAAAACTTGAGGAAATAACGACCAAGATGAAAGAAAACGTCGACTGCAAAAAATCAATGGAGAGAAAGGCACAAGGTATGTGAGGAGCTACATATCCGCTTTTTGATTTGACAAAGGAGATGCTCTGTGGGCGACGGTTGAGAAGGCGAGAAAAGAAGGGAAGAATGTTGTTTTCAGGGGTCGGTACAAGTACGTGGAAGGCAGAGGAATTTCTGCATTCCCTGATAATGACCAAGGGAAGTAAAGTACTCTCTAAAATGGATAAAAAATGTTTATCTTAAGATCTTATTATTGTACTGGTAACCTTTAAAAGCAGCAAGTTCCGATCAGTTTTCACACAGTTGAGCCAGCAGCTCTATTCTAGTTTTTAAACTAGGGTGGTCACTGGATAGTTATGGTCATGAACACAAGGACCCAAGAGAGGGATCCCGACAAAGGCGATGGTTTCAACCAGTTTAATGAAATTAACCAAAAGGAAAATACAACAGTGGGAAAGTGGCCGAGTCTTGTGAGATGACTGAGTGGAGATCAGGAGAATCCTGTGGCAGAGCAGAGCGAGGAGTTAGGCAGTTCGGTGTAGAGCAGAAATTTAACTTTTGAAGCAAGGAGCGGAATATTGAATTGGACGGTGGTGGAAGGCGGGCTGAGATCCGAGGCTTGAACGAAAGGAAGAGTGGAGTGGTGAGACAGAGGTTTGCGGGCGTGAATCCGGAGCTGGGCAGAGATGAGGAGGCTGGCAGTTGGTGTTTTTAAGAAGCAGAGGAAACGTTAAAACTACCATGAATTTCCATGCCAGCCTGCACCAGCTGTGAAACAGAGTTAAACAATCAAACACAACGAAATCCACGCCCACCAGGAAAGGAGGAAGGAGCTTACAGAGAGGTACCATAACAGTAAATGGATAATTCCCCAAACATAAATGCTCAAAATTACATTATTCAGACTGAGTAATTACTTCTAAATCTTTCAGAAAATATACTAGTCTTTAAAGGTTTGTGTCCAACAGAGAACATTATAGCAGGTGGTGATTTTAACATGACTGGTTGGATAGATTCCCAAGTGATAAAGCCTGTTGACTGATCATGCTCCAATATTCTTTCAATGAAATACATCAAATATGTCCAAAAAGAGTAATGGATGTTGTAAAATTAAATGACAGGGCAATGTCAGTGCCAATCTTTATTAATGTATGAGTTCTTCTACAATTTTGAACTCTGTGTCTTCGATGGGCTTGTATTAGTTTTATCAAAGTATAAAACATAACATTTCCCGTTATAACAAAAGCTGATTTATTTTTTTTTTCATTCAGACATCTTCAGGGCAGGACCTTTATCCGACATTCGAAATTTGGGACAGATCGGACAATAGACAATGGAATTGTGGCAATTTTTTACGGCGAGACATCAATTTTTGCCTCCCTCAACTCGTCCAGACCTTTCTATAAAATATCACATTTTCTGATAAAACTTAACCCTTATGGTCTTAAAATGACAAATACCAAATTTGAAGTTGATCGGGTCAAAACTTCCTGTTGGGTTTACATCATTGCACCAGAGACTTTTTGATTGCTGGATATGTTGGATATTTTGGACTATGAAGATTTAATGGATAGGATAACATCTTTCTGTTGATAGAACATAGAACATTTAATAGAAGATTCATTTATAACCCAGACACTTCATCAGTTTGGATACGGCCCCAAATTATAAAGACTTTCTTTTAGAAGAAAGAGGCGTAATTCAAGGCTGCCCACTTGGTGATGGTCTGTTTATTTTAGCGGCTGTCTTCACTCAAAATCTTCAGTTTATCAAGATGTTTAGAAAAAATTAATCATAATCCAGTATTAAGATGACAAAAAAATTCTTCTAAAAAATGAGAAGTTAAGTTTCTCCAAAGTATCCATAAATGTGAAGTATTACCAATTCAATTTTTTTTTTTTGGTTTAAACCTATGAAAAAGGTGATTTAAGAGTTGATTGATTTTGACTGTATGAATGGAAGAATAAAATTGCAAAAGCATAATTCTATTTAAAATCACCAGCAAGTTTCTGGCACCTTTTTCCTGGTAACTCACTTAATTCTATTTGTGCCTTAGATTTTTTTCTAAAATGGGATAATAAGATTCATTACACTTCATAACATACACATACATTATTTACAAAAACGAATCCGTCTTTAATGATGACTGGGTGGACATAAAGATCTTGTCAGTTTGAGATCTTCCGGACATAAATTGAAAGTTGTTGACATTCGGTATAATAATTTTTGTATAATGAAATTTGAATTTTATTTATTTATTTATTTTTTGTCGTCCTTAACAGTTTGTTAACATCACTAATATATCATTAACAAATCTTTATATTGGTGAAGTCACAATTCTTGATAAAAAGTGTAACAATAGTCTGATTAAACATAAATTGACAGATGAGCTACATCCTAATCAGCACAACAGAGTTCTTGATGTTAGAGACATGGACCCAGCCAAAACCCACACAGGTTCAGAACTGAAGTCTTACATAATCCATTCTGCCCAAAGTTAAGGAAATCCATTTTAATGTAATTAATGGTATACAATCATAAGATTTAATTTGAAAAGAACTGCCTGCTCATTTTGCAATTTAGAGATCGAGACCGGAGAACAATCTTCTCTACAGGCATATATTAACTGTATATATATATATATATATATATATATATATATATATATATATATATATGTATATGTATATGTAGGCCTTTTATAATGAATTAAATATGTTATGTAAATCCCTGAAAGGTATAAATATCAGATTTGCAAAAAAAAAAAAAAAACTCAGTAAAAGTTAACTATTTCTATTTCTAAGCTAAGAATGTTTTATCCATTAAAATGCATTGATCCATTTAACATGCATTAAAGTGAGAGGGGTATATAAAGAGGGACAGTGAGAGAGGAAGAGAGAAAAGCTCAGTGCATCATGGGAGATCCCCTAGCAGTCTAAACCTATAGCAGCATAGCTTAGTGCTAGCTTATGCCAGCCTTAATTCTAAACTTTATCATAAAGGAAAGTTTTGAGCCTACTTTTAAATGTAGAGAGGGTTTATGAACCCCGAACCAAGATTGGAAGATGGTTCCACAGGAGAAGAGCCTGATAGCTGAAGGTTCTGGCTCCCATTCTACTTCTGGAGATTCTAGGGACTACCAGTAACCCTGCATGCTGGGGGTGCAGATTTCTGATTGGACAATATGGAACTATGAGCTCCTTCAGATATGTTGCTGCCTGACCGTTAAGGGCTTTGTACGTGAGCAGAAGGATTTTGAATTAGATTCTGGATTTTACTGGGAGCCAATGAAGGGAAGCTAATACAGGAGAGATATGTTCTCTTAAAATGGTTCTGGTCAGCACCCGTGCAGCAGCATTCTGGATCAGCTGGAGGGGCTTTAGAGACTTATTAGGACTACCTGCTAGTAGGGCATTACAGTAATCCAGCCCGGAAGTAACAAATGCATGAACTAACTTTTCTGCATCTTTTTGTCACAGTATGTGTCGTATTTTAGAAATATTGCGCAAATGAAAAAAGGCAGTCCTAGAAATCGGTTTTATGTGGGAATCAAAGGTCATATCCTGATCAAAGATAACTCCCAGGTTCATCACAGTGGTGCTGGAGGCCAAGGTCATACCATCCAGAGTAGATATATCATCAGATAAATTGTTTCTATGGTGTTTGGGTCCCAACACAATAACTTCCGTTTTATCTGAATTTAATAGTAAAAAGTTGCAGGTCATCCAAGTCTTAATGTCTTTGAGACACGCCTCTAAGTTGGATAAGTGACTAGATTTACCTGGTTTCATTGATATGTACAATTGTGTGTCATCAGCATAACAGTGAAAGTTTATGGAGCGTTTCCTGATAATGTTGCCTAAAGGGAGCAAATATAGTGTGAATAATATCGGCCCAAGCACAGATCCCTGGGGAACTCCGTGGGTCATTTTATTATGCAATTTTCTATGCGACATCTACGATTCATTGTTAACAGCTAAATACTGAGATCTGCCACATAAATATGACTTAAACGAATGTAATGCAGTGTCTTTGATGCCAATTAGGTTTTCAAGTGTTTGTATTAGAACTTAAAACCTTGGGAAACCATGAGGCTGTTTTCTTGTAATAGTGGTATAACTAAGTGGATAGCAAGAGAGATAAAAGCTTCGTTGTCTTGAAATAACAATAAACTACCTCATGATCTCACGAAGACAACACAAGCTGTAGCTTCATATTCACCGAGCCCCTTGGAAGACTTCTGTCTTGCACAAGAGGAAACACACAGGCAGGTCGGCTGTCCAATAACTATATTTGGGCCAAGTTAAAGTACCTAAATTCAACTCCCCGACAAAGGAGTCACAAGTCATTGTACTTCGAGTGTCGGTCCAAAAGCCTGGATAAATGGGGAGGGTTGTGTCAGGAGGGGCATCAGACGTTAAACCTGTGCAAAATCAATCCGCAGAACGACATGGTCCGCTGTGGCGACCCATAAGTAAATTTGTATCCAATAATAAACACAGGACTGTTCTGAACTTTTAGCTGAATAGGTTTGCTTCCAACTGCACACCTCACACACCTTTTGAATTTTTTGAACTCTCACGGGGTTCAAACGCTCAAAGGCACATCAGACACGGCATGTAGACATATCTGGAGACCAAACCCCCGACAGGAACTGTCAGTTTCTGTCGGAAATTTGCGTTGCCAGGAGGAGGGAAGGGGGTGATCTCACGCTGTCCTACTTATTACACAAAGCTCATTCACAGCGTGTGCTTAGTGATGCTTCCTGGTTTGGCACCATATGCTCTGCATGAATTTGCATTTGCCTGATAATTTGCTTGTTGCTCATACTCACACATCAGGCCGCTGGTTAGTAACACAGATATGAGGTTTTGAGAAATAAAAATGACATTTCTGTCTTGCCGGAAATTACTTTGAGCCCTTAGTACCTTTTAGGTACTATCTTTGCTGACTTAAATGTTATTCACACAAGATAATCTGCTACATATGCTAAAGGGCTTGAACCAAATGTCAAGCTATCAGGTCATTTTTTAATAGTTTGAAGCCGATTTCTTAATTTTCTTAATTTGGTTTACAGTTTCGACTCACTCAAAGGATGGAGATACTGGAGATCACAGGCGAAGAAGGGATGGAGCTGGATGGATCAGCCGCCATATCAGCCGTCATCAACACAAGCCAAGATGGCACGACAAATATCACCAATATCACCTTTCTCCCGTATTATCAGCACTCTCTTTATGTGGCTGCTAGCTACATCCTGTCCTATTTCTTAATTTTCCTGCTTTGCATGGTGGGAAACATCCTGGTGTGTTTCATTGTACTACAAAACCGTCACATGCGCACAGTAATCAACCTTTTCATCCTCAACCTGGCTATAAGCGACCTACTCGTGGGCATCTTCTGCATCCCTACTACTCTGGTGGACAATCTCATTTCAGGTAAACAGCAGATTCCCTCCTTCAGCCATGAATGCAGGACAGTGTAGAGCAGGGGTACTCATATACACATATTTTTCCTTTATCATAAAGGAAAAATCATATCGGAATATCATTTTTATTATTTAACGCAATAAAAAGCAACGGAGCGAGAAATCTGGCAATCAATGAAGGAAAAAAATTAAAGGAGAGCTGGCGAGGTCACCGCTGTCCAACCCAGGGCACCCAGCTGGGATTGGAGTGCTTAAGTGCAATATAGGTTGAAATCAATGGGTTCACTGCGATGCTGAGATGCCTTAATATTTAACACACTGCACCTTTAATGCAAATGAACTACTGCCGGATGTCAAAGAGTGATCTTTAATGTATGTGTCTGTAAATAGCCTTTAGCACGTTTATTATTATCTCTTGAGCGTCTCATTTTCTCAACAGGTTGGCCATTTTCCAACACTGTGTGCAAAATGAGTGGATTTGTACAGGGAGTATCTGTCTCCTCATCAGTGTTCACCCTGGTGGCCATTGCTGTTGAAAGGTTAGTGGATGTTGTGGTTGGTAAACACTCCGATCAAGATTATTCAAGTAAACCATCAAACAGTAGTTGAGACATTTTTTTCTCGAAACCAGAAAAGTCAGCCTCGTACTGGTGCTGAAGAAAGTACGAGGTTGACTATCTGTATGATTCATATTCTACGGACAATAAAGTCTGATTAAAAGTCTCTACCAATAGATCTTTTTTCCACATATATATGTATAACGCTGGCTTCCTAGTTCTGCGTTCACTCTGAAGGCAGAAAGAAAGTTTTTGCGCGGTGTGATTACATTCAAAGCTGCTGGTTAGTTCCTGTCAGTAATGGTCAGTAACAGAGTAAAATGATGGAAAGAAACATCTGTATCACTGCAGTGAATTTGTGGGGTTGTTTTGCTTGCGCAATTGAACCTAACACATCCATTAGAGGCACACCACCTCATGGCTGAAAATTAAAATATTTGCTTATTACTTATTCATCAAATGTTTGACTGTTGAATAAAACCTAATTTTGATTTGAATACATGACATAAGAAATCAGAATTCATTATTTCTCAGTAGAATTGAGATGAATAACAATAATAATTGGAAACTCAAAGTATAAGTCAACACTGACATTATGAATGTTTTTCCATACGGTTAAATGTTAACGGGCCTTTTTTTTTTACTTACCTACCGCAGGTTTCGGTGTATACTGTACCCTCTGCAACCCAAACTAACTGTGCCCTTGACAAAGGCAGCCATCATGTTAATCTGGTTGCTAGCAGCGGTCATCATGTGTCCTGCTGCTATGGCGCTGACTGTGGATAAAGTGCCATTCCATTACAGGGTGTACAAAAATGACTTCAACCAAACATACCCCCTGTATACCTGCTATGAAAACTTTGCCAGACCCCGGATGAGGAAGGTCTACACAGCAGTTCTTTTTGTACACATCTACCTGTTGCCCCTCACCATCATCACGCTCATGTACGGCAGCATCGGAGTCAAACTGTGTTCCTCTGTGGTCGCTAACATAGAGCCACAGTTGGCCAACGCCACCATCGAGGTCGGAGATAGAAGGGCTCGTCTGCAAATAATAACCCAGAAAAAGATCAAAGTAATTAAGATGCTCATTGTGGTGACTTTGCTTTTCATGCTGTCTTGGTTGCCACTCTGGACCTTCATGATGATGACATATTATGCAGATTTGGACGGAGACCAGCTGGACCTTCTGACGAGCTACATTTTCCCCTTTTCCCACTGGCTGGCTTTTTCCAACTCCAGTGTCAATCCTATAATCTATGGGTACTATAATGAGAACTTCAAGAGGGGCTTTCAGGCGTTGTGCAGGTCGAGGCCCCTCTGTTGCCTCTTGCGATGCCGGCCTTGGAAGAGGAGGAACGGGTTTGGCAGGAAAGACAGGTCTGTGCAGGCACCTTGTAGAAGCATTGACATCCGAGAAAGTGCCAGAAATAACCATCTCATCCTGGGAGTGAGAAATCGAGTTCATAACACCACTGAAGCAGCCGGAGGGAACAGAGGTGCAAAGGGAGGGTGTGTGGGGGTCCCATCGGAGAGAAAGATCTCAGATGGAGGATTAGAAATGGCAGTTATACATAAGAAAGACACTAATGATAGAGAATCTGAAAGGAGTAGTTCTCTGCCAGTTTCAGTGTGTAAAGCATGGGACAAGTAACTTAACTCATTAAGTTGCTACAAAGTCATCAACCAAACAGACCTCCAGAAAAAAATTTTTTTGTCTTTTGGAGGAGACAATGTGGAGTATTTACAGTTAAAGTATTTATTCAAATTCATTTTTATTCTTAATTTATTTATTTGGTTTCCTTACACCTATACATGCTCATAGATACAAACACAAACTGAGTTAGATGCTTAATTGGGCTTTCCTATGCTGTTTACTATATTACGATATTACTGTTTCTTCAAAAACAGAGGTCAGGTGATAACTTTAATCCCAAGCGTATTGGGGGGGGGTCCCCTGACCACTTTCTGTGGATATTATGTAATACTGTTTTGATTTGTGCTTTTGAAGTGACAATAATCAGGACTGTGTTGACTGCAGACATTAGTTCTTGCAGCTCGCTGCGTTTATCAGCAAAACCAAAAGCAAAGTTCTCACTGAATGGAGTGGTGCGACATCGACTCTAGGGTGCTTCGCGCCCACCCCTGAGGCACCTCTGACAGCTCCAGTGTCAGGAGACACCGGAGGGTTGGGTATCTGGGGTGTGCATGGGGCCGGGGGGGAAAGGGCCACCCTTGGGAAAGAGCCACCTTAAGCTGCATGCTGTGCTGTTGAGTTAGAGTTACAGAGGGTGGTCTTGCGTCCTGTTTGGTGACGTCCACACTGCCGGTGATCTCCCACCTACCTGTTCGTCCGTCCATCTAACCTCCTGAACTCCTGCCTGCCAAAGATGCACCCTTTTGCCGGGGTGCTTCCTACGAGCCCCTCTGCTGGCTTTCCCTTTGGGATTGCGTGCAATGCGCCCGGGGGCGCATTGACTCGGGACCCTCATGCTTTGTGGGGCCTTGGGCTGCGGTGGTGGCTTGGGTCCCTCTCTGCCTATCGTTGGAGGTCGGTGTGGCGTTTTGATGACCCCCCACTTGAAACCACATCCAATGACAATCTTTTTCATTCATACACAGACAAACACACAGACACACACACACATTCACAAATACACGCACAATAACTCGGAATAAGGTGAACACAAAATTATATAGTTATCAATTGTTGATGTGTATGTATATGTGTGTTTGTTAAAGTGTATGCTTATGTATACATATTTATGTATAAATAGCTGCTGTAATTGTTGTTTTTGTTGCTTTTCTTGTACATGTTTGTTCCAGTTCTCCATTGTTCCTTGTTCTCCCGACCCCCTTTGTGTTTCTCCCTTTCTTCTCAACTTCTTTCTCCCATCCCCCCGATCCCTCTTTTCCAGTCCGGTCGCCTCATCGACCAATGAAACATAAATATAACTAATAAAATGCAGTTCACGCAGCTGCAACGTTGCAGACTAAACTCTGTCTGGCAATGCAGGACAGTCAGATCCTCATTCTTCATGCCTAGGCAGCTGGACAGGACAGGTTAGAAATAAAATTACAAAATGAGGACAGCACTGTTCTAGATTTGTTGTTACAGGTCATTTCAAGATTTTGCCAAATTCTTAATGTTTGGTAAATTATTTTTCAGAATCACATTCACATTTCACAAATCACATTTGGACTCCAACGGATATGATTTTACATTTTTTATTCTTGGTGTTCTTCATCTGGTTTGTTAATTTCTTGTGATGAAGGTTTTTTCAGGAACAGTGTAAATAGTGCTGGTCAATGAATACGTGATGGCACAGAAATATCTTTTGTAAGTAATAATATTTACAGGAACAGATCCCAGATAAGCCATCGTATTGTTCCGAACCAGCTTAATGGAAAGACAAAACATGACTATAAAAAAAAAAGAATATACGTTTATCCAAGATAGCAACAGTTTGTAAACAAGTCATCCAATCAGTGATATGTGTGTCATGAGTAGCTTTTAGAAAGCCAATGGAATCTGCAAAAATCCCAGCAACTAAACATGCAAAAGGTCTTGAGGCCAGTGGTTACAGTTTGGCTTGAAGGTTACATGATTTCAACCTTGGTTCTACATAGTAAAGTACCTCATCTTCAATGCAAATACTCTCTAACGGTAATGGTTAGGACGAGAGATTTTACCCTGTATTTAAATTCGCTGAATCCAGAAGAACGTAACATTTGTAAATTTGTGACTTTGATATCCGAACATCCATATCTATCATTGTATCCATATAGAAATGAGAAAAACGTGACATGATTAAATAATAAACTCAGAAAATGTAGTTTATATACACTACATTAAGCATCAAGGTGAAAGTATGAACACAGATGTAAATAAGAGATAACATGGAGTACAACATGAAGGTTTCCCGCTTGAAGTGGTTTTAAAATGAATTAAAATTTGTCCTTCCAGCATACCTTCTTTTATAGCCACAAAATCGTTCGTGAAATAACATTGTAAGTCAGTTACTTGGCTTTTCAGTATAATCCCTAGATGGTCCCTCCGGTCAGATCAGACATTTGTCTTTCCCAGCCAGCTCTGCATTTTGTCTCACAGTGAGGCTGCAAAAAATCATCAAAATTTAGTCTTGATCTTGACTATGACTTGCTACAAATAAATTAATTGGAGTGCCCACTGTGAAGAAAACCCCAAATTATTATCTGACAAATCACAGCTACACCACTATGCCTGAGCAAAAGCCCTTTGGGTGTAGTCCAGAAATGTAACACTAAGGTGTAAATTATTAACTATATACAGGGGGCAGGCAGTCGGTTAAATGGAGAAGCAGAAGGTGAAAAGCAATTTTGGATCATCATCTGTGGTTCAGAACCATTTTTGAACTGATTTCTGGAAAGTGATAAAAGCAACTAATAGGTTCACCTACATGAAAACACCACAGAGATCTGTATGATGGGGGGGATACAGGGAGTCGCTGCATCCATCCAGCTCACTAAGACTCACTGATATCCCCAATTAAATCTAAGAACCAAAATTAATTTGAAAAGATTGCAAAAGGTTTTGCAAAGTAATAGGAATGTACATTAACATCAATGTGAAAGTGGAATTGCTTTTATGCGTAGTTATGAGTGCAATGAAAATATACAAATGTCAATGCCGACCGACATAATGGGGATATCATGTTGGCCATAATTGTGCAGCCGTTCATCAAAGCGAATGTCGTCAGTATCAAGACTAGCTCTTAGATTGGTGTCAGAGTCTGGTTATGCCCTAATGGCTTACTCTAATTGTCCAAACTTTGGTACAGTTTTATTTTAATGTAATGTGATTTAATTTGATTTTAAAACACATCATCTGAACACATGATTGTTTTGTGTATAGTGCCTTTTAGCGGGAGTCCCTTAAGTGCTTGAATTCTGTGTTAGGTGGGCTAGAACTGTTAAGGGTAGGGGAAATTGGAGTGCTCAGGCTGAGGACTTCAAACAATGATGTCAAGAGTGACGATTACCTCTCTATCGCCATAGCTTTGGATGTTAAAGTTTTAAGCATGTTTATGAAAGTTTTCCTAACACACATGGCAGCATTGCCTTGCCTTCATGGCCTTCACTCAGTGCTTATAATGGACTGGAGTCCCCTGGTGATAGAGTTATGTTAATTTGTGTTTTGTCTGCAAAGTTATGGCAATTTATTTTGTTGTTATACAGCCTTGTCGAACTCTAAATGTGATTTTGTTACGTTCAGATTTGAAATTACCTATAGACAAAAAGTCTAATCCTACCTAAAGTACGATTTAATCCAGCTAAGAGCGGTGCCAGAAATACCCAGCTGGTTTTCCAGTTGCTTTAGCAAAATAAATCACGGTCCTTTTTGTTGCTCTGTTTGCTAAGTTCAGAGTCGAACAGAAGCACATACGGAAACTTAATTCCCGCTAAAGCCTACCGGATGAATATAGTCTGCCCCTCATAAATCAGCGGATCTTTCTAATTGGACGTGGTGAGGATCCTAAACTCCTTCTCGTCTGGGGGACCCAAAAAAGTGGCAGTACGTTGGGCGACCCATGCCATCTATACTTGCTATTAACTGTAACTTTGATTATTAATGAATCATTGTTGCAGTGATGTCTCTGTTCTACCTGTTTGTGATTGACCGAATCTTCTGATCATTTAAGCCCCTCAAACAAAGTTGGCTAGACTAGTTTTCAGAGACCAGACTTCAAACAGTCCTCCATTTCTGTCTGATATACCGGCTTACCTGCGCTGCTCACTGTATGTCACTCCCTGTAAGAAGGGCGTTGGAAGACAGGAGAAGGGAGGTATCCTGGTTAAATTTAGAGCTTACCCGGCAACCAGCGGATGTCACGGTTCAACAGCGTTCAGGTGATCCTGTTAAACCAGAGGACGGTGGTTACAACCTATTGTCCCCAGGTCGTCCGTGGTACGCGCATCGATGGATCCCTCGCGTCCCTGGCGGCATCCAACAGCAAGGAGAACCGGCGCGGATCACGTGAACCTCCATCCTCTGGATCGTGTCACGATACTAGTCAGCGAGGAGCTAATACTTCGCCTGACCCTGTTCGATAGTAGAATGCTGACGAACTAGACATTTATTTTAAATGATGTCTTCACTTCACGGGAATTGGATATTATGTTTCTGACGGAAACTTGGCTCCACACTTGTGAATTGGTGCCATTTTCCAAATTCTTCCCCCCCCGGTATGCTTTCCTCAGCTCCCCCTGGACCACTGGTAAAGGTGGACAGCTAACGACTATTTTCAAAAAAGGTTTTCCAATATTACTTCGGATTTATATTCCAGCTTTGAGCGGCAGCTATTTGAGATAAACATCTATTTTCCTGTGCTGTGGGCTGTAGTGTTCCGTCCAACGAAGTTTAATAAGGATTTTATGCAGGACTTTTTGGCCGAGATCATTTTAAAGTTTGATGATGATGATGAAGTTTGGTGATTTTAATATACATGTGTGCTGTGAAAGAAGACCCCTTGTGAAGGACTTTTTAAATCTTATTGACTCTTTTAATTTTATTCAATCCATCTCTGGGCCAACACATAATAACGGACACACACTGGAGCTGGTGTTGTCTAACGGTTTAAGTGTGAACATTAGTGAAATCTGCAGTGAAATCTACTGAAGTATATCAGATCACTGTCTTGTGTTATTCACTGTTACAGTCTGTTGTTCTAAGTTGCACCTCGTGGTCCTTCTCGCCCCATATGGGCAAAACACCTCCAACTATGTCGCTGTTTTCTGCTGCTTTTAATGGCTCTTTGCTTCCCTCTCTGGATTTTGACTGTGAACTTGATGTTGAGGAGCTTACTCTCTTTTTCGATTCAACTTGCACCTCCATTTTGGACTCCATCGCACCTTTCAGGAACAAGCGCTCCAAACCTGTCCCAGAGCTTTGGTTGAATCATATGAGCTCTTGGATTACCAGCAAGCTGCAGCCTTATCTCCAACAACTGTCAGAGGCCTTAGGTTCTGTTTAATGCTTTTAACTCGCTCTTAAATCCTTGTGATACAGTTGTGCCAACG
Source organism: Lophius americanus (assembly GCA_037951165.1). Classification (NCBI taxonomy): domain Eukaryota; kingdom Metazoa; phylum Chordata; class Actinopteri; order Lophiiformes; family Lophiidae; genus Lophius; species Lophius americanus. The sequence continues at coordinate 591,507 of JBBDHG010000174.1, forward strand.
CCCACACTGAAGAATTTCATACATTTTTGATTAATATGATCTCTAATCTTGGGTCTGAACCTACTCTCACCTTAGACCCCTCTGCTAGTCATGAGTATCCGGCAGAGTTTTTTTCAGTTTGAAACTGTATCACTAAGTGCTCTATCTGATGTCGTACAACATTTGCGACCAGCAAATAGCCCCCTGACAGCATTCCTCCGAGTTTGCTTAAAAAAAAACACTTCAAATGATGTTGGCCGTTTATTCTTGCTCTTATTAATGGCTGTCTCACTTCTGGGCGTGTTCCAGCAACTTTTTAACATTCTGTTGTCCAGCCTATCATCAAGAAAAAAAATCTGAAGCCTCTTTCGCTTTAGACCAATTTCTACATTGCTCTGACAATAGTCAGAGCACTGCATTCTACCGACCAGACGCTCTCAGCCACTGCTCTGTCAAGTAGCAGTAGCAGGCCCAAACCTCTGGAACATTTTTAAATCTCAGGTGAAAATGCTCCTTTTTTCTCTGGCTTTAATTAAATTTAAGTTTGACCTTTCTATTTAATCTGCTCATTTCAATACTTATTTTACGTTCTTTTATCTTACTTGACTAAAAACTATTTGATCTTTCTTTTATTCTTGTAATTTGTGCTATTATTTTGTCAGTCGTATCTGTTCAGCACTTTGGTCAACCCATTTTGTTGTTTTAATGTTCTATATAGATAAATTTTTGCTTGAACATGGGGAGCAGTGGCGGTCTGGGTCTTTCTCTGAAGACTGTTCAGCATGGCGTTGTGGTGACCCTCCACTAGAATCCACATCCAGTGACAATCTTTCTCAATCACACACACAAACAGGCGCGTGCACACTCACAATAAGGTGAATACATAGTGCTATAGTAATGAATGTATTGCTGATATATATGTGATATATTTTTATATGGGTATGTGCATGTATATGTGTCTATGCATGTACATGTATGGATATGTATATATATGTATACATATTTGCTCTTATTGCTGTTGTTATTTGACGTTTTACTGTGGCTGTCTTCTTTGTTCCCCCTACCCCCTTTGTATTTTTCCCTTTCTTCCCACTTTCTTTCACCCAACCCCAAAAGCCCCCTTTCCAGTCACCTCATCTATCCACTCATTCTCATTCTGAAGAGGCTGATGGACAAGTATAAGAAAAATTTTAAATAAATAGATAAAATAAATTACTGGTAGGTCTGTCCACAAATGTCTTCATCAATGCCTTAAGGTTCTTTGTCCGTCTAAGTCAACTTCAACTACACTGTTAACTTCACTGTGACCAAGGCATAAACTTTGTGGGAGCAGAAATTAGTTTAAAGAGGCCCTCAAGGAATATGAAATGAAAGTCTTCTTAGCAGAGAGTGTGAGTTCATTTTCAATGCAAGTGGCGTAGCATCAAGCCATAGCATTAATAGCCGTTGTTTATCTGTTGATAGAATCATCGATCCATAGTCAACCAACCATCCAACCTTAGCACCTTACTCCAAACCACCTCATACTCATGAAATCTGGGGTTGCACTGCCACCGCCTGGAATGTTATGAAGCAGGATAAAACCAGTAAAAATAAAACCAGTAACAATATAGCACAGAGCGTACAGACTTGACTGACAGTTTTGGAGTTGGTGGAAAAGAGGGTAATTAATGAACAGGGAACCTGAAGGTGAATGACGGTCATCGCAAGGAGGATACGCTGCAAAGGACCCCAGTTGCAGCGTGGAGGTGTGGTTAAAACCATAGAAGGAACTGATGGACTAGTTCGTAGAGTCAAGGTTCAATTTGGAGCCATTAAAGAAACAGAAAAGTGTTTCTTTTACACCATCAAAGAAAACAGGGATAACCTTCCAAGCCCTCAGTGATTGAACAAACTTTCCAAAAGCAAGTGGTCCTTCTAGAAAGTGAATAACTGGCAGTCAATTTCCCAAACTACTCTTACACTAGACAAAAGCAGTAATACAAAAACGTATACAACAGCCTGCTGTTGCAGTCATTAGTATGAGGGCAGAGATCATGTATCACTATTTCAGTTTTGTTCATCATTACATGATTTGTTGGGAGTGTAAATGACCGTTTGATGACCGTTTTGGTTTTTAATGCTGATTTTTGGGGTTCATCGCTGCTCGCCCCAGAACATGTATAGTGCATACATAGGCTCACTCGCATCATGGAATGCAAATAAACCTTCTTGTTCTGTGTCAATAGTCTAGTAAATGTCCCTGTTTTGTAACTATGGCTAGCAGAGCAAGGCATTTTAAGTTTTTTGTGTTTAAAGTATTATGTTATAGAGTATTGTGGAAGACTTTCTTGTGGTTTTGATAAGCTGAGTTTGAGACATTTAATGTCAATATGTCATCTGAAACGTACAAATTATTTCTGTATCTTGTAAATATATGTGCTTTGATTTGGTGTACATGATCCAGCAATGAGCAACTTTTATTTGTGTGTGTACTCTATAGTTTTCACTATGCTTTGGTGCAGTGGTCCATTGCTGCTATGTTGTGACAGCTAATAAATGGTCGCACCTGTTAGAGACTCTCGGCCGTTGTTTTTGGTACCAAGGCTGCTACATGTGGTGTGGTGTGACCACTGGTGTGTTACCCAATGTTTCATGTACAGTAATGTGATGAAATAATATAACCTATCTTGCTCTATTAAATAAAAAAAATCCCTCTTCAGGTAAATTATGCTTTTCATTTTCGGATCATTTATATTCTGGATAAAAATGTCTCTTCTGTAACTAGTTTGACTTCACCTTTGATACCTTGGAGCCCAGTTTGGGGTACTTGGATAATCTGATATACAAAGAATGGGATAGTGAAAGACATGTAGAGAACTTCTTATGTGGTCTGTGAAAGGTATTAGTAGATGATGTCATGATATGAGGAGAAAAAAACCTAAATTGATTCCGATCTGATTGATCCATTCTCCAGATATCAGCTAGACCCACAAAAAAATTAGCTTGGATTTTACGAGAGATTGAGGACGGAGCAATAACCCGGCTTTGCAGTCAACAGAGTTTGAGCATTGCTTCACTACCGCAGATGATCCAAGGTAATGGATTCATGATCGATTTATGAATGTTCCCAGCAGATCAAATTTCTAAATGAGAGTGGGCTCCAAATGTCTGACAGACAGGGCAAGAGCATTCATAACACTGTCATTAAAGTCTAAAGTTTATTTACCTCCTGGCTGAGTAAATAAAACAGATGCTGCAGCCTACTAAATAATGGTAGAAATTATTTTGAGAATTCTATGTATTATCTGGGTTTCTAAAGCTATGCAGGTCTACTAAGAGCGAAGTGTGAGTTTTGTACAGTCATCATCACCCCCAAAACGTCTTGCCACTTGTGAGGAAGTTGAAGCTCGGGTCCCTTTGGGAACTCCAAAAAGACAATGATCCCAGACTGACCTCAAATTCCACCTGGACTTTGTTTCAGTGAACGTCCCGGAACCTTCCACAATGGTCATCACAGTCACCTTAGGATTTGAAGAAGGCGTCGGCAGCATGTAAACGCATGGACGTTACAGCAATGGAAGCCTTGGCCCATGAAGAATGGGTTGAGATTCCTCAAGAACCAGAAGCTAATATTTGGCCGGGCTATATAGCAGCAAAATGAGGTTTGTCATTAAGTGCTCGAATAATTTCAAGACTAGTCAGTGAATATAAAATATAATGAGGGCTGAATAATTCAATTGTTCATGCTGTAAACTGTTCATAGGTGTCATTACGGTTTTCTGTTCAATTTGGTCATTGTTCTTGTTCTGGTAAAACTGAATTAATGCTTTCTTTCAATTAACAAAGACCGGTCATTATAAGGTTTATGGCCAAATATAGGTCCAACATTGGAAATATGGAACTATACAACATGTGGGAACCCTTATTGAAGAGGTATCAAAGTCACTTTTTTTTAGGGTTCCTTAGAAGACTGGACATGGATTCTGTTAGTGGGACTTTATTGATGAAGGTTTCACAAATGGGTGTAGATGTTAATTGCTTTAAAAAAGCATTTCAACGTTTCTTCTCACAAAAAACTAATTACAAATTCTTTTCAACACAGAAAAACAGGGAAAAAACCCAATTCTAACTTTAACCTCGGAACTTTGAATTTTAACAGCATTAAGGTAATTAACTTCGTCAGTCTAATGGGAGGGTGGTTTTTAGTTTCTGTTGTGGTCTAATAATAACAACAATTAGAGTGCTACCTCCGTTCACAAGCTTAATTCGTTACGAGACCTTGCTCGCAAACAAAAAAACCTGTAAACCGAAAGAGATTTCTCCATTCAAATAAATGGAAGTCCCATTATTTCCTTCCATATCCCAAAAATAGTCATGTGATTTTATACAGAATAAATTGATTTTACTAACAAATAGTATTTGGCAGTTTCTGGCTCACTCGATTCTTTCCAAACTTAAGCGGACAAGAACGCCATTACTATTCTGCGAGCGTATGACGCTAAATGATGGCGAGCGTGAGGGAGGCTGACCTGAGATCCATTTGTTTTTCGCTCTAGTCTTGGGTCGCACAAAGGAAGCCCATGCTCGCATCTTATACTTGTTCAAACAGGATGCTTGTACACCAAAGCAGAGCACTCGTATAAAAAGCAAGTTAACGAGGTACCGTTACTCGTTTTTTATCCGGAAAAATCCTTGAATCAAGAAGAAAAACTAAAAATAAATGCTCATGAATCAAATCACCGCTCGTAAAGCGAGGCACATTTTTTGAAGAGTCTTTGCTCGTAAAAGAAAATATTCTTAAAGCAAGGCACACATAAACCGAGTTACCACGGTATAAGTATCCTTTATTAATCACATAGTGTCATTTATATAGAACAACATACTGAACAACATCTCTGCATTTTATCAGACCCTGAGGGTGCAGTGGGCAGTCCCTTGAAATGCCGAGGACCCCCTCAAACAATGGAATGATATTCTCAGACGTTCAGAGTTCCAAACCAATTACATTGGTGGCTGTTGGCTATAATTGGTACCGTGCTGCTTCAAAAGAAACTAGCGTGTCTTTTGTTAACATATTTTATTTTTTCGGTTTCAAAACCCAGTGAAAATTCACGTCACATAGAAGAACCAAAAAAATTGAGTAATTTTATTGTTAGCTGCAGAATAGAACACTTTGATTCACAATCACTATACTTTACAATAAGATTCAATATAGTTTCAGTTGTCAGATTCTTTGTTAGTCATGTAACCCATTGAATCCAATACTCTTTTCTTTTTTCTAGGATGTGTTCCATATTGTTAAGTTGTTGTAATCTCTATCCGGATTATTAAGAATGGAAGGCTCGTTAATAAATGAATATCTTTGTATTATGCTATTATGTTTCAAAATAGACAGCAAGAGAGACAGAGACAGGAATCCTAGTTTATAGTTAGTCAAAATCTAAAAAGGCAACACATCGGTGTTTGGCTGCACAATCACCATTATTGGCTCTGAGGTTCAGTGTATTTTATTGCTTTTGAGTTTGAGAAGACATTCTCACTCTTTTCCCAGTTAGTCTTTCCGGCGTTGGTTCATTTGTATTCGTCACCTGGATATGACCAAAGGCCATCTTTTTGAGACAAATTTCAATAGAAAGTGAACTTCTTCATCAAGACCACAGTTTACTAGTAACACACAATAAACAAATCAGTTTGTATGTGAATCGTGTTTTGTAAAGGGATTGTGTTTGTACGTGTTTTGTTTGCATTAAAACTTTTGGCAGAAATACAATTCATGTGGATATTACTTTGACATTTACCACCCTCCTAAAAACAGTTGGAGACAAAGAAACTCCCTTCATGGAAAAGGTATTCTGATGACCTCTTTCAGTAGGATAATATACATACTGCAAATTTGTTTCACGAATGGTTTAAGGAACAAAGGTTCAGATCTCAATTCAATTGGGTATCTGTGGAATGTGCTGGGAAAAATAAGTCCAATCCATGGATGACCCATCCCAGAACTTACAGGACACGAAAAGGATCTGCTGCTAATGACTTTGTGGCAGATACAGCACATCTTCAGAAGTCAGGTTCAGTCTGTTTCTCAACCTTTTGCCAGCATAAGGGGGACCTACCTTATATTAAGCATTATTTGGTTATAATGTTATAGCTAATCAGTGGAAACATTTTTAGTTACAGTAAAGAATTATTGGTAATCATGCTATTACATGATAATCTCCCAGGGCAGGGCATGGCCATCTCCCACACATCCCAGTTTAGTGCATCTCATTATTTGGTGTTTTTTTCCCATATAGGCCTTCTAATTTTCTCATAACAACAAGCTAAATTGTGAGTCATGAATTTTAATTGAAATGATGGGAACTCGTATAATAACCTGGACCTTACTGTCAAAGCGAAAGAGGAGTCGCCCCAAGGTTGCTGCTTCTCTTCTGGCTAATGATTACATAGTTAGCATGATAGAGCTTGGAGTCCTCTTTAATTTCCCCCCAAAATAATGTCTACTTCATCCAACTTGTGGTTAGTGGTGTAGACCAACACAGCACAATTTTCTTCGAGCCAATTTTATTTTAGGTATGTTTAGTTTAGTTTATTATTATTGTGAAATATTATATTGCTCTTTGTAAAATATGTTCTTGAAAAGTTCTGCATAAACTATAAAAAAATTCTGAACTCGCTTCAGTAAAGGCTATGAAAGTCAACGAGAGAAAAAACAATCCTGGCAAATAAACAAACTGATAATTAATATTAAAATCACGGTTTGAAGGTGAAAAACGAGGGTAAAATGTGAAAGTCCAACAACGCGTAACAGTCATATTAGATTGGAGGTGTGAATCATCTTGGTGTCATTTCTGAAGAAATTACCCCACATTATTCTTCAAACCATAAATGTGGGAAGACACAAAGAAAATAATTCAGATTTTAACATTTTAGTATTATTTTTATCTATACTCGGGTCACAGTGTGTGTGACATCATTTTGTTGTGCTGGTAAAGACAATCAGTCGCAGTAAATGGTTCTACCTGTCCAAAACTGTTTTGAAGATTCACTTTTGCTCTTCAGTCTTCATCCTACAGGCCACAGCTGTGATCAGGGCTGCTCCCTTCCCACTTCCATCCTCGGACTTCTGGAAAGTCACCTGACACTGTGGTGCCAAATCCTTCAACGTCTCTTGCATGATGCTGGAGAAACTTCAGGAGCAGTGAGGGAGGGAAGAAGGAAGGTTCAGTCATAAAAGTTTCAAGAGAACCCACAAGCACTCCAAGCATTAAATAATCTTTACTGCCCATGCCTGATCATATTAGACCTTTCAACGAACGCCAATTTGTCCTTGCACCATATTAGATAGAAGGGTAATATTGAAACTGATGATAAATTTAGTCATATCTTTCCTGAGCCACCAAAAATCGGTTTTGGTAGACGTTTGGGCCGGGCAATTAATCATAAAACAATGCAATCTGGATTTAATAGGTCTATGCTGTCTCACTGACATAAGAGACTGTATCATTTTCATTTGGAACATGAACCGTATTAAAAGGGGTAATCTGATGGTTTACGTGCACGATGTCAGCATTTAATGATCAAGTCCACAGCGGAGTTTGTTTTTAATATAATCTAAATATTAAGTGGGGAAGTAAGAAATAATGAAATCTACAAAGATGTCTAAGAAAAAACGTCAGCCTACGCTGTGAACAAATTAAGAAGCGCTGGGAAACTTGAGATACATCGATTTTATAATCTACAATTTATGCATAAATACCTCAACAACAAAGTAGATCAAGCGTACCAATCTACCTACATGCTAGAATAAGTTAATAGTATTAATTCATTCATTCATTATATTAATAACATTAATTAATTAATTAATTAATTAATATTTTCAACATATGTAGACTTTTAATATTTAAGTAAAAATAATTTATTTTCGGATGTGTGTGCTTCTTACTGAGGGTGCGTCTTATAAAGTGTGCCGTCAACTCCCACTGTGATGGAAATCTCCTGGAGGTTGCGGTTTTGTCGTATCTTGTCCACCACAGCGGCTAAACCGGCACCGCAGAGCTGAGCTGCACGTCGGGAAACCACACGACAAACCTCTTTCACCAGTACACTGTCATCACATGTGGAGCTGGTCAGGCCTAGGTGTTGCAGAATGGAGCGAACCTGTCGCATGGCCAGGCGGTCACTTTGGGATCAGAGAAAAAGAAGTGCTTTGAAAGACATACAAGGTGTATGATTAACAAGTTATACAACTAGACAAAAAGTGCTGCATCCAGACAGTTAATAGCTTAACTGTATAGAATGCAAAAACAAAATATTAAAAAAATAAAATAAAATCTGTAACCGCTTATCCTGTTCAGGGTCAAAAGGGCAGGAGTTTATCCGGGTACCCTCTGGACGAGTCGCCAACTAATCGCAGCGTTAACACATATTGCTCACGTTCACTAAAATGGGCAATTCCGAGTCGCAAATTTACCTATTTTGCATGTTTGAGGACTGTGGGTGGAAACCGGAGTACCCGGAGTTTTATGACACAATTACATTCAGTCTTTGCATTCTTTGTTTTTGACCGCAAGTATAAGAGTTTGAGTGGAGCTGTCCATGGTGCTGAATCTTTAGGCCGAAACAAGGCATGCTGTGTTGACCAGTGACAGTGGCAAAACTGAAGAATTCCTGCTTCGTCTCCTCAATTTCCCAGGTGAGCTGGCTACCTGTATTTTTGAATAAAACAAAAAATTCTGTTCTCGCTCTAAATATCCGCTCACGTGCGCTACGATGTCTCCCCCTGGCCACAATTACAGCTCCCATAATCAATGGAAAAAATAAAGCACTTCAACTACCACCAATTCGCTGAAGATGCAAATAAATTAATGGTAATTTCGAGTCGTAAACTGCGCCGAGCGCTGTGAAAAAGTCAGTTAATTCATCATCAGAATCATTTGCATAAAAGGGGCCCGATTGTTCAGCGCATGTATGCATAATACCTTATTTAAATACAAACAAGTAGCTCAGAAGAACCGAGACACTATCTGCTTTCCAGCACAGTTAGAATTTGCCACTGCTCCGTGAATACGACGCATTTAATTGCACCAGTTTTGTGCCCGCAAGAGCCGCACAATCCTTTTGTGAATTCGCCCCATGAACTTCAAAGAAAGAAAAAAAACTCATAATAATATATTTCATAATATAAAAAAATGAGCGGTGCTAGTATGTTCATCTCATCAGACTGTTATAACTGCTTTAAAATACTTTCAAAAAAGAAATCAGTCTTTCTGTGTTCTATTTTTTATGTGTCCCTTACGGTCCAATAAATCAGCAGGGGATGTAGCCAATTCAGCGGCGCTTTTGTTTTAAATTACACCAAACAGTGTTAAGTATTACATAGACAAAGAAACAAAAGCAACTGGGAAGGGGTCAAACACACACATACAGCACTTTATCAATTTCAAATAAATAAAACAGTCTTAAATACTCACCTTTCAATCTGTGCCAGGAACTTCGTCTCAAAGATCCCACGCGTCTTCAGCCGCTCTGACAATTTGCCTCTGAAGAGTAGGCCCTTGGCAGTGAAATCCATCAGCACATTCCTCACTATCTCCCCCAGATACATGCCACTGATCATCTTCTCATACCTCAGACAGAAAAACAAACAAACTGAAAACTAACACACATAAAAAAAATATGATGCTATCAAAAATCTGTAATCTAACTGATACAGAACTGGAAAACCATTGTTAGTAAAAAAAAAAACTGTATAAAAGTAATTAAAGCTGCAAGCAGCGGACTCGGGCCCTCACACCCAGTGCACGTCGGGCTGTGTGCAGCTGTTACTGGTATTGCGATCAATTGGGTCAGACATTTCATTCATTACACACGCTTCATGAGGAAAACACACAATAATTCCGTCATATTGATGTCCTCAGGTCATCCAACATTTGATTGGACATTTGATTGGAAAGATTGGACAATGGAACGGGACTTTATGAAGAAATTGGTTTAATGTCACGTTTCACGCCACCATGGCCATGCCTTTCAAATTATGGAATAAATATCTTTGACTTTCTGACTCCAGGACAAGTTCCTGGAAAAAAAAATTGCATCATTTGGAATTCCTGGAAAAGCTGATTAAACATTTTAAAACTCGCTTTGATAACTTCACACTAGGTAAACAAGCCCTCTTTTACATTGAAACCTCATTGTCAGAATCTCTACAATCTTTCCGAGTACTAATTGAAGTTGAATTCGCCAAAAAAAGGATAGTTCATAACTGATTATAATGAATATGAAATCCTGTACTGCAGAATGGGATTTCATTATGATGCACAGTTACAGCATGAAATACATATCTACATTTAAAGCTATAACTACTTTTGTACCTCATTGTGTTATTCCTCATCATTATCAGTGAACATTGATGGCATGGCTTTTGTAGTGTCTCCAGTGATCAATTATAGCTAAGACCCTCAAGAGCAGACCTGGGCATTTCAGCGGCCAATCTTAAATTAGAACATAAATGAAACGGTATTCACGCCATGCACGAAATATACAACTGTGTTTCTTTTTATTTTGAGAAAGATGCTTTTTTTTTTTTTTTTTAATTTACGTATGGACATACATGCGTGTTTACGTGTGTCGTGAACAGCTTAACGTGAAGCTTGGCGGCTAGCCCTCAAAATGTCAGCGCACGCCAAAAAAAGTAAGGTTGATACGGAATGCTGCGTTTTTAACACAAAATTGACAGCTAAATATTTTTCTACAGAGGTCAAAGGTAAAGCAAGGTCCTTACTACGCAGGTCACTGTGTTCAAGGATTATAATTTGAATTGCCACTAGGTGACCAAACACGCCGAGTACTACATCAACTTGTCTGATCCAGAGCGGGCAAGGGAGTCGGATGCTTTGTTAGCTAAGCTGCATCACCAACAATGACTTTTTACTAAACTTCAGACATCCAGAGATGCAGCTGTCAGGACAAGTTATGTCAGATCCCATAAAATCGCCAGAAATAGTAAACCGTTTTTTGGAGAGTTACTCAGCTACTCATCTTCGTACATGGGATAAGTACGGACTTTAAAATCACGGCGGAGCTGACAGCCATGCATTACATGAAAAGTAAAACCACTGGGAATGATTTGTTGTACGGCGGAACCAGATTTCAGTGCACCTGTTCAATCCCAAAACAGGCTGGATTTTTCTCACTAAACAAGTAAAATTAACTGAAAAACATCAAAAGCACTTATTGCTTTTTGATTAAAGTTGTTTAATTGCGTATCCTTAACATGTAGCGAAACAAATTTTCATTATTGGTTTGTGAGATTAACCTGTTAAAAATAAATGGAAATACTGAATTCATTGTTTTTACTGTTTATTTCTTCTATATTTAACCTACTCCACAATTTCATATCTTTATGGTAAAATAATATCCATATTCTCGTTATTATTGGTTGCAGTGCACAGCTATATAATTAAGTGCTTTTTACAATTGGAGAAAATCTATATTGAGCAGAATTTAGTTCAACTCATTGTTGGTTCGGCCCTCATACACAGCTCAGGTTTCTCATGTGGCCACTTGGAAAAAATCAATGGCCCACCCCTATTCTAGAGGATGACTGCAGTCTTAAAAATAAAGGGGGGCTTCGACTGTATGGCTATAGTTTTTGACAGATGTGATCATTTACAACAGCCAATAGGACTTCAAAAGGATGCGGAAGGGGATATGTTATAGAATGGACGTTAATGTATTCTTACGGGAATACTATGTGTAGAGCAGAGGGAACAAGGCTGCATTATGTTGCTTTGCGTTTGAAAATGGTGAGGAGGTCAGGATGATCAGTCGGTCAGGTGGAGCTTACTGGCCCTATCCAGTAACCTGAAGAAGGTCAACGGGAGTTTGCGGTTACATACAATAAACACGTGGGACACCCACATTCTCACAATGCAATGATACAGATGTATTTGTTTTGGTTGTTTACTATGTCCGCAAAGGGTTGTTTGACTCATCTGCTGACTCCATACACAAGAACAATTTGTGCCAATAGATGCTATTTCACACACTTGGAGGCTCATTCCTTGGTTGTCTACCTGCACACCGTACCCACACTGGCGTGTCTCCACAAATAACTTTCATTAGAAAGAGAAGCTTTTCCAAAGCTGAGGACCCACTTAAGTTTACAATTATCGTGGAATACAAAACAGAAAAAGAGACCAAAAGCCTACAACACTTAAGCTGAGACGTATTCTGACATCCACAAGTGTTCCATGTGTGACACAAATCTCATCAAGTGAAGATCAATCCTGAATCTTGTTTTGAGGGCCATATGGTGATGTCCTGCTTCACGGGAGTTTATAAACATCACAAGCCTTTAAAACTGTGATGGGAGCAGCACTGTCTGATGGTAAGGTAGGTGGCCTTTCTGTCGCACGCGAGCGCGAGTATGAGAAATAGCAAGAAATGATAAGCAGTGTATTATGTGTGTATATGAATTCATCTGTATTCATTCTTTTTCTGCCAGTTCAAATGAATACTTACATTCTCTTAAAAGTCAAATTTGACTGAAGTTGATGCAAAAATTGTCTGTTACAAATTCTCTGACCGATGTATTTTTCAGACTCACTGGACACTCGCATTATGAAATTACATTAATTATGATGGGCCATAACAATAAAGCCACAAGTAAAGACGTAAAATTGTTCAAGCAAAGGATCTGAGCGACTTTGACATGGCTAAAAATTGTGATCACTACAGGACTGGGTCAGAACATCTCCAAAACTGCAGATCTCGTTGGGTGTTCCTGGTCAGGTGGTCTTAGGAAGGACCACTGTTGAACAGGAAACAGGGTCATGGGCTTCCAATGATCGATGAGCTGTCTAGATGTAATTAGACAATATTAATATATATTATTTATATTAACAATAATTTATAGCCTATGCCGAAAAATCTGTGTCTTCAACTGCATTTTCACAAATGCAACTTATACAAGCGTCCATTTCCTACTGAATGTATTTGACCTTAGAGTCATTACTGAGCTTTGTTCTGACGCTTTAGGGTTTTGTACCATGAGTTTATTACTGCATTGTGATGACATAATTGTCTAGCAAATAGACGTAGAGTTCTCAATCAATGGATATCAATACGATTTTTACTCCATTTGTCACCTTCAGTATATGGTATGTATCCTGATCTTGTGATCTGTGGTGTCCAATGAACCCCATAAAGATGAATACTATTCAAGTCAACACCTGGCACAAGGTGCATGAGTGATGTCTTCATATTAATCTTAACAAAAGCTAATGCTGTGCTTTGACGATAAAAGTTAAGAATTACGAAAAAAACATTTAAAAAAGGGAAGTAACGACCTGCAGAGAAAAGGTCAGATTTGACACCTTCTTTAGACAATTTAGATTTGATGATTTTCATTATGAAATAAATTATTATCATGTTAACTTAAAACATCCATGTTATTTGTTTAAGTGGTATCACTCTTTGCTTGTGATGAATAAAGTTACCTTATCATTATTATGGTCAATTTATTATGTCATAAATGACCAGTCCATTACCTCTGTTTCCCAGGGTAATTTGAGCATTTGTCGACACTGTGATCAAACTGGGTGCAGAAGTCATCAAGTTCACCGTTTTCACCAAAGGCTCCCCACTCAATGTTGACACACATACGGCCGTTGTCGCCCTCCACCAGTTCAATATTGTGCATTTCCTCCATGTAGCAGGCATTGGTACCTGTGCCTGTGTGAAAATAAGTAATAAATGATTTAACACGAGTCCATTTTATATCCGATCAAAAACACAATGAATCCCTCAATGTTAGCTCACAAAAAAATCTATTTGAATTATTAATAAGAATTGCTGAACTTTGGTTGGCTGTATGCTGTGCAACAGTTAAGTTGACGATATAATCATATAAAATAAATGTACTATACAATATGAAGCAATTAACTGGCTTTACAATAAGAAAATTGTGCTTCTTCATGACATGAAAGCTATTGCTATATTCAAAAGGAATCATGCTGCCCTAATTAAGAGACAGTTTCAGAGAAAGGGCACATATAATTGTTTGAGCATTTACAATCAAAGAAAATGTATTTTGTTTGAGACTATTGCTAAGATTCTCTTTATCTATATTATGACCTTTTCTCTTGGACTGTTGCCATGCATCTTTGTAGTACACCCATTTCTGAGATGATTGTGAACAGATCTGTACCCTACCCCCATCTTTAAAACAAACATACTAATTGACAGCATCAAATGTTATTGGTATGCCATTAAATTATTAATATGATGCCGGCGTTCATTTCTTGCATCTCATGTGACAGCAGCATGGTGGCAGTTGGTAATTTTTATAGGCTGATGGCAAAAGAAATTACGATTGGATTGAAGAATTTCCACTTAATTCAATTGATTTGTCATTCTCATCTCAGGTCTTGCTCTGGACCCCATGTTCGATTTTCTCAAACATTGCTGACAAACATTGGTGTCAGTGTGCTCCGAATTCAGATCTCGTCTATCAGATTTCTACTGTCACATATTTTTCATATTGGTCACTTACATAGGTCTATAAATCAGATTTAATGTGGTTTGTGCTGTTCCCACCATCATGAAAAATCTAATCTCAGTCATATATGAACAAAAGAATCAGATTTGCAACATTGGTCCTGCAGTATGAACATGTCCTTAGTGTTTAAGTTTAGTCAAAGAAAAAAATTTACTTTTAAAGTCAAACGTATTTGGTTAGTCTTTCGGTCCAAAGAGTACAAATATGCCATATTTAATCAATTTGCTTTATTCCCCCCCAAAACTCTTATGATATAATGTTGAGAAGGGAGAGATGGACATGTAGATGTAATATTGCCATAATTATCAGTGGCATACAGGTTCCTGGGAGGACAGACTTACCTACGATGAGTCCCACTTCACATTTGGGGTCCTCATAGCCGCAGGTCATCATGGTTCCCACTGTGTCATTAACCACCGCTACAAAGTTCAAGTCAAATTCCTGCAAGCAGTGATAAAATGTATCCCCAATCCTCAATTTCATTTAAACATTAAAGAAAAGGGAAAAAATATTTTTATACAAGTACAATGCTCACTCAATACCGCCCACAGGACTACCTACATCATGGTCATGGGCCTTCTCCACAAAACCACAAAACACATGTAGACCGGATGGGCAAATTCCTGTGGACCTGCAAGCAAGTCTGCAAGAGTAAAAAGTTGGTCCACCATTCCACGACCAGGATAGGTTTTGTATTGTTCCTCCTGAAACTAATGTGACAATCTGAGCCTCCCTTCCAGAACACGGGAGTAGTAAGGGTGAATTCAGTGCGTCTAGAGGAAGCACCCCCGACATGTACTGGAGGAAGTCAGACACATGGTATCTGAGTGGGCCGTGTACAAGTCTTCCATTATGGAGGTGGCGGCTAGCAGCTGTGGTCATCCGCCCATTGGGGCCTGTCATGTCGGAAACCTAGCAACCTACTGGTGGACACCAGCAGTGAAGGAAGCTGTGAAGTTGAAGACAGAGACCTTTCAAACTTGGTTAGCCCAGGGGGTCTCCTGAAAAAGCAGACAGGTACTGAGAAACCAGAGGGGCTGCAGCATTGGCAGTTGCTGAAGCAAAGACCCAGGTGCGGGAGGGTGTCTGGGAAGCCATGGAGACGGACTTTCGTCGGCTTAAAGGAAGTTCTAGCAAACCATCCGTTTACTCAGAAAGACAAAACAGAGCTGGACTATGTAAGGGCTGGACTAAGACTATGAACAGTCTGAGGGGGGAACTGCTGACCCGCACTGAGGGTATCGGTGTGGTTAGTGCCTATCTGGTTGCGTGGTTGGTACACTTATTCAATGTTGCGTTGCGAACAGGGACAGTGTCTGTGGAATGGTAAACTGGGGTTGTGTACCCTCTTTTTAAAAAGGGGGACCGAAGTGTTTGTTCTGATCTTAGGGATAGAACACTGTAAGCCTTCCAGGGAAATGTTTGCAATACACAAACATTCAATTTAATAAAAACACGATTTTGTTGGCTCTGCTATCCTGTTCAAGTTGAAGTTTATCTGTCACATACACAATCATACAAGTATGATGCGCAGTGAGATGACGAATGAAGTGCCAGATAAAACTAAACAATAGGACAATAGTCTAAATAAAAATGTTTTTAACATTGCAACTATAAATCTAGGTGCTTAAGTACAGGTGTAAATTAAGGGGTGGGGGGCTATGTCCCAGTCTCATTAAGCACTCTGATGGCCTGAGGGAAGAAAATCATCCTCTCCATCATCCTCTACCTGATGGCAACTGAGAAAACATTCTGTAGCCAGGGCGACTGGGATTCCGGACGATCTCCGTGGCTCTTGTTTTGCAGTGATTGTTGTAAATGTCCCGCAGATTATCAGGCAGTCCTGATTTTCCTCTAAGATAAGCGGACCACCGTCCTGAGGGTCATATAGTCCTGTTTTGTATTGTTCACTTCTTTCTCAGAGAAGCCTTAGTTGAAGCTATTTTGAATAAAGCACCAGTTAAGTTAAAAAGATATAGAGGTTAGACCCAAAGCTTCCCATTCAAGTGAATTTCCAGACCTTTTTTTGTCTCCACACCCTGAGGAAATATAAGATGGCATGCATTTGTATGTTTTCTGGCCCCCTGAATCTAAGCCCTTTTTCCATTTCAAACCACCATTTAGATCCTGGACTTTGATTTTGTTTAGATTTTTGCCGCCTTTTAGTCAAAATCCTGGCACTCATCTTTTCATAAATAGCTATATTGTTCACAGTACCCCGTATCCCGATACAAATCTTTAATTAGAACTATATGTATAAATAGTACATTTTATGTCCTAAATGTTCCAGAGTAATCTCGATGAAATGGATAATATGTACAAAAAAAATTAACAGCAAATAATAAACCTTGAGGCTGGTGGTTGCAGTTTTGGCCTTTCCTTCATCACAAATTAGTGGCTGATTAGATTCCACTTTAACCAGCTCTTAAAACCGCAGTATTATGCAATCTGGGTTTTAAAATGAGGACAGCTGAAATAAAATGCAATCCTAAAAAGACAGTCAAGGTCAGTGATTCTGTTCCTCTGAGCGGCATGAAGTGCAGGGCACAGTCTGACAGCAGATCGGTGTTGTTGCAAAGGACTTCACCCACTCTGGGTATACTTCTTCATTAAATCTTGTTTCAGTGTCAACATTCACATACCACATTTCACATTTCAATTTCAGAATTTTTTTTCAAGGTGTGTTTACTGACCTGTCTGCGGCGAACAGCATCTTTAAGTAATGTGATTACATCTTGTCCCTCACAGCCGCTGGCTTTAAAACCTTTTGTCCACTTCAGGAGGATGCCCTGGACAAATGAAAGCTTTATGTGATTGTGTGGAAGAATTAAATGCATTGAAAGTTGCTTACTCAGCTTTACACATGATTTTTAGCTTTTTTTTTAGGGAAAGGAAAGTTCCAGCCCTTTAACAATCCTAACAATCCTGATGCATGACTACCATGTTCTGTTCTACATTTATACTGTTCTGGAAACATTGTTTGAGACAATTTCATATGTTCAATTCATCTTTCATTCGAAACAAGATTGTCTAACACATAATCATGCAAACACTGAATTTGGTGATATGGAATGTAAATAATCAGTCATAATCAGTCCAAAATAACCCAAACCATCAATCTCATCATCGAGTTAAAGACTGATATACTGTATGTATATACAAGAAACACACTTAACTAAACCAGAACAACAATATCGTGCGGCTGGTAGTCCTCCAGGCCCTCTACTCTGTTTAATATATCGACAACATTGAACTCACCAACGGGTCATGGAGGTCAGCCCACCCGAATAAAAATACCACCTTCTTTTTCTCCCATGTCCACTTTCGGGAATAGAGTTCTTTCTTGTCAATAACAAGTTTCTGCACATGGCTGACTCTGCTCAGTTTCACAGCATAGTGATTTCACATTACGCCCCCACGTTATTTAACATTAATTTCTCTAATTACAACAATTCACCCAGACAATGGAAGCGCTCTCCTCTATTACTAACTAACATAAATTCTTTCTTCTCAGAAGAAATTTTCAATTTTCTCCAATCGAAAGACACCCCCTAAATTTCGAGAGGCATATTGTCAGACATGGGAGACGAGTAAGGCCTATCTGAGAGGACAAGCTATCTCTTTCAAACCTCGGCTGAAAAAGGGTGGAGGCAGTCAGGTAGGTTGAAGTTTCAGATCAGCTATTTCAATTCATTACAATTTTTATAAAAAGCTGCTTTTTCAACAGCTAACCCAGATGGTGTACTTATTGTTATGTGCAAATAAACCCCAGCGTGTCAGGAAACCGGTGTTAAAGCTTCTTAAAAAGTCTGGCAGTCTGGCACTACTACTGGGCATGCAACAACGATAAATTACACTACTGGACGGTTAGTAGGGGTGACTCATCCCCCTTGTGGGCCCAATTAAAATCCCTCTTCCTTAAAGTTTTCCCTCCAGTCCCTCCTTACGGCATAACTCCCCTTGAAAGTAAATATTATATTCCACAATCCAGTTGTATTAATCTCACTTAAGATTTGGCTTCAATTTTGTAAACAGTTTAGACTATAGAAACCCTTAACCTTGGCCCCAGTCTTTAGAAACTTATTGTTGCCCCCTGTTTGGCGTGACAGGGGCTTACTTAGCCTCATAGAACTTTATAAGGAAGGAATATTTACTGATTTCTGAGAGGTATCAACCAGGCTAGACCTGCCAAAATCACACATTTTCCATTTCCTAGAAATTAGGCACTTCAAAACGAAATATCCTCACAATCCAAGCCAGCCACCTGGATCTCCGATCGACTCACTGCTTGCTTCAGATCTAGGAGCCTTGCCCTCGTCAACAAAGCCTTGATGTGTGCCTGTCATGTTTTATTGGAAATGTAAGGTCCTTTTCAGAAGACACTATACAAACGTTCGACTGGCAAAAATTCACTAAAGTGTCAAAGATACCTGCAACAGATGCGAGAAACCACCTATTAACCACACCCATTTGTTATGGTCCCGCCCTACCCCTAACCCTTGACACAACCCTTAACCATGATCCACTCACTGGAGTCCCACCACCTGAAGTACTTAACATCTCAGTGACATAGCAGCATGTCTTGGCCTTTGCAACCTTACTGGCAAGATGCTTCATCTTATTCAGGTAGAAATGTGCACTCCCCCTTTCCCACAACAGTTGGCTCATAGATATCCTGAGCCATATCAAACTTCAGACAATTCGATTCACACTTACAGAGTCAAGCAATACATTCAACATAAACTGGCAGTCCGATAGTCTTATTCAGATACTAAAGGTATTACCCACCCAGATGATAGTTAGTTGAATCTGGCATCTACATTTCTGTTACTCCATGACTGCCTTATCGAAAAAAGGCCCATTCATTTTCAATTGAAACTTTCAACAGAGAAAGAGTCGTTTTAAAAAAATAAAAATACAAAGCAAGGATTTTTTAATGCCGGTTTTGCCCCCCTAACGGTCGTGTATCTGTCCGGGGTATTGCTACTCTGGAGTTAGCAAGTCACAACGACTGTTTAGAGAAAGGTAAGTGTGACCGGTATCACTCAAGCACCGCTGAGATTGAAGTGACCGGTGAACAAGTTTTCATTCTTGTCGGTGGACAGTTAAGCTATGTCTCAGAAGACAGTTTGTTAGAGAGAATCAATGGACTTCTTCTCGTAGAGAGAATAGGTTTTTGAATGACTGCCGACTGTGCAGTGTCAAGTCCTTTTCTTGGGGGAGGGTCGCCACCATCCTTGACACTGACGTACTTGATTCAAGCAATGTAATAAGAGCTTTTGATGAGGTAACACTGAAGGCGTTCACAATGTGAGACAGGAAATGAATGCTATGAAAGAGATACCAGTAAATAGGTTGGACTCACATAGTAAGTTAGCAATCATATTCAGAGTTTAACTTATCTTGTTTTTTGGATTGGGAAACCCAGTTTCTCTCATCTCACTATTCAAACTCTAAGTTTACACTAACCTCCCTTTGTGGAATATCCTGCTGAACTCCATCTAGCTGCCTGCTGTCCTGCACAGCATTACCACTGTTAATGAAAGAATATTGAGTCTAAAATTACCTGATCCAATCTAGTTTGATGGCAGGGGAAGGAGAACGTGAACCCCATTGGTAAAGATGCCCCTTTCATGCCAATGTAGTCCAGAAAGTCAGCAATGCAGTTCACAATGTGGTCAAAAAGCTGAGATGGGGTAAAAATACATACATTTTATTAATTTGCTTCATAAACATTAAAAGAGAATTTTGAATGTCACAAACAAGGCAGATCGCCCTCTGTGTACTCAAGAGACAGGGATGTTTTACCTCTTCCCCTTTACCCTGCATGATCTCCTGTGGTATACTGTAGATCTTCTGGTGCATATTTACATTCTGTCTCTTTCCACTTTGTACTTGCACTAGCAGCACTCGGAAGCTGGAGCCCCCGAGGTCCAATGCCAAGAAGTCACCATGCTCTGATGAGGAGAATAAATATAAAAATTGAAAAGCCTTGTACAAAAACATGGTTTCATGATTAGTCCTGTGGAAGATGTCTTTTTTCTTGTCCAATTAAAGCTACCTGTTCCATCTGGTGTAGATCTGACATATGTGGGAAGCATCTTAATGCTCGCAGCCTCATGGGTTTCCTTTGATAGGCCTCGCTCCATTTCATTACGAATTCTGTTCTTCACCACTAACAGCTGCTCCCGACTCAAACACAAGCTGCTGATGATGCCCTGACGCTCAACATTTTGAGCAGCAAGGCGGTAGGCTACCGCTGTTACCATGGCAGCACCTTTCCCACTGCCACACTGTGACTGCAAAAAACGTACGTCACAGTCTGGGACAAGACGGCGAACCATCTTGTTGAGCCTCCTTGAAAACCTGAAAAAAGGAGTAACATTTTATTCTTTTATTTTATTTTATTTTTTCTGTTATCACCTTTAATACCACAGACTCGGCTTATTACACATCGTTTTTTTCTTTTAATAGCATTTCTCATGCTTAAAGCATTTCTAGTTTTTGGATATACCATTACCTCTCAGAAGACTAAATGTGCATGAATGTAGTGTGTGGCAAAAACTAGCATTGGAGAGTAAATGGGATTTACTTATAAAGCTCGACCACCCAAAGCACTTTTTACAACTTTACAACAACTTATAAATACCTTTTTGAACCTTGACTTTTCTGCTCATTGGGGTCATTTTTCTGTTTTGGCCATTACAGCTCAACTCGATATTGCAAATACTTAGTTAATTAGATTTGTTTTGGACCAATTTGGTTTAATTAATTAATAAAGACTTTTTGTTCATAGTTTGACATGACTAGGGAACATCAATGTACTTTTTTACAGGGTTTCATTTTTTATCGGGTTAGTGTGGAAATGCCTGCACCGTCAATGTGGTGAGGGTCATCGTTATAGCTCTGGACATAACATATGTTATTCCTGTTTACTTTTCACTAGCTTCATAAGTGACTATTAGATTGGTTTGTCTAAATGGGTAAGAAAAGTCCTGTAAGGCTTTGTTTCTATTTGTTCTCAGTTGTTGAAAGGCAGTGGAGAGTTTGCATCACCCACACTAAAAATTACCAAATTACAAATTTCTCACTCAAAGACTGCTAAGGGGTCAGACATCTCGGCGTACGTGGTAGCAATGTAACCAGCATGACATTGCAGTTAGATAATTAAATGTTTTATCTAATTCAAGAAACTTAATTCAACAACATTGATATATATCAACGTTAACGATCGACAGACAAAAAGAAGAAAGGAGGATACGGGTTACCAAACAATGCTAATGATAATGAAGCCGTGGCTAGCAAGACATCAACAGGTCAAGATGGTGGCCACAAAGAAAACAAAACTTGATAGTCAATCCGTGAAGTGGTGAGTGAAATGATAACCACGGGAATGGCAAAGCATCAAATTGGAATGAGAAAGGATTTCTCTGGGTTCCGCACACTGTTATTGGAGGATGTTAAAAAACAGATGGAGGAATTCACGATGGAAATAAATCAGAAAATGCAAGATGCGACATGTCAGATAGAAGCAGCGGTGAAACGTACCGGAGAGATGGAGGACAACGTCGTCGACTCTGGGACATAGGAGGTAAGGACATTCTGACTCAGCTACTAGTTAATCAATGCGGATTACAGTAGAAGTGACTAATCTGGAAGGATGCTCGAGGCGAAATTACTTCAGGATTTATAGAGTCTAAGAGGAACTCTGCAGTTACATTTGTTGAAAACTAGATAAGGTCGGAATTGGAAGTCGATGTCGACTCAGAGGGGCTTTGACCTGAAGATAAAGCTTGCCCAGCACACCTTAACAGTAATACCGTCAGCGAGCGCTAAACCACGCTTCATACTGGTCCGGTTTCTTATGTTTTCTGTCAAAGAGATGATTCTTTCCAATGACTGGAAGAAGGAGCCACGTGTACCAAACCAACAAGCTTTCAAACTCTGTTGACCAGAATACCCGTCTTCTTCAAAATGGGCACTATTCTGTATAAAAACCAGCTTAAGATGCAGAAGATCTGCGTAAGCGGGGATACACCGTGAGTGACACCACTACAAGCAAGACCACAACAGAAGAAACCCGGCCCGACTTCTACCATGGGAAACAACTGAGACCCAGCCCGATAAAGATATGGATCGGTTCCAGCGGGGGATCCGAGAGAAGGAGAAGTACTACTGTAGGAGCAGCCGACACCAGAAGCACGGGGTGAAAGAGTGATTCTTCATTAATTACTCACTAATTGCGTGCAATAATGGTGAGATGATTTTTTTCTCCTTTCATAGAGATACTTTTTTTTTTTTAAATTGGATTCAAAGACCATTTATAAATTATATTATTTTATTAATAATTTAAATGACTAAATTTAAGCCCTTTCCAGCCTTAACCTTACTCATTTGGTCTTTTTTATTACACTTAATGAAAAGCTGCTACACAGACTGAGAGCCACAACACATTGACATTTTTCACAAAGGAGCCCCACTTAGTGGTCAGCTCTTCTTACTGCTAAAGTTAACATGGCACATTTTTAGGTAAACGTACTGTTCAATATTATGTGTTATAGTTTACCAGGTTTTTTGTATGTTTATTTTACTTTGCTCTGTTCTGGGATGATGTAATTGCAAGTACATGCATTATCGGTATTAAAAGAGACCCTCATTGAATGTAAATGGGTTTAATAATCAGAATAAAAGAAATAAAATGACAGCCAAAATAAAAAAGTGAGAAGATAAATATGGCCTTTTGGCAAGAAACAAATTTTTCTGATATCGAAAATAAATAATAAAAAAATTAAAAAAGGGCTTTAGGAATACTTTCTTCTCATCGTATAGAAATGGGGGGGAAAAGAGGAATTGCTATACTGATTTCAAATTTGGTTCATTTAGAATTTATATCCAAAATAAGTGATAAAGAGGGCAGATTCATTTTAATAAGGGTAGAACAAAAGGAGGTGACATTATTTAATGAAGGTGCTCCCCCCGGGTCTGACATATCTTTTTTTAGTAAGGTGTTCAATTTAATTGTATCAGAAACATACTGGTCTCTCATTTGTGCTGGAGATTTTTATATGCTTCTTAACCCTTCATTCGATACAACCAATAAGAAGAGAAATAGAATCCCACTGTAAAATGTTGTAACACGGCATTTAAAGATCAGGGTCTGATCGATGTATGGCGATCTAAGCATGGAAAAGACCCAGGATATACTTTTTATTCTGCACGACACGCAGTCCATTCAAAAATAGATTATTTCTATATGTATAACAAGGATTTCCACAGGCTGAAAGAATGAAGAATACGCCAGTGGGACCTTTCAGACCACTCGGGGGTTTAGATCTGGATGGTTGGCAGTAAAGCTCTGGCGAATAAATACTGGCATGTTCAATGACCCTACTTTTAAAAGCTCAATGGAGTCACAATAAATATCTTCAGGACAATAATAATTGAGAGATAAAACATGGTACATTATGGTATGCAGCCAAAGTGGTCCTTAGGGGGAATATCACAGCCAGGATGGCCATGTTGAAAAAGATAAAAACCCAAAAAACTGTTTCAACTGCAGGAAAGGTTGGACAGTTAGGAGAGGTTGAACATATACAAATTGTAAATATGGAGCCCTCCATTACACAACAAATCAGAAATGTCAAACAAAAATGAGATAAGATCCTAAGTGAGGATGTTGAGAAAATATAAGGTTAATGAAGCAAAGGTAATATGAAGCCGACCCCAAAGCTGCAAAATTACAGGATTGGATGCGATAAAAAACAGCATGCAGAAAAAGGCTGTTCCTTAAATTAGGTAGGAGGTAATAGATAGAGCTATTTTGAGCTACAGGTCACCTGTAACAGATGGGCAACCCCAAAAATGGTACAAAACTTTGAGGAAACACCTGCTCCCTCTACAGAATCTTCATAGTTTTGATAATTTATCACAAACACACGGTTTGGTTGAGCAGGATTTTTATAGATATTTACAATATGTTATTACTTTCATGAAAGGATAGAAGGTCCTATCCCACATAATCCTCCAGTGTTATTCAAATATTCACAAACACTTATAAATCAGACAACAATAGGGGATTGATAAGAAAATTATACTGTAGCATCACAGCATGATCAAGAACACAATAGAGTATTTGAAACAGCGGTGGGAAAGAGATGGACATCACTGAAGT
The DNA here is from genome assembly GCA_037951165.1 of Lophius americanus. Taxonomy (NCBI): domain Eukaryota; kingdom Metazoa; phylum Chordata; class Actinopteri; order Lophiiformes; family Lophiidae; genus Lophius; species Lophius americanus. The sequence goes on from JBBDHG010000174.1 coordinate 616,202, forward strand.
CACATGGCTAGTAAAAAGGCTATCACCAAATACTGGCTACGGGAAAGCTGCCTAACTGCCGTTGTTTTTATATATTGTCAAACAGCTACATCTGCTTGAGAAAATTACCTATTCAATAAGACCAAAAAGAATTGGGAGAAAAGTGGTGGGAGAAATGGTTAATTTATTTGGACAATGAGATGGATCCTCTACAATAATCTTTTTTCATTTTTCTTCCTTTTTGTTGTTTGGGTGCAAAATGTTCAAAAAAAAAAAAGTGCTATGGGCCGGCCCTTCTCCAACTCAGTTCACTTCCCGTCACGTATTCACTTCACATACGTGCAAGTTTGTGATACACACCAAGATTGATGAGATGGGAATACCTACTCTGGATGGTTCTTGTAAACAGATCCATCCACTCCGATGGTGGTACGCAGCTTCTCAGCTGCTTTATTATCACGAATCTGCCGTAGCACTGCCACAAGAGTCGCGGCACACAAGTGTGCAGCCCGTGTGGAAACTATCTGACACACCCTCTGCGTGGCTATGCAGTCCTCAACAGACGGGTCCAGATCCAGGCCCCGGAGGACCTTTTCAGCACTAGCCACACCTTCATCTCTACAGGTAAAGAAGACATTTCAAAACAAATTCACTTACATACAGAAATGTTTGGGTAATACATATTTGATCATCTTTCAAGAGCAATTTAGTTCTGCTTCTTTAAGCTCAGCATTATAAACGTATATTGAAGCCACTGGGGTTCTTGTTTAAAGCTGAAGACCTTTTACTTCTCATTACAGAGGCTTTCTGAGTAATATGCAGTTAATAGTATTCACTTTTTCTTGTAATAGAAAAGTAGTGCTGATTTGAATGAAGTGCCTGTGTGAAGTCACATAGTCAAGATTTGAGGTCTTAGCTAAATAACCCATTGAACTTTCTGGGGAGCTTGAGGGTGTCAAAACTAGTTGACACTAGTATACACTAGTAACTTCATTCAACTTTCTGGCAAGCACACTCAAACAAAAAAACTCACTTGTCCTTTTCAATGCCATAGATGTAGCTGGTGCTGAAACTTCCATTGGTGAGGAGCTTTGCAGAAGTCTTGCCCTGGAGCAGCAGCCGCTCTTTGGTCATCTTCACCAGGATGAGACGTACCAGTTCGCCCATGTACAAGCCGCTGATCATCTTCTCAAACCTAGACACCAAAAAAAAAAAGACGCAAGCAATTAATAGTAGGCATACATCACCCAACCCCCGAAAATATCAACATGAATTCAAGATCGTTCGGCTCAGCATCAAATTAGAATTAATCATAATAATTTTGCTGATAAAAATTTAATATTTTTCGAATTCCTGCTATACATCTCACATGATGATCTCAAAAACATTTCAAACTTAACAAGATGTGCCACAAGAAATAACCTCGCTTAAAAAAATAAAGTTGTCACCTTAGAAATACACAAAAAAAGTTAAAGTAAAGGTAAATTGGTAAATTAAGAGCTTTACAACGCGGCTCTCTCCTCTGCACAATGGACTGATACAACAGACAGTTAAATTCCCACCTATGCTGAGCCAGACGGCAAGTTATACGCTGGGGAATTATAAAAAGGAACGTAATAGCTTTATGTGTATTTTTACTATAGTTCAAGTTTATTTCGTTACTAACAGACAATAAAATAGAGTAAACTCAAGAAATCAATTCTGAATAAGCATTTTCATTTTCCCAAACAGAGGCAAGATTTGGGCACCAACATAACATCTCAGAAAAAGATATATATATAAATAAAAGAATGTTTTTAGAGCATTTTACATCTTCACGATTCTGTTTTCTTTAGCTTTTATCTAACATTGCTGGGCAGCCTTTGATAATGCAGGATGACAGTAAGTGACTATGCAGAATAAACTGATAAGCTTAACATTAAATCCACCTGCCTAACATTGTGTAAGTCCCTTTTTTTGCTGCCAAAACAGCTCTGCGATGCACCGTGTTTTCAGATACCCCTCCGTCTGAACTGGCATTAACCTTTTCACTATTTAGACTACAGTAGCTCCTATGTGGAATCAGACAACACAGGCTGGTCTTTGCTTCCCCCGTCCATCATTGACCATTGAGTTCCATTACCTTGTTATTGGTTCACAAGATGCCCTATCAGACCATTGGGCAGGTAGTAACCATTGCAGACCAGGAAACACAACAAGACCTGCGGTGTTAGAGATTTCATTAAGCTGCTGCAACTGACTACTTTTTCATCCACAAAACATTCTTTCTGAAATTCTATACCTTATGAAACATTACTCAGTTTGTGCCGGGAGGCCTAGTTTAATATGATCTGCAATCGGCCAAGGAGCCACAATGAGGCCAATTCTGTGCCGGTTACACGCACCAAAGCATGAGCTACCATGGCTAAGAACATCTCACCAGCAAACCACAAAACAAAAAGCTCCCAATTTTTAACACCAGTAAGGACAAAATAAGCTGTGGAAGACAATCCCTAAAATCTTCGGGACAACAAACTTAATCAGACACAGACAAATTGAATTACCCCAAGGACCATAAAAAGCTTAAATTAGCTAATGTTGGCAGAGGCACTAAAGCAATAGAGAGCAGAGTCAGCCACAGAGAGTCCAAAAAAAAATAGGAGTTGCCCAAAATCGGTATCAACCGGTCAGACTTTATATAAAGGGGTGATTGGCCAAGAAAAGGATTACATAACATTGACAACAATCCTGAAATTACTGTTTAATTGCAGAATTAGTGTAGTGCAAAACATTTTGAAAGTATCTCTTAGAATGAATGGAATATTATCCCTATGTATTTGTGAATAATCGGCTGAAGAACAACTTCGTAAAGATTATAATAAATATAATAATGATATCAAAAAGTTTATATTTTTTATTATATATTTTTTTATTGATGCTTTTATCTGCTTTTACATTGTAGCACTTTAAGATTTGATCCAAATGTAAAGTGCTTTATTAATAAAATGTATTATTATTATTATTAACTTTGTGTCTGTATCTGCACTGAAGATTCCCATCAGTGCCAGTGGGGAATGGAAAGGGAGGAAAGCGCACAGGCACACAAGTGGTCGTTGGTCATTCTCCTCTTCCATGTCCAAAGCATAATGCTCAAACCCGGGATGTTTGGCAATGTTTTGCAACGTACAGCAGACAACTACAATTCAGGCCACTTTTTCTGGGCGGTATAGTAGTTTTCCTCCAGTGTGGAACTCGCTTTCCAGTATGCCAAAATATAACTGTGAGCCGATTAGTACCTTCCTTTCAAACATATTAAATATAGATGCAGTAACAATAACCACAATCTTTTTCAGGCTTTGTAAATCACATTGCATGTGCTTTTCTTCTCTTTTTTTTTGGCATTTACTCCTCCCAGTATTTTGCGTGCTCCGAAAAACGCTTTGCATATTCATTAAGGAACACGTACTTAAAAGACAGCACATGTTATAGACGCAATCCTCAGTGCGCATTGTTGGTATATCATCTTGCACACCTTGTTTGCGGGTGATCCAGTATACACATTTTTACACACGCAAACGTTTTGTAGCTTATTACCCTGTTTTAATTAATTATTAATGCATTATCCATACGTGTCAAAAATTCTGCAGGCTGTTCACAAATATTAACAGAGTATTGTGACCACTTCTACTCATATATTTGCTCCCCCTGGGCCCAAACCACTCCATTGAAATATTCGAAGGACTGCATCTGAGCTCAGCACCTGGTCAATTTAATTACAGAAAACTGATAAGCATAGCACTTTCCAGATTTCTTTTCTCAATTAATGCTTACGATTATGCCACCACTGGGCAAGATGCCGCCGTGGTCGGCTGCCTACGTCGGAGGTAGTTAAATCCATCAGTTTGTATGATATTTATTGTCAATAAAGAAATACATTAAGACACTCCTCCCGTTCGATGCACTCTACCTGTCATGTTCCCCACACTTTAAGAACTACGGATTTAGTCAATCAGGCCCTATGACTGGACACTCCAGTCAGTAATTCATGCACTTAACCGAAACCAAAGAATTGCATTTAGTATAGTAACTTGACTGAATTTATTCTTGTCATACCACATCTAGATTTCTTTCTGCTGCCATCAGTCTCTCTATCAACAGGCTGTAAAGTATATTTATTGTGAAAATAATAGCTTTCCAAACCTCCACATTTCGGAACAATCTCTTGTTGCCAGATCAGATATTATAAAACGGATCCCATGAAAGGAGACATTATCAGTAACCCATGCATGCAAATGAAAATACAGTGGTACAGTGAGGCGGGGGGCAGTATAAATTGTGGCATTAGTAGGTAGAGTTTTGTTCCATTAGGAAAAAGGATAAAATTTGAAAGGACTCAAATGGAGGACGCTTATAATCACAGTAATTAATCATTGTACATTTTTTTCAGCTCTGAATGAAATGCAAAATACAAGGAAAGGTCGCTAAAGATAGGTTTATTTAGCACACGCGATGTGATTTACTAAGCCTTAAAAAAATGCGGTGATGGTGATTGCGTCTGTATTTTGAAACCAAGGTGCTAATTGGCACAGCATTGCGAACAGGCAGACATGCTATCATACCAATCTACTTCCATCCATACCCGACTGGCCATAGAAGAAGAGTGGCTATACTAATCTCAGACAGAAGTTCAAAATATATATAATAATTTATATTATTGTAGAAATATAAACTCCGTTGGCCTCTCCAGCCACATTATTGCGTATATAGCCACATTTAGTTTCATCCACAGGTTCAAAATTTAAAAAAACACATGAATACTGCTTTAATATGTGTAAATAGCAGGCCTATATGACCAATTAGTCAAAATAGAAAAATAAAATTAGCTAATTTAAGCATGTCAATAAATCAGAGAATATAAAATGTTATTTAGTAGACACTCACAGCTGCTTGCCAGGATTCAGAGAGCCTGCGTCTATTTCACGGTCAATGTCAGTGCGGAGTCCTTCCAAGCCACCATCGTCTCCAAAAGAACCCCACTCTGTATTGACACACATGCGCCCCTCATCGCCGTCCAGCACCTCAATGTTTCTCATCTGCTCCATGTAGCAGACATTCGTCCCTGTGCCTTTAGGATAGACAAGTTAGCAAAAAAATTACTGAGTGGTAATGAAAATCAAAATGTAATTTTTGCATCAAATTGATCAATTAACACACTTTTAAAAATTATAGATATATTTCACTTTCTAATCCAAATGTTCTAGTTTACTTTTTTTTATTTTTGAGAAACTTAAACATAAAGCAATAACAAAAACCTTAATGCAATTGCACTTTATCATTCAAGGACAGATATACATGAACAGTGATGTTATTTTAAAATTTACAGAGTTTTGAGCAACGTATCGACTTGTTTGAGCATCATCCAACCCCTTCATGTATTAGGATGGAGAACACCCTCAACTAGAAATTTTTACATTAAGTGTATTTATTCTCCTCAAAACTCGCTGAACGTTAAAATATGACTCCTCCGACTCTCCCCCATCTCTTCCTACTCCTCGCTCGAGGCACTTCCCTGCCTTCTCCCTCTCCCTCCCTCATTTAGCTCCTTGTCCTTGACTCCTCGTCCTACCTCCCCTGTTAAACTATTGATTTTCCAATTACTCCCTACCATTCACTGATGCTTTTACTAAATATCGCTTTTGAATAGATATACACTATAGCGTCCAATAGACATGAAATGGTTAATACATATAAGACTGTCAAAGATGTAATTTTCACCTAAAACAGACATAACACATATAAAATCTATCACCCAGTGACATATTCACATTGTCGTGAGGGATGGTGTATTCTCTGATTGACCTTATTGATATTATGTCGATAATTAGCGGTGTATTCATATACAGAATAAGAAAAGACAATAAATGCTGAGCTATGATAAGGAGATCTTATTTACAATACTGTGCGTTTGCGTAAAAAGGTGGCGTATGAACAAAGGATTTGCGGGCACACTGTTTTATAAATCAGAACATTTTGTGCAATCAGACACCTGTTCAATCGAACATCTATTTGATAATTTGTTATAAATCTTGCTTTGAGTTATAATATTTGCTTTTATAATAATTTCAAACGGTTTCTCCATTTCATCCTTTCACAATCTGAGTCGTAGTTTCCCCATTTCTCCGTTTTCTGTGCATAAGCATGGGTCGGAGTTTGCGTGGAGGACTGCCCATTATCCCATCAAGTTTGCTTTTTATAAATCCTATGGACAGCTTTGAAATTGGCGTATGTCTTCCTTTTTTGCGTACAGATTATTTATAGATTGTGCCCCAGAGCTCGAACTAAGTAAACTTAACGTCAACACATAGCACTTGTTGGCCAGTTTCAAGGGAAGAATGCCTAGCTATGTGAATTGCTGGTCTTTTGTCAATGTTACAATTGAATCCAGCATATTTTTGAAAATGATCTACTATCTGCCATGTGAGCAAACCCTTACTGAAACAGGGATCGTTAGATGGACTCACCCACAATGAGGCCAATTTCACAGTGATGATCATCGTAGCCGCAGGTCATCATGGTTCCCACTGTGTCATTGATCACAGCCATAATATCCACCTTCAAGTCCTGTATTGGGATATCGATAAACTGTTAAACTGATTCAGACATAATACTCCTGATTCACAGATAAAATAACATTCAGTGTTTTTTCTCAGTATTTCAGGCCAATAGTTTGGTCCACAAACTGCAGACACCATGTTTGCTTTGCTTTCAGCACTATGTCACTCGCTGTACTGAGTACCTCAGATGCAACCACTACACTGTGCAGTTTTTCAAATTGACGCTGTTAACTCAGGCTCAAGGTTTGTTGATGGAAACATGTCTTTGGATATCTTCCTTGACATTGGGGTTGTTGTTCGATCTTCACGTCTAAGAATTGATTGTTGAAGTACAGATGAACCTTCTTCTGCTGGGGGCTTTTCTATCAAGTGAAAATTATGATGCTAATCATGAGTTCCAAACCAAACGTTCTGCTGGCTGTAGCATCTTTAATAAAGAAAAATCCTTCTTCAGATCATTTGAGGAAAAGGAATTAACTCGAGGAGTTTCAGTTTTACTTATTTAAATATATGGGTTAATTACAGACAGATCTTTTATAACAGAGAAAATCAGTTATAAAATATCAGAGAGCACGCATGTTTCATACCGGAAACTTTAAATTCATATACAGGCGCACCATTTCTTGCTTGCATATCACCATGTACAATGCCAGTCTAACAGGTCACACTATCTTGCATTCTTCAAAAAGATATCGATAAATAAGGTAAAATATTTAATTAAAAATAGAAAATACATATGTACATTCATAATATAGGAATAAAGTGCAGATATACCCTATAAAGAAAGAGTAATTTCCAAGACTTTAGCGCGATTACACAAAGGAAAACCCATTTCATGGATCATTTTCAAATTTTATTCCCACATAGACCTTAGTGCAAGGAAGAACTGGAATGATTTTGGGAAAGGTCAGTTGTATATTACCAACACTAGGGCAGTGCTCCTGACAAAAAACATTATCTAGGAACCCTTGGCTCCTAAACCCAAAGTATTTATACTTAGGGGCCGAATGAAATTTTCAGGAGCCAAAATATATCAATGTCAGATTACAATGTTAAATGTCGGCCTCAGCCTTTTCTTATCCTTCAGCACTATCTGTCTTTGTTTGCTCTGCGTCCCATTGTGTGCACAATATATATACTAAGCACAACGTGCCGTATCCATCGTGCTACAATCTTGTTACCATAAATCCATTAAATTAAATGTCAAATCGTATTTTTTCATATTTTGTATTAAACAATAAACAATTAGTTGCCTCCTGCTTATTCAGGATTCTCATTCAGAGTATGTATGTCTATGTCCATGTATCTATGGCCCACCCCCACTATGATACATCCCTAGCATTTTATGTTTTTTTTAGCCATCACGCTACTTCACTGTTTCTTTTTAAAAGTAATTCAAACCGGTATTGATTCTGTTTGTTTTTATTTTTTGTTTGTATGTATCAGTGTTTCCCATAGACTTTAAAAACCTCAGACATTGTAGGTGGTAGGCTGTGATAGGCTTTGATTGGAGTAGGGTACACATTTGAACCATCAAAAGATGAAGCAAAGGTGTGTACCTTATTTGATCTGGCTTATTTTTTATAAAATGAAAATGATAAAGCTCACCAACTGTCCTTCAAGGGAGCCCGTCTCCACTGCTGCCCCTCTCTCTTAAAACAGTGGTGTTAATTTAACTTAATTATCATTAGATATTAATATGTATAAAGTTTCATGATGAACCAACTTTCTCCTCGGAAATTGAAAATAATCTAACTTTAGCGACAGTAATTGCGAGGAGACTGACCGCAGGCATCATTAGTAGGGTGGCCAATATATAAAACCAAAAAGGAGGACTCTTTGCAGGATCCTTCAAATAATGGGCAGCAATACGGACAACATCAAATATAACATTGTTCTTGACCAAATACCCTGACACTGTGACGATATTGCGGGCAGGGTCGTAAATCCAATTTCTGTGTGGAACACCAAGAAGGTTAATATCTAGAATAGTAGCAATCGGCAAAATCGGCCGGGCAACCTTACTTGAGGCTGGATGCACGCATGCACCACACAGGTATACCAAGCGTGAGCTACCAGGGCTCCAAACATCTCACAAGTAAACCAAACAACACAAAGCTCACAACTTGTAACACCAGTAAGGACATTATAAGGCCTTTATTCAATGTCAAAAACATTCAGCACAACACACTTAATCACATACTTGATTAAGCGTCATTAAGTTGACCCTACGACAAGCGGACCCTGGTGGGACTCGAACCTGCTAGCTTCCGATCTTCCGATTGGGAGACGGCGGCGCTACCCACTGAGCTACAGCCACCCCATATGGTGTCATTTATAGTTTTAAAATGTAAGGACAAAGAAGCTGCAGCGGAACAACACCAAAGCATTCGGCAGATGAACTTAATCAAACACTTCAAATTAACGACCCAAGGAGCATTGAAAGTTTAGCAGCTAATGTTAGCAGGGTGACTAAAATTAGCGTGAACATATAACATATAATGGACTGAACAAGGCTTAATTTTCACTTCCAAATGTCAGAGAACTGATTTAAGGACAGAGGGTACACTAATTTAAAGTATGAATACATGCACATTATACAATGCCAACCAGCCTCGTCACTTTCACTGTAATCATTGAAAATAAAAGAATTTAAGATATATTTCTCATTATGGTTTTAAAACTTTAAAAAGGAAAAAAATGTGAATCTGCCAAAATCGGCATTGGCCAATTACACTTTATAATAATCGATGATCAGGCAAGAAATTTATAATCCTGGCATCTCTAGAAATATCTTTAAGCACAACATTTTTTCAGAATTCCTTCTCTAATGTCAATTATATATTGCCATGAAAACATCTAAAAATTGGTCCTTGAAAAACATTCATTCTAGTTTTAGCCAACAACTCGATTTTCAAGATTACATTTGAACACATCTTGATGACATTCACCCGTTCACCTGTTTTTTACTGAATGGACATGAACGCTTCATGCAATATATCTTAATGCAACATGCTGCTGACAGCTGCATTAGAGAACTCTCCTGTAAATGCAAACAATAAAACATTTGTTTGATTTGATTTGTTTTTCACACTTAAACATTATCAGAATCGCTTTTTAGGAATGAAATAAGTAGGAAATTAGTGGGAAAACCTTGGCGACTGACAGAAAAAAAAACAGGTCAATTTTAGTCATCATCTGCAGGTCTTTAGGGGGCGCTTTATTTCCATAATTGTCAGGCCATAATTTCTCAATTCTTGGTCGGATTAAGTCCAAATTCTGTGCATATTAAAAGAGTTCCATCTTGTGAATATCATATTTTACTCAAGTAGTTCATATTTTACCACTAGTGGGAAACTTATTGTTAGCAAAAAACACTGAAGGCACTAAAGTTTCTCAAAAAAAAAAATAAGTCTATTACCTGGCTGAGCTTTGCGTGAGTGAATGTTACAAAATGGTAACAAATGATTACCAGAATGTTCCAAGTTTAATTAGCAATTTCCTGTAGTAATCCCAGTAATATAAGTAAGTGTTACTGAGGTAACGTTTAAATATGTTTTCTCATATCTGTGTTGTCGTCAATTTGCAATCATTTTGTATAACTTGAATTTGAACACAAAAAGGAATTTTTAATGTGTGGAAAGACAATACCTTCAGAAATGTATAAAAATTGCACATATTAATAATAATAATCTGTACACTTACCCCTCGTTTTTTGATTGAGTTTTTCAAAAGGCTAACCACGTCCTTTCCCTCTACTCCACTGGACTTGAAGTGTTTGGTCCAAGATATCAAAAAACACTGCGAATATGAGAAGAAAGATATTATCATCTGTCTGCATCATTTTAGTTTCATCATAATTTGTCATAATAAGAAACCAATTACAAACTGGTCATAGTAGGAAACAGAACTACCCATATTCTAAATCTGATGTGACTAGAAACGTTTCAGTTTCCAAACTGTGACAGTGATATTTCTTGTTGGACAGAGTAGTTGCAGTATGAGATATGAACTCAAATTAATATGAATATTGTGCAGATGTAATATCCGTTATGTAAATATTTAACAAAAAGAACACAAGTTAAAAAAAAAGCTCCACTGCGCACTTCCTCCATACAGACCACCTGAAGGAGATGAGTAGCCATTGTGACACAATAAATAAATGAAGGGGTAGAAAGAGAAAAGAGAAAAGTTAGGAGACCTGAAGAAGGAGTTCTCCTAAGAAACCATCATTCCTATATCGGCCTTTGCTATGCCACTTGGAACACAAACACAAACCAAGTTTAGTAAACAGAGTGCATGGAATTAGGTATGTCTCTTTTTTTCCCTCTTGGGACACTAGGGGAAGACTTTTCTTCGCTTCTTTTTTTGTCTTATCTTAATCCCAAAAAACTTCCACTCTTCATAACATGATGATATCTACAAGTTTGTGAGGCATGTGCAAATTCAGGGTCATAAGATGGTCATCAAGGCAATTTAACCTCTCAGGAGATGGAAGTGTCATTGTTGTGTTGATATTCAATTCAATTCAATTCAAAACTTTATTAAGGACAAAGTTCATGGAGGGGTCCACAGCAAATTAAATTTCGCTAATTTTCAGATAAGATATTTTGAACGTCGTTCATGTTGTTCGCTTTTGTAATGCAACTCGGCGCTTGTCAGACAGGGGGGTAATTTCATGAAGAGGGCTTAACAAACTGTCCGCGGCCTGAGTGAATGTATCTACCAGTTTTTACCGGATTTTCTCTGAATAGTGTATGTGACAATTTGCTGATTGATAGTGAACTAGGGTTGAAACGATTCCTCAAATAATTCGAGTAACTCGATTAATAAAAATCCTACTTGTTGCAAACTGGATCATCTCTCTACAAGGCGCTTTACAAATTTAAGTAGTTATTATTATTAAAAGTCACCTACTCTCACTTATCACCCACCGGACCTTTGTCTCCAACGAGAAGCATATGAACAGGGGGACGGAGTTAAACAAGGGGAATGATCTATCTTTGAGTGCGAACAGATGTTCCCTCTGCCTCAAATTTGGGGAGGTTAAAAATTGGAAGAAATACCTTTTTTTTTAAAAATGCTCCACGTAAGCACCCCCAACAATTAGTATTTTATTCAAGGACCTGCCTCGTTATCTGTTTTGTATATTACTATTGCTCCTGAACAAAGCAAAGGCCATTTGATTACAATAATTACAGAGCAAGCAATAATTCTTATTCGATTACTCGATTAATCACCAGAATAGTTGATAGAATACTCGATTACTAAATTAATAGATTACTGCAGGCCTATTTTGAACACATTTTTATTATCATTCATGGTCACTAAAAGGTTCAGTCAAATACAAATAAAGCACAGACAAACCAGTTCTCTCAGTCCTCGCCCATCGTAAATCACTAATATGACAAGTGATTGATGGACTCGTCACGTCTGCAGCTCTGCCTCAGGATCAGACAGAAGTAAGAAATAAATTACCGTTGTAACTGACTCAGTAGTTTACGGATGTCGCTTTCTGGAACAGGAAAAGACATAATTTCCCTCATCTCAGGCTAAACCAACTCGGAGTTTCCACTAAGCCCACTTTCTGAAAATACCCCCAGTTCACCTCCAAACATAGACATGTGAGCAAACATGACACTCATTCAGATCACAGACAATGAATGTCCAGTTTTGACTGTGGGCTTAGACAATGAGCAGACTGCACACAAACAGAGAATGGTTAGTGACGTTCTCTCACACGTGTTTACTAAGTACACATAAACAGACTGTCATTTACTTAGTTCGAGATCTGCTGTCATGTAATCACACAAGCTGCCATCACAATTGCGATTAAATAAATTATGCAGCTCTAATAATAAGAATTCATGATTAATAATGATCTAATTATTATTTTATTGTTATCACTATATAATAATATTTATTACTATAATAATTATTGTATTTGTTATTCTCTCTGTTGTTTTAATCATTATTATTATTCAAAACAGTGCCGGTCTACATCAGAGAGTGATTTATTCATTGCAATTTTGAAATATTTTGAAATGTTTTGACGGTTAGATGAGCGAAAGTCACTTCCGCGCATGCCCTCTTTCTCATATTCTTCTTCTGGGCGCTTGTTGGCAATCGGCACCAAATTTGAATTTTCTGCGCATGTGTGAAAGCGTTTCCAGTTAGGTGAGTTGATGCATGTAAACACCAGGTTGGAAAAGATCAAAAGTCATGTAAACAGGCGACCGACATTGCAATTCGGAAAGGTTTAATTCGGAAAGGAGAAAAGTGTCCCATGTAAACCCATATAATGACAGCACGTTGTATGGAGTGATAGTAATATCGGTCTTATCAAATCTTTCTATGCTGCATATATATAATATAATGTATAGAGTCCCTCCGTCCCTACTATCTGCCCCGGAAATTCCCTCTTGTTGGGGTCAGGTGTGTTTACATTGCCCCCAGTGCTAACGTCCACACAGCAGCTGAGCTGATAGCCGGGGATGTTAACGACATGCTTGCCAAGTATCCCGGTGCTCCACTGTTCATTCTGGGGGACTTTAACAACTGCAAGCTGGACTGTGTATTACCATCATGCCAACAGTATGTGGACATCCCCACCAGACGGGTAGACATCCTGGATTTGTGCTATGACAATATTGCCGAGGCATTTAGTGCCCGTTCAAATCCACCCCTTGGAGCTGTTGATCATAACATCATCTCCCTACTTCCGCTGTACAGACAAAAGCTCAAACGGCATGGTCCAAAATGCTACAGCGCCCCAAAGTGGTTGGGGGATGCCATCACCCGCCTCCAGGGCTACCTGACATGCACTGACTGGGACATTTTTGACGGAAATCTGAATGACAAAGCTTCCGTTATCACGGATTACATACATTTTTGTATCAATATGTGCATCCTCGTCAAAACACTAAGGACATTTCCCAACTCCAAATCATGGATCAACCCCCAAAAAAACAATGCCTTAAAGAAAAACACAAAGCCTTCAGAGAGAAGAACTGGGTTAACCTGAAATTGTAAAACCGCAATATCAAAAACAAAGTACTTTAGGCAAAACTGGAATACAAGGCCAGACTGGAAAATTAATTCTCTATTATGAACACAAAACAAGAGTTTCAGAAAGTACGGACATTAACAGCATGTGAATCCAAAGCCACCACGTGTGCAACAATAGACCCAGCCCTATTTGTAGAAGAACTCAATGCAGTCTACGCCCGTTCTGACAAGCAGGACTTTTCAGCTGAATGTGAAAACCTTCTGAGAGCCTTCCCTCCACCAGACCCTGATGAACCGTACCCCTTCATTGTGGAAGATGTGAGGTGTCAACTCAGCAGGTGTAAGCTGGGCAAGAGTCCTGGTCCCGACATCATTTCAGCAAAGGTGCTGAAGAACTGCGCTCAAGAGCTCTCTCTTTTCATTCACTCCTCGACGAGGCTTACCTCACTGCCACCATACCCTCCATCTGGAAAATGTCTACCATAATCCCTGTCCACAAGAAGCCGCGGACCACTGAACTCGACCACTACCGAACCGTTTCCCTAACATCCATCATCATGAAATATCTGGGGAAGCTGTTGCTGCACACCATCCTGACAGCTGTCCACTCACAGCTGGGCCCCCTACAATTTGCCTACAAGTTTAATAGGGTACAGAGGACGCTGTAGCCTTTCCGTTGCACCTCTTTCTTCGGCACCTGGTCTCTCCAGGCCGCTTTGCCAGGATATTCTTCCCGGACTTCAGCTCTGCTTTTAATTCCGTCCAGGGGCACCTGATGATCCAGAAGCTGCATCACCTTAACTTCCCGACCCAGCTGATTTATCTCATACACAATTTGCTCAGCAACAAGCAGCAAGCAGTACAGCTGGGCTCAACTACTGTTATCTCCTGTTCTCACCATCAACACCGGAGCACTGCAGGGCTGTGTTCTTTCCTGTACACACTCTATACAAACGATAGCATCAGCCCATCACCCGGCACAAAGTACCTAAAATAGTCTGACGATACAGCCGTCCTCGCCACATAAAGACAATACCTCCGTCATGGACTGCCGCACCACTGTCAAACACTTCACCCAGTGGTGTGAGGATAACCACCTGAACCTCAATGTTAGCAAGACAAAAGAGCTGATAGTCAGTCTCCCATCGCCCCAGCACCCCACTGTCATCATTATAAATTAAATGTATTATTATTATTATTATAACCAAACAGTTTCAAATACCTCGGAGTAACATTAGACAACACACTTACCTTTAAATAATAATAATAATAATACATTCAATTTATAAAGCACTTTACGTTTGGATCAAATCTCAAATTGCTACAAAGTAAAAGCAGATAAAAGCATCAATAAAAAATATAATAATAACTATACTATACTAACTATATAAAAAACATGACCAAAAAGCAGCAATGTTAATTAACGTTATAGGTTCTGCTAAAAAGGAAAATTTTAAGTCCTTTTTTTAATGTGTCAGTCGTCTGTGGAGCCCTCAGATGGTCAGGGAGGACATTCCACAGACGAGGGGCAGTAGCATGGGGGTGATGTGCTCGTGTGTACTCTCTCATCAGGATCACTGATTTGAACATACTGAAGTCTTTGAAGACTTTTATCAGGGATCCCGATGAGAAGTTCGTTACAGTAATCCAGTCGTGAGGAGACAAACGCGTGGACCAGCTTTTCAGCATCACTCAAGGTGAGTGAAGAACGGAGTTTGGAAATATTTCCTAGATGATGAAAGGAGATCGTGCAGATGTGTTTGATGTGGGATTCAAAAGTGAGTTGAGGGTTGAATCTTATGCCGAGGTTGGTGACTGATGAAGAGAGGGGAATGTCGTGACCAGAGAAGGTAATGCTGGTTATGGAGGAAGACTGGGTCTGATGTGGGGTGCCAATTAAAATGCTTTGGTTTTGGAGCTGTTCAACTGGAGAAAGTTGCGGAGAGTCTACAGGGGAGATGATGATGACGATGAGGATGGAGAGGCTGCTGAGGAACATGTTGTTTCTGTGCTGTGGGCAGAGCGGAAACCAGACTGAAAGGTTTGAAAGAGGTTGTTGTATTTGGGGTGGTCCTGGAGGTGGGCAGCAGCTACTTTTTCCAGTACTTTGGAGAAAAATGGGAGTTTGGCAACGGGCCTGTAACTAGCAAACACTTCTGGATCGAGAGTAATTTTTTTGAGGAGTGGTCTGATTATGGCGGCTTTTAGGGCAAATGGAACAAAGCCGGCCTGGAGGGATTGGTTTATTACAGTGGTGATCAGGGGACTGATGGGAGAGGCCTTTGATCAGCACATAATGGACATTCAGAAAAAAGCCACTTAAGACTGTCAGTCATCCGTAAACTCAAAAGCCTTAATGTTACTTCTCATCTGTTACTACTATATTATCAAAGCATCAATCAGCCAATTTTATTGCATTGATACACCTGTTTTTTCAACATCCTCTCTGTCGAAAACCGGACCAAACTCACAAAAGTGACCCACACTGCTGCAAAAGTAATTGGTCTTCCAACGCCCAATCTCACTGAACTCAATAATAGAGCCATTTCAAACATTGCAAATTAAATAGAACTGGACTAAACACACCCACTCAATGAACATCTAGCCCCTCTGCCCTCAGGGCGCAGGTACAGGGCTCTGAGGTGCAAGAGGGACCAGTCTGGAAGAAACCTGATTCCCTCAGCCATTACACAACTCAACAACAGACCCCGTTTAGTGTGACTATAACTGTTTATTATGTGTTAGGGTGGTGGGAAGTGTATTTGTTGGAGTATTTTTGTTGTCTTTGTGTAGAGACACTGTTAATTCTAGCGTTGTTTTGTTGTTGTGTATGCTGTATTTTTGCAATGAGTATAGTGCTGTGAAAAAGAATTTCCCCTCGACAATAAAAGTCAAAAGTCAGTATAAAGCGGATAAAAACTTAAATTTAGCCATTCAAGGTTACAGTTTTGGCTTTTTCATGACAGTATCAATTAACAATCATGCCTTACAGAAATGAAAATGACTGACTGAGTGACTTAGCATAGTCCCAAAGATTGATCCTCGTGGCCCCTGGGCGACACATCCCACTCTTTAATAAAAAGTAGACTTCTCGGAGTTGTGTACGCATATGGCACTGATTGTTTTGTTTCGGTTTAGTATGCTGGTGTCATCATGTAACGTTTGATTGACAGTTATGGTTATAATGAGCGCTTGAAACTCAGCTGAATTCTAAATGGTTTGCTTAGAGCAATAATTTCTTATGTCTAGGAATTTATGTCACATAATGTAACATCATCACGCCTTTGATCTATTGGCATGCCATTACAACATTCTATTGCTATGCAAGATAAAAATTATTCCCAGCTACAAGTTTCTCATGTTGCATCACCGATACAAAACACTGTATAGGCAGCAGACAGAATACTTGAAATTCCCCATGAATCTATTAGGGCTTGGAACAAATAACGCCCACAACATTGAGAATGTGTAAACATAGTTAAGTACAGCATCAGTTCATTAAGGAGTAGCCACCCATGAGCACCAACGTGGAATTTAATTTTACTAAGTGTGTCACCAACTGGGTGAAATATCAGCTGTCTGATGAAGTTAAGTGTAGTCAATCCAGCAGCTTTTATTTTGATATGACTGGCAATATATTTAGATGATTCTTTTGTTTGGTCCTTCTGTGAAGTAATTATGGTTATACAATCTTGTATCAAAGACTGAATCAAGTCTCTGTGTATTCAACAACTTTTTTTAAGAAAACACTTAATTTCATAATTTTTTTAATTTTGGACTGACATAGATGTTAGTGTGGGGAAGAACTGGATTGTATTGGGAAAGGTATGTCGTAGTTTTACTTATATATATAAAGGTTTTTGGGCCATAATTTCTCCATCGTCATTTGGTCCAAATTTGGCATATATGAATTGACTCGAGGAGATCTATCTATTATACATTGTGTTTTACTCTAATACTACATATTTTACTCATTATGGGGAGCTTTTTCACATAAATAATGTTTTGCTGAGATTCATTCTTAACCATTTGCCTGACTTAGTACAATTTTATGCATATGATGGTTTATTTTCATTACCGGAACATGATGGTACAGGAAAAAGAAAAATAGTAATCAGGTCCCCATGGGGATGAAAAGATAAAAAGAATATAATAGAACATTAGAATAAACGGTTTTAGAATAACTAAAAGCACACATTAGAAATTTAAAAAAATAAACAATAACTAGATTACATAGATAAAGGCTTGATTCCACTGGTAACGTTGCATAATGGCTGTGACGCTGTCGCTGCTCCAAATTACTGCCATTCAAAACAAAGTGTGTGATTCCCAGCAGCAGTTCAACGATCCGCTCCAGATACGTGCTTGGCCTATCTTTGATGTGTCAATTACAACAGAGCAGATCGAACCAGACAGGAAGTCATTCACAGAAACGACAGAGCATCCGGTCAGATTTCAAAATAAATTTGACCAGATGCTTTCAAAAATAAATATGCATCAACATTACATCTCGATTTACATAAGGTTTGAGAGTCAATGGTCGGTCAGAGGATCAACAAGTCACTATGAACGAGGAGAAATGTGTTACGGAAGTCGAGAAACACAAGATCAACTATGACACCACAGATCCTTACAAAGACAACAGTAGAAAGGAAAGAGCTTGGAGTTTGGTTGCAGGAGTTTGCAGAGTGAAAGGTGAGCATATCCACTATTTATCTACTATGAAAAATATAAAAAGAGCCATTCATTAACTATAAAACTTCAAAGCCAATTTAGAGCAACAAATGAGCAAAAATACAGCATGCAAGCACGGTCCGCTTCTGAAACTCGTCCGTTGGGGACTAAGACGGAGCAAAACCGCAGTGCAACGTCAACGGAACGCACCCGCGACGCTCCCAGTGGAATCAAGGCCCAAGTGTGTGAGAGGTAATGTGAAGGGGAGAAGCACCATAAAGTGCACATGCCCGTTGTTTCTTGAGTGCATTTTTAAAAAATTATTATAAAAAAAAACGTTCTTCCTGAGGGTAGATGGGCAATCAGTCCATTGGCAGGGTGGGTGGAGTTTTCATGATGCAGGAAGCCTTCTTCCTGCACCCGGTTGCATAAATGTCTGAAAGGATGGGTAAACTACTGTCCATGATCCTCTGGGCAGGATCTTCCTTCCAGGAGTCTTCCTCACCGCGGCAGAACAGTTGCCGTACCATAACGTCATGCAGGAGGTAAGGACGCTCTCAACCGCACACCTGTAGAAGGATTTTAGGGCTGAGGTGCCATACAGTTTCTTCAGGTAGAGGAGGTGCTGGTGATTCTTCAAATCATGCTGGCTGTGTTGTTGCTCCAGCTGAGGTTATCTGTGATCTGCACTCCAAGGTAATTGAAGCAGACTTCCTCGACAGCTGCTCCTCCGATTCAGCTGGGAGTGAGGTTGGTTTGGCTCTCCCTGAGGTCAACAATCTTTTGTTAGTTCAAACTGATGTAAAGGTTGATTTATCTGCACCAAACTTCCAGATTTCCTCCTCCTGCCTGTACAGTTACTCATCATCGTGGTAGATTAATCCCACAACTGCTTTGTCATCTTTTGTTGTGCAGTTGGCTGAGCAATCGTAGTTCAGCAAGGTGTACAGCAAGGGACTCAGGGCGCACACCTAGGGAGAGCCGGTGTTAGGGAGGACAGGGGAGATTGAGATGTTGCGGATTCTGACAGTCTGTGGCCTGTTGTTTAGAAAGTCCAGGACCAGTTGCACATGGATGGGATCAGTCAGAGTAATGCCAGTTCGTTCAACAGGGTTTGTGGGATGATTGTGTTAATGGCAGAACTGAATTTCAGAAAGGGCAGCCTAACATAAGTTTCCCTGCTCTCCAGAAACTGCAGCCTAACATAGGTGTCCCTGCTCTCCAAGTGGGAGAGGGCCAGGTTGACTACAGCCAAGACAGCATCAGCAGTGGAGCTGTTATGTCTATATCCTTGCTGGTGAGTTTCCAACCTGGGGTCATTGTGGTCTTTTATGTGGGCCATAACCAGCCACTCGAAGCACTTCATGATGATTGGGGTGAGGGCTGTCGGGCGGTAGTCGTTGAGGCAGGACATATTTGCACTCTTCCAGACAGGGATGATGGTGGCAAACTTGAAGCCTGTTGGTACCTTTGCCTGGGAAAGTGAGGTGTTAAAGATGGCCTTCAACAACTCCGAGAGCCGGTATGACAGTCTTTCTGAACTCAAGCTGGAATGTTATCCATCCCCACAGCGTTGTGGGTGCAGGAACGTCCTCACATCTGCTGTTGTAACACTGAGGGGCAGCTTACCTGGTGTAAGGGCGAGCCTGGTGCAGGGAGTGGTGTTGGCTGCCTGAAAACTGGCATAAAAGGAGATCAGGGCATCAGGGAGAGACCAATCCGCAATCTGCGTCTCTTTGGTTGTAATCCATGATGGTTTTGATGCCCTTCAACATGCTCAGAGGATCGTTAGTGGTGAAGTTGACCCAATTTTCGGAGCATACACAGCTTTGACCCTTTTACTACCTGCTGTAAGGTTTCTCCTTGCAGTTCTGATAACCCTGCCGACCTGAACGCAGAGTCCTAGGCGCTCAGGAATGAACAAACCTCTCCGTTCAGCTAGGACTTCTGGTTGGAGTGTGTTTTTCCCCCTGGTTGCTATGATGATGGTCTGCTGATCCGCAGATCTGCTGATGTTAGCAAACATTGGCCAGGAAAAGTGATGCATTCCCACGTTTGTTAGTGTTAGATTTCAGCTAAGCTAACCATCCAGTTCGCTTGCCCCTCTTTTGCCTGCGTGCACACCGTTTCCTCCTGCTTCGGGGCCGTGGCACTCTGCTGTGCCAGTCCGCTGTCCTCAGGAGCGTCAGTGTACCTAACGCTGCACTGAGTTTCGGTGCAAATCCTAACCTTTGGTGTTTCTGATGTTCAAAAGTTCGGTTGAAGTATATCTCACTACAAATCCACCTTGCACACGCCTATTCACGTGGGGAGAAAGTTGGGAGCTAAAGATAAGATCAGTTTAGGGGGATTGCTTGTACAACAGGAGATTAGGGAATTTTCTGGGATCTACAATTCCTGTCGGTGACGACAACATAGGTCTTGTTGTATTTTGTCGAGAGAAAAATGTTTTATCTAGTAAGTGTTGACAATTTATTAGTCATTGGCTATAAAGTCAATGCTGGTTTCTGGGTCTTTCCGTGCTTACTGGCACTTTGGTCATAAGTTTGTAATTTTCCATACCTCTTACGTTCTACCCAATTTCCAGTAAGAAGACTTATAAGGGTCTGATTTAAATTAAAACAAATTATTCCCTGAAATGACATGAAAAAAACTATAATTCATTAATCATTTAAGAAAGTGTTGGCCTTAATTTTTCTTAGGAAAATGTAATAATAATAATGTATACGCTAAACTCACATACAAACATTGTACAACTTGGTGAGATTATTCTCTGATTATTCTCCGACCCGTCCCACTGGGCAGCCATCTCAAAAATTGGGGTCCCGAGTTTTGCGCAAAGACATTACAACAGTAGAAGATCAGGTTCTGGACCACCAGGGATTTGTACACGGCTATAACAGAGCAGTACTAAAGCTCATTGTGAGTTATACTCATAAACTGGACGAGTGTTTTCACAGACTTGAAGTTTTCTTGATAATGGTGTCCAATTTCCACATAGGATTAAAATATGGTTTAGAAATAGATTTGAGAACTTTTAATTCACTCACCTCATCTAACTTGGCCTGCTGACAAGGAAAAGAGAAGGTGAAACCCAGTGGAAGCTTTTTATCTTTTATGCCCAACTTTTCCATGAAATTGGCCAAACAATCAGCAACGTGGTCAAACAACTGTTGAGAAAGAAAACATCAGTTTTTCTTAATCATCAAGAACTGAAAATTGCCAGAATTGAAACACATTACACAAATACATGTCTTGGTCCCTTTAAGACATTGTTTGCGGAAACAATGTCTTCATGGTCTTCATTGTCACTCCTCTTTTTACATCTAACTATAGATTTTTTTTAAAGCTCAATTATCAAAAGAAAAAGATTTTGGACACAAGAGGCAAATCAGCATCTTTGAGGGAAAGAATAGATGGCTAATCTAGCTGCAGAGTTGTGTGTTTTTTAATTAATTTATCTCAACTTGAGCAGCTAAGTGATTGTTCAGTGTAGCCGGCGATTCTATTGACAATTCAATTCTTGGCCACCTATTTCATAGATGTATTTAAATGATTTTTTTTGAAGTTTCATGGTCATGGTGAACTTTATTATCTGCGAGGAGTAATTTGTTTTACAGCCAGCAAAGGATAGAAGTAGTAAGAATTCCATGCAAAAAAAAACAGGACAAAGGCAAACGTGCAAAAGCATAGAAGTGACTGAATATGTCGTGATGCTATTTTCGAGGCATGAACAATAAGTTCTTGTATTTCATCGTCTTGCACCACGGCAAAATGTCCCTGTATGAAGAATTGGAATGGGTCTTAAATGCTCTGTACAGTCCCCAAGATCTCTCCTTTTATGATACTCTCAAATACTTTCATGATTAGAAAGGTGAGACCCAGTGGCCTAAAGTCATTCAAGGACGTAAGTGTTTTCATCTACAATTACAGATTCCTTCAAGAGTTCAGGGACACTTTGAAAAGGTAGAGACCTCATAAAGATTGAAGAAAAAATACCAGCAAGCTGCTCTGCACAGTTCTTCAAGAGTCGGTTGCAAATATTGTCAGGACCAGGTTTTTTTTCTCTCTCTTCATTCTCTGAAATCTTTTAAGATTCAATCCGTGAAGAGTCGTTGTCACGTTGAGTCAAATACAATTTTAATAAAATGAACATTTATAAAAGCGCAAAAGTGGTAATAACATAATTCAAAATGTAAATTTGTATCTGTTTATCACTAGAATCACTATATACATGTAGTTCTAAAGGAATACTCTTAAGACCAAATACTTCTTAAGAGTTGGTTTAGGACCAGAAATAATATCCACCTGATTGATTGATTAATTAATTAATTAATTAATTAAGACTGTTACTAATTTAACAACAACAACACATTTGGTGAGTTTCAACTTGTTTAACTGAAAGTATCTTTCACTGTTTGCACTTCTGATGCTAAAAACATATCAGTCTTATTAAAATAATCCAAATGTTTCTGTTTATCACTATTAATCAAGTCCAACGGATTAAGGTTTAATACATTACAATACATTAAGTTCCATTAATTTGATCCGAGGGACCCCTCATAATGTAAAATGTTCTCCCCCATGAGGACTTCCAAGCACCAAAAGTTTGAGAAACCCTGATTAAATCAATACATATGCTGTGTTGATTCTTCATCAGACTAAACTAAACCATGCATGTAAATTAAATAAGTTATCTCAATACCTGATCATTTGAGATCAGTTTGCCTGGAACATTAGCAATGGTGCTCGGGTTAGCAACATAACTGAGCTGTTTTTATATTGTGCAATCCAGCTGCAAGTAATGCACTCACCTCTGTCCCACAGCCTCTCATGAGGTGCTCAGGAATCGCATAAATCTGATCCTCCATCTCCACCTTTTGCTCACCATCAACCATTACTTTGACCAGGAGCACCCTGAAGTTGGATCCACCAAGGTCCAGGGCGAGGAATTCACCTTGCTCTTTAGAAAAATAACAGAAAATATATATATTGTCTAAAAATTGTCTTAATATATTATAAAAATGAATGTGGTGAGCTGTTGTGAAACAAGATATCCCATATCACAATTGTTAATCCATTCTGCATTAAGAGGGTTTCCCCTGGATAGATGGTCCATAGTGTAGTTCAGTGCGTCCGACTTGAGTGGCCTTCAGTGAATGAAAATGTTTGTTGCTCCAGACAATCAGTCTGCTAGCCAGTGTGTGTAACCAGAGGTATCGGAGGCCCCCCTGTCTGGTGATATAAGCCACCACTGTTGTGTTTGCTGACTGACACTCAACAAATGCAAAATTGGTGCTGGTGCTAGTGACAGTGCTTGGTTGGTTCAACTAAAGTATCTCCTGAGAACTTCTTTTCCTTTCCTTGCCAATAAAACTGACGTTATACAGCCATTATGTACATGCCAATTAATCATACGTCACTGTCTGTTTACCCAGCCAAACCCTCGCGCCATAGTAAAGCAAAACAACGAAGATGGGGGAGCTCAGAGTCTCGATCCAAGTGCTGTTCCTGGTTTTGAAAGCCTACATTGAGATCCAGAGCCAAAAAAATAACTTACTACTAACTACTTTGTCATTAATTTTAAAATAAAAAAATTTAAAATATTATTGCCAGTTTATCGGGTATGTTTTAAAAATGGCGGTTCAGTGTTTGCACCGGTCTTGTTGGTCACAGTAACCCTGCTCCCAGCCCGTGACGTAACCGGTACTTGGGTCTAGACCAGCAAAAAGTTGGTGCTTGTCTGGCACCAGTTTCGAGAGCCAGGAGCTGGTTCTTGGGCTGTCAAAAAGAAAAGAACATGTGCTAAGTCATCCTCTGGCTACGAACTAGCCCTGGAACCAGCTCGGTAGAAAAGGGGTATGTGACTCACTCTTTGAGAACATGGCGGTGCAGGCCTAGCCTGTGAGACAGTACCCAACATTGCATACACTTCATGTGCAGATGTCCCATCACGACCACAACCAAAGGCGGAGGCGATCAGCTCTAACAACTTTTTCTAAGGGAATTATGTAGAGACCCCAGGAACTCTGCTTGATGTTTTAACAATTTTTTTATGAGGGCATGAGAAGTGCTTTCAAGACATGTTTCGGTGACATTGAGGGATACCACCTGTTGAAAACTCTCTCTGTCTTTCTTCACAGAACGCTAGGCCGAAGGAGGGGCAGTGAACGTCTCGCCCGCCACATCCTCGGAGGTTGTAGGGCCTTATACGCTCAACTGGAAACGTTCCCCTCTTTAGAAGAGTTGGATTGTAATCACGGGCTCAACTGGCGGTAAGTCATCCAGCAATTCAGAGGATAACGGAAGGAGTTCTTTTTGTCCTTTTCAGTTCGGCAAATGTCATAATGTGACCGTGGTCCTTCAGCCTGGGCTTCTGGTCAGTGGATCCTGAGCTTAGCGGTGGCACATTTACACACGTCATGCAAGTTATAGTCCAGTGTGCGGGCCGACGCCCCACCATCATCAGGAGTCTGCTTCGAGGGTGGGGTTTTTGCAAACCAGCCCAACAGTATCTGTGAATAATCGTCTTCATCCCTGTCGGTCATGAGGAGTTCCGACCCGCCAGCCGAGGAATCATCGTGGACTTAAGTGGGATGATGCCTAGTCTGACTAGTGTGAGAGGCATCACTCAATAAAATGTGCCACCGAGATAACGTTGGCTGGTGAATGGGTTTTCACTCGCGTCATCGGAAAATGAAGCTAGGTCTCGAAAGAATTTATGGCTATAATAAGAAAGTAATCAAAGAACTTCCACTCGTAGCAAGAAGAAGTTATTGAATGACTGGCAGCGAAAAATAAGCAAAAATTGACATCTATTACCTGTTCCATCGGGCGTGGAGCGAACAAATGTGGGAAGCATTTTGACAGCAGCTGTGGGGTTTGTGTCTCTGCTCAGGCCTTTGTCCATCTCTCGTCGAAATTTCACTGACACATTCATCAAGGTCTGGTCCGACAGCTGAAAGTGGTGTAGGTATTTGTCCACCTAAAACATTTGTGAGATGAGAAGATTTTAATTGCTTCGTTCTGGGTTCCACAACACAAAGATGAAAACTGGCTGTCCTGGCTGTTTGATAAAGTGATCTGAACCGGATCTGTCTATTTTAAGATCTTACTAGCATATCAATATATCTGTTTGATTGGCCTTAAGAGTTTAACCATAGTCATCTATACCTGGAGTTCTCTTTATCTTACATAAGGCAGACTAAGCATATATATTCACATTCTTAGGAATGACTGATAACATCACCACAACAGCACTCAAGTTCATTTACAGAGTTAATCATGAAATGTTTGGTTTATATACAAATATTTTGAAATATTCATTGGCCTTGTAAGCTCAGGCATCAGCCAATGCTGATTATCTCATAACGCTTGATATCAGCCACATTACTTGGCTGCCAGGTTAATCAGTATGGTCCTCGCCTGCAGCATTTGTTCATGCACTCTGATGGAAGTTACCTTTGGTTCTACTCTGCAGTTCATTCACTCTACTGAAAGGAATGAAATTAGTGACAGTCCTATGCATGGAGATTGACATGTTTGAACTATCAAGGAGAATGATGTCTTTTACATTTTAATTTGTGTCTTTACAGTCACAAATCCGATTCATTCCATGTTGCAGTGTAACGGCAGCTGGAATCCACTACAATCAAATTTTGACTGCCTTTAATTTTCTAGCACTGAGAGACTTAATTATGAAGTAAATAGTTACAATACTGTGTAACAGAAAATGTTGTCCATCAATACCAGGACACATTAGGAAAGTATTTTTGTTTTGTTTCTTTAAACAATAATAGTATATTCTTGAAACATTTCACCGTTTAAGATTTGAAACAGGATTTAAACTGCGCATTTCAAGGAGGTGCCAAGTTTCCTTCTAGGTCACCCTGGTCCAGTGGTCTGACCATGTATCATGTAAAACACATTGAGCAGATACGATGTATAAGAAAGAACAGAGGGTTCTGGCTCACAGACACTGGAGATAACTGAAAAAAGTTCAGCTAAAGATTGATTGCCAAAACAAGATGAGACAATATTTTATAAATGAAACCGAGAAAATAACATTTTCCCATACAGTTTGTCTGGCTAATAGCAGATTATCTTACACAGTGGGTTAGAGAGATGTGAGCTCAGAGGTTTTCTTTTGGTTCTATTGGTATTGTGTTACACAATATCATCATTCACAGCGAATACAGTTTTCGCCTGTGAATGGGTGTAATAGAGGTTGAAATAAAGTTCCCACTCCCTTAAATTAGTATTATATTATTATTATTTTATTGACAAAAGGTTCTGTTTTCTAAATAACAGCTCCTTAAAAGGTTTATTATTTACAATGAGTACATTTCAGAACATGATCTTTTTCACTTTTACTTGAATAAAGAAGTTGAATCGAATACCTCTATCAGTCTGTCTCTACACAAGTACCTATAGAAATCCCTTAGAACTTTTATTTGCTCAACTAGTTTATTCCGAATTAACATTTCAAATATCAACAATGCCATTTTGACTAATAGCAATTAAACCACGACTATTCACATGTCTGCAAAGAGGGAGTGCTTCCTGGGTTATTACTGGATAGGCCACGTCGAACGGCAGCTCTCGTTGATTTACGGTTTAAAACTTCATTTGCAGAAAAAGGCAATTCATAATAGCTTCAATAAAAGCTTAACATCTAAGGTTCTTTAGAAAGCAAATAACTCCACGGACCAAGGCACAGTCGCGGGGTCACCTGAGGGAGAATCTCTGCGAAGCGAGCTCGGCTGATCCAAATGAAGATGTCATGTTGTCCGCAATAACATCTCTAAGCTAAGAAGAAGAAGAAATCCTTTATTGATCACATACAGCCATACACAGTACAACATAGTGACATTATTTCTCTGCATTTGACCCATCCCTGAGGGAGCAGTGGGCAACCCATTTGAAGCGCCCGTGGAGCTAGGGTTCCAGGGTCTTGCTCACAGACCCTACGACAAGTAGACCCTGTAGACGACAAATTCGATCCAGCTGACTTCTGATCTTCCGATTGGGAGACGGCTGCTCTACCCACTGACCAATAGCTCTAAACCAACAAAATTTATATATGTGACAAGATTGATGAAAAGATTGTGGATATTTCATTAGCAGGAGGTGCCCACTAGTCCGGAAATACCAGACCAAAGTCTGGTTGGTTTCTGTTGTATCCAGACGGGCCAAGCCGAGTTTGGCAGCAAATTCAGACTATTTTTCATGGCACACCTGCATAGTCTTTAGAATGTCTTTTGTGGCAGTGTGGATATAAATGTAAGGTAATGTGTGTTAAAAATTCATAGGTAGACTAGAAGTGCAAAACAGTGCAAACCTCTGCCGAGAGAGCTTTTTCGACATTACCAAAACCACAAAAAAAGATATCAATGTCACATGCCACAAAGACATCAAAGCATAAATAGAGTAAAAAAGTTTAAAAAAGGTTTATCTCAATGTTTAAGAAAGTGAAATCATATTCCTGACTCTGCCACATAATTACTTTAATATATTCACTCCATAATTTAAATGGTTCTTCCTTGTCATTTGACCAACCCTTACACAAAACAAATCTGTCCAGAGGTTTTTCCATAAACAGTTCTGTTAACAGAAAAACAAACAAACAGAAGGACAAACACCAGAGATAACCCTCTTGGCAAAAGCAATAACACAAGTGAAATCTGGAATACATGTATTGTATCGGTATTGGCCTACTCCATGCCCCCTCGTAACAATAACAGAGTAAAAAATGTTTTATTCACCTTTTAGATTTCAGTTAAAAATTGTCTCAGTTTGTAGTTAGTGAAATGATACACACAGAGCAGTTGTGTGGTCTCATGAACAGGGCATCATTTTGTAGTCATCTGAACAGGGAATAGGGCATCACAGTGACATAGTGAGTAGCACTCTTTACCCATAGCAAGAACAGCTCTTGAATTTCCCCTTGGGCATTAAAAAAAACTTTGCTCTATTCTATTCTATTCTTGGTCCCCAGTGGTCACAAAGACACACAGCAAGGGAGACGAGGGAAGAGAGAAGCAGGCACAGAAGCCTCAGAACCCAGCAACAGTTCAGATTCTTTGTTCTTTCTGTGTAAGGGTTACACGTTCTCCGATTCATTACATGGGTTCCCTCCAAATTCCCCAGCTTCCCACCACAGTCAAAAAAATGTTCAATAAAGGAGAATTACTTGTTTACTTTTTAATATACTCTAAACTACACATAGATGCCTTGAAAAGGAACATGAAAAGCTTTTCAGCATCACTGAAGTATATCAGCATATAAGATTCCTTTGAGGAAAATAAAAGGATTGGAAAATATACTTCTAATCCAAGGTATCTTCTGTTGGCCTCACCGCACACAGTTAGACCTTCAGTTCGACGGACAGCCATGTAACTTTGCCTGCTCACTAAATCACAGCAGAGCAGAAGATGTGAAGTCTGGCCGTAGTTGTCAGTATCAGTCGAAAGCTATTCATTTTCTGCTTCCTTAAAATGCATACCACTATAGAGAATAGGCTGGTATTATCCCTAACTGGATTTTATTCCAGTAAAATCAGGACTATGTTACAGTAAGTCAACAGGGAAAACATCATTAGCCAAAAAGCTGCAATGCAATGTTTTCTAACATCTTTCTGTCAGAGCAAGCATCAACTTTTTCTGCAATTTGTGTTACAGTTGCTCAACTGTGGGATCCGACAAGACGGGATTACCCTCATAAAGGGGTCTCTGAAGTTAATTTAAGATAATTTTAAGACTATAAGAAAATATATTTTGTAGAACCATTTCATTTCGATAATTGCAAAAATATACACTTGATATGAAAGAATATTGGAACACCAGTTACTTTCAAAGTAAATAAATTTGACCACGGAAGTGTTTGAACACAACAGTGTTTTTATCATTTTCTTTTTAAAAATCTAATTTTGAAGAATAGTTGAATTGGCATTACATTAATAGACTTATACTCTTCCAGAGTCAGGAAACGGGCAGGAAAGATCATTGCAGACCAATCACACCCCGGACAAAACTTGTTTGAACTTTTCCCCTTCGGCAGGTGCTACAGAACACTGTTCGCCAAAACCACCAGACACAACAACAGTTTCTACCCACAGGCCATCAACATGACAAACAATCAAACCAGTGTCAGTGTTGCACAATAACCTGGTTCCCCCTATTATACAATAACTACCTCCAACTGTCATTCCTCTGACATTTTTGCACTGTCATATATATTTATATATACATATTAATACATATATATTTAAATTTATATAGCCTGTACACAAGAACATCTCAATTTTTTAATAGCTTGTATATTTGTTTATTGTCTTGTCCATTTAATTTAATATTATTTATATGACGTTCGTTCTGTGAGAGCTCAGTTAACCCGAGTCAAATTCCTTGTATGCATATACATGGCCAAGAAAGCTTATTCTGTTTCTGATATTAATATGTACATTTAACATGTATTAGTTATTGTACATTATCCTTATTTGGATTAAAATTAATGGATGAATGGATGGATGAATGGGTGGATAGATGGGTAGATAGATAAATGGGTAGATAGATAGATGCGTGGATAGATGGATAGCTGGTTAGATTGGAAGATTGGTAGATGGGTAGATGGATAGAAGAATAAATGAATAGATGGATAGATATTAGTGATAGGTCAAACAATATCGAAGCGTTGGTGAGTGTATCAAGCACAAAGAGCGAAACCCCCTATCAGTGAGTGTATCGTTTTAAGAAAAATCACGTGACAGATACAGCTGCTGTGTCGTATGGCGGTGAGGCGCCAAATTGTGTTCATCACGAAGCGCAAGTATCGACTCATTTGCGCCGAAAGGAGGGGAGGAGACTTTCTTTGGTGCTGTTTTTGTGTATTTGTTTTTTGGCTCGTCATCAGCCACTGATAGTATGGAACCATCGAGAAAAAGGAAGCTTTCTCCAGTCTTGGATCATTTTGATCATTTTGTTTGACTCTTGGATCATGTCAACGTCAACAATTGCTGAAAACTCATCAACGAGGTTCCAATACGATGGAACAGCACATATCACATGCTGGCAAGAATGAAAAGGGACCAAAAGGAGTCAGTGTGGGTATCTCTGGCCTCTTTAAAGACAGATATAACTCCACTTACGGTTGAAGATTATGAAATCATAGAAGAAACACGCAGCGTGCTCGCTCCTCTCAATCAAGCTAGAGTGGAGCTGTCTGAAGAATTAAAGAGTCTCTGGATCCAAAGTCATTGCCGTGCTAAAAATGATGAACCAAGCACTTCAGCGTAATACCTCAAATCTAATCATACAGACTGCAACACAACTCACTGAAAACTTCCAAAGAAGAGTCACAGATACTATGTGCCGTCAGGAATCCGTAAGTGTGATGACACTTGCAACACTGCTGGATCCCACATACAAAAGTCTTGGCCTTCTAAATTCTTCTTAAGCCAATGATACAGTAAAATTTCTAAATGCAGAATGTGCTGCCGAAATGAGGAGCCCTGAGCCTTCCGAATCAGCTGCTATCTGAACAACAACGGAAGAAGCATTTACCATCAGCAGCAAGTTCTGGCATGTGATGTAATTAATTCTGTTTATTTGTTTTGTCATTGTCAAGTGGGGTATTGTTCTCTGAGATAAAAACCTGTGGCAGCAGCTGTATATGGAAGTTTTACAAAACAGAATAAATTGCAATGCAACCGCAAATGTCATCACTGAAGTCCAGCGATATCTGACAGATAACAACATATCCAGCACACAGGATCCTTTAGAATACTGGCAGAATCAAAAACACACTAATTTGCACCTCTACAAACTACCTTTAAGATTTGTATGTACGTTGAGGCATCTGTACCTTGAGAACAAGTTCCAAAGCAGAAAAACTGGTCTCAAAGAGACAAAATTGCCTTGGCCTCAAAATGCTACAAAATGTTCTTTTCTTGATCAAATGTGTAAACCCAGCCTCCTCCCTTCACATACAAGTACACAAGCACTCCCACTTTTCCAAGCACTTGTATTTCATAATTGACTTTAACAAAACTTTCACTTTGATTTCAGAAGTCTTTCACTTATGCTTCTTTGCAACAAAGATTTTGTAAATTCTGCATTTGACAAACTGTATTAGTCATAGTCATATTATTTTGGTTATATTCAAATGAATTGGAATATATACACTTCTATTTCATTCAGTTAGCACTTTATTATCAGCTGGTTATGTAAACAGGACCATCCATCCCTCATTTGTTGTCAAGATGTCTGAATTAATTAACCTAGTTCGGTCTCTCTCCACGTGATTTATCCAGGTTGCATTCAATATGCAGATATCTCTATTAGGTTATACGTCAACACAGTTGGGGGAAACTCCATGAGGCGTCATCTACCCATTACTAATAGATAGATAAATGCTGCCAAATATATTCATATATCCCACCTATTGACATGTGTCATGGAAACGACATCATTGTCAGTGGTGATATAATTATGGCTGATCGGTGTGTAGATAGAAATACTATAATACATATATACTGAGCCTGTATAAATAGCATATAAACAAAGCTTCATGCGGACAAGGGTGATGATAATTAAGCATGGACTAAAAGGTAAGACGTCATCACAACGTACCGTTCATGCTAGTAGTAAGGCAAAGTAATTGACCCCCGTTTTCACCCAGTCACCTTCGAGTAACAAATTCAAATGTCCTCGAACAAGTGTTGAATTTGACACCAGTACTCACTTTATGTGCTTGGTCATCATGGTGGTCGCTGCAGTAATTAGGCAGTAGATTCGTGGGTAACATTTTAATTTGTCGACTTTACGTCCTGCTCGTTCTCCTGTTTTAGAGATGTCTGAAGTTTTTTTGTTTTTTTTTAAAAACAGCTTACTTAAACTATAAATTTAAAAAATACTACTCCAAAGCGCGCATGCTTTTGCATAAAACACAAGCTATTAGACTGCGGTTATAAACGTCGTACCAAAGCCCAAAAAAGTTCCTACTTCCTGGAGCTGGCCGTTTGTTGACGTCATCCAGGATCGAGGGTACTGATTGGCTGAACAGCAAACGCGGTTTAACCTCCTTTCTGTCTTATATTTTACATTCAGTTAATATAAACTCATATTCAGTTCAATAAAGTGCTATACTAAGACAATATTTAGGTGGGAGCTGAATTTTCAGCATAAGTAAAAAAAAAAATGTATTCTTTTTTAATATATTTCATGTTTTCTATGTATGATTGCTGATTGTCTGTCTGTAACTTTAACTGTGCTGCCTGTCTGTCTGTAACTCTAACTGTGCTGCTACCTGTCTTGGCCAGGACACTCTGGAAAAGAGGTTTTTAATCTCAATGAGGTTTTCCTGGTCAAATAGAGGTTAAATAAAAATAAATAAAATAAAACATGATGGAGATGCTCTACTCTTGTTGTCTATCCATCACAATTAATTTGCTGTCAAAGTCCCCCTCTCCACTCTCCTTTACCCAAGTATTTTTTTCTGCTACCAACACTTCAACTTCAGGTCAAAATCTTATCTTGCTGTCTAATATAGCCCAACCACTGCAGGCACTATTGTAATGACATCATCATGTTACTACGACTTCTCCTGACACTGGTAATCATGTTATGGTTAAATTTATATTACATATAATGTCATGAAATAATTTCAGAACCTTTTCATGTGCTGATGTTGTGTCTGGTATTAACTGGTAAGGAATCAACTAAAAAACTCCTCCTTTTAAGTATAATAAGTTAATTTAATTTTTAAAGACAACATTGTGAAAAACTAACTTTAAAGTCTCTTTAAATTCAAACTTGTTCTCGTGTAACCAGTCTGCTATTAAATCGATAGAATGTTTTTACAATAGATACTCAAAAATCATGGACAACAAAGGAAATATGGAAATACGGCTCATTATTGCCACGTTTCAGGTAAATATAAGATTTAAACTTTTCTAAGATAATCAATTTTCAATTTGTAAAGCTTGTGATTAAATGCTATATGTACATTTTCCACCTTCATTCTCTGAATATATGAACAGATACAGGGTAGCAGTAGTTCAACTAGAGTGATTTGAGTTGTAGCTGTAATTGTGAAACTAATCCTATAATCATAAAACTTCTTCCACAATCCTGATCAATTCGATTTAATTGTTTTTAAATGTAAGTTTTACCGTACGTCACATTCTCTTTGCCGTTTTCATTTCTCTCCTTCTCTCCCTTTACAATATAAAAGCCCTACAATCTAAAAGCTGGAACCGGTTCTGCTATTTGAGATTCACTGGTTGACATGCTTCAATCAAAGCCTGTCAACCAGGCTTTCAATGATTTTTGACCCAAGTTTCATCCACATATCTGAAAAAGTGGCTAGGCGTTGTCCCATAGAAGAAAGTTATAGTCCTCTATTACATTTTCTCTGTTTTTTTGTCTATATAGCAATCCAACATTGCCAAACATCTGGCTACAATCTTAGCACCCCTGGTGGGAAGACCCCACGTAAAATCTAGAATTCCACAGACTTTGTATCGGATGAAACAATGGCATCATGCAATTCACGCGTATTCCCACCTCGGAAGCATTGGAAGCTGTCATGAAACAACTTCCGCAGGACAGCACTCTGAAGGATAGAACCACATTCACATGGGAAAAGTTACGTTGCTACACAACCTCTGCCTGACCAGCACCTACTTTAAATACAATGACGGCTGCACTATGGGTTCTCAAGTATCTCCAATTGTGGACAACCTCTATATAGAGGAAGTGGGACAGTAACTTCCCTCAATGGGACAACACTACTGGTTAAGAAATGTGGATAACACTTGGGTCAAAATCAACGCCTCTGAAGTCGCGGCCTCCACAAATCAACAACTACATCGAGTTCACAAGGTTGTGTATCATAGAGCGTTTGCTGTCCATTTTGGACTGTGATGTACGTGTTTAGGGGGACGGTGGGCTCAACGTTGAAGTTTAAGGCAAGTCTACACACACAGACCAACACCCGAAGTTTGTATTCACACCAACCACTGCAACACAAGGTGGGAGTTATCAGAACTTCACCTCACCTGGCTGATGAGAAGGAACACACTCGTATCAATAAGGCAGTGAAAACCTGTGACTATCCCAACTGGGCTTTCATCAAATCGGCGAAGAAGAGTAGGAAAAGTTACATAGAATTTTCTCCAAACCATAAGAACCCATCCAACCCTGCAACACCATAGGACAAAAACTGGTTTAGCGAGGAGGGCGAGTATCTGTATACAGGGGAGATAAAAAAAAAAAAACCTTCATCAGGACAGGACTCAACAGCTCACCTTCATCTCAAGGATTAGGAATACTCTTTTGAGGACAAGATCGGCCCCACAATTCCTGACTATTCATACCCACCCACATTAGTTATGCACGACCAACTGCCAACAATCTGTGATTCACAACCAGGCTGTTGAAATGAAAGTAATTCCTTTAAGTCTACAAATTTTTGGTAATTTTGGTTGGGAATTACATAAATTTGCATAAATTGAACCAGAAATACAGCAACATAAAATATGGAAGTTAGCATCCTAAAGGATCCAAGTGCCGTAAGGTTGAAATTTCTAACATAAAAACTAATATGGCAGGCAAATCGATAGTAATGTGAAGGAGGTGGATACTATTTAGATATAAAATGATAATTTTTCTATACAAGATAAATATTTTTTGTGTTTACTCAGGTGGCTATTGTTTTATATTTTCAAATAACTTTAATTTATTAGATTAGATGATTTTGAAAGACTTATAAATTAACCGAAAGTGGTCATTCACGCGTAAGTGATTTGAAAAGAAGGTGTAAACAAGTTGGTGAAAAATGTCAATCCACCCTGCAGCTAATTATATTTTACGATACAAAGGTATAATCACCACCTACTTACGATATTAATAATTAAAATAATAATCTAACTGAACGCTTAAGCACTTGAAGATATTAAATTTGACCAATTCACTTAACATACAATAAAGAGTCAGATACGAATAGAACCACTTGAGGTTTACAAAGTAACTGAATCTATTAAGTAAATTCGGAATTTTTAATTATTTCTGGAGGACAACAAGGTCAGCTCATGCCAAAACGGCTACCTATCAGTACAACAAGCCAACACTTAACATAAAATGGACTGACCGACGGTTACAAAGTTTTATTTTCAATTCAAGATTCAAGATTCAAGATTCAAGATTCAAGTTTCAAGTTTCAAGTATTCGAGATTTTGTTATACAAGCAGGACATACAGAAAATTGAAATGGAGTTTTTCCTCTCTCCTTAACAAATAAAGAAAATATATATATGAAATACTCCTGAGAAATTTAATATGATAGAAATGAAATAGATAAATAACATAAATATATATACATGTACAAAATACAAAATGTCACACAATTGGTTTAGAAATAAATACACGTAATGATAATAATAATTTTCCTTTATTTATGTATTGTTACACAGTACTTACTGTAAATACAGTACAATATTGTGAAATGTTGTTGGGTCAGTGGCTGGGCTTGAACCCTTGTCTCCCAGTTGAGAGCTGCTCTACGCCAACCAGCCTTGTAACTCCTGCTTCAATCCTTCAAAATAAAAGCAGTTAAAATACATTACTAATAATGATTTTTAAACTGTAAAGAAAAAAAATTAGAGCGGCCAAATTCTATATCGGCCAAGAAAATTTGCAATCAGTCCATCTTTAATTATTCCCATGTACAGCGGATGTAATAGCACTAATTATCAAATATTTGCGACATCCACTGTCGCTGTTCTTGGCCAAGCTAAAGGAAGCATCTGGGGCACACTGTTAGAACAGGGAGAGAATTGCCCAAAAATTTTGGACAGGGTGCACAAATTTAGCAAATTAATACATTCTGAAAATGACAGCCTTCTGTAAAGCACCAGAGTAGACAAGCTCCATCTGCACCCCCAAAAAGCATCACGAGAGGGACCCTTACCCTAACCCTGCTAACATATGTAAGCTGGGCTACTCCATCCCAGCAAACCTAAAAAGGCAATAAAAAGAAAAAAGAAAAAAAATAGCGCAGCAATGATCTCGGGTATATAAATCTAAGATTTTCTTTACCAAGAGTCGAACCTTACATTTTTCAACCTTTATTTTTTTGAAGTGCACCAGCAGATTGCTACAAACACAGTGTAAGACAGAGCTCTACCGCAGAATTGCAATGGTGCTGCTTCAAGTCATTAGGTAATCCTTCTCCAGTGTTCAAAACCCTTCCAAAAAACATTTCTTGTAAATGTCTATCTAATGTTAACTTTTCCTAGTGTCTGATAGTTGCCCCTGTCCCAGAAATGGAAAGCCCTTTCCTGTCACTTTTGCACACTTCATCATACCCTTTTTTTTCAAGCTAAGAAAATTCCCTGAACAGATCCTTGATAGTGATGAATGATTTTTTGTTTGGTATCTTTACAGTTTTCTTTGAACTATTACTCGGTTTGAAATTTTCATGCTACATACGATGGGGACAAAAGGAAAGAGAATGATGGAGCCATATGATTATCAGCTGTAATCAAAACC
Organism: Lophius americanus; assembly: GCA_037951165.1. Lineage (NCBI taxonomy): Eukaryota > Metazoa > Chordata > Actinopteri > Lophiiformes > Lophiidae > Lophius > Lophius americanus. The sequence goes on from JBBDHG010000174.1 coordinate 653,003, forward strand.
CTTTTTTCTGGGTTTTTGCTTGCCTCCACTACCCTTGCTGCCCCCTCTCTCACAATAGTAGGCTATTTCCGTTGTCAGTTGCTGCCGGGTTTTCTTTTCTCTGAAAAATGTAATTAATGCTGTGATGTAACAGCATCATCAACATTTTTTGTAGCGCCCCTGACAAAGCCAGGCGATGAGAAATGCGGGAATAGAAAGTCAAACGTGCCAGTGTGGGTAAAATGTTTTTATGGTTTCACAGGTAGACAAGACAAATGTGAGCTTCCAAGAGGAGGTATTAAAAACACAACAGATGTCATGACTGGTATCAATTATGTTATCGGTGTAGACTAATAGAAACAATGAATTATCGGTACTTAATAGTTTTGATAATAATTTATAATTGTGTAATTTCACACATGTCTAAGTCTGTTCATATGAGCACTAATTGATTTTTTTCCCCTGATGGGAAAAAAGTGACCTTGGAGAAGTAAATTGTGACGGTCTGTAACCTTGGATACCATTTTAGTTCATAAATGTTCTGTTAACATGGTTGATTAATTATGATTAAAGTTCTCCCTCTTCAATAACAACACTGCATTGCCGTCGAATGTTCCTGCGGAACGACTGATTCAATTATAGTGGATTTATTCTCAGCTCAAGCCATAACAATATGGGAAAAGCATTTTGAATATTAAAAAAACATTAAAACAACCTTTGCTGGACTACAAAGTAGCAGAATAGCATAAGTAAGGCCTTGAGATACTTCAGGTGTATTATTTCAATTGGCAGTCACATTATTTCAGAGTATGTTTTTCTAACAAGGTTAACTTGCATCTCTGTATGGATAGACTTGGAACAGATTCCTACTCCGTAGGGTATAAACTAATGTTGGTTGACACTGAGACTTGGTTTATCTCATTAAGTAATGTATTTTAAAAGACATCTGTTAGAATAATTAATACTGCCATCGTCACATTCAGTCCGGGTTGGTCATTTGTTCCCCAACTCTCCCCCTTCCTCTCTCAGTTATTTTAGAGCCTTAGTTTCTTATTCTAATGTTCTATTGTATCCTTTTTTTATATTTGCTTCCCCACCTCGACCTGAGTGCTAAATTTAATTCGTCTTCATGTACCAACATCTTGGATACACTTTGTTCTTTTGAACATATTTATATATTTTATACGTTTATACCTTTAGTTTTAGAATATATTTTTACTCTTTTATATTGTATTTTCTATTTGTGTGAAGGGAAACTGCAAAATAAGTATTCAATTGCCCAGTGTGATCTATGTTCCGACTGTGTGTATGACAATAAAAAAATCTTGAATCTTCAGGGAATGACAAAAAATTTCGATGAACCTTGAACCTCATCCTCTTGCTCTCTCTGTCACTTCCCATTTCCCTCCTCTCTCCCCTCTCTGTCGCTCTTCCTCTCTCTCTATCTCGGCTCTGCCTCTCCTAGGAAACAATTTGGATGCTAACCGTGAGACGAAGATCGAGGTCTGTCGTCTTGTGATAAAAGACCCGATGAAGTTGAAGTACACGGCTGAAGTGTCACAATGGTTGCATCTAGCAGTCAGCCCCGTATGAACCCGACCCCCTCAGTCATGCAGCTTCTGAAACCTCAGGGATTGTAACAGTATGGATTCTGAATTTCGGACACAACACCATCCCCAACCCCAGTTTACACAATCTAACTCATTCACAATCCAGCAAGGGATTGTGATTGACAGTAATTGAGCAAATGTACTTTGTTGCTGTAAACAGTCTAAGATGTGTGTCATTATAGAAGGAGAGAGATTCCATTCCACAACTGCAAGTAAATTTCAGGCATAGAAAGAAAACAAAAAAAAGGAGGATTTTTTTTGCCATTAACATTTTTAATCCCATAGAAAACCCTTAATATTTAACATTTTCAACTATTTCCATTCTCACACTTCTAAAAATTAAAAATATTTATTATGAAAACAATGTGACAACAAAGATACATGTTGGGTCAACTATATATTAAGCTAAAAAAATTAAATACAATCTACCTTAAATAAAATAACTATTTCAATTTCATGAATCCCTACAGTCCTTAGATACTATTTCGATTCTTTTACTTTTGTCAAAGATCGGAACACTTCGCCCGCCACAGTCTGCCTGCAGCTCCGAGAGCCTCCCGGAGCTGCGGGGCCTTGATGAGAACTGAGGAACAGGTGTGCTCCTCAGAGGTCTCCATCTTTTATCTCCTGTTTGACTCGGCTCTCTGTCACCTGTAGCCAACATGAAGGTACCGGAGGAGGAACTGATGAGCGACATCCTCAAGCAGCTCACCGGTGAGTCTGCCCTGCCTGTCTTCAGCAACATTGAGAAGTTCAAACGTGGAAAAGATGGATTTTACTTCATCAACGAGGAGTTCAACGAGACTGTGAAGAAAAGAGAGCTGGTCAACGCCAAGGAGAGACTGAGAGTGAGTGTCTATCGGACATGACGCCATTATAAAACGGAAATATATCACATCAGGACTGAGCTTAGCTAATGCTAATGCAAGCTTAGTTTCCACTGTCTAGCTAGTTGTAGTTATAAACGTTATTTATGTAAAACTTTTCAAACAAAGTTACAAAGTGCATTACAGGTTAAAATAAAATTACAATGATTAAAAATTAGTTAAGCTACGGAATAAATGATAAAATATAGTAAAAGAATATATATAAATAGACACTATATGCCCTATAAATTCATTTCTGTTGTATCACTTAACTCAGGAATATATATTGCAATTTATTTTCACTATTTGCCACACCTTACAGGATTTATACTGGTTCTATTTCATGCCTATGCTCTTCATTAACATGGTAGCTACATTGATAAAAGTCACACTAGGACAATATTAGCTGGTGTACTCCAGCTCTGGTGTGGTTCATGATTGACATTAAGCATTATATATTTAAATTTCATTTAAATTTCAATACTTGCAGATGCAGCTTTGAAGAAAATGTTGAAAAAAGTGTCGATAAACATAATCCAAAATATTCAACTACCATTGTATAGCAGGTTTATGGAGAGAATCTACTTTTGTTCAGCTGTTTGCAAAAACCACATCAAAAACACAAAAGCTTCTGTCTTAATGAATGAACTTAATGAAGTCTCAAAATAATTAAATGTCCTCATAAGAGTATACAATCGCAAATCCGATGTTTAAAACATACAAAAACTTCGATTTGTAGAAGGGCTCCATGCCCAAACTCCCAAATCAAACACCAGCGCAGACACATAATCGGACATAAAGTCCTCTAATTTACTTGAAGACTTTCAAGAGGGAAGGTTTGTTATCTTTTTTTTGTTTGTCACCTACTGCCTAAGGTGTAGTGCTATGCCACATGCACTGTTTATGGTATAAACCTCCAACCAAATCACGTGACGACTCAATCCTTCATTGCATCATCTCTCGCGCCACAAAAGACAGATTTCTTCCAAGTCTGTCCGGGTCATTCTTTACAACAAACCCAGTTATTTACAGTGTTTTCAAAGTCCTAATACTTCTGTTCATTTTGTGTTTACCTGCCAAAAGATTTTTAAAAAATTTGATTTGCAAAACTTACATTAATATCTAAATATAGCTTGACAAGAACATCCATTTTCATCATTTCCCCTCCAATGAGTATTCTAAAATTACAACTTTATTCCCGTGAAATGACTACATTATCCCCGCAAAGATTAAGACCTTTTTTGTAAAATTAAGACTTTTGATTTTGTAAAATTACGACTTTTGTTTTTGTAAAGTAAGGACCTCTTTTCTTGTAAAAATACGACTTTAATTTTCGTAAAATTATAACTTTTTACCTCATAATATTATGACCTTAAGCTTCAATTTGTTAATTTATTTTGTCAATTTTTCCCTAATGCTATCCTACTATTCAAATAAGGCACATGAGTGCTGCTCTGTGGAGCATTGACACAAATCTTTATCTGATGTTTACTCCATTAAGCTAAAGCTAGTTTACTGTAGCTTCCTCTATATAGCCATACGTACATTCCTTATAACATCTTGTTATCTGTGTTATTATTTAGTCTTGCTGCAGAAACATTGTATGGTGCAACCATTATATGTTTTGATTGTTGTTTATTTGGTGTCTAGTTGTTGTAGCTTTATGTTTGAGCACTGGGTGGTGGATGTGGCAGGAAAAGGGATATAGGTGAGCTCACCGGGGCAAGTTAGGGGATTGCAGGTGATAGACTGGGAAGAGCTCATAGTTTTTGACCGAGTTACGTTGTGCCTTTTCTTTATGTTTGCTTTATTTTAATTTATTATTACAATGAACATTAAACCGCTAAATACGTTTTGGTACTCCTTGGCGTTAATTAGAATAATTCCCAATTCCCGTGCAATCCATCAGCGTCTCTAAATGGGTAGCATTAGTCACAACATACTATCTTAGAAGGTATTCAAACCACAATTGTATATTAGCATTATTTAAAGTGAGCTATCTGCAATAACTGCTGCCCCTTCGTGTCGAAAGGAGCCACATGAGGTGAATCGGGCATCTGATCAGGACACCTCCCTTTGGAGGTTTTCAAGGCATGTCCAACTTGGGGGTGACCCAGGGTAGACCCAGAACTCACTGGATGGACAATATATCTCATCTGGCATGGAAACACCATGGGATACCCAGAAGCTCCTATCAGCTGGAGAGTGTTTCTGGGGAGAGAGAGCCTGCAGCCATCGTGACCCCGGCCCTAGATAAGTGGAGGAAAATGAATGAATGAATGTTTGCAATAACCGCATCAATCGGATTAATTGATGTTTCTTTTTCCTCATATAACACAAAATTTAGCTTTTACTGACTACAGATTTCTCAAAGGATTCAACACCTGAATGACAATTATCTCTAGTACTTTCTAGATACCCTTTTGCAGCAATGTCCTGCTTCAAACATGATACATGGTCAGATAGCAGCTTCTGACAAAGTTTCTGCAGAATCTTATGGGTATTGGGATATGAGTTTAAAATCAGATTTTAGCTATGTCCCCCTGTAGAGTGATCTAGGAGTTCTCCTGAAACCAAGCTAGGGTGAACTTTGTGGCGTGACGATATTTCAAGGCAACTTATTAAAGGTGTTTTTTCATGTAAAACACAAACTGCTGCGTTTACTGGCTTTTGTAATCGCGAAATAATTCAGCCTTCTGAATAAAATCCCTCATAAGAGCACACATTTCCAAATCAGATGATGTTAGAAACACCGTGCCAAGACCAAGATCAAAATTTACATCAGAGCCTCATGCCCATATAACCAATGGAGGTCTGTGGGGTCAATTTCAGGACCTTTTGATGAAGTTCTAGAGATACTCATCATTAACCTGATGAATTATGTTGGTTCCACAGTTTTAGTTAGTGTAGCCATATTGGTTATATTACATTTGTTATATTTTTAAAACACCTATGAAATCTGTCGCATTAAGATATCTAAAGTGATCATTTTTGAGTGTGTCATTGCAAACAACTGATAAATAGTATATTTTGTTGCTAGTAATTTTTAAGCGGTTTACAGAGTACTTTGACAATAAAGCAAAGACTGTCAAATACTAATCACACATATAATGACATAAAACGGTGGAAATTGACATTAAACAAGAACACTAAGAAGGAAAGAGAAAATCAAGGAAAGAATTAAAAGATGGAAAAAATGTCCATAAAGACCTGCATTGGTAACTGCACCAGTTTCTCTGAAGAACATTATTGTGGAGAAACCAAAAATACATACAGAGTAGGGCATAACAACCCTCATGAACACTGCCTTCATTCTCTTTGCATGATGCACCTGTTTTAGAGATCATAGTTCAGGGGAATAAGGGATGAAATTAAGAGAAATGTCACTTCTCCAGGCTCATTATTATTGTGATTATTATAACTTTTAATATTTTGCTGACTTAGCACATTGATGATTTAAACTTGTGCCTTTCTTCTGTGCAGATCAGGAACTTGAACACCATGTTCTCCCGCTTGAAGCGAATGGTGCCACTAATGCGACCAGATCGGAAGCCCAGCAAAGTGGACACTCTGAAAGCTGCAACTGAATATATTCGATTGCTTGTTGCAGTTTTGCAGGATGCTGACAGTGTAAATGCTGCACTTATCAGAACTCTCATACAAAGTGTCCTTCACTGCTTGCCAAAGACAGCCCTGCCACTTACTTTGAAATGATGATTGTTATGTTTTCTTACCAGGATAATGGGGCTGAGACTGATTTCCTGAGGAATGCAATCACTTATGGTCAGACTGAAGGCTTGGAAAATGACTTATGGAAAGTGGATGATGTGAGTCTTCATTCTTTCCGAAGTAACGTGGAATCAACAATGGAGACCACTCCTACATTGTGAACACGCCCGCGAAATACTTTAGTTTTCAGAGTTAGCACTTTTAGCATTTAGATCGAGCTTGAGTATAGGGACATTGGGAAAACATAGACTACTGGGCTGCAGGAGAACTCTGCATGCTATAATGCATGCATTACTGTAAAGTCTAAACATTTTGCATTTGGAAAAGTTTCTTAATCACGTTATTATAATTGGTTCATTTTTGACAAACATTGGCAGGAACTAACGCGACAAAATCGGAAACCCAGCAAAGTGGACAAAAACATTAGTTTACGGACAATAAACAAATATTTTTTTGATTTATCCTAGGAAGATGCAGAGAACGGCATTAAATGAAAACAGATATCCACTGTGGTGATTAAAAACAAAACAAAAAAGGCCTCTTCACTCTGATGAGGACGATCAGGTGTTTGAGCAGGCAGGGGAAGCATTAAGATTCAGAAGGGAAATGGTTTATAATTAATGCAGTGATTACAAAATTAGTGAACAGGAGCCATCTTTGTGGATGTTTTCACCTCAAAGCACAGATGAAGTTTCACTGCTTCGTGAGATAATAGGCTATGAGCGCTCCATTTCTCCTCCTGGGTGGGCGCATACCCCCAAATGGCAGGCCCCAAGCACTTCAACTTAATTTAAGAGGGCGAACTGGACGGACCTCATTAGAACGATCACTTGTTCCACGGTCACATTTCCAGTGTGGTGGGGAGACGCAATTGTTTCTGGGTCTGCTTTTGCCCAGGGCCAGCCACTACCCACCACCCCACTTTTTGAGTAAATGATATGATGCATCTTTTTCTCAGTTATGCAGTTATGAGGGATAGCTTAAATAGCTTCTTTCTATCTTTAGTTCGTAAAATACCACCATGGCGGAGGATCCTGAGTATTTCATGTTTTCATGCCACAATATTAAAACCCACAAGTCTAAAACTCTATGTAGGTCTCTTTTTACCACCAAAACAGCTTTTTGACCTACTTGATTTTGTGACACCTTTGTCAGAATTGAGAATTGTTATTCAACAATTTGTGCCATAGTATCTCTTCTGTGAGATCAGACAACAAGGGCTAGCCTTAGCGCCCCAAACATATCACATCAATGAGCCTTGGGCACCCATGACCCTGTTCCAGGTTATCAGTTGTGGATGCTACACTAACCATTGCAGACAGATGACACCAAACAAGTCATGCAAGTCTTCAAATGCACTCATCTAATTGTTAGCTAGCCCAATTTGACCAGAATTGCTCAGATCCTTACACTTTGTTATAATTCCTTTTACCAAAGTATCAACTTTGAGAGAAGTGTTCACACACTGCCTTATGTATCCCAACCATGGCACCAGTAAGTGCCACGATAATTAAACAATTATGTAATTCTGACTTCAGCCATTTGTGGTTATAATGTTTTGGCTGATAGGTGTGTATTTTTAATGTAACTGTTTTGAATTTACTTTTTGAGTCTCAGTCGGATTGTTTTTGAGTATATCTTGATATTTTATTTTACATACAGTTCGACCTGTCAGAAGAGCACATGGAGAATGACTTCAGTATGGTCCCAGAACCCATGACTGAAGACGGAGACATGACCAGAATGGTGCTTCAACACTGTGTAATGCCTGCTTACCAGTTCATCATCCAGGTGGCACCTGATCAGAGTCCGGTAAGTAATTGAACAGTTCTAAAACACAAGCTACATGGCAGCAACGTTTATGATGATTGTGTTGTTATGTAGCAAATGATTTGTCCGTCGAAAGACATGTCTCAAAAAGAGGAAGAAAAAAGACATATAACTAAACACAAACTGCAAGACAGGTTTAGTGAACAGATGTCATGGAATTCATTTTTTACATTTCTAGGCATATTTAAATGTTTTTGTATGTCTTTCAGCTTTTGGCTTGTTATGATAGAGGATATGGCCTATTCACCTGCAATTTTATTTTAGGTATTATCTATTGTCCTTGGCTGTAGAAAATTAGTTCAACTTGGTGTATAGTGGGCTTCTACTGACATTGCCTTGCGGATATGCCTTAATCACCTGCAGCAACAGGAGAGGATAACAGCAGTGGCGCTTTGATTGTCCAGACTGCGCGCAGTGTGCTTAATAGAGTCCTCTACTTGATGCTGGTAGCTGTTACATTATATAATGTGTTGAATAATATAATCCCTGAGAGAGCAGTTAACCATGGGTGACTAAATTTCTTAAGGTTTTGTTGAATAGGAAGAGGCATGTCGTTTGGGGAGGAAACCCCCTGACCTCAACAGATTTAAAAAGGAAGTGAGTTTATGAGAGCAAATCAAAGTGAGAAAGAATAAATAGTGGGAGTTTGGGAGCAACAGTTTTGATTCTATCTGAGAGCATGAAAACAATTGTTGGCACAGGATCAAGAAGAACTGCAATGTTGAACTTTGAGACTCTGAATTTCAAGAACCTAATTGTAAAACAGGAAATGAACCTGTCTTTTAATGAGTCTGGTCCTTCTCTTTTCCTTTAGCCGGCTGTGATAAATACGTTAAACCCTCTATACCCAGAAAAAGCCTTTGTCCTGTCGTTATACACGGCCGCCTGGTCAACTCTTGTGCAGAGCTTTTGAGAGTTTGATTCAGTGTCAACACAAATGTCTAGGATTAATAATGGATCATTCTCTCTCCTTTGCGCCTCATATTCAGCAACTGGTGAAAAAACTGAAACTGAAATTGGGTTTTTAGTTTAGAATGAAGTCTTGCCTTTCCTTCCAGGCTAAAAGGCGACTTGTTGCTGTCAAGTTTATATCTGTGCTGGATTATGATGATGTCTTTTATACGCATGCATCTTCTCAATGGTTGGACTAATTGGACACTGCCTACCATGGAGCTCTGACATTTATCACTTATTTTAAAGCCCTTAGCCATCACTCTGTGTTGGATGCCCGAGTTTAATAGTCTGCCTTGTGTACCCGCTGACTGACCCACTGCTGTATTCTTATTTACAAGGCAATATTTTGGGTCTACTTCCTCCTTATCTCTTGACCTACATCAATCAAGTAAGTTAATATCTTTGCTGAAAGGACTTTTTCCTACCAAGTATCCCTAAAGTCTGGACTGAGCTTGGAAAAATAATCACTTCTGGAGCTGGTGTCACTGAATGCATTCAAAGCCATTTTAAAAGACTTGGATGTAGAGACATCTGGCTGATGATGTTTTGACTGATGTAGATGCCTTTGACAAATACGGATGTTTCAATCTCAACTCAGGACGTTTTATCTTTTTTCATTTTTAATTCGTCAAATATTGGTCGTATCGGACTTTATGTTATTGGTATGCATTCTTTATATTTGCAACTCTGTGTGCTGCTGCTTTTCTTGGGCAGGACATTCTCGAAAATAAATAAAGATCCCTCTTTTTATTTCATCTTCCAGCTGTCCCTCATCCAACAGAAAATACAAAACAATCCACAATCTTTCCGGTGGCAAAATACACCAAATGATGTTAATGTTTTTAGCTGAAATCTTTAGTCTTGACGTGTTTTTAAAATGTTTTGAAGAGTTCCTTAGAAAAGCTGAGAGCTTTTGAATCTTTTATTCAAACTGCAGCAAAACACATGCAAAAAATAAAACATTTTTTACCATCAGAAGCCAGAGATTAATATAGCATATGGTATTGTCCACTGGGTCTCCTCAATAATGTGTCCTTTCACCACGTCCGTACATTCTGTACATTGATCACTTCCATAGCTTGAATGACAACGGACACATTTTAAAATTTAATGATGACTCTGTCATTGTGACTCTCCTCCATCGTGATAAAACTGAACATGGTCCTGTTGTAGATTATTTTGTACACAAGTGTGAGGTAATTTAGTTTGGAGGCATATTGCATTTGGGGTTTTAGAGAAGCAGCCAAAATGCTCATGTATATGTATCATTGCAGAACGGTGACAGAATAATGAGCATGTTCTTTCATTGTTTTTTTTATTTTTGCAACAGCATTTGATACCTGCAAAGTAATCTGCAGTCGTCAGATTTTGAGTTAAGATAGTAACTGTAAACCAGGTTCCTAGTACTCCAGGTAAAATATTTGGAATATGTTGTTTACATATGCAAACACAGATAGAGGATACTTCCAAAATCCAATTATAAGAGGGATACCGGTAAGATTGTAAATTGTCATTGACGTTAAACCAAGCCATTAGAGTTGTGGTGATGTAGTATTTGTGCAGTCTTGATATCTGACTTTATTACTAAAGAAGGGCAGGCTCCTGGTATAAGATGGTAACACTAATCAGTATCACAATATACCATTGAAAAAAGAATTAATTATTAATTGAATAAGAATAAGAACGTAACTTTGTCAATCTAAGTATGTCCAGTGTTGGTTTGTTATTTGGTGGCACTAATTTAGTCCTAGTCCGGCTTTCCTCAGTTAACTTTATCTCCTGGTTGCTGGTACAACATCCTCTGTGTCACATCGATCTCATCTCTGGTATCCTTGTTAAAAAACTGTACTTGTTAAAGAAAGTTACTTACTCCAGTTTCTCCATCTTTGTTTTATCAGCTTCCTCCCCCACACTGACCTTCATCTTTGCTAACATCATCAGAAAAAAAAAACTAGTGCACCATCTAGTTTCTTATCATTTCAGTGCCAGAAGGTTAAATTCAGATTTTCACTTTATATAATAAAACATTTTACTTGCGTAGATGTATTGCTACAATATTGCCATGCCAAATATCGCAATGTTATGCTGTACCAATTTATTTTCCCACACTTTACTTCCCATACTTTGTAAGTACCATTGTTCTTGTATTTACTTGAAAAATGTTGAAATAAACATGTCTAGACGAAGTGGAATAAGATTAATTCTTAATGTGGCCGTTTCATATGGAATATGATTATGTTTTTAAGATTTAAGGAAAATCATTATCATAATCATTATTATGGTGCCTACGGTGAAAAATTGCAGGTGAAGCGATATTTTCATGTTGAATTATAAATTCAATTACATTTCTAATACAACAAAAAATGTTGAACAGCTCTGATGTCATCCCATTCTTTTTTCTCATTCCACAGATATCTCCAACCCTCTGAGTGCTGTGGTGAGCAGATGACTTGGATCATGATGGGAAACCTGCCAGGTTGTTTCATTTTAGAGTTGTGAATTACTGATCAGTTATCAGAAATACATTTTCAGGTAAAATGTTGACGATCACTGAAAGAAGCGGTTACGGATAACGAATGAATGAATACCAAAAACTCAGAAGATCTACACACATGATGTGAATGGTGATGAAGGGTTTGAATAATATGAAAATAATTATTATTAATACATTTGATTGCTCATCTTTGTGAACTATTCATGGATGTAATGTAACAAACCAAAATATGAATAAAAAGCATATGACCATGTGTTCATAACCATGTCTTGATTAAATTTTCAATTAACATTGAGTACAAAGGAAGAACAGGCCTTAATCGGGGTACACATTCTGAAGTGTCACAGTAAGATAAGCATGGATATGAATATAATGTATGATGGCTGAATTTTATATAGAAACCACTTTCTTTAACAGAAATGTTTGAATAGAGCAGAGATATCTGTATTTGGTAGAACCTGATCTCCTTATGTTGCGAGACAGTAGCTTTGCTGTGATATTCCAGTGAGGCATGTGACCAGAATACAGTAGAAAGCAGTATTATACACACTGTGTACTGTGCATGTAATGTAACAAACCACAATATGATGAATATATGTGTACTGTGCACACAAAACAAAACAAATGCAAACACAGTACATTTGGTTTATTGTTGATTATTAGCTGTTTGCAATAACAAAATCAAACAAGAACTGTTTAGAGGTCTCAATGGAACACTGGTTTTTTATCACTTTCAACACAAAATGATGTTATTTAATAATAATAATACATTTAATTTATAATGCTTTACATTTGGATCTCAAATCTCAAAGTGCTACAAAATAAAAGCAGATAAAAGCATCAACAAAAAATAAAATAACTATATAAAAACCTGACCAAAAAGCAGCAATGTCAATTAAAGTTATAGGATCTGCTTAAAAGGAAAGTTTTAAGTCCGTTTTTAAATGTGTCAGTCAGGGAGGGCATTCCACAGACGATTGGCAGCAGAACAGAAGGCCCGATCTCCCATGGTGCTGAGCTTAGTCCGGGGAAGGAGGAGGCGGTATGAGTGGGTAGAACGGAGGGATCGTGTTGAGGTCAGTGGGGTGAGTAGTTCTTTTAGGTAGGGGGGTGCGTTACCATGGATGCACTGGTGAGTGAGGAGAGAGATCTTAGAATCAATCCTGGTGGAGATGGGAAGCCAGTGAAGGGAATGAAGAACGGGGGTGTTGTGTTCGTGTTTACAAACTCTCATCAGGATCCTTGCAGCACTGTTTTGAACATACTGTAGTTTTTGAAGAAGAAGAATTATTAATGATAATTTTTTGAAGAATAACTACTACTACCTTAAATATTTCAACCCCATAATGACAAGTATCACCAGTATTATTATTACTAATATTATTAAGAAATTAGTCTTATTTTGTAGAGACCCTTTTGCTGCAAATGTAAAGCATAGCCAGACACAAGCTGACAGCAGTGTTCCTCATGGGCAAACTTTACTTTTATAATATCACTTGGTTCACGTGCTGCAACCGCCTTCTAGAAAACCTTGAACTAAAGGTTCCTGATACTTGTTGGAATCCATTTTAGCCTTTGCATGTGGCAGGTTTCCAGCACCTGAGGAAGCAAAGCAGCTCAAGAGCACATTTGAACCTCTGCTATGCTTCCCTGTAGGTAGGTAGTTCTTTTCAGCATGGGCTTCATTCTTCCTCCTCCAGACATACTGCAGGCCCCAAATGGTTAGTTTCGTTTCATCGATCCACAGAACAGCATCCTCAAAGCTTCTGTCTGATTCAGATGGTTCTGAGAAACTAGTGCAGACTTCTCTTGTCCTTTTGGCTCAAAAGTGGTGAGTCACGGAGTTTGGGTAGGGAACCCCGATGAAAATCAACTTCAGAAGCAAAAAAAAACTTAAGAACTATACTGCTAAAGTGATATATGAGGGTTGCATCACCGTTTTAACAACTTTTGTTTTGTCAATGTGTGTCAATGAGGGATGTTGAATCATTTCTACACATAAAACTAAAGTTGTTGAATTGAGCTATTTAAACTGTTTGTTTTGATTTGATTATTGTATGCAACTAAAAACACATGTATTTCACTAATAAACCTCATACACAATGGGGAATGAATAGTTTTGCTACCTACTGTAAATGTAACCATGTTCATTCATTTATGTGAAAGTCATGCACGGCACAATTGCTGAGTCTAACCCAATACATAGAAGACGGATATGAAAAGAAGTTGATTACTGCCGTCACTCTTGTCAACCCGACAGCAGCCTATGAGATCGTCCAACACAGGCTGCTGATCAAAAAATCTACGGCACGACGGGCTTAACTATGCAGTGTCATCAGATGTCTTCCGATCAACCAGATGTTCTACGTCACACTCGACAACAAGAAAAGCAGATGGTTCCACCAGACCATCTTGCTGCCACAGTGCAGTGTCTTGTTACTTCTCTTCAAGGTGTATACCAACGACCTGCCGCTACCGGATGGACGCACCAGGTTCATCTATGTTGATGACCTAGCCCTTGCAACACAGCAGCATGACTTCCCAGATTTTGAAGCAACCCCGTAAAAAGGCCTCTCAGTGTATCTAGAAAACCACCTACACCCAAACCCTGGGAAGACCCTAATTTGAGGTTTCCACCTCAAAGACAGGGAAGCAAAATGGAGCTTAACATAACCTGGGACGGCATGAGGCTATAAAACAACTAGTATCCACTATACCTAGGAGTAACTTCAGACCCAGCCTGACTTACAGAGAACACATTAGGAAGACTAGCGCCAAAGCCTCCACCAGAAACGGCCTACTACGACGATTAACAAGTTCGAAGTGGGGGGTCCACCCAAGCACGCTGCGAACAAGAGCATTAGCCCAGTGCTATTCCACCGCCGGGCATTCTTGTCCAATATGGATCAGATCCCGCCACCCACACAGAATAAACCCCATCCTCAATGAGACCTGAAGGATAGTGACTGGGTGCATTAAAACAACCCCAGTACCCTTTCTTTATGCTCTCTCGGGCATCGCACCCCCATACATCTGGAGAGCAATTAACAAACGAGCTTAGCAGACAAAGCAAGCCAATGACACCCGACACCTACTCCACGAGCACTCTGTCGCTCATAAACGACTCGGTTCCAGGAGCTGTTTCTTGGACACCACAGACGTACTGGAGTCCAGCCCAGCCATTGCCAGGGTCAGCAAATGGCTCCAACAGTGGAACAGCCTAGGCAGCCAGACAGCCCAATGGATGGAGAGAGGGATAACCCCAAATGAACGCCTTGCCTCGGGCCATGACCAACACTGGACTATCTGGAAAACCCGGAACCGCCTGCGTGTCGGCGAAGGACGCTGCAAGGCATCCCTGAAGAAATGGAACATATTCACATCTGATTCGTGTGTGCAGTGAACACCAAACCATGGAACATCTCATGAGATGCAGTGCTGCCCCACAATGCAGAAGATCTGACCGAACCACATGCAGCCGCACTCGCCTATGTCAACTACTGGAAGGACGTGATATAGATGACGGCTGGACAAGAGGAAGAAGATTTACTATGTTGTCCATGTTGGTGTGGTCAGAAAGATATCTCTAAAGGTTGTTAACAGGCTTTAATGAAAGATTGGGTGACTTGAAAAAATAATTCTAAAAAAGTAAATTGGCCAACCTGGACTCCAATATTGCTGGTATTTTGTTTTTGTAACAGTGAAGCACAAGATAGGACAGACTTTAAGTGCATCATTATGGAACCCTCTTCTGGTTGAAAGTTGAATATCCTTTTGTAGTGATAACTGACGTCAGAATGTACCAAAAGCACACAAATAACTTAAATGGCAACTGTTATTTCACATTAAGTAATTTATTTTTTATTTTTAGGGACCAGCCGCTTTTGAAGAACGGAAAAGAAGAGAAGACACTTTTATTTGTCTCAATCAATTCCACTTTTGTACGTTATTTTCCGTGAATGAACATAAATCAAATTCATTTTTGTGTGACAAACTGTATCCTTGGCAGCCCTTAAATAAATTGTATAAAACAGCTTATATTCTTAAAATGTTTGTTTGAATGTTGTTGTATTTAGTCCAGGTAGGTGCCGTCAGATTCAACTTAAACACTCAATTGTACCAAATCCTATGTCAGCTTTCATGAATTGTCTCTTTAAGGGGGAAATGTGCACTTAGCAGAAGGGCCCTTCTTAAAAAGAACTGCCTCATGTAATCCCTGATGTGTGGTTTAATAGGCGGCTGTTTGTCTCCTCACTGATCAGGATGATAAATTGTGTCAGGGTTAAAGTGCTCCCGGGGGTAATTTCTCCACTGATCATCTTACCACTTCAGCGGAATGTCAGTTCATCCCTTTGAAGTGGAATTCACTGGTGTTAATCCCAGAGGAAGGCCTCAGTGCAAGTGCATGGGGGTATTTTGGGACACAGTCGTCTGAATTGTCTGCCACACCTGGAAATGATCTAATTCCAGGTGTGAATGATGGTTAACTGTGTTAGTAACCACCTGCAGGATCGATCCGTGGTCAGCTGTATTCCTCTAGCCTAGCAACAACACCATCTACTGGAGCAGAAATCCCACTCCCCACCAGTTGGAACTGAGGAAGCCTCTTAGAACATCTTCAAGTCTAAACAGTAGCCCAGCTGCTTTGGATTCAATTTGCAATGATCAGCCATGAGCTCTCTGCAGAACGCTACTTCACAGTGAAGGACCTGCATTCTGAAGACATTTGTTCTGGGTTCCACGGCTTTCTCCTTCATATGTGTAGAAGATCCAACAAAGTGTGAACACTTAGCAAAGTATCTTAACGCTTGTTTAAGTATTTGACTGAAAAGAAAACATACAAAACCTATAATCTCTCTATTTTTCTCATTACAGCGTGGATGATGACAAGGTAGTTTTGATTTATATCATTCATATAAAAATATTCACTTCTTTAGCTGTTAAGGTAACTGCGTCAATTCAAAAATGTACCTTTTAAAGATGAACTTTAATTTATTTTAAAACATACTGATGGGGAATAAATGCACTAGATGTATTTAACGGAATAACTAAATACGATTATTTATTATTATTGATATTTGTTTTGCCTGTACCAAACCTCCTCCCATTTCAATTTTTTTATACTGCAAGATATTCTGAACTTAAAAAGCATTTGGGGTCTGTTCTTCCACCAAGCTTAAATTATAAGCAATAATAATAATAATAATAATACATTTCATTTATAATGCACTTTACATTTGGATCAAATCTCAAAGTGCTACAAGGCAAATGAAATGTACTTTGTTTAATTGTCATATAATCAGCTTTTAGCACTTTGAGATTTGATCCAAATGTAAAGTGCATTTTAAATTAAATGTATTATTATTATTATTATGATTACCTTTTATGTTTATTTCGAGTAAGGGATTGACCTTTACATCTACTGATTGTTTTATTCGTGGTGGCTTGTATAAATTTAAATAAGAGCAATGTAATGATTGGATTTTATAATTACATAGAAGCCTTCAGACCAAAGCTTACACATATTACAAGAACCGAAGAAATATCTCAGTTAATTTATCAAGAATGTCTGTGTTACAGTAAAAGTATTAGCAGTGGTAGTGGAATTGCATTTCTGCGTCAATAATTGCCACGTTGCCATGGTTACATTGCATTTTGGCTTCTAAATATTTTATTGATCCCAAGCTGGTAAATTTACTTTTTTTGCGTTGACAATGATATCATTGCTACAGTTACACATTGGGCTCATTTAGGTATTTCCCAGTGTACTTTAGGATATTCATTTTAGAAGTAATTTATTGATATTTGTGAAAAACGTTTTGTGACTTCTTACTAAAAAATATGGCGCTCCATTCCCGTTCAAACCGCACATTTGGATATTACATTTGGGTAAATTCTTTCAAAGCATGAAGACTAGATTAGACTAGACAACAAAAAAATATAGAACGGTAGACAACATATGAATAATTATGTTTGTATCCCCTGGGGGTTTTTACAGGCGACGTGTTTGTGTCGTCAGGTTTTGTCTCATCGTGACGTCACAAAGCCCTGATTCTCTTTAAAAAACGTCGCTGTAATAAGTGAGCTGATTGCAGATTGTTGTTGTTGTTGATGTGACACAATGAATTCACATTATGAATCTATCGAGATGCCTTCGGAAAATGTAAGATGGAAAACGTTAGAGGCCTTAAAGAAATCACCAAAGGGGAAAATCAGACCCGATTCATTTTGGTGGAAGAGAGGAGGGGTAAGAGAAAGGCTCTTCCACTTTGTTATTATATGCCAGTAGTTTAAATTTTGATATGTACCGAATCCTTTAAGTCACATGCCGAGTTTTTTTTTTTTTTTTAACGTGTGGGAAGAAGATAAATTCAGTATTGTAAATATAGGCACGTTCTTAACATGTCTACGTGCAAGAATTTGTGTGCACGTGAGCAATTGTTATGTGTGGTCTGAGCTAATGCTAGTTTCCTGTTGCCAAACAGTGAAGTCCTAGAGCTCTTAATTTGAAGGACCAGAGCGGATGTTAGTTAGGTCAGGGTTGCCCTGACTTGATGAAAGTAAAGTACGAACCCCTGCTGGTTGATGTACATCAGATTGGTGTGTTATAGCTAAACTAGATTGTTAAGCTGCAGAACTTGATCAATTTATTTATTGAAGTGATCTTCTAGTCATTTTTGATTTTCAAAGAGGACTGTTGCCCGCCACTATAGATACAAATATAATATTTCAAATATTGCTTTAAACGTGGTCATCCAGTGTCCAATAAATGTTTCCACCATAGTAGATTATTTAGATAGCAGTGTGCCTTAATTTCAGAACTGCACCTTTGAGAAGTGAGGTCATACCATTTTAAATATGAGGGGGGAAAACACCATCCGGATTACTCCAACATGCCAGATTCTAACTTTTTAAAATAATAACAGATTTTCAGACTTTCGGATAAGATGATGAGGATGATGGCTTGAAGATAAGATATACTTGTATTGTCCTCGAAGGGAATTTGTTCTGGGCACTGTCCAACTCCATTTCCACAGAAATGAAAGTATACAGGCAGTGATTTCAATGAAACCAGTATCATAGTACTCACTCCATACATATACAAGGAAAAGGCTCATAGTACACTTAATAAACAAAGAAAAAAAAATCAATATGAATCTGTGTTCTTACAGGATATTCTGGAGCGTTATAGAGAGGACCTCAGCTTGTCTTCAAACTTTGGGGTTGCGTTGGACTGTCTCAGTTCGCTGTCCCTGCACAAACCCTGCTTTTTTGACACCGGGCCTGAGGACTCCAGCCCTGGCCTCCTGGCAGGGATTTCCGCCTCTGTTTTCTCCACAGAGTCCCACACCAAGCACACTACCCACTCTGCAGCCTTAAGGGCAAAGACGCAGGTATGTCTCTTATCCTAATTGCTTAATGATCTCTACTTTTTTTTATATGTGAAAGCAACATTTCTCAAATAACTTTTTTTTAAACTTCAGATTTGTTATAGAGTTTTGGCATTCCCAGAGGAAACAAAGTGGAATATGTATGAAGCACATTTGTAACAACCAAAGAAGCAACGTAGCAGAATGACTTTTGAGTACATGAGTTAGTCATTTAATGCAGTGTAGAAAATAATACCACCAATGCGGAAACTGATGGTTTTTGTATGGTAACAGTGTTATTTCACTTTAATTCCATTGATGACATTGTTAAAGTTTATTGTTGACTCTCAAACTGACTGGGTGATGTTAATATTTCCGATCTATAAAACGAGAACAGCCACAGGCTGACGATGACTATTTCTATGAGTTTATTTCAGTTAATTTCTCATTCTGTTTTCATCATATTAATGTGCTGCAGGCTCTTGGTAAGGGAGAAACTAATGAAGCTCCAGAAGTGGAAACCCGCAGAGTTTCCAGTCCTGCATCAGCCGAAGCAGTGGAGATAGCGGGCCGAATTGTTACGTGTAAACGTGAACAAAGAGAAAAGGCCAAGGTCAGACACAAAAACTGTTAATCACCCCCATTATGCCAATGTGATGGTAGTGTGATAATGAAAAACATAGCACGTTTAAATATATTATAATAATGCTATCAGCATATTGATGATAGATTAATGGTAAAATATAACATGTCAAACATTTTTTTGTGCGATCTTAAGGCTCCAGCTGCTTTTCCCCCAGTATATATTACTATATATTTATTAATTCTGCCTTTTCAATGAGGATGCTATTTATTCCGACATTAGATCAATCAAATAACTGATGGACTAAGTAATAAAGATCGTTTGTTACGAGTCAACCTGTAGCCAAATGTTGCCAATATTACCAAATATTGTAACTCAATCAATGAGTGTATTTTGGGAAAACCCATCAACCATTTAAAAAAAATAAAAAACAACCCAATAATAAATTGTTTTTTTTTTTTTTTTTTTTTTTTTTACGCCTTCGCTAAAAGCATCAAATCAAACCTCCTTTGTACAAACTACATTTAGCTTCGTTTATGGAAGGAATTAAGAAACTAAAATGAAAATGAAGGTGTTTTCTACATACTGGCACTGATAATATGTTAAGATTAAATGTGGTAAGTACATTTAGATTTATTGTACCAAAAGGAGATTTGTTTCAAACAGTCAGTACCCATAGCAACATACAGATACACACATAGCCACACACAAACATAGTCAGTACACAAAATCTCAATGAATGCATACATCATCCCACCTCACAACAGTGTCAGCGAAGCTTTTTTTTTCACGGCTGCTATTGCAGAGGGGACAAAACTCCTGCTGAAACGAGCTCTTCTCCATTTGGGAGTCCTGTATCTCCGGCCAGATGGAAGTAATGTGAAGTGTTGATTGAGGGGGTGATTAGTTTCGTTTGCTATTGTACGTGCTAGGTGTGTGACAGCTCTGAGGTTCATACCTGAGAGATTGGGAGTGGGCAGGCAGATGATTATGGAGGAAGTGCGTGTGATGCTGGTCAGTTTCTTTTTGTTAGAGATGGTTAACACGGTGAAGAAGCAGGGGGAACCGTACAGCAGGATGGGTCGGATTAAAGCAGTAGCGGGAGGTGGGGGGCAACAGACAGTGCTCTGAGTTTGCGTATGACATGGAGTCTCTGCTGGGATCATTTATGGGTGTCAGTGATGGGATGTGACAGTATTGTGTAATAAGCTCAGGATGCTGAAATGAGCTTCTGCAGCCTCAGCTGATGCATGTCCTTTTGTTTGTCCTCTCAGTTGGCTCTCAGATTGCGGCAGAAGAAGCAGGAGAAGCTGGAAGCGATGGTGGCACAGACTGAATTGGAACAGCTCAAACGCTTTGAGGAGCCCCTGCAGCTGAAACAGACGCAGGATCACCAGAGCAGGAGGAACATGATGGCCAGAGGGTAAGAGACTCCGGCAAGGAAGCAAATCTCAAGGAATCAAACGTGTCGGAAATGTCATGTGATCAAAGTTTCTTTTTCTTCCCCCACTTTATATTCCGCAGATCTAATGAGAGCATCAGGCATCAGGAGAAGCTGGAGGAAGAGCAGCGACACAGAATGAAGGTATGAGCCCAGACCACATCAAAAGGATACTTACGATTAACTACAGACATCAACTCATTCAATATAAAGTAATTCATAGACTACGTTATTCCTGTACCAAACTAGACTCTGTTTACCCCTCTGTCCCCCCCCAACCTGCCAAAAGGGAATTTCGCAGACCACCTGGGCCAACCTTTTTTGGTCTGGCTCCAAGTTAAACAAATTCTGGTCGGATGTTTTTGAGTTTTTTTCTAATTAATATATTGGCGTTATTACACCTGACCGGTCCATTGCCATTTTTGGCAGAACCCAATACTTTCTCACTCTATCTCACCTAAAACAAAAGACAATATATTGTTGCATAGTTATTGCAAAAATAAATATTTTGGAAATAACCTTTTGGAAAACTGAGGAAGGGTCTCCTTTTACGACCTGGTCAGCAGAAATATCCAACTTACATTCATATC
Source organism: Lophius americanus (assembly GCA_037951165.1). Classification (NCBI taxonomy): domain Eukaryota; kingdom Metazoa; phylum Chordata; class Actinopteri; order Lophiiformes; family Lophiidae; genus Lophius; species Lophius americanus. The sequence continues at coordinate 674,449 of JBBDHG010000174.1, forward strand.
TTTTTAAATATAGGTCATTTATTCTGTATGAATGTATAAACAGTATATATGTTCATATGTATGTGTTTATAGGCATGTATATGCGTATATGTATGTAGCGTGGACACCCAAATTAGTAGCCAGTTTTTTTGTTTTTTTTTACCTCTGGGGGTGGGTAACTTTTTTTCTGGTTTCTCTGACTGTTTGTTTACAAACGGAAATAGTTCTAAATAAAACGTTTGTTTTTTTTAAAAGAGACTTACTTATTAAGTAAGTATCTGTCTATCTGTCAATTAAGTTGCTGCAACCTCAACATTCTCTCTGAAGACCAATCCCTTTTCTCTACAGAACCTGTGTTTCAGTTTAAGGAGTATTTTTTGTTATAAAAGAAGTTATGATGGCAGTGTTGACGTCTTGCGCAGTGTATTAACATTATCTTCATCATTCTGTGCATCAGACCCTCAACCTGCAGCGGAGGGAAGCGGAGAAACAGCGCCGGCGGGAGGCAGAGTTTGAGCGGCGGGCTGAGGGCAGGGAGAGACTTCGTAACCTTAAAAGCATTCAGGAAGAGATCCTGCAGCTCAACCAGCTGTTTGATCCAGCCGACCAGACCAAAGCTGATCTCCCAGTGGCAATCCTCAACTCCTTCAGCACCCGTGGGAACCAGCTCTGTTCTCAGATGTTAGATGTTGCAACAAAGCCAGCAGAGGTCAGTTTAATTTTGATTTATAAAGCTCAAGTTTAGATGGAGGCTGCTTGCTTCAAACAACGACCTCGTCTGAGAGCGATTGAAAATTGCTGCTGAGCGATTGAAAATTGCTGCTGTTGTGTTAAAGGAGCATTCTTTTATTCTGTTTATTTCAGCTTAATGATGTTGATCAGGGAGGTTTGAAACAAACTTATTTTGAAGAAAAGGTCAAATCAGATGGTTAAATTATGACCCAACCTTTGTATAAAAGTCAGTCGCAGTCACTTATGGCATACAGGAAGTGTTGGCTGAAGGTGGCTCTCTGGGATGCAAAGAAGTTAAATGCAGCATATGATGCGTGTTCTGTATATTCTTTATTAAGTTATTCTCAAGATGCTACCATTTTTTTTCCCCAGTTCCAGATGTATCTTTCTGGATGTGGATCGTCTTACTCATCCCACTCTCTGACCTTTTTTCGCTGTTTTCTTTCTAGGCAGTGTATCCCAGCATGGAGGACACGAATGCGGCCGAGCGAACCCTGCATGAGATGAGGCAACTGATACACGTGATGCAGGAAGAGGTCGCCATGGCTCAAGAGAAGAAAGAAGAAGAGGAGCGGAAGAAAGAAGAGGAGCGGAAGAAGGAAGAGGAGCGGAAGAAAGAAGAGGAGCGGAAGAAAGATGAGGACCGGAAGAAGCGGTTAGAGTTACAGGTGCAACAGGAAGCACAGAAGAAGGCAGCAGAGTCGGTCAAAGAGAAGGAGCAGTGGAAAAGTAAGAGAATTGTTGTGATTCATAACTGTACAGCCCATGTCTCTTCTCTGAGATTCTGTTTTTACCAGGTGAGAAGGGGTTGTTTTTAGTGACCTATGGGATGGAGACAATATATCGACTAGCTGTGTAGAGTAACAAAAGCACGTAAACATTTGAAGGACTGCATTTAGCGCCTTCAGAGTTTTCAGTGTGAAATGCGGGCTCGCTGCACAGAAAACATTGATTGTGTATTGTCTCTCACTAGGGCTGCAGAAAGTTGCTGACGATTGGACTTTAAAATGGTACCAGGAGCTGCAGAATTTAACTGATCAGTGTGCTCAGTCTTTTGAGCCACTCGTCTCCTCCAAAGACGCCCAGGTGAGTTTGTGCTTCTCTGCATGAACGCCATTTCTAACCCGCGTTCAAGCTACGGGAGAACCAGGAACATTTCACCAACACTGACTATTTCAAGAGAAAACAGGTCTAGTGTGATGTGTCTATAGATCCATAATCTTCAAACATATTTGATATTTAAGAGTTAAAATCGAGGTGGTTACATCAGGGGTTCTCGGAGTAACACCACTTTAGCCAATGAGGGACAATCTCGCAGCAGCTGACGAGCAACATTAAACATTTTAGCCTAAAGAATTAACCTTATCAGACACACTTATTGTTCTATTAAACAGCTAACAGCTATTAAAGCTCCAGATCTCCCTGAAAGCTTTACAGCTCATGTCGACTGCGTCTTCCCAGAATTCACCACATCCACAAGCGAGTCTTCTTTTTTAAAGTAGGCTTATCGGTACAGCAACTATATCATTCGTTTGGTTTAAATTCACAGTTTAGCGAGGAGTTGTATTTATTCTCTGGCACGAGAATCTGAATTAAATCATTAAAAATAATGATGCCCCATTATTCATGATTCTTGGGATGTGTGTAGTTCTATAGAAAACTAGAAAAGGCACTCAGGGCACAAACCTCCACCAAGGCATGTACCTTAGGTTTAGGAATAATGTATGCATGTTTCTCCATTAATGTTTGAGTTATTTCCAGCCTCTAAATCTCCTGGAAACTCCAACAATCACTCAAGCACTCTTCTCCTTCCCCTTACACTTCAGCGTCTCTGCTCAGCCCACTGAGCCGCCAGCTCCAACCCCAAGTGAACATTGAAATGAATCAAAGGAACTTTGTAAACTTAGCCCCAAGCTCCAGTCCAAAAGAAGATAAAAAGAAATCAAAGGATCAAAGGCAGCAATTGCCAGAGTTGTGATGTCACTACTTATTTAATTTTGAATGTTGTGAAACACATGACGTCACCAAAATTTAATCACCTGTAGGATACGACAATATTCTACTTCTGGGTAGTATTTCATGCAAATCTGTCCTGCAGTTTTTCCCATAACGTGCTCACAAACAGAAATACAAACAAACAAACAAACAGACAAACGCAGAGGAGGGAGAACAGAACCTCCTTGGCGGAGGTAAACATCATCAGACAGAACTTTGTACAGGTGGTTACGTGTCTCTTCTCTGCACTCAGACGAAAAAGGTGAAGCAAGGACTCCAGAAAGCAGTCACCATCCCAGTCTCACAAATCTCAAGCGTCTCTGCATCAAAGCTGCGGCATGTTTTTGACACGCTTGACAGGCTCCTTTCGGGTCAGGTGGTGTTATTACAGAAGGAGTCTGTCTCCACCTCCCAGCATGCACAGGGGCTGGACTACGTGAGTTACAAGCTGGCTGAGAATTTTGTGGTGAGTTCACCCGGAGCTGTTGGATCTACTAGCAAAAGCATTATTCAGCTCGAAGTTTAATTTTGTAACTTCGAGTTTAATTTTAGAAGGAAAGGTGACTAATTTCATCATGTGACCCTTTGATTTGCCATTTTTAGATTTACTGAGGTTTTAATAACTGGATTATTATTTGATTAGTCAAAATTCATTAATTATTTGCAGCCATCAGCAATGATGTATTTAATTGTTAAATATACTTTTACGGACACTCACAGCAGAGTTTATCAGGGTAACTCTAATCTGGGAACACCGTTTTTACTTAAATCCACATTCCAGATTATGGGAAGTCTCACCAGCCGGCCATGACAATAAAACCACTGACAGATTAATTCAGAATAACATCGATTATCACATTGCAACAAAGAACAAAGAACAAAGAAGGTTATTGCTAAAAAGAAAGTTCATGCTAGTGCTGATAGAAAGGTGTCAGATGACTCGGTGCATAGCAGAGCTGTTTTGGCAGCAAAGAGAACCCAATCAATGATGGTGTTAATGTTATGGTTGGTCATTTTTGAGACAGACCTCAAACAGAAATCATTGTTAATATTGATTAGTGGCAGCAGAAATAACATCCCAGCGTAGCTATTTATTTTTTATTAATACAGTATGTGACAGCAGTGAAAATGAAATCTCCAATTCTTGGTGCTTCTGAAACTGGTTCAATCTTAACTTTAAGTAAAATATGTACAAAGAAAATCATTGACTATGAAACTCTTGTGGAACTTTCTTTCTGATCCTCTCGTTTTTTTCTTCCTGTAGACACAAGGGCAGGAGGAGGTGGCATTTAACCACAAATCTGCTTTTCCCATTGCCATGGTGGCCTCTGCTATTTGGGAGCGACACCCTCAAGTGGGATATTTCCTTCTTGGCCATCTGCACAAGAAATGTCCATTCTCAGTTCCACATTACCCTCCAATGAAGGCAGGTACATCCGTGGAGGAATATCAGAGGTACGTGAGACGGAAGTCCTTTCACTTTGTCGATCCTTGAAAGAAAGAATTACCAGATTGGCGTCATGGATCTCGTCGTCCCTTCACAGAATTCTTGGTTACCGTGTGAATGACTCTGGGGTTGAAGATCAAGACAGTTTCCTGAAGAGCATGTCCGGGATGATCCGACTCTATGCAGCCATTATTCAGCTGAGATGGCCCTACAACCCCAAGCATGAGGTAAAAACTTCCTTCAGATGGTTTAATTACTTGCACTACTCCCAAAAACACCATTTAAAAACATTGCAAAGATTCTTCAAACTTTCGGTTGTCTTTATTTTTGATTTGTAACACATTTTGTACTTACTTTGTTTCAGTCTTCTCCGCACGGTCTGAACCAAGGTTGGCGCTGGTTGGCTAAGATGCTCAACATGGAGCCCCTTGCAGACATCACGGCTACGCTGCTGTTGGACTTTCTTGAGGTGGGTTCTGCTCCAAAGTTAAAAACTTCTTCAAACATCGGCAGGACTACAAAAAAATCCTGAGGATGGTTTCAGCTGCTCGTCATCTCCCTCTGACAACAGAACCCTCTGTCGGGACATTATGTAATGGTCATTACAAAAAACACGGCGGTTTAAAAGAACCACAGCTGGTTGACCAAAACATCCTACCCGTTGATCTGATATTGTCCCAATTTGGTGCCTATGAATCGATTTGAGGAGATATATCTTGTATTTATCACATTTTACTGTCACTGTTCATATTTCACTCACTAGTGTGTGTTTTTGTTACCGAACTTATTTTTCGGTGAATGAATTGTACAGTTTTAGAATAATAAAATATCTGCATTGCCATTTTTCTATACCTCGGCGTTCAGAGCTGGTCATCAATTATTTCTTTAACCAGAAGGCAAGAGTATTATATTCAATATAATGCTGATAATTATTTATTCATAGAGAGCTTTTCATAAACACTCAAAGTCGTTTTAAAGATACAGATCGAAATGACATGTTAAACCAGGAATTTAGATCGAACAAAAATAAATTAAAATAAAGACACTGGCATTTCAAATCCCAGCAGATAAGAGATCCCATACTGATTTACAGTGTCGGTTACCATAATGCTGATGTGGCCCGAGATTAAATTAAGTTAAACACTCCTGACTAAGTTAGTCTTATGATTTCTAAAACCGACTTTCTTTAATTTAAATTAGACATAAAACAGTTTTGAAGCTGCAGTGAAACGGCCATCTTTGATACCGCCAAATTCAACCGAAGTAACGTAACACTCCTGTCTTAAAAAAGGCATCGGGCGTCCAGCTAGTAGCTAAATCAAATTTTCTTTTCCAGCAGATATCTTGTATGCCCAGTCTTTAAAAACAAACCTTTTAATGTTTTTATTTCCAGAGAAACTGAGATTATGCTACACTTTTATGTTTTAATAATTAGAGAGAATTATCCCACATTATGGATATATTTTGATTGTTTCATTTTTTTGTTACTTTTTTATAATCACACTAGTACAAGAAATGGTTTTCTTTCATTATTGGTGCAAACAGTGATGTAGCCCTGCTGTAATAATGAATGGAAGCACACGATCAAGTGTTATTTTGCTCAAATAGCCCGTCCCCTCTGTATAACTCTGTATCAAAATGTGATCTTACCTACAGTGTTTTGGATTCTTCTAATTCTTGTCTAGTTTTTCAGACCCTCTGATGCACTTTTCAAACTTGGAAAGTTCGCTTAGAATGAAACAAATATGAAATATGATCGCTCTTATAAGCTCTTTGCAAGTTCTCAAATGATTAAATGAAAAACATTATGGCAAGTTTGGATCCGCGTTTGGTTCTGCCACACAACCATGTTACTAACCTGTCCTAAAATCTGTCTGACCTTATCTTTGTGACTTCTGTTTTTATCTTTAGTATGAGGTAAATGTCATTGTGAACAATAAGTGAACCAGGACTAAAATGCATTTCTGCTGAATATCTGCTTCCAGTCCAATAGAACAGATCCACAAGCCTGAATTTACCTCTAGTGACTTTAGAGGTGTGAGATAATAGAGTAACTAAAAAATCAACTTCATTAATATGTTACTATCACTAATGCATGTTACCTGGTCATTTGAAATGAAACTTGCTGTTTTATCGTATTCTTGTTATCGTAAGCCTTGTTGTTGACCGTTTGGAAACATTTTGGTGCAGTGTACCTTGTGTAACTTCGCCAAGGATGAAGTAATAAACTGTAAGGAACTGATGTTCCTTTGACAGTGGAGATGGGGGCTCAGTTTCTAGGGTTCCTTTGAATTTTTTTTTTTGGGGGGGGTCGGAGCTGGAGGCTCAGTGGGCTGAACAGGGATGCTGAAGTGGAAGGGGCAGGAGATGAGCGGCTAGAGCGTGTTTGAGAGATACTCAGAGTTTGTTGGAGGTCTCAGTAGATTTAGCGACTGGCAATAATTCAGACATTAATGGAGAAATCTGCATGAATTTTTACTAAACCTAGGGTACCGTTGTGCCCTGGCGGAAGTTTACACTGTTACTTCCGCCAGGTACAGTGCTTTTTCCTACTAGTTGTAGGAAAAAGCACTGTTACAGTGCTTTTTCCTAGTTATCAACTTGTTCAGTGAAAGGCAGCTGTGATTGTGGCTTGAAGAGTGTTGACTTCTCTTTTGTCTGTTGTCTGTCCTTCAGGTTTGTGGTCATGCTTTGATGAAGCAATATCAGGGCCAGTTCTGGAAACTCATCCTAGTCATTAAAGAGGAATACATCCAGAGGTGAACCCTCTCTTCAGATGTGAATCTAGCAGCACCTGTCAGTACAAGTTTACACTAGTCCAATGTATTGAATTTGTCTCTCTGACGTCTCCAGAATCGAAGCGGTGACCAGCGTAGGACAGATGGGTTCAGTTTCCAGACTCAAAAGGTTCCTAGAGGTGTGTAAGGATTCAGCACACACGTTTGAATGAATGAATAGATGTTGCACTAACTCACTACAGTCTGATGTAGGAAAATGTACAATTCTGTTTCACCGTTGTACGGTTCAGTTGGTCACGATGTTACTCACTTTTATTCTATTTAGACAAGATGGCATTGGGAATGTCCCTTTATGCATTTATAAGGTGTAAAGGAAAACACATGAAAACAGGAAAAATGTTTTTTCATTGAGCTTTGACACAGGAGTGACATCTGCTGACTTTGAAAACATTTAATCATAACAAACCTTTTAAACTGCAGATAGTGCTCAAATGTGAGCAACAGAAGCCTGAGGGGTCCGCATAATATTATTCAACGTGTCATCTGTTGGTTTCAGAAGCACTGAATTTGTCTATATGCAAAAAGGTTAATTAATCCATTAACTTCCAGACAGCTGAGATAGATTTATTGACTTTTGATGCTCACCTATAGGAATGGTATTGGTTATCATCAAAAGCTTCCAAAAAACCCATAAAAAAGTAAGTTTGAGTTAAACCTTTAAACACAGCAAAATAAAATCCATAAAACAACACACTGCTGGACTGCTGGATTATCTTGTACGACGAAGAAGTTTATCCTTGGACGATGAAGGTGGTTCTGTATTTTATCTGGAAGAAATTAGTTGAATTTCCTAAGTGACTAATAAAAAATCTGTAAGACTTAGAACATGCAGGGTATATAAAGGATAAGGTACGAAAAGAAAAACTGATGACATCCAATCTTGGATAGATTGATTGTGAGAGAAACTTAACCCTGACTTTGTCTCCCACATGTAGGCGTCACTGCAGAGCCGACACATCAGTCAACCCAAAGGCCAGCTGGACTCCTTGTTCTGGAGTTCGTGATGAGGAGTCATGTTTGCGGCTACTGCATCTCACGTAGGACATAAGGACTGAATAAAGCAGAAATGGGAATGGCTTCGTTCTGAGAAACTGTTTGCTCTATGGCAGAAACTATAACTTTAGTTTGTCACCTGAGAAACAGAGATGATCATCAAAGAAGGTGGTCGTCACATCTGTTGAATCCGCCACTCAGTTTAAATGTGACCTGCTGCTCAAATGAAACACACAACTCCTGGTTTGCTTTTTTATTTGATCTTTTTACATCAATTAGTTCGTTTTAATCAAATGTCTTAAGAAATTGCACTGCACTTTTATATCAAGAACATTCAACGTGGCGTCTGGCCAGTTCTTAACCATTTATTTTATATCACATTAGCAGCTGAAAATAACAGTCAAACAAAAACAATATAAGTCATCTCTCGAGTCAACATGACTCTGCCTTTGATTCTTACAAGACAAACAACCTCAGCAATGTTGGCTCATCCAGAATAAAATCTCAGCATTTTCCATCGCCTGAAACAAAGATGTTTTCTTGACCTCAAATTGTCTCTTTCCATTTTTGAATCCATTAAAAGGGATTAGTGCTCAATCTCAAAATATTTTGCGAGACAAAGGGATATTGAGGGTTTTTAAAAAAAAGAATTTCAATGTGTATTTTTAATGAATACATAACTAGGGAATCTTTGTAGCAGTCCACAATCTTTGGTTTAGAACAACTGATGCAGACCATTTAATGCGTATTTTTATTTTTTTTATTACACAGTACTTTCTGAAAATACAAGCAGTTCCGAAGCCACACTTTTTGGTTGGAATGACAAGAACAGAATGTTACTATTAAAATGGAGATAAGTAATTATAATAATTATTTCACCTCCCCTACTGTGCTGCGTCAGTTTAGGAGTTCAGAGTGAATGGATATTGTAGTTGTCATAGTTTACCAGAAGAGGTCAGTCAGTATCCTCAAATGAGCAGCAAAATTGTTGAGTCCCCCACCAATTTTTTCATTAAGTGCTGAAATAGAAATATGGCAACAGTATTTTTGTGTGTGAGCTCTTTATCTAGAGTTTGTCTACAGTCACATTTGTACCTGCCATGCATGAAATCAATCGCGGCAGCCTTGACGATTGACCACAAGCAAAATAGGATTTCTTGCTTAATGGTTCTGGCCACTGTCTGAGTTTACAGTCTTTCTGAGGCTGCTGGAAGTGCTCGGTGTTCTCCTTCGCCTCTTCAGCTCACTTTGCATCACTTTTGGCCCTCATGGTTGAGGGACGCTCTCTCCACACTTCTGTACCAGCTTTTGACCTTGGTGTTCGCCATCATGTCATCAAATGCCTGCAGGCCCTCCATCACTCTGAGGACACCAAAAACTGCCTGCAAACAGAGGAAAACGTGACACCAAAAGCTATATTAAATTAATAATAATACATTTAATTTATAACGCACTTTACATTTGGCTCAAATCTCAAAGTGCTACAAGGTAAAGCAGATAAAAGTATCAATAAAAAATATAACTATATAAAAACATGACCGAAAAGTCGCAATGTTAATAAAAAGTCATAGGTTCTGATAAAAAGGAAAGTTTTAAGTCCTTTTTAAAATATGTCAGTTGTCTGTGGAGCCCTCAGATGGTCAGGGAGGGCATTCCACAGACGAGGGGCAGAAGAACAGAAGGCCCGATCACCCGTGGTGTTGAGCTTAGTCCGGGGAAAGAGGAGGCGGTATGAGTGGTATGAGTGGGTAGAACGGAGGGATCGACACAAATTCATCACAACATGCCTTCAGTTTGCATGCTAAAATACTAATAATATAAATGTTTTCTATGAGATGTTATCTCTGATTACAACTTTGCAAATATTTTGTATTATTATTATTATTATTATAACTTGTCATCTTTAATATCGGCATTATAAGACGCCTACTTAAGGGTCAAACGTATTTTATTAATAATAAATTGGACTTACATAGCATAGCGCCTTTCTAAGAACCCAAGGACGCTTAACAAAGAGGGCAGTCAAAAAGTATTATCAGAAATTGTTTTCTTTGTGAAAGGTTTCATCAACAATTTCAACCAGGATGATCGTGAAAACAGATCCAGACAAAACCAAAACATCTGAAGTATGGAAAGAATTTTGTTTCTATCTCAAAGAAAAGCAGAGGCTGGCAAAAATGTGTTGTATGACTGCGTGCTGCGTGCGACTATCAATATCCACAACCACACATATCATGGAAACCCATCTTATTGCTTTGATATTTTACTCAGGACCAAAGTGCAGGTTGGTGCACAGTGGATGGTTGTAGAGGTACGAATGTTTTCTCTCACCAGGTCTGCCAGGTTGGGTTGATCCCCACCCATGAACTTCCTCTTCTTGCCGATGGCTGCCACCCAGTCGTTGACGGCTTTGTAGAGATCCTGCCTGACGTCATCCTGTAGATTATGACTATCCCAAAAAAACAACAACAAAGAGTCACCGCTTTGCTGTACAAACATTGGCTTAATTGTTTAAAAAAATAATAATACTAATTAACTAACTAAAACATTTTCATAACAGAGAGCTTTAGTTCCTCCATCTTGGAAAATTAATCCAAACAAGGTCTAGGTGTGAGCTACCAAGGTCAGACGATGATTCGTTTCATGCGTTACTCACCGGCTTTTCAGCCTCTTAGAGATGAAGAACATGGCCGTGGCGCCGACGTATTTGGCAAAGAAACCTTCGTAAGTGCCGAACTTTCCTTCACGTACGATGTAATCAAAGGAGGCCATGGCTTCGCCGGTGGTTCGGTACACATTGGGAGATATAAGATGCACAAGCCAGTCATCGACCCATTGACGCCACTTCATTTCCTCTCTGTAAACAGAAAAAAAAACATGTTTTGGTCATTATTTGAAGTACAATGCATGACCAAACTGGATTATTTAGATCTCATTTGTCTTTTTATAATATACTAAAGATCTAAAACAACTCAAATGAGATAATGAGGATCCCCAACCATGAATGCACTTGATTTAAAAGAGAAAGATGTTATTTTAGCTGTCGCTGTTAATTGTAAGCCTTGTTACTTGTATATCTGAGAATCTTCAGAAACTGCTTGATTCATTTTGAAAGTTTTGTCAAAAAATATTTACCCGTTTTGGAGTTAATCAATGGAAATAAAATAGACAAAAGGATAAATGGGAGCCATTCATATATCTACCTCCTTACTTTGTTCATGGTGGGGGATAATAGTTAAATGAAATATTGAAAAACACTGTTAATATATGTTCTAATATTTTGTTTTTGCACACTTTCTTTTGGGACAACATGGCAAAATGGGTTCTGTTTTGGCATTTACATTGAGCAATGGCAAATTACATCCAGTTAATAATAATGCATTTAATTTGTAACGCACTTTACATTTGGATCAAATCTAAAAGTTAGATGTCAGCCAAGCCATAGGTTGGAAACTTTCATAATAGGAATATGATGATATATATATGGGTATGGACACATTTTGAAATTTATTACAGAATGTAATACTTTCATAATGACAAAACAATGAATCTCAAACTATTTTACAGAATACGTCACTATTGAGTTTTACGAAAGCCGAATTACAAAAATGAAGTTCGGTGCACATAGACAATATAACTGACTTTGAATCAACAGAAATAAAATAAAACTGGATTGGATCAAAGTAGCACTGGTAGTAACAGCAAAGGGCTCGATCAGAATTGTATTTTTCTGACAGCTAGCATAACGCTGGTGCTTTTTTGTTTTCCTGTGCGTTTTCAGCACTTTGCAAGTAAACAAAGTTTGAATATTTTGTGACAAAATTTCATTTCCTCTCACTGAACGTATATTTACCACCGGTCGAGCTTGCTTATGTTACTTTTTTCATTTTTGTAAACAATAACCTTCTGCTTACCACGATAATACGTATCACCTATTTCAAGTATGTGCAAATAGTGAGAGACTTGCAAAATTGTTGTGGGATATAGATTAGAGATACTAAAACTAATAAGCCATCAAACTTGAACGAATTAAAATAACTATTTTACACCTTGAATTTCAAAGATATTTTAAGCATCAGAATCAACATCACAAAATAGTTCACCAAAGTAAGTCACAGAAAGAATTTTTCTTGGTGCAAAACATGCAATCAACAAAAAATCTTGGATAAATATAAAAGTAAAAAATAGACACAGGCTATGAGTGATTTAACACAGGGCAGTTTTGGATGTTCAAATTATGTCTATGTATATGCGCACGCATAAATACACATGCAAACATTCATACTTTTTACATACATTTATGCTATGCCAAAAATAATTGACTTGTTCAATCTGGGATAGGCTCCAGCCCAACCTTGAACAGGATAAGCGGTTATGGATAATAATGAATTAATATTCAGAATCGTGAGTTCTGCCAGCAGGGGATTGGTCCAATGTGGAGTGAGAGAAGAGAGTTAATGCAACGCTGACTGCACATTATTAGAGACTCCTCAGATGTTCCACTACCCTCTCTGTGTCTGGATGGTTGTGTGATTAGAAGATCTGGACTTACTTCTGCATACCCTTCTGGGTATAAGTCGCAGCAGTGTCTGCCTCGCTCAGCATCAGCCAGTATTTGTTGCTGTATTCCGTCACCTCCTTCCCACGGTCATTTTTGGACTTTATCTCTGGGTAGCAGCGAAGGAGCTCGGACACACTTTTATCTCTGGACAGCAAAAGTTCACATTTAAAGTGTCAGTGCTCCCAAGATACGAAACCATAGAGTATCATTTTTCTCTTACTTACAATGGTAATTTATCATCTATACGTACTATAGATGCAAATAGTTGCAATTTTTTTTTAGGAAAGCAAAAAACGTGTATCTTCATTACCAAATAATCTCTTTTCTTTATTGCTTTGACTGTAAAAAAAGCTTTGTTCAACCAACTGCCCCAACCAAAACATATTCAGTTTACCTACTGTCTTGTATGACAAAGTATAAAATAATCAGGTGGAACTGACATTTTTTGTTAACATCATGTTGAAATTTAAATTATGATTCAATAATAATTATAAATTGTATATGAATATGATATAAATAAATACAATTTTGACTTAGCATTGTAAAATTATGAAAAAAATACACATTGTTGTGTCAAATAAAACTATGAAACACCCATTGCATGTTCTCCCCTCACAATGACTTTGATTCTGGTGTTTACAGCCCATGTGGGTTAGTTATAACAACTACCACAATAAACCACAGTCTCGCGAAATAAGAAAAAAAAGCTACAACTTACTCGTTAATTAAATGTGTCTTGAGGCAGCTGATGATGACTGATGAGTCATTCAGTTGCTGCGGAGAAGAAAGAAAGTTGAAAAGACAAAACAAAAAATGTATGCAATTCATTTATTGACATAAATAGTGGAGACAATCAAATGTATGAATTTAAGCTCAACCAAATGTTATAAGACTAGACCTTAAGTGTGTTTGATCTCAGTACCTCACTTCTTACCAGTGTGGGATGATTTTAAAGAAGTTTGCGCTAAGAATAAGAATGGTTTATTATCCTCTTATCAGATGAAAAGAAAAACTAGTATTGGAAAAATGTTGGCAAAAAAATCAACTGTCCTTAAAACTTTAAACTGTCGTACCACATCTTCATCCACCATCAGGATGGGAACTTTTCTGTAGACCGACCACTTGATCTCATGCCTCATCACTGGGTTGACCTCCACAATCTCATATGGAAGCCCATGGTAGTCCAGAAATGCTCGCACCTTGCTGCAGAAGGGGCAAGTCTTGTATTGGTACAGAGTCAGCTTCGGACCTCCTTCTGAAACCTGGAACAGGACAGCAGACGTAAGACGACCACAGTACTAAGCATAGGGGACTAAAATTAGCTGACTGTACTTATTTGGCTTAACCAAAATAAGGCATACGCCATTTGGTTTTTAACATGGACCCTCAAGGAGAAGATTCTTTTTTATAACTCACCTCAAAACTCTCATAATATAAATTTGATCTGGTGCTTTAATGATGCATATGCCCAAAATTATTATTGTTCTTCGTCGTTCGGCTGCTCACTTTCAGGGTCGCCACAGCTGACATGTATTTTTGTGTCTTTGGAGTTAGTAGTCAATCTATGAAACCCTTGATACGGTCTGAAAGACTTTAATTTAACTATGGTTGTAATCATGTATCTTTCAAGTATGGAACTAAAACAAGCAGAAATGGAAAGAGTACCTACCGCTATTTTTTTTGTCAGTATTTCTATTTAGTATAATTTTACCTCAGTTTAACATTTGTATGTTCACATTTGCAATCTGTACTTTCATTTTCTTTCTTCAAAACATTTCATTGAGCATCATCAAAGGTGGAAAAAGAGACAACTTCAATTCAAGTTGAAGACGTTACACCTCTCACCCTTGATTCTAGAACAACCATAAAGAATTGCCATGACCATGTTTGACTGTACACAAACATATTTCATTGAACTTTTTCAAATTAACCCTTTTTATGTACGCCTTTGGTTCAGAAAGTAAATAAAGTATGCTGAAGGGAAGATGTATATGACCAGGTCATAAAGGCATTTTCTCAAGATATGAGACCTCATATTGTTGCATATTGAGCCTTATTTAACAATGTAAATACAGGTAAAAGTTGAACTGTGGAATACAGGAACTGTAAACGTGTACTTCATCCTTTAATCTGCAGTGTCCGGATCAGCCTGTCTGCAGAGACGTGAGGTATCGTTTGTCAGTGGAAAACTATCCACCACAAATCAATGACACCGCAAACCGGCTGACACTTTAACCTCAATTAATACACCGATAAAAGACCTCACCTTTCTCTCCTCCTCTGCCAGGTGCTGCTGAACACTCAGCTTCATGGTCTGATATAAACCCAAACCCCCACCTAGCAGAAAGGCACAGCCCAGCATCCTGCCTCTTCCTCCCCGCAGAGAAAACAGTTTAGTTCCTCCGGTGCCGTATGCTCTCCTGGACCCATGTCCACTGACATTTGCAACGATGTAGGACACAGTACCGGGCCGGCGGACTATTGGCGCATTAAATATATTCCTACCGACCTTACAAAGCGTTCTAGCACAGGTGGCTGCCATATTGACTTTACATAAAGTCCCAAAATGCACCGCGACGGGTAATGTTTCCGGGTTTGTTGCCCTGAGTAAAGCCTGTCAGGTTCTAGCTGTAGGAGCGCGGAGCTTTATAACAAAGCAATAATGATAGAGATTTTTAGATTAACATTATTATTTTGTTTAAATTTTACTCGAGTATATCATCTGCATATTTCATTCACCACTGGAAGTACATAATTTGTTAAGAAACTGATACAAGCCCTCCTTGAAAAGAGACTAATTTCATGTATGTTTTTTTTTCTTTTTATAATGAAACTTTATTCAAACAATGAACTTGGACATAATAGTCGTAACATAAATTGCCAGTTTACGTAAGAGATTAAATTTAATTTCTTCATTCCAATGTATCAAAACATTATTTAAAGAATTGAAGGAAACGAATTAATTAACTTAACTTAAACTTAAAGTAAAACACAAAGTACTTAACTAAACAGTTATAATAGGTATATTTTGTCAACAAGCAAAGATTGTTATGTACTGATATATTTCGGAGATTAAAAAAAAGAAAAGATTCTTAACTCATTCGTGAAGACTAAAGACAGTGGTCTGGAATTCCTTCCTCGTCATCTGCCAATAAATAGTCTGGCTAAAATAATCAATCCATTTTACATCATCATTAGAATGGGGTCTTGAAATTTACAAAATGAAAAAATATGTTGTCCCCACATTATCCCAAAATGTGTATGATTGTTGCTAAGGGCGAGAATGGACCACTGAAGTTTCAGGCTTGATAGGGCATGATGATAAAGACTCACTATAAGCCCAATATCTAACTCTTCTTTTAGGTATCTGCGTATTCATTTGTAGTCATTTCTAAATGAGTAAATTAACACTTATTATATTTGGGTCATCATATATGATTGAAATACGAATACTCTTATTCCATTTTAAAACACCCACTAAAGCAATACATAAACTGAGAAATTCCTGAAGAATTATTTAAAGTACAGTACTGACCACGGGTCTGATTTTTTGCCTGCTCTACTTAGTTTTTATGTTTATTCTATTTTTTCTTTTATATACAGTATATAACTGTTTAATTTGGACTTTTCTGTTATCTGTTATTCTGTCCTTGACGGACATGCCAAAAATGTTACACAATTCAACCAATTTTGAAGTTTTTATTTGTGGTTGTACATATTCAAAATTTATGTAAATCTAATTACTGATAAAGAGTTTAGATTATTTATTGTGAAAATAAATATGTAGGGCCCATGTGTTTGAATGTCTTGTTTCTGTCAAATCAACTATCAAAAACCTAAACATGTTTGGTTTACCACAATGTAGAACAATAAAAACACAAAAACTTTTGAGCAACCACTATATGAGTTTTTGGCATCTTTACTTCATAAATTATAAAAATCTATCAATTTGGTTAGCAAGATTATTTTTGACTAATTGTCCTTTTTCCACTTGTAGACGATTAGTAGATTGACAAATCATGTCACTACTCCCGCCAATGACAGACCCAAATCTACACTATGAAAGTAGTTTGATATACAGTCGTGACATATCATTATAATTGTTTATTTTAAATTAATATGAATGTTCCAGTTCATACAGCTTAATTGCACTAGTACACACGTAGTATTGAAGTAATATCAGTGGAAAAACATTGGAAGTTTGGGGTTGATCGGGTCATGTATAGTGGGGCTATAATAAATTCCTGTTTAGTAGTAGAATTAGTGATTTCTTTGTGCCATGTAACTTGATGTCTTTGATGTTAGCAATCGCATTTTGCCTCAGGAATTGTCATGTTGCCAGAGTCACCCTAATTTCTTATGAGATATTTCGTCTCGCATTTGTACGCAAAAACTCTTTAGCGAATTGTGACTTCTCTGCTAAATTGGTTGGGATGGAGCCATCCCAGTCAAGCTGCACATTTTGATGTACGATTCACAAATATGCTGTGATAGTTGTGAAACTAGACATAAACATAAAAAGTGGGCCGCGAGAAAAACTTAGTAAGGAGAAAGTTGTTGTGCACTCAGAGACACTGAATAATAAAAAAAACTTTAAATGTGTAGCATATAAAAAAGGAAGGATGTTTTGCACTCAGACACACTAAATAATAATGAAACTTTATTTTTATGGCGCTTGTCATACAAGAAATACAACTCAAATTGCTATACAGAAAGGGATATGCACAAATTGCTAAAAAAAACAAACAAAAAAAAACATAGAAGTAACATAACAAATGTTATGTTACACATAACAAATGTTATGTTACTTCTAACGAATAAATTTTAACTTGATAATAAGTGTAAAATTAGACATTCATATTAAAAAAAGGGATGGTAAGGACCAAAATTATGATGAAAATAAAATACAGAAAAATTCCACCACAAGTAAATCCTCTGTATTCCAAACCAAATTTAAGTAACAGTATGAAAGAAGTAACGAAATGTACTTACAGCAATTGGGCAGCAAAATAGTCCCTCCCAATATTTTACTATTATATAGGATTTTTTTCCCATTTATATAACTGCTGCATTAATGACTACGACTACGATACTGTTGTATTGTTAATGGCTCTGGTCATTTCAATTACTTTATTTGCCAAACGATTTTCTACTAGAACCACTTAAAGAGACAACTTTTCGTAACATCAACCTCTTGTCCAGTGAAAGTCCTGTATACTGATTTTGAATGATTGTGAAAATAAAGATCATGTATTTCCTTTTGGTTTAGAAAGTTTTCCTGATACTTAAGATTAATAAATTATTTAAAAATCTCTTTGTTTTTCAGGAAAATGTTACACAGCTGAAAACATGCAGATCTTTTGAATAACCAACTTCATAAGTGGCTTTCACAGAACAACCATATTGTAACAATCGTATAGATGCACATGTCCATCGTAGATTCATGTACTTAAAAGTGGATAAAGTAGTTAAAATTACCTCAATCTTTATAACCCTTAGCAGAAACAGTGCCCTACACATTAACGAGACAGTAATATTGATGAAAAACATACTACAAAATAGCAAAACACTGAGAAGGGACTAATTTATTGCTCATGAGTACTTTTGCATTTGACTGATAATAATTTTATACCTTAAGGTTTTCACACTTTTGGTGGAGTGTGGTATTATTACTTTTATTTAAGTAAAAGATCTGACTACTTCATCCACCACAGCTGAGAAGTACTAACATGCCAGACAAATGTCATGGGGATAGAAAGTACAATATTTCCCTTATATATGAAATATAAGCATTAAATAGTATGGGCCTATAATTGAATAAATCAGCCAAGTAGAGGTCAAGTAAGATAAGTCCTAATGAAACTGCTCTGAAAAAACAGCTGTTTTTTTAACTTTAAATTTATTTTTTCTTTATGTTAACTTGCAATTAAGTACCCCAAATGTGTATATGAAGGCTTTACTTGAGTAAATGTAGTTACTGTTAATATTGGACCTTTTTCTGTTCAAGAAAGTCTGATTTGCCCATTTCCACCGTTTCTACGTATGGTGCGTTCACGAGCGTCGTTATTCTGGTAATCCCTTGTTTCGCCAGCAGCAGCAGCATCGTCTCTTCGTGGTGAAAGCAGAGATTCCCCCTCAGCAGCAGCAGCATCCATTCGAGCATCAGTATTACATCGGTCGAATCATCACATCTTCCCGCAAATGACCACTCCTCACTAGGATGCCGGCGCCGAGGGTCACCGGGGATTTGAGATCAGATGCTAGTTGAGAGCTCTTCGTTATTTTTTTTTCGAGCGCGATGGAAGGGAGCACAGCAGGGATGGATGAAGGCAGGAGGAGAAAAATGAAATTGTGATAATCAGTGGGTTCAGCTCGCTAACGGGTTAGCTAGTGTGCTAACGTCAGCTAGCCTTCATCTCGCAGTTGTTTTTTTCCCTCCCCTCCTCCTTCACTGACCGACGTGTTTTTCTTCTCCTTGAATAAACACGGATGCCTTTTTTATACCGAATGTTAGGACATGTTGGAGTCCACGAGGACATTTCTGCCAAGGATAACCGCATAATAGCTCCACCGCGTTAACGCTTGTTAGCTAGTCTTTTCTTTAATTTCTTTTTCTCTCTGGTTCGCGGAGAACAAGATGCTGGCAGCAGAGGAGGAGGAGTGTGTCTAAGGGTGAACCTGAACTTGCATGGATACACACTCCATGAAGGTCATGATAGTGAGAGAATGATCATGCTGGAAAAACAGGTAAGAAATGAGCTGCGAGTCAATGGGTTCATATTTAAATGCACATCTGATGACATTAGCATATCGGTGTAATAGTCGCTAACGGGGCCGATTTCACTGCTTGTGTGTGATGAATGTGACCTGGTTATATTGAATAATGTGGAATAATGCTTTGATGATCATCAAAACCTTCTCAAATATTCTCCCTTCTGCACGTATTTTCTTCTTTATACTCTCTCTCTCTCTCTCTCTCTCTCTGTCTCTGCCCATCTTAAAACCAACCTCTCTCTCTTCTGTCTCTACCTGCTATTTGTTGACACTCTCACAAAAGTACCATGAAGCTGAATTTTCTATTATTATATGGGTCGAATGACTGTTGTTCCGTAAACTTGTACTTTATTATTCGTTTTATTATATTTTATTATTCTTTATTTTCCTTTCTTTACCATTTTGACCCTAATCTCACAGCTTTGATGGCCTATATACAAATTATATATTAAAATGTGCTGCTTGATTTTGAATGGTATGCTGTCACTTTTAGTAATGATTTGAAGATCTGTTTTTGCAAAAAAGTACAAAAAAAAATGCAAAAGAGTTCCAGAAGAAATGATGGGATGATTGTTCAATAAGCTCAATGCGTAACCATGGAAGTGTGACAATTTTAAATGTTGATATACAATGCAACTGCTATTATACTAATATTATATACTCTAGATGTTATAGTCCAGTTTCATGCATTGAAATAGTTTTGGCTTACACTATGAATTGGTCCAGGCTCATACTGGTGCTTGGATTTGAATTTCAGGCACACATTGACATTTCTTGAGATGTTTAAAAAAAAAAATTATCATCCTTAGGTGGCAGCAACAAATTATTTTAATCTTGATTAAACTCTCAAAATCATAACGCTTACGCACTGAAGTGATATTCCCAAATTTCTTCTCACCGCCTGTCAAATATACAGTATGTAAACTCACGATTAGCAACTTTAGATCACACTTAAGGCTTAGGGAATATACCGAGAATATATTTTTTATTTTCAAACATAAAAAAAAACAATTTGAAAAAAATATCCAATAACTTATGAATTTGCTTTGCAAAAATGAACCTCCTGGAAATCGTTGTTTTCACACTCATTATCCTCAGTGTTATTCTCAGCTGCAGACTGGGGGCCCCTTGAGGAAATCCTACAGGCAGTGGAGCTCATAACCTCTTCTGTCCGAAAACTACGGGGGTTGAGGGGGGATTCGGCGGGTTTCTTTCACTAGTTTATTCCTAAAGCAACATCAGCAAACATAAAGAAAAGCTTAAACATCAATAATGCATCATTGTTTCAGAGATATGAGCTTCGATCACCAAAGACGAGAAGCTGAGGAGATACTGGAGTGGATTTTATCAGAAGGTCACTTGGGAAATACTTCTATTAGTCACTCAGCAGAAAATTTGTCAATTACTATTAATAGTTTAATATGAATTAATAGGTTATATGTTGAGTTTCTTGCAGTCCCGATAGGAATGTAAAATGCAAGTCAAGGGACATGGGATCTCGGAATATCCTGTAGGTGTGAAAGTGTTTGTGTGTTAGTGTGTGTTTAAGCTCAGTCCACAGAACTATTGGACGTGGAACATGGATTGATGAACTGACATTTATTCAAATAAGATTTATAATTTTCAGCTCAAGCTTTCAAAAGTATTTTTTCTGCAACTAATACAGTATTAATTTAATATTTGGGTGAGTCAAAGGAATCTATTGTTTTTGTAGAAATGGTTATTTTTCTACTTCCGAAACATTTGAGATCCATGACACTCAGAAACTCACAAATATCAGAAAAAAATAACTGGTGAAAAGCAAGCAAAGCTCTACAGTGATGTAAGTTGTCTTTGAGTACCAAAATGATAATTAGAAGCTTTTATTTTGTCAGATTCAATTATACAAGTAGTGCAACAAAGCAAAATGTGTTCTCTGCATTTGATGAATCCCATCTGCAAAGCCAATTGGGTTTCAGGCCTTGTTGAAGAACCCGGCGACATGTAGACTGCAAGAGCTGGGGTTTATGGGGGCTGATTGTTGGGTCAGAGGATAACCACTTTAACCACTGAATTACAGCCACCCGAAAGAATAAAATTGTGCGGATGTCTACAGGAGATTCACCAGACTGTGTTATGTACACTGCTCCAAAAAATTAGGGGAACACTTAAATCGGACACATAAGATCTGAAGAAATGTTTAGAATAATTAATATATGTTATGTTACTGGTTAAGAGGACTATAATGCTAGAACAGTCATTGTTAAAAAAAAAAAGCCATCACAAGGTTTAGCAAAAACTACATAGATGGAAATTAACTTTTTCCGTGTTTGGACCAACTTTTATCCTCTGCAAAGAGACTTTAACAATAATTAAGCGACACTACTTATTCCAGAATTGGAATTTTATATGAATAAGGAGAGTAGGGACAATATTAACTACAGGCAAATTGGAGTGGCTAATGTGTGATACTATTGAATTGAAGAAGGAAAGATACAACGAGGAGACTGAATGTCAAAATACTCAAAAATGAGTCAGTAGTGAAATAAATCCAAATTGACAGTAAGAGTTTTATGAAAGGGAAATAACGGCAAAATTCTTCTCCCTATGCTCTGGAATTCATTAAAAGCAGTTATAAGAGGAATATTGCTAGCAATTGCCAAAAACCCCTTCAAAATAAAACAGATAAACAGAGCTCCAGACATTAATATAAAAACTATAAATAAATGAGGCACCAGGTATGGATGAGAATTACATTCTGAATGGCACAAGATATTTGGAAAAGCCAGTCCCATCTAATCTATACTACATTTAATTAGAATATGGCTTAACATTCTATTACCCCATTGTGGAAGGAAGAGATAATTACAAGACTCCCCAAACCACTAAAGGATAAATAGCAATGCCAGAATTATAGACCAATATCAGTCCTATACGTTGACTATAAGCTCTACACTTTTAATATCAAACAGACTTCAAACAATAGTGCAAACAATATGGCTGCTGGATCAGCCTTGCCTTGTTTGGCCTACATACTGAAACACTGGCCCATATAGTCAGACGAGACAGTTCAATAACAGGAATAGGAAAATAAACAACCAAAATCATTGAATGGATCTCTTTACAGCTGACGTTGTGATCGATGTAAGAGACCCAGCAATAAAACTAAAGACCTATCAAACCACTTATGAACTGCGTCCGACTTTGAACAATGACTAAACACCTTAGAGAGTGCTCTGGTGACGGATATTCTTTGATAAATTATAATAAAAAAACTTATTTAAAAAAAAAAAAATGTTTTTAGAGAAGCTGGATAACATTGATAATATATAAATCTAAAACGGCATGAATCCGAATAAAACAAAGACCGAAAAAAAAGAAGATAAAACACTGGCTCAGAATTCAAAGACTAACTCTAACAGTCGAGTCTAAAAGTTTGTCGATTTGGGCCAAAATGGTTGATTAGAGTACCATGACCAAACATGGTAAAAAGTGCTGACCCAGTATCATAGGAAACTAGGTTTGTAGTTTTTGAATTCTGTTCTGTGGTACGGCAAAAGAAATCTGCGTGGGGTCTGCGCAGCATCTAGGGGGTAAGATGATTCCCATCAAGTACCAGGGAATCTAGAAGGTCTTCTCTCGCCATCTTGGCTGTAGCTGATAAAGATTGGATGTAATTCCTCATTTTTAACAGAGAAAATTCTCAAGCAGAACTCAAAGTCCACAAACGCTTGATATCTGAATAAATCCTGGGTCATTGTTGAGCAGCTGTCACAGTTTCCTGACTTGAAACCCGTAGAAATTCTCACGAGACATTAGGAGAGCCTTGCGTCACGTTTGCAGATAGTCCTAGCAGCAAAATGCTCAAAGAACAGGAGATACTCGTAGTTAAGGTTCTTGACTAATGTTGAGGATGCAATAGTCAGTAAAAGTAGCATTTTGTGTTATATTTGGGGAAAACATTTGTAATATCTGAGATGTTGTGCTATTTAACATTTTCCTGAATAATTTGGTTTTGGAAAACCTGATAAATATTATACTAATCCCATTATTTAATAATTTGGTTTCCAACTTTTCATAGATTCTAAATGGCCTGTAGGGAAAGGGACATGTAATTAACGCTCTAGGCGACATGTGCCAATCAGAATATGTCATATGATCAGATAATGTGAATGTTCAAAGACTGAGGATTGAGAATGTTTGCTGAAATGAGTAGCTGCTATTACAATGGTCCCTTCACATTCAGCTAAACATACTGTGCAAAACCCGCTAAGTTAATTATCGTTAAATAAATAGTCGGAACTGAGCACATCAAAAGTTTCAAGGCACCGTAACTCAATTTTTTTTTTAAGTTAATAAACACTGATTTTTGATGTAGCTTAAACTGGATTGATGAGTGACATTAACTTAATATTTCAAGCGTAACAACCATTCAATTTTAAATTGCTCTCAATGACAATTTTTTTTGGTTCTCATTACAAATTGAAATACAGTGTAAATAACTAACATTTCTTAATAACCTACCTAACATCAAGTATGCCATTTTGCAATAACAGATTATAGAGTTTATGTAAAACTTTACTGGTTTAAATTAAAAGAAAATGTACTGACTCAGCTATAATTTAAAAGTATTTTCAATTTTCAACTCAATATGACTTGCAAGTGTGCTTACTTCATGATGTATCTTTGAAACTGAAAAATCAGCTTTCATTGAATATACCCTGGAGTTGCTCGGGCAGAAAACCGCTGACAGGGTGGAGCTTGGCTCAAGGTGCACAACACACATGCCAAAGCATGTTGGGAAATGCCATCCAGTGTCTTCCCAACAAGCTACAATACATATACAGTATATTACAACATACACTATAATGTATATTAAACAGTTATGGCAAAAAGTCTGTCATACTGTGACACACTCATACAGCGCAAACATGGCATTATCCAACTGAGAAGGTTACACATTTAAACTTCAAGTTAACAACAATTCTAAATCCAAAAGAGTTTTTTTTTTTTTTTTTATGAAACAAGAACACTCTGTTCCCTGAAGTTATACCCCCAAATTGGCAGATTTTCTAGTGCAAATGGAAAGTTTGTTTGCTTTATGCAAACACCTATAAACATTTCATGCAGGCCCTGTTTAAATGACAGCGTGTTTGCTGACAACTGGAGTCTTCGTGTTCTAACACGGCATTCATACAATAACATTTCTTCATTACCGTAAAGTAATTTGAGCCCAATGACAAAAACACATTGCAGTGGTTGAATACTGTGAACATAATTATAAAAATGGTACAAGTGACTCAAAAAGTTTGAGATCATTGAGCTTTATTCAAACTTTTGAGTGATTAAAACCCATAATTTTTAATCAATATTTTACTGTTCGGTGTGGTAGTGTAGTAAATCATTCTGAGAAGACCTAAAACTGAAACTATATGCTGTCATCCTGGTCTGCATTGATATATTCCTGAAAAGCCCACAGTCCGCTGTGTTGTACAAGCAATTCCCCTGATTGAACTCCTCAAATGAAATGTTACTTATTAATAAATTCAAACATTCCATAATTTATTCACGCCAATAATTTCTGTGAAGTCGGCAATATGCGTCGAGGTAGGATTCCATAATGACTCTATGATGATGATAAATACAGTTATTTTTTTAGAATAATCTTTTTCTGACCTAGTAATAAAAAAGACAGATTTCCTTGTGTCAATTCTTATGAACTTAATTTAGACGCAATTCGACTTACAACCGGTTATAGTTGAAATGTTCAAGCATTTAGTTTTTTCTTCGCACAAAACCATAAAAACAGAATGAGTCAGCATTTTATTCTTCTTTTCTCTCCTCCACGTAAATCCTGTTTTCCTCTCGCTGGTATCAGTGACGTAAATCCTCTTATGAAACATTTATATGGCTTTTTTTTCCACTATTGAATGGATTGTAGATAGTGCAGTAAGATTTTGGGCAGCTACCACAGCACTCCAGAAACCACTCTTTTCTTGAAGCTTGACCTCCCTCCAAGCATATCTGACATCTTTGTCTGATGGAATGTGACAAGACATTTTCCCTTCACATTTTAGTCCGGAGGGTTTTCCTTTTCCTTCCTTTCATAAGCATTAGTTATGTCTGTGAGTGTATGTTTACGTGTGTTTGTGGAGGAAGGGCCTGTTATTGAAATCCCCTGTCAGATGCATTTTGTATAATGGTGAAGTACGTGAACGCTGTGGCAAAATGCTGGAGCAGAGAAACCTTTCAACTTTTTGATCAGCATTTATCTGAAATCCACTGTCAGACTGCTATGCGTTTTCATTCCCGATCAGCTGTTAGTGCAGTCGGAAAACGGCTCTTTAAAATTGTTGTTCAGACATCTGTTCTTTAAAGCTCGCTGCCCAACTTTGTAATTTCCAAGTAACTGGATCAGATTTGAGAGTTTGTGTGTGTGTGTGTGTGTGTGTGTGTGTATGTGTATGTGTGTGTGTGGCTGTGTGTGTGTGTGTGTGTAAGTGTGTGTGGGTGTGTGTGTGTAAGTGTGTGTAATCATTTGCAGGCCTGTTCATGTTGACTGAAGGCAAGTTTTATATCATCCAAAGTCTCTGCAGGCCAGGAACAATAAATCTATTTCCTGCACATTTTGTCTTTCTGTTGATTTTCTTTTTCAGTTATAGAGCTGTTTTTTCACTTTCCGTACATTGCATAGCAACAGGTTGTCATAGAGAGAGAGAGAGAGAGAGAGAGAGAGAAAGGAAGGATACAATCTCAATCCATTCTGCAATGATATAGTATTCCCATTATAATTACATGATAATGAAAACATCTCGGATATCTTTGATTTCTGAGTGCATGTTAGTTAAATCTGCGCGTAAGTGTTTGAGATCATCCAGATTAATGTTTGCAAACACAGACAGAGTTGTGTCAAGATGTTCAGTACATAAAACAGAACTTGATAAAGATCAACTTTTTTATTTTCATTAATTATATCCCCGAAAAGTCAGGGATATTAAGGAATCGTGATTGGCGTGTCCACCGCAGATCGTTCATTTTGAAATTCTTCACCCACATAGACCGTAGTGAAAAGAAGAACTTGATTTATTTCGGCGAAGGCTCGGTTGCATTTTTTTGACACCAGGGGGAGTTTTTATCTCCAATAGATTTCTGGGCATAATTTCTCAACTGTTTGGGCCTATTTAGTCCAAACTTTTTGCTGATGAATCAACTCAATCACTCTATAATGAAATCTATCTTGTATACATAATGTTTTACTTTGATAGGTCATATTTTTACTTACCATGATTTTTTCATTTTTCTGTTCTTTTACGAAAACCACTGTTTTCTGGACATAACTCTGACTATTTCATGGATCATTTTCAAAATTAAATATTTCATACACATCAGTACCAGGAAGAATTGGATTCATTTTGAGAAAACTCACCTGTACGTTTCCAACATTGGGGGGCGCTGTATCTCCAATAGTTACCATACTCCTCAACCACTGGTTTTAGCGACTTTTTTGCCCATTTAGTCCAAATTTGGTGCTGTTGAATCGACTGAAGGAGATATATCATGTATATATCAGGGTGAGCTTTTTCTTACGAAAATAATGTGAACCCAAACTCCACATTTAATTTGAGGAATTCAATCAGGGGGATTGCTTGTACAACGCACGGGATTGGGGACTTTTCAGGCTTTTTCTGACCCCTTTGCTGTCAGGTACGACGGCAAAGGCCTAGTTTAGGCACAGTGACAATACATCCAGAGTTGTATCTTCTCAACTTTATTGATTTATATAAATATATGATCATTGAATTTCCGACACTAGGAGGAAAGTTCTCTACAAAATTTCTCTATGATTGGTCCAATTTAGTCACATTTAGCGCATATGTATTGACTTTACACTGTCAATCTTTTATTTTGTCGCTTTTTACTCTAATATTCATGATTTAAGCACTTGGGGGAGCTTTTTTTTTTGACTTTGACTCTCAACATTGGCCCAATGTAGTCAAAATATATTTTATTTGAGTCAACTCTAGGCGGTATGTCTTGTTTATATCATATATTACGTTAATAGTTCCTATTTTACACAGTAGGAGGAGCTTCTTTATTTTTTGGTGGCGGTGGTCGGTGATTTGATCCCCGGCCACTGCGGTCCACATGTCGTAGTGTCCTTGAGCAAGATACTTAACCCCTAGTTGTTCCCGATAGCTTTTCCATTGGTGTGTGAATGATGGTTTGATTCTTTACCGCTCCTGATGAGCATGTTGCGCCTTGCAAACTAGTCAAAAAGTATTGACTCGATCTTTTTCATACGTTATATCTACACAGACCTCCGTGAAAGTAAGAACTGGATTGATTTAGGATAGGTAGGATGTATATTTTCGTCACTGGAGGGGGGATTATCTCCAAACGTTTTCGGGCCATTTTTTCTCCACCTTTCTAACCGATGTGGTCAAAACTTGGTGCAAATGAATCGACTCGAGGATATATATCTTGTAAATGTCGAGTTTAACCCTAATAGTTCATATTGAATCCTTAATATTTAAATAACTACTCAACTGTCAACTGTTCAAATGTGCTTTTAATTGCTACAAGGAGTTAAGATGCTAACTCGCTAGATCCGGCCCGTCCTTTCTCGCTAGACCGAAAGCCCCTATAGGATCATCTCGGAAATACTCGACCGGTTAGGTCACATTTAATAAACCCTTTTAGCACAAACAAACAAGTAAACTCACGTACATGTGGACATAAAGGACATTTTCTTACACTTGTCTTTTTTTTTATTAAACACAAAAGTAAAAAAGTAAAACCATCCACCTTTAGGATTCCACTGGACAAAACTAAATTAAATACACCGAAACCATTTCATTTTGTCTTTACCATGTTTCAACATCACCAACTGCGGTTTGCCTAAATTAAACCCTTTATATTCAATTGGTCAGACGTGTGTGTTTTTTACTGCGGGCTCTCTGATGCCCAACCCCCCTGTCACTCCTCTCCATCTTCATTCCCTCTTCTGCATTTCATTACCCGTTAAAATCGTACAGAGTTGTCCATGCCGCAGCTTGGCCAAAAGACGCCCGGCTCTCTTCTTTGCAGGATGTGGTGACATGTTGCAGACTTCCTTTTCCCCATCAAACAAGTGTGTGTTTCGAGACTCAAGTATATATTTCTACAGGACACCAGCGACAAAATAGATTTTTTTAAAGCCTCTGTGTTTCCAGCTTTCACTACTTTTATATCTTATAACTCAATCTCTGTGGTTGGAAGTTTTTACTTTCTCTATTTTTGCTCTGTTTTAATTTATTGTTACATCAAGTTTGTTTTCAACAAAAGAAAGCTTTATGTTAATTTTGATGAAAATAGCAAATATTTCGTGATTTTTATCAATTTTCTGTAACTCTTCAACCTGTTTAGCATTATGGGGTGACTTGAGTCTATCGCAGTCTACAGCGGCTAAGCAGCAGGGCAACAAGTTGCCAGTTCATCACAGGATCAGAACATAGAGATAAGATAATGCATACATTAACATACATTAACATGCATTGCCAATCTAGACTCAACAACTCACCCATATTGCTTGTTTATGGACTTACTTTGGTTGGTTGTAAACTACACAAAACCTGTGCAAAAATCGGAAGACATTTGTGCGCAAGTAGAGGAACACCTCACGCAGAACGATTGTGCTAAAAGTCACTTGAAGTTTTACGTATTTGTAGTTATAGGATAGAGTTTTTTGTACTTGTAATTGCACATTTATACTTGTAAGACATGCTGTAGTTGTAACAGAAAACGTTTGTTTGTTAATCGTGTTTTTTATTTGCAAATCATATCGTGTTTGTTTGTGAATCTAGCCGTATTTGTGAAAGCTGTTTTCTATCTGTGAAACATAAGGCAATTCTATGTGAATCGTAAACATTCGTAAAACTTTTATGTCGGGAACTAACTCCGTGTAAACTCAAACCAGTAGGCCTGTGCAATTGATTTTAAAAAGATTGCGAACTCGACACACATTCAGACATATATGCAATCTTGCCTCTGAAGTATATTCTGCAGCATTTTAATTCTTAACATAAGCTGCAGCAAAATTAAGAGGGCGGCCTTACGGGTATTGCGTATCTGTTTTTACGTTCCTAATCACAGCTGTTTGCTGCAGAACCTCTGGCCTGTGAGAAGTGTATTTTGTTGTAACTTGGAGTCAGTGATTAGTAGGGTTGTTTATTTATCCCGGTTAAGGTCACTTGACGTCCAAGTTTTTCTTCCTACCACTTTATTTCTCCGTTGTTTCACTAAAGCTACTCATCTCTCTCTCTCTAGTAGCTGCATGGAGGAGATGCGCAGTAGAGCTGCCAGTAGTTAACCCTATTGTCCACAGACATTCCCTATTGGTTATACATTGCCAGCACATGGCACTTTGTAATTTCTCATGTCCATAATAACCTGCAATATGATGTAAAGTGAATGGTGAAGTCGTGGAGGGAATCGTGATCTCAATTCTGAGCAAGAGAATCTGTGATTCTGGCTAAAATTTCTCATTTTAGCCAGAATCACCAAGACAAATCTCTAGGTGGATTTGAACCCAGAAACTTCTTATTGTCAGCAAGCGTAACAGCCAACGGTATTGTGCGGCCCCCGTGTCTGCATTTCCCGTTCCTGCGTTCCATTCCTTTTTCTGCTTGACAATAACATATTTTTAAAAAGAAACAATTATGTAGTCGGGCTTTTCTTGTCTGACTGGTCACTCAAAGCGCTTTACGGAACCGCCAACATTTACAGTAATTCATGCTAAAAGCGATAAAATCCTTAAGTAAAAAAGTTTAATCCTAATTGTTATTGCTGATCAGAACTAGTTAGGAACTAATATGGTATATTTTTTAATCTGTATAGCGGGTCTAGTCGGGTTACTGTCTATTTTTCGTCTGTTTTTTTTTTTTTTGTGCAATATTTAAGTCAGGCTTACTTATCGAAGTATCATGCAATCCTATAATGTGGGTCTGTGACATATTGTATATGTGCAGTGATGTGGTCAAACTATGATATAAGAGACACTGTAATATAGTGTTTAATTGGTGTCTGCAACTTGTCAAGGTCATATCTTTTAGCTTGTTACCCTGTATGTACGTTAAAATGAGTCATATATGAATTTAACTGACTATGAGTTACCTTAGACAACCTGTCTAAGGTAAGTCAGAGCTTTTTTAAATGGAAACATTGAAACAATTAAATTAAACAATTGTATTAATTTGTTAAATGTCTGATATGTAGAACAGACCGTAATCATTTACACATTAGACAGTTTGTCTGTTGCTAAGGGACAGAAACTGCGAAGTAGACCCTAAAATCAAATGCAGCACTGAGCGATAGCTCCACAAGCTCGGAGTTCATCAGAGGACAAGCCCAAGCTGAAAATATGAAATTTGAAGCTACAGCACATCATCCATTAAAGACACATCTCCAAGCAGATAGCGTTCTTGTAAAGTCGTCTAAAAGTGTAAGTGGATATGGTGAGTCATGTCACACCGTCAAAGAAACCCATAAATTAAACTAATGCTTCAAACTGGCCTCAGGTGGTCTTTGAGGCCTAGCTGTGGAGCATGAATGGAGTATGAATTCAATGGGGGTGGTAAGAGAAGATCCTGGCTTCGATCTGAACTTATATTGATAGATAGTTTATTATTTGTTTTCCTTCATTTTTGAATCAAAATTTGCACACAAAACCATTCAAATATAACGTTTAAGTAATTTCTCTTTTTCGTTTGAATATAAAATTAACTGGACTTCTGTTTAGACTTGAAAACATTTCGGCTCTCATTCGAAAGTTTTCTTCAGGAGTCTGATGAGGGAGGGATAAGGGTCAGGGATTTTTATACCTCCAGTTAGTGTTCGTACATAGAGAGTCGTTGGCAGTTGGCTGTGCATAACTGTTGTTGATGGGTGTGAGTTGTCAGGAGTCGTTAGGGTGCTACCAAAGGTTTGGGGAAAACAATAGAGGGGAAATTAAAAAATGAAGAATTTTGTTATTTGATCATGAATAATTGTATTTGTGAATGTACATAGATTTTATATATAATAGCTATAGGTGCACTGCGCCGCGAGGCCTGGTTTGATGAAATCGGCAATTAGCTGAGCAGCCTGACTCAGCCAGTTTCGTGCAGGTTACACTAATGTGGCGTACATGCACGCCAAGTGTGATCTACCACGGCTCAATGCATCTCATAAGTAAACCAGACAAACACAGAGCTCACAATTTATAATACCAGTACGGACAAAACAAGCTGTCCCAAAACTTTAACTTTAATCACACATAGTATTTATCTATGCTTTCATTTATAGTTTTAAAATGTAAGGAAAATAGAAGCTGCGGTGGAACAGCCCCAAAACCGTTGGGCAAAACAAATTTAATTAGCCAATTTAAAATGAATCGTCTCGAGGAAAATACCATGTCTCAAGAAGCGGCTAAAGCTTACAACAGCACAGAGCCAGCCACTAGCCCTGAGGTCCCTGAACGAAGCCAACATATAACATATAATGGATTGAAAAGGCTAAGAAAGTTTTATGTTCACTTCGAATTCATGCAGTTGGTTTTAGAAACTTACGGCGGGGAGGTCAGAGGGTATATTCATTTCAACAGGTC
Source organism: Lophius americanus (assembly GCA_037951165.1). Taxonomy (NCBI): domain Eukaryota; kingdom Metazoa; phylum Chordata; class Actinopteri; order Lophiiformes; family Lophiidae; genus Lophius; species Lophius americanus. Next base: position 706,329 of record JBBDHG010000174.1, read on the forward strand.
AGAGTAAATACATAATACCGAACAGCCTTACATCCATTTCAAAAATAAGAGCATTTGAAATACATTGTTCATAATTTTATGATTTTAAAACACTGGAATTGGCCAATATTGATTGCCATTTTCTTGGCAATCATTCTTGCAATGATTGCCAAGAAAATGCAATCATTGCACCACCTAATAATAAATTTACTCTGATATTTCAGATTTGGTTGGTTTTTCCGCAAAAGTAGCTTTTCTGCCGAGCCAAAGCAACCAACAGCTGTGGTGACAAGACCACAAGTTAGAATCTGAGTAATGAAAATGAAGAATTGAATGTACTGACTGTAAGAAGAAATATGGATGTAATTTTCTCACTGTCACCTATGTTGTTGTTGATCTCATCCTCCTGATACCTGTTGCTGTGATAGTTAAAGTGTAGCAACACCTCATCATTGTATTAAAGCTGCATTTCAGATTACGCTGAACTTTGAGACCAGTATCTTGTGCCGCAGATGAACTGACCTTCTTGCATACCTGCACCACCCGTCCTGTTTTTGTCTTTGGTCACAGGAAGTGGACTAGCAGGTTACAATCTGGCTTCCTGTCCTGGCTCTGTATCTGTAGAGGAGGACGAGAGAAGTGGAGTGGAAGGGGGGTTGGTCTTACAGAGCTGGCTTTGCCTCACTGTTTCCATGACAACGAATCTCCTACAGTATTCAGCCTTGGGACAGCTTCTGCATCTGAAAGCAGTTCTCAGTCATTGTTGCTCCTTTTCCTGCAGCTCTTCTTCTTGTTCGTCTTCTGTCTCAGTGTCTTTAAAAGCAGCAGCACTTCATTTTCATTCTGTTTTGCTTTTAAAGCTCAATGTTGAACACCCTATTCATAAGAATCAGACCTTTTTTTGTTCCCTGTTTATATTCCCCGAAATGCAAGCTTTGACTCGTTGCCAGCACACACTTAAAATATTTAGAGTTACTGTCCTTCAAAGATGCTAATATTAGGCAATTGAAATCTGCAAAGCCTTAAAATGACGACAGAGCATGGACAATACTCGTTTCCGCATATTGGATAATCACCAGGTTTCTGTTAGGCAATGAAAGTCTCAAAACACACTATTAATAGTCATCCAGAGTGGTTGTTGACAGTTTAGTGTTGATATGTGTACAAACACATAATCACAGTGGTCAAACCTGAAAAGCTGAAGGAAATACAGCAAAATATGTTTGATAGCCGAGATTTTAAAAAACAACAACAGCTGCTTTAGAAAACAAGAAGCGAGGAGACTTTTTTCTCGTGTCCAAGCAAACTCACTTCCTTTCCGTCTACCTTTTGATCCTTTGAAGTAAGAGCCAGGTGACCTACATACAACAAGGTTGGTTGTAATTATCTTTTGAGTTTGCAGGTCACTGTTTGAGCCTTCAGGTTCAGACCGCAAAGATGATGAAGAAAATATTAAAATGCTGACATGCAGTTCAGTCAAAACATTTTAAGTCCTGCTGCTGTGGTTAACTCCCACTCACACACCGAAAAAAAAATGTATCTATAGTCTGTTTACTGCAAAGGTAAATTAAGATTCTGCTGAAATGCAGCAAAAGACCTGTGTATGGTGTGTTGTATTTAGTTAAATAAAACAGAGTTTGCAAATGAAACATCAACCTCAGAATATATGTGTTTTATAAATAGATGTACTCATGTGACTGAAAAACAAGCAGCTCTATCTATTCATACTCTTGCTACATGGAGGGCTTTAATTTAGGTTTGTAAAAAGTTAATAAAAGCTGAATACAATGATTAGCACTAAACTAAACTAAATTCACTTCAATAAAGGGCAAAGAGAATATTTTGAATGTTAAATGTTTTCTAATAAATATTTTCAAATTTTGAAATGATGCCTGCAGAGTGTTTCTAAAAAGTCAAGACAGGAGCATGTTTACTTTTGTGTTACACACTCGTCACGACACGTACGTGTTTGGGAAGGGAGGACACTAATTGTGGAAGTCTTCAATGTGGGATTCTGTCCCTCTCTTGCTTAATATATTCCATATAACAACTTCAGTTACTTAACAGTTCGTCGTGTCTATTATCATATTTGGCATTTCATAATCTGCCACACATTTGTCAACACATCAAAATGTGTCACAGGCCAAGACTACAGGGAGACGTATCTAGTACACAGACTCTTATTCAAAAGCCACTCTGATGTAGAGTCTGCTGAGTGTGTCTTCATTGTCCTGCTGGAATAACCGGAGACATCCCTGAAAAGACGTCATCTGTATGGCAGCATTTGTCTGTGTGTCTGTCTGTCTATCAATCTGACGTAATATTGAAGTCTGTAACCATAGATGTATAAAAGCAAAAAAAGAACAATATCAACTTAACAAACCAGATGAGCAATGCAAAGATTATTTACACAATATTACAATGTGTATTATTAAAATGATATCAGTATATTTATGTGTAAGTAGTACATATTTTGTCAGTTATGTCACTACCTTAATATTAGCAAAGGAACGTAGTCTATAGCTGAATATAAAGACATAGGTCAATTTACTTTAATTAGGCAATATTTGGAAATTGCAACCGAAAAAAAATTCTTAGGGGGCATCCGGATTTGAACCGGGGACCTCTTGATCTGCAGTCAAATGCTCTACCACTGAGCTATACCCCCTGCCTGCAGTGTCATGGTTGGCCAGTGAATAGGTTTGGCAGCGTCACCTTTCAGAGCTAAAAGCTATCACACAACCGTTCCCACTGTTTGATTGGCAGCTCATTGCTTTGTTGCATAGCAGAGATATCGCCGCATCAGCTAAATTACATTAACACCATTACCGATATTACAATGCTTTTTCAGCATCACAACAAATGTTCTTCCAGAATTCCAGCAGTTACACACAAAAAGAAAAAAAAGTCAGATGAGGAATAAAATGCCCGGTTTCACATTTACCAGCAACATTTATGAGCAGGGAGCCTGATTTCATATATTCAGTCTCAGAAGGAGTCACCCTGCTTCATCTTTGATAGCGTCACACAGACTGTCTGGCACTACAGGAGCAAAACAGAGCCAGTCCCTCTCTCTCTTAATTAAATTGCTGCAGTATAATGAAGTAGAAGAGGGTCAGATGGAAACTCGGAACCCCTCCGTGTTTGTACCTGCTGCATTTCATTGGAATTTTTTTTTTTCAAGCAGGTGCATATGGTTCTGAGGTAAGCCTGAATCTTGCTATGAAAACGAAAAGCAAACACTGTGGTCATGGCTCAACAGCTGAGTGTTGTTAACGTGTTGGGCAATACCTTCAGAATACGGAAAGACAAGGGAGCAGCTGCCGACGGTTTAGACGTTCCCTGTTGAGGGAAGAAAGTAGGAGGAGGACGAAAGCCGAGAAGAGGAAAAGGGAGGGAGGGATACCAGGGGAGTGCAGGGTTGTTGGCGGCTGGGAAGAAGAGGAGGAAAGAGGTGGAGGTGGAGGAGTTCCTTTTTTTTTCTCTGAGACGGATTCCTCGCAGTCGTCGGCCAGAGTGAGTGGGCAGTCAGCTTGTGGAGTCCCTTCTTGACTGTTTTTTTTTTCCTGTTTTATTTATTTTATTTTTATTTTTTGGTCTATGTCTGTTTTGCAAGCGGTTGAGCCGAGGCTCAGCAGTGTGTTCAGTCTGCAGCATGGAAACCAAGTCTCTGTTCAACCTGCACAGAGCCCTCGCTCAGCCAGTCAAGATGTGCATGTTCGATTTCCCCGTCACCATCCTGGAAGACATGGTGAGCTCCAAAACCACCGATAGCTGACTGCGTTTGTGTTTGTCTGTGTGTGGGTGGGTGTGTCTGTAGGCTTAAGTTAAATTGCAATTGCATATGTATGTGCAAATGTGAACGTTTGCCCCTTTCTGTGAATGAATGTCCTTGCATTTATTACAGCCTTTTTTTGTACATACTGCAGAAGTGTTTCTGTGTTTGGATGGATCAGTGCTGGACCGTCTTTGAAGCCTAAGAAAAAAAACCTTCCATTTTTATTATTTTGAAATTTTAATTTTATATGATATAATCAAAACCGACAGCACCTTAATATCCGGATCAGGCCTGGGTGATTTTGGGTGGATCAATTTATTATACATTTTTTATATTGTTTGTGCTTAGAATTGAGATCACAGTATATTTGCCAATGTCATTGCACTCAACTATCTGATAGAAGTATGACAATATACACACACTTAAAAGGCTATTGATATGACTCAATATTTTGGCTTTATTGAGTGTGTTTTTCCGGGGCCACTCTGTAAACTTGAGCTTTTTATAGTTTCTGGGTGTAACTGTGCATGTTATTCTGTACATTAGAGTGCTGGATATGTACATTTTTGTACTTTCACAAATGTATATTAATACTGTACCGAGACAGTAGTTTGTTTACATGTTTTTTATTGTTTGTGGAATTTATAATGTAAACTGTATCAGAGCTGCAGACTTTATTTACACTTTTCTGCTGACTGGTCGATCCAGAGTAGGGATAGTATTTAGATTTTGTGTCGTGGTGTATTTGAAGGGCAACTAGGCAGTTAATTAGACCTTGTAAAAGAAAGTCAAATAGCACACTGATCAGGTTTAATGGCAGTTCTGGAAAATTGTCACCCCAGCAGGTTATAGGTTTTCGCCCTGACTGTAATCCTAGCTAAGTATAAGTCATCGTTTGAGGTCCTTCTCTCGCTACTGTTAATAAAGCGACCTCTCACCTCGAGTCAACTCTCCGATAATTACGTGTGCCAAGTTATGAGATTTCAAATTCTGCGACCCCATTACAGTGTGATGATGTGCGTGTGTTTAAAGCAAGGCAAACTTTACCAATAGCGAGGACAAAAACACCCAACATTTTTTTTTGTATTTTCTAAATTTGCCAGTTATTGAGAAGAAAAGCGATAAGTTGTGTATTTCTTTGTGCGTGTGAGTCCGAGTGGTGCTACAGTCAACTCTGCATGCAGATGAGGCTGTGCGCCTTTGATATTTGACATGTTTGGTCACGTCTATAATAGTCCCACGGCACCTCACGAATGTGTTCGCGTGTTGGCTAGGGAATAAATGAGAACACTGAGAACAGCAGAGAGATCTGGTGCTGCTGTTGTGGGTGATTGATTCTGTACAGAATGCCAAAAAATATCATCCACAGAAATAGTGTTCAGAACATAGCTCTGTTCGACAGTTCAATACACAAATGAACTCACCTCCTGTGTTCAGTTATGAGTTTGAATATGCTGCAGAGGCAAGGAAATTGTGATACAAGAGACAAAAAAAGTTCATATTCTGCGTATGAATTTCTAATCTGCTTGTTTTTTCATGACCCTGAGCAGTTTTTACAAACACCTATAGCGCACCTGAGCTTTTGCTGTTGTATGAAATGTGTTCAAGCAATGATACTTAATGAGACGTGATACTCTACTCTTGTGTCAGATGTGTTCTGTTGCGTCTCTCGCTCTCTCTCACAGTGCACTCAGTGACTGTAACACCTGATTGGGTTTCCCTCTTCGAAGTCAAATGAAATCTGTCATTCGCCCTGCCCTCAGTCTGTTTCGACATGATCAGGCTAGGAGATATCTTAAGTTAAGCCCAGCCATGCTTTCATTATCAGTTATTTGGTATTAAAAGAAAACTACCAGCCAGTAAAAACACAAGTGTAGAGTGATCTATGGCTGTCGTGGTGCTTTCTCAAGTCTGAGAGAATACAGTCCTGATTCCAATAAAGTTGGTGTGCAATGTCAAATTTTTTGTGAAATATAGGTGCAGTCATTGGCAAACAAACTGCAAAACTGACAGCAGTTTTGAGAAGTTTTCCTGATCCCATGTCATAATTTCCTTGTTGTTAGGAAGTGTTGAACCATGCCCTTTCCTGAAGGGAGCCTTTCAAGGTTGATGGGCTCCTTTTTCATAGGAACACTTTAAAACTGGACACAGATGTCCAGTGCTGCCAGGTAGGGGAAGTAGAAGTATTGTATCCAAGGCTTAATATTATTGTATTTTAAGGAAAATGGTCATATTTGCATTCTATAATTTATATAATATAATAATAATAATAATGTATAATAATAATCTATAGACATATATAATAATAATGTCATGGATCAGTACATTCTTCTTCTATAATACATTATGTAAGTGGTTTAAATTTTAATATTTAATATAACATAAAAGTGGGAGAAAAGCACAGCTAGAGTGACAGTCCCTCTCCTTTTGCGGATTTGCCGCCTTGTTCCGCACTCATTTAAATGTGATGCCGTTTTTGTGACATTGTTTCATTGACTAGTTGATTGACTGAAAATACGTCACCTAAGTAGATGCGTAAACACAAATGCAGGGCTCGTATCCTGATTGTGTTGTCAAATAATTTAAATGAGATAGCTTAGCCACGAATACAGTATAGGTATTGTGTGTATAGGATTTTATACTATATCATATACAGACGGTGAAATTATTGTACAACTATGATAATTATCATATGTATTGCAATGCTAAACCTAACCTAAATAACCTAATCTAAGTATTTTTATTATGTACCCACCAATGGGGTATACAGGGTTTCCCTTGTCTGACTATCGGTCCAGTTTGATGGGTTCAATTGTTAGGAAGTAGCATAACTTTATCCTGGTCATAGTATGCCAGTAATTTCTAAATATTTAATGTTTATATGAGTCATTTCTTATTATTGGAATTATTATTAGTATTAGTAGTCATTTAATCGGGGCAAATGTTAGAGGTGGCTCAGGGGTAGAGCAGTCGTCGACTTATCAGAGGATCGCTGGTTCAATCCTTAGCCCTTCCTGTCTACATGTCAAATTGCTCTTGAGCAAGTAACTAAACCCCAAATTTCCCTAACAATGGCTGTTCCATTGGGGTTTTATAGCCTTTGCCACTTCTGTGTGAATGGTTGAATACTGGACTGTGTTGTGATGCGCTATGATTGGTCAAGAAGACTAGAAAGATGCTAGAAGAACAATCCATTTGCCATTTATTGGAAGGTTGGAGGGTTAATCAGCCGCCCCTGCAGAGATACTCCTAAATATTACACGCTGCATCTCTAACATTTTATCTTCCTCTACTGAACTATAGAAAATTTGATTATTGGAGTATTTTGTGTCACATTATATGCATCCATCTTCTTACATTAATCCTAATGGGCAGCAAATTAAAAAATAGTCATCACAATATATGTTTAACCTTGTCTGAGGTGAAAAAGTTGATCTTTTACTTAAAAAAAAAAAATCATCATTTTTTTATTGGTTGTGCTCAGGCAGATGCTGCTGTCGGTAGAGGAAAGATCGTGGCTTTGGGTCTAAAATACTGAAAAAAAACCACATCTGCCAAGTGATAAAACTGTCAAACCAACCGTCACCCTTTAAGGAAATACTGGATGTCTGCACACTTGTTGATAATGTTCAATGTGAATATTCATGGTTAATGCTGTTTTGAAGTTTTTTATTCAAGGCAGTTTCCAAGAAATATTGAACATTAAAGTGTAAAGTTTTTTATTGGATAAACCAATCAAATACCAACAATTAAATCTGGACTACTGGATCCGTCATATCAATAAATTAATTTCTTATTTGATGCTAAATCAGGCTCTTGTCCAGTTTTTATGTTTGTTTTGGTTAATAGTACCCAGTAGTATGCAGATTTCTTTCTCATGCAATCAACGCACTGCCCCACAACTCCAGCTCCCACTTAGTTCCTTTAAGCCCGCACCAAATATCTCAGCCTTGTTGTTGAAAAGAAAGAATACTCTGTAAAAGACAGAGTTTTGTTGTACTTTTTCAAAGTACAACAAAACAAACAAAACATATGACGGTGCATCACATAATAAAAATATGAACATGCTAAAGTACCAGCACATCATTAGTATCAGTATTATTCGATTTGTCTTAATGTCTTCTTAAACAGAGCGTGCTTTAACTTTGTACATGGTTTACTAAACTAACTTTGCACAAAGATACAAAATCTGTTGTCACATATTTCCCATCCCATGAACACAAATTAGTAAACTGAGTACACAGATTTGTATTACATGAATGAATTTCCTAATTACAAATGTATCTAGAATTTCAGCAACATTAGGTGGGTTTACATGCTACACTTTTCTCCTATCCCAATGAAACCTTTCCGAATTGCAATGTAGTTTGCCGGGTTGCATGACCTGTGACCTTTTCCGACACGGTGTTTACACGTGTCGACTCATCTAATCGGAAACAGCTTTCTGACATGAACAGATGATCCAAACTCTTGTTCATAAGGTGGCGATAATGCCTCGATGAGCTGGGTGCTAACCATCAACAAGCGCCAAGAAGAAGAATATATATATATATATATATATATATATATATATATATATATATATATATATATATATATATATATAAATAAGACATGCTATTAATTTACCCAGGAAAGAAGTTTTTAGTTTCATGTTGTAATGTAATGGTAAAAGTAAACAAAAGACAGACAGATTTCCCACTTTTCTACTTTCATGTTAGCAGCCATTACATTATTTCTATAAAACCAACGCTATCATATTCAGAGATAGTGTATCTAACAAAAAAAGAATTGTCAAAATAATAACAAATAGGAACAAAGTATCAACAAAGACAATATTTGCAATCATCTGACTTATTCCCTAACTTCACATCCCCAAAGGACTTTCATGTTAATTACTCTCAATTACGATTTTATTTAACAAACTTCACAAGCTATTTAAAATCATGAGGATAGTGAGAAATAAGTGTACTCTAGTGTAATATAAGAATCTGTGTTCACTCCATTAATTCTACGTCCAGTCTACTCAAGTAATTTGGCTTGCAAGTTAAGAGTGTATCACAAACCAGATAAATGTTCCATGAGTCTGGACTCACATAGAAAACACTCAAACATTTACATAGAATAGAATAGAATAGAATAGAATAGAATAGAATAGAATAGAATAGAATAGAATTCATTTGTCATCGCACACAAGTACAACAACATTGTGTAAGCGGTCCTTCTGATGGTGATTTAACATGACAGATTAAAGTGACATAACAGAATAAAATGACACAACAGATTAAAGTGACACAAGTATAAGGAGAAGGACTGGAATAAACTAGTAGTAAATAAGGAAGTGTCAACTAATGAAAATAAATAAAAATCTGTATAAGGGGAATTCCGAAATATTTCTTGGCAGCGGCTGAGATATTGCACATTAGGATATTGTACGTTTAGGATAGCGGTGGCCATATATACATTAGTGCAAGGAATGATTAAATGAATAGATCAGGCGTCAAACATGTTTTTGTTCCTGCTCTATTGTTAGCGTCCCTAGTCCCACACACACTGCACACAGTTTAGTAAACAGAGTACACATATTTATACATTGGCTTTTTTCTCTCTCTCATTAAGCCATAGGGGGTTCATACTTTGTGATGACCTTCATACCACGTGTTATTTTTTTATCTAAAAAAAACGTAATCACCTCAGAAAATTACATATTATATAATATTACATATTATATAATAATATTAATATTACGTAAATGTAATATTAATATTATATTTGGTTGGATTCACTTCTCTCACCTGCTGCAGTTGGGTTCTTTGCGTCTTTTTTATTTGTAGTTTTCTCTCACACTGGCACAGCTCCGACAGGCACACAACAAATCTGCTGGTTTCTCTCCCTCTAACTGTTGCTCACTGTTGATCGATTACAATCTCGAAGCCAAGGTTCAAAATGAAAATGCTGCAGAATCATTGTAGCCTACTTCAGTAATCAGATTGCACAACTGTAGGAATTGAGATTTTATTCAGAATTGCTCAGCCCTACCATGGTTCAATCAAGAAATTAATAGTTTTTTACAGGAGACTTTTTCAAACAAACAGAGAGGTTGATTTCTTTCTTTCTCAGCCAGGACTATGGTTGTCAGTTTGCTTCAGAGCAGAGCTGCTCTTTCATTGATCTCTCAGTTAGCTGTTGGCATGAGAGAGAATTTTATAAATTCCAGGACCTCACAGGAGCACGTGGATGGTTGAGCTGGCTGAAATGATGATATGGAATAAATTCAGAGACTGACAGAAGCTGCTCTGGGTAGAACTGCTTCACTGCGGGTGAATTGGAAACCAGCCTCTGTATGTCACTTGGAAACTCCCACAAAAGGAATTGACCAGTGGCGCACAAATGGAGCAATGTTTTGTCCCTAAATAATAATAATAATAATAATAATAATAATAATAATAATAATAATGATGACAATACTTATTATAAGACAAAACTGGCAAACTATACATGCCAACCTCACTAATCTTAATTAGTCTCTTATATTAACCATATTATGTAGTTGTGTCTTGTGCAGATACATGTTGTAACACAAGTGGCCTCAGTGAGCCAGGAACCATGACCGGCTTTGTGCCTCTAGTGGCTTGATGTGGAGAAAAATATGAAATCACAATCCCTGATAGGGCAGAGTCATTCAGACCAAAATGGGAATCGTATGGGAATTTTTTTTTTTGCCTAGAATCGAGATCACGATGTCCACAATGTTTTTTTTCTCATTTTTATTAAGTCTCATTTAACTTCCTGATAGGGGTTCAACAAAAAAAACAGAATAGATAATGGTGGAAAACACAATAAATATGAAATTAAGACGCATCCTGTGCTGTCCACGTGTAACCCAGATACACGCATGTGGGCGTGAAAGTTTTAACTCCCGGCAGCTCGACCGTGCATCTACTTTACGCGGACTAGTTGTAGTCCGCGTAAAGTAGTAGTGAGATGTGTTACTTTTGTGAAATAGGGGAGCAATAAAGTGATAGAAAGAGAAAAGATAGAAGCTGAGTGACCTGGAGAAGTAGTTTAGAAACTACACCTCCTGTTTCTTCCTTTGGTACGCAAGTTAGATCCCAAACTGCGCTCCATGTTTAGTAAAAGGAGTGCATGTATTTAAGTATGCTTATTCCACTAAGGGGAGGACTTTATGGTGAGGTTTATGGTGAATTTTTTTCATCTGCTCTGCTGCTACTATGACAAACTGCACAAGGTTTTGACTTTCATAGTCTTCTCTCAATCCAAAAACTTCCATACCTCAGAATTGAGCCTTTATTCGGCAGAAGCTCAGTGAGGTTGGTGGGATTCATCAAGTTTTTACATGCGTCATTGGGGTTTTCTTGATTCTTTCTCTATCATCTGTTTTTTTTTCTCCCCCACACGGGCAGACAGCTTTTCTCCTCCGGTCCCTCTGTCTCTTGCTCACCCTGATGTTTTGTATGTTCTGTGATCTAACACAGTCCTATCATCGGCCGACTGAGTGAAAGTTCTTTTGCTGACTTTGCTGAGGAATCATTGTACTTCAGAAAAGAGATTGCATATAAATGTCTGATCGAATTCTGAATCCTTTCACGATTAATCACCCGGCTCAAGAGCTTCCCTGGTCCACAAAACCAATACTCTAACCTTTGAGGTATGGAGCCTCATCCTCACCGTGGCATGTACCCAGCAAAAACAATACACTACTCTAGATTCACCAGGGGAGTGGAGGATATGTAGTAAACTCATGCATTTTTTCGACAATTTCTGCCGGGTTGCGTGGATATATCCCGATTTTTATGAATGAATGATTGATTGCGTTTTTCACATCTCAGTTTGTCATTATTCTGCCATAAGGTAGCAATCGTCAATCAGCAGTTAATTTCAATTCACCAGTGATTACATTTCTGACCATTTATTTACTGGTCAATTCCATTTTTAGTCAATCAGGGATAATAGTTTGGTTTTCATTGCCTTGTATTTATCTCACATTTCCTGTTTGGCTGATAGAAAGTGTCAAGGGTGTCATAGTGTCTAGGATCCGTGTCGGAAAGCCCTGTTTCTGGTAACCCATATTCTTTTTTTTCCCAGCAAAAGTTAATTTTTTCTAGTGTTCCTCTCATTTGTTGACACAGCTGGTAAAGTAAATATGAGTAGAGTGTCAGTGGTGGGTCGGCCAATCTGCGGCGAGGGGAGTGGGAGCTCTGGCGATTTGTTGTTGGGTTTTTGCTCCAGGCTCATTTGAGTTCTGGCGTTTCTGGTCTGTTTCTGAGCAAAGACGTGATGTGGTGCTGGAACCCATGGACCAATAGACTGCTGGTCAGGACAAGTGTCTGCTTGGAGGATTATAATAGTGCAGTGTGGAAAAAAGGGAGACAGGTTGGATTTATGAATATTTTCTTAACAAATTACAAAATCTTTTATCAGTTTCTTCCCAAATTTTGTATCTCTGTAACAGCTACCTTAATGTGTGGATGTTATTGGGATCAATAAGACATTATTATGTGTATTGGTGGAAGTTTGTGGATAAAAATGTTTTTTTTTGCGATTGTAAAATTCTCCATGGCTTGTTTTTAATTTTTTTTGCACTCAACTTCCTGATAAAGGTTTAACAAAAAAAAACAAAATACATGATGATGTGACATACAACAAAAAATATGAAACTCTTGTAGAACCAGAACAACAGCAATCAATCAGTTTCGTCATATTGCACTTTGCAACCATTCCACCCTCGTGTGACATGGCAAAAAAAATATTCTTGCGTAAGTTCGGTTTACTAAACAAACTTCAGGCACAGATTCAGTAGACAGAGTGAACGGATTTGTACGACATTAGTATACTCTTTGAATTACAAATTCTTCCGCAACTTCAGCAACACAGACATCTCCATGTATTTATCAATACACAGCTCTGTTCGCCATATAATAAATCAATACACGGCTCTGTTATGTTATTAATTATTCAGAGTCCTGGTCGGTCAGTGCCAGAGATTCTTCCTGCCTTAGTTAGATAAAAGATCAATGAGTCTCCCAGACAAGACTCACATATTTACGGTAACGGAGCCCCTAAAGCCCCCTGGTGTCACATAAACTTGTGTGCGTAGATTAGTAAACTGAGTACAGGCATTTCACAGACCCTAGGAGATTTCAGTGCTTTATGGTGACATTCAAGGTGATTGTATAAATTTGTGTTAATGCTTTGGTTTGCTGTAAATATGGAAAATCAGTTCACGTGTTTGTGATTTTCATCATCTTTATATGAATGGAAAATCTTCCACAACTCAGAATGTGAACCTTTTTCCAATAGACACAGTGTGGTTGGATTCATCTCTTTCTCACCAGCGTCAGCGTTGGTTTTCTTCTTCATTCCTTGTTATTTGTAGTTTTCTCCCAAACTGGCATACTTCTTTTCCCCTCACAAATTCTTCCATCTTCCTCTCTATTGCTGTCGCTCTCTCGCTGCGTTCATATTTATTCTATCCCCACCGCCATTCTGCAAACGTCACCACTGGACAAGTCGCGTCACTTGAGCAAGTGAAATGAGCCACAAACCGGTAATGACACATACAACATTTCTCCCCGCTATTTCGCTCTATTACAAACCATGAAGAACACACAACTGCTGCTTTGTATTTATCGTGAAGTCATAGACACATCAGAAAGCGAAACGCCTGCATGTCTCACAGTCCACAACTTTACCCGGGGGGCGACTACGGCTCCGATAAGCTTGTCCTCTACTTCAGCATCAACATTCCGCCGACGTCCAGACATGTTATGTTCAGTTTTTGCTGCTCTGCATCACATGGTTTAAAACTGTGTATTCAATGGTTGAGGGAGAAATTAGGAGCCCATTTTTTTGCTTTAGTTCATGTCTTGAATATAATACGGTCAAATCATTGTACTTCAGAAAAGGGAGAGATAGTACTGTGTGTGATCTTACGACGGCGACCCACGGTGTACCACGTAACACAAGTAGAGAGAGTGAACCCGAATCGTTCTCAACAATTCTATAGAAAGGAAGGAACACCTTAAATGGAACGATTTAAGGCCGCAGTTGTGGCCTTTCCTTGACAGCCCGCTTCACCCAAAACACCTTCTTGTGCGCCTGCATGCACTCAATTTCCAAATAGTATTGGATTTATATTGTGTGCCCTGGTGTGCATGTAAACTCTAGTTTGATAAACTTTGGTTTATTCAATTCAAGGTCATTGTTTCATCAGTGAATGACCTGACTATTGCATTTGAATGACATAATAGATTCTCCTTGACTCCAATTTCAGCCCATTCAATGTTATATTATATAGGGGCGGCTGTGGCTCAGTGGGTAGAGCGGCCGTCTCCCGATCGGAAGGTAGCCGGTTCAAATCCCACCAGGGTCTACTTGTCGTAGGGTCCTTGAGCAAGACCCTGAATCCTTAGCTCCCCGGGCGCTCCACGAGGGGCTGCCCACTGCTCCCTCAGGGATGGGTCAAATGCAGAGAAGTAATTTCACTATGTTGTACTGTATAGGAACGTGATGCAGCTCAGAGACTCGTTCTTATTATGTACTCTTGTTTCAGAGCTGTCAAACTGAGACAAAGGGAATAACTACTTCTTCAACTTCTTCTTTCGGCTGTTGCCTTTGGGGTCGCCACAGCCGATCATCTGTCCTTCTTCCGATAAATCCGCTATTCCTACTTTGCGCTCGTCCAACATCTTATGTTCGTACTTTCACCTCCTCCCTCCTGCTTTTCTTCATCTCTGGCTGCTTCAGGGCATGTCTCCCTCCTCTCAGTTTTCTTTTTCTTCAACCAACAGAAGCATATTTTCCGTCAGCACCCTGCTGGCTAATAGTAACAGTGGCGGGCCCCAACCGATCCGGTTTGGAAATCAATTTAGTGTACTAGCACAAGAAATACATAAGCTTATGACCCTTTTTTGGCTGGAATAGATAAAAGGAAGAGCAGGGCAAAACTTATTTTTTCTTTCTGAGAGACAAAATCATGCTAACTCACCAAGCTAGTTCATCTTAAAAGAGAAAAACTCCATAAGGGGATATTTCTTTCTTTAACTGATGGGTTGCCAACATCTCAGATCTGTGAACCTCCTGTATGCCAATGTTCAGCCAGAGTTCACATCGGAAGAGATATCGTCAAAACAACTAGATAATAATTAACTTATTCATGTTAAATATAGAGGTTAAAATGTACCCTGTTTTCTGCTCAATTTAATAATTTAGTTTGAAGAATAACAGAAATGTTTTTAAAAGGTGATTATATGTTCACATAACTGAAAGTGAGATTTTAATATATTTTCCAGAAAGCAAAGAGTTTAGTAAGTAAGTTTAGTAAGTGTCTGTATGTGTGTGTGCAACTGTTGAAAGTAAACTCATTTTAGCTAGTTTTTGGTCTCAACCAACTTTTGAGAAAAAACATTTTGTTCCTGAGAAACTGATGCTGTTGCCATGTTAACCAGCTATCCATTAATTGTGTCCAACTGTCGTTTTTTGCACAGTACGTTGCGTACAGTAGTTTTATTCTGTTCTGAGTCGATGAAAATAACTAACTCCTGCTGAAAAAGGGAAAAGTGCGGGCTGTGTGGGTTCATACAGTTAATGTCCTGTTTATAACCTAAACAAGGAGCTAAAAGAAGCTCGACATCACAGAAGAGTTGCAGGGTTGTTTTTTGGTTGTCTTTGGTTTTCCAAATGCAATGGAAAATCTAATTCTATGAGATCTTAAGGTTTATAGTCTCTGGTTTTAGAACAGAGGATCTCACACGAACCCAGAGAATGAGAAGAAATACAGTTTGTTATTTTTCTGTGATCAGTCTGTCCACATTTTATTAGTTTGTTTTCCTGTTATGTAACTCTGCATTCAGTTCATGTCGGCCTTTCTCGTTAGCTTTTATCTGTTACAGATTCATTATTTGTGGAGCACTGGGGAACATTGTGCACCTGGCAGCAACCCAGTGTAACCACAGACCTCTACTGCTTCCCAGTGATCCTCCACTGGGGGTGTAGTGCCTCGCTAAATGGTGTTCTTACCAGAGTCTTGTGTATGTGGCACTTTTTTATAACTTTCCGCATTATTCGGTGTTATTTGGACGCACTCTTCTCTCTGATGTCACTGCAGTGATTCAACTTAAACCACATCGGGATAGAAATCCTTTGCTGATTTTGGTTGATAATTTTAAACTTGGCTTCTCATGTACAATTACAACACTCTTATTGTGTGTGTGTGTGTGGTGTAGGGTTTTTGTGACACTCCTCTGGGAACAGTGAAACATATGGGGACTGTCCACCAGGGCACAGGAGCAGCACAAAACCCTCTGTTATTGATTCCCAACAGATGGAAGCGGAGCTTTAGCTAAATCAAAGCATACTTAAAGTTAGCCATCCCCCATAGGTTTTGGAGATCTTAGGAGTTTAACCCATATGTGTTTCCCTGGAAAATGGATACCAGTACTGATGTTTACGCCCCCAACAAAGGGGGGTTGTCCCTCGTCCGTGTAACATACACAACAGGGAATGCTTTATCATCATCTCCTCAAAATGTGCTGGACAGAATTCAGTGAAATATTTCACATGATTTGCAGGGACCCTAAAGCTGTGCATGTCACAATGGGATTCTTTCATTTTCTTTATTCTCTCGTACAAGTTTAGCAACGTTCGTACTTACTTTCATGTGAGTTTGTCCCTATTCCCCTGTGGTAAAGGTTATGGATTATCTATAGCAAAAATTTGCTTTGCTAGTATTGGTGTTATCTGTTTGTGTGTGTGTGTGTGTCTGTGTGTGTGTGTGTGTGTGTGTGTGTGTGTGTGTGTGTGTGTGTATGTGTATGTGTGTGTGTGTGTGTGTGTGTTTCTTTCTGTGTGTGTGTGTGTGTGTGTGTATGTGTGAGACAGTTTAGTTGGTGCTAATTACACTATTGCGCATCTGCACTTGGACTATTTTAATTCAGATTTATTTACAGTATGCCTTTGGAGATCGGAGTCTTTCTCTTTTCTCTATATTTGCATGAACTTTATTCCTACATTTTAAATGAGCATGTGTATTTTTTATTCATATATGGATGTCCTCTGTATATATATATATATATATATATATATATATATATATATATACACACACAGACATACATGTCTATATTCATCATAGCTAAGGGCTAGCTTAAGCCAGCCTTAATTATAAGAAGGACTAAAAATGAAGCCCACTATTAAATTAACAGAGGGTGTCTCACTCCTGGACTGTGATTGGGTGATGGTTCCCCAGAAGAAGCTCTGGTTCCCACTCTACTTTACAAGACTGGAGGGACTACAAGTGACTCTGCATCCTGGGAGCATAATGTTCTTGTGAGGTAATAGGATACGTAGAGCTCTCCAAGATATGTTAGTGCCTGGCCATTAAGTCCTTCGTACATGAGGATAATGATTTTGTTTTTGGTTCCTGACTTTAAAGAGAGCAATTGCAGGGTTGCTAATATAAGAGATACATTTTGACTTATACTAGTTCTGGTCGGAGCATGCGCAACAACATTTTAGATCTGCTGCAGAGAATTTAGACTTGCTTTCCATAAAAGATCTAATAACTTAAAAACATTTCCCTCTGCTTTCTGTTTCACTGGATAGTTCTAGTAGCCTTTGATCTCATTAAAGCTGTCCGACAGGCAGACAAAGCATTCTGCGGGAAATATTGGGCACTTTCTCCTTTAGCAGCTGCAGATTTGTAAGTTATGAAAAGCAGCAGTGACTATGATGAGAAAAGCCAGAGAGGGCAACCATAGTTGTGCTTTTACTCAGTCTCAGCTGGTACAGCAGATGTTTTTGTTAAATGTGCTTAATCACTTTCTCACCTGTTCTCACTGTTGGTGCCAGATTGAAAAGCCAGTGTGGATCATATTTTGTTCTTTTTCAAAAATATTTTGGAAATGAATGACAGTTATTAAAGGCCACGGCTGATTATCTGTAAATACAGCTGCCAGTGTGTTGTGTTGATTTATTTTGTTGATATGAGTGCTTCTCATTTAAAACTGGCTAAATTAGATTGTGTATGTTATTTTAAAGGCCTGGCCGTCATCTACAATGATGGATTATCATAGTGGTATGGAGACATTTAGAGATATTCCTTCCTGACACTGCCAGTAGGAGGCAGTGTTAGATATCAAATTGACAGGCTCAAATATGGGTAGGTAGAGGCTGGGCTTGTATTGAATACATTCTTCCATTTAAAATACTGAATACAATTTAATCTTTCTAAATACAAATAACTGGAAAATTTGGCTTATTTGCACCTGTTTTCCCAAATATTGGGCTTACTGACAAAAGCTTAGTTATAAGTGTAAAACAGCTAATATTTGTTTGCATATTGATAAGGCTGGACAATTTTTCAGATTTAATTATAATATTTGATTGATAAGATAATGATTGGTTTGTGTACTGCACAGAGTACTTTGTTTATTTAGGTGAATGTTGTAAATCTTCAGAATTTAACTTCAAAAGAGTCGTCTTTTGAAGTACTCACTCTTTAATTTGTACATTGAGTAATTCTAATGATACAGTGTTACATGTATTGGTGTAATATTCCATGTTTGATATTATTATTTGTTGAATACTTAAACTTTTTTTGGATTGTGTAAGATCATCTGAAAATAATTTTTTTGACGTTACATTAGAAATGGTCCCTCAGATCTCCAGATGGAGCGGGTCCTCTTCCATGGAGGTCGGCATGTAGTACTGCCATATTTGAATAGTTGACTAAAATGGACAAACCGAACACTGCATTTACACAGGACTTTTTGCGTTATTAGATTGAAGGATGCACACTACCGATAACTTTGCAAACAGAGAAAAAAAAAATCTCCTAATCCTATCTCAGACTAAATGCTAGTCTGAGATAGGATGCTACTCGCCTGAAGAGCAGCCGTTAGCAGGAAATTGCTAGCACAATGCTGAAATCATAATTATTGTTACCCCATATGTAAGACCTCTGACCCATAATTTTGCAGAACAAGTAAAAAACAATCTTGTAACATTACCATAGTACATCACAGACAAATATGTATATGATGAATACTTAAATGCAATTAATCTTAGTTGGTAGTGAATGCCCAACATGTGGTACTGTTTGGGATGTTTGTGTTGTTTTTCGGGCTTGCTTTCGGGGCGCTGAGCTGTGTCAGTGAAAAAATCATTAGCCAATAGGGACGCAGCCCGGATAAACTTGCAAATGTGAGAGGTTTGTGTCAGAACTGCAAAAAAAAAAATTTCGGGGAGTGGGTCCAGTGGAAACCCAAAATTTTTTAAGCCATAGACAGGATGCGGGATACATTAAGCCCGTTGTCAGTTATCACGGTAACTGACTCTTTGAACCTAAACTCCTTGCTCGTAGGTTTACTTCAGTGAAGCCAGAGTTTTTTCCGGACTCCTGCTTTTTCGGAGCCTGGAGCGTAGCCTGTCCGTGTCTAATTTGTCACGCTAATAGATTGACGTATGGAGAGGATCAAGAGACCCAGATTGAGTTGCTGATTATTCCATGATTTTTCTGAATTACATCCTTACAGCTCAAACATGTCTTTCACATCCAAGCAAAGTGTTGCTCCATTTTTTCTTCAACAGAAGGCTCTTTTAAAATATCGGGAAATATTTGATGTCAAATCTGCTGAAAAAAAGAGCTAAAGCCTATTGATATTATAAATGTTTAAAACCAAAGTTAGAAATAATCATGAATCTATCTGCGATCCATCAAGTTTATTCGGATCGGTGATCCCAGTTACTGCAGTGCCCGCTGAAGTCACGCAACCCTTTCCGGCTCATCCCCGGGGGGATCCCAAAGTGTTCCAGATGAACTATAAATTTCTTCCAGCGAGTTCTGTGTCCCCCCAATATTAACTCTGTATTTGTATTTATTTTTATATGCTTTCATTGCCCATAAATGACAACTAGAGTCCGTTGAATATCATTCCACCACCTTTTCACACACAATATTCAGAGAAAATCTAGTAAATCTAGTAGATTCATTACTCAGGCAGGAAGTCTCTCCCACGCTAATTTTCTCTCCCTCTCGGATGAATCCTCATTTCTCTTCCTTTTTTTAGATGAATATATTTTTGTGAGTGCATCAGAACTTCCTGCTCAAATTGTTAGCAGTATGGCGAGTATGGCGTCCTACCGGTTTCCATGGTGAATCCCAGTATCTAAGCTCCATTGATGATGACTTTTGATCGTCTTCATGGATGATTTTAATTCAAAGTTAACTAAGAATTGATTAAATCAACTCAGATCAGTGGTTCTGGAACTGAAAATCCAGAGTTTAATATCTCCTGGCAACGTAACTGCAAAGCTGAAAGTCAGGGCAATAGTCTGATCTGAGAAAAGGAAGCAGAGGAAGCTATAAATAAAATAATATGTCAGCACAAATTTAAAGATCAATAGTTTACACAACGTATTTATTAAACAAATCATTTTTAAGTTAGAAGTTTCACTTTTGAGATTTGAGATGACATTTTTTTTCCACCAGTAGGTTCTATTTTCTCTCAGATATTATCTTTTTTTATTTTGATTTTCAAGACAAATGAATCTATAGCCATTAGTTGGTGAGTTTAACGTTACATTCAGTGAAACCTCGTACACTTTGCTAAGAGTCCACGTCCTTGTTATAAAGTAGGGTCTCTGAAAAATATAGATTTTTGTTGCTCAGCTCCATGAAATATCTTATCTTCAGTGTATATACAGTGCACTGACCAAAAAATAGTTTGGAAAATGATATGACATTTATCCAATGAAATACGACATGATTTTGAACAATTCTTCCTAAAAAAGTACGTTAGTAACCCCCGGTTAAATTGTCGATCATGATTTTTCTGATAATCCTAAAGGCAGCATTGGTCTGGGGGTGGGGCTTAGAAAAGCCCCTGGCTGAGTCATAATGCTGCTGAGCAGTAGAGTCTGCAGCGATGAATAAACGCAGCAGCAGCAGCAGCAGGAGCATCACAGGCAGAAGGAGTGACTCTTTGATTTAAAAACTATCATCAAAACCGGAAAATGTCACAACCGTTGCTGTGACTGGCTCCTCGGGCATCCATGGTCTATTTCCCGGGGTTGCAAAGCGAGGCGCACAGCGTCAAGCGGGGACAGCTGGTCGAGATGTTTGACTCATCGTGGAGGGTGCGGAATATTTGGGACGGTGTGAGGCTGGAAGTGGTTGAGGACCGCAGCCCAGTGGTCCTGCACAGTTTCACGCACCTAGACCCAGACCTGCCGTTACTGGAGGTGAGTGGGGGGCCGTGGAAAGGGGCAATAACTGCGCTCGAAAACACGCAGGGATGAGTCGACGGAGGTCCGTTAGGCGAGGCTGTTTGCTGCGT
Organism: Lophius americanus; assembly: GCA_037951165.1. Lineage (NCBI taxonomy): Eukaryota > Metazoa > Chordata > Actinopteri > Lophiiformes > Lophiidae > Lophius > Lophius americanus. The sequence continues at coordinate 727,443 of JBBDHG010000174.1, forward strand.
TGTGATCAGGAAAACCTTCTGAGGGTCCAGGAGGAAGATTCTAGCTGTAACCTTAGTGATCAGACTTTAATCTAGGGCCAATATTCAGAAGTAGTCGACTAAACTAAATATATCAACAGAGTAATAGGTACAGTAAGTACGTTTACTCAAGAACTGTACATAAGTATAAATAAGACGTACTTGTGCTTTACTAGATGTATTCAATTTTATGCTCATGTAAACTTTTAATCCACTATAGTTCAGGAGGAATTATTGTAATTTATACTCTACTGTATTTTTCCTACAGATGCAACTTCTATTAACATTTAAAAGTATAATTTTTCATACCCTGTCTGTCCAGAGAAAATCATGTATCTGCTACCGTGTCGATTTTGAATGTTTGTGAAAACTAACAGATTAAGTGTTTTCTTATGAGTTAAGTAAATTCTCTTTCTTTTCAATGCAAATCAATAGATGTTAAGAAAAGTGGACGTTTTTACTTGGACCTCATGAGGCTGTGATACTCAAAAATGCAGCAAGTCACAGTAATTGTAACGTAAAAACATCCAATATAATAAGAAATAGACATTTTTACTGCACAATGAGAACTTTTACTTTGATACTTTAAACACATTTTGCGTATAATAATTTAGTACTTTTATTTTGTTTTAATGATCAGAACAATTCATCCATCACTGGACAGATATTATTTCATTGTCGTCTATTTTAGCCGTGGATAATTTTGCTGTCGTTACTCCACCTTTTAAATAATGTGAACTAGTGACACAAATAACTCGAAAACCATTGTACAGATCCAAAACATGCAGTAAATCAGTAAAAAAAAGTGGCTGATGTAATCTCACAGAAGACAGCTACAGTAATGTCATATTTTCAATCCTGAGTAGATGGAGGCTGATTAAACTGCCTTATCAGTTCAAATTGTTGACTTTTATGTGATTATGGGACTGGAATTTAATATTAAACTTTAATACTAGATCGTTTAGATGAACACTTTTTAAATTCCGTACCGAAGGATGTCCACTGAATCCCTTCAACGTAGTTGTCACTGACTCAGTTGACCAACTTTAATTAGATACTGATAGTGAGAAAATATGGTATGAACATCATACCACAATTTGTATTACCTGCAAACTGCGTGATCCAGAGATAATAAATAGAAACTACAAAGACTGGTTGTGCGTTTAACTTGGACTGTGACTAACTGCATGGCACTGAGATGAAATTCAGTGCAGTTGAAATTGGGGGAATGAAAGGGCGAGTCCAACACATGGAAACAAGCAACCAGTCACTTACAATCACACCCTGAGATAGTTTAGACCAGTTTACCTATGATGCATATTATTGATCTGTGGAAAGGAACTATAATACCATTTGAGAACCTGCACAAACACGAAGTGAGCATGAAACCTCAACTCAACCTCAACCTCCACCATCCAACCTAAAATAATGAAAACAAAATAAATATTAAGATCTTAAAGGTCCATGGTGATAGTTTCATGTTGCTTGTTTTTGTAATTGTCCCAAGTAATTGTCCAAAACCCAAATGGATTTAAAGTAATATAAAACAGAGGAAACTAATAAATAATCAGATTGAAACCTGGTTGTCCAGCCTCCAGCTTCTGTGTGGTTATTTATCATCAACTTTTAGTATATTTTGCTTGAAGATAAACTCAAATGATTAATTGATTATCACAATAAGCCCTAACCAATATTCCCCCGAATATCCGATCAGTTATTCATTTCACTTTTAGCCTTACTGTATGTTAAAACTAGCATATTAACATGCCCACAATCTCTCTGCCTGCAGATGTTAACCATATTTACCAGGCTCGCCATCTTAGCATGTTAGCATGCCAACATTTTCTGACTAAAACAACCCACTAAATGTAATTGTGACGCCTGTGATTATGCAATAACTTGGTCACAAAACAAATCTTTGATCTGATAACCGCATTAAAAGAAGAGTTACTGGATCATCAATGTAATTGCAATCCATCACCAGGCAGCCATGTTGGGGGTTAAAGAAGTGTTCATGACATTCCGTCAAATTGCTAAGGTGACATTTCAGGTAAAAGCAGAATTAGCCTAATGCTGGTTACAGGAAAGGTCATGCGTGATACCACAGAGGTAATCAGGATAAATCGTTGGAGCAATTTAACAGTATTTCATAACACTTCTTCCGTAGTTTTCTTTTTTGTTCCTTTCAGGAACAAAGTAGTCGAATCATTGACCAACAAACCCAGAGCTTCCCCACTAGCATGACTAAAAATTTGACTCGCATGCTTTTCTGGCAGTGTACATTCTTTCTGTACACTCTGAGCGGTACACGTTGTCTTTCTCATCAAATTGATGTAATTTCAAATCCATAACGCTGCTATGATTGCCACTTTCCTCTGCAACTCATGACTTAACGAGAGTTTGGCTGTTATCTGTCCTTTTTTGGATAAAGTGGAACATTTGCCAGCCCTGCGTCTCTTCCACCTCGTACATTTGATCAGATAAGGAGGGAGGATGAGTAATCATATTTATCACTCTTATATAAGGTCTGGTTGGACGAGGACATCATAATTAATGCCACATGGAGACCATCTGGTCTCTGCCGTCTGTCCACATGTTCTGTTTTTGAATCAGTAGTCAGTATGCGTCAGGCTTGGTTTGATATCACAAACTCATTACCGAGACTTGTATATTACCCTTTGCATATCCTGAGCAGAAAGAGGTAGCTGCATTCTCTCGTCTCCAGATAAACTGTGCTGCCTCGTCCCTTTCCTCTAGTCTGATCCTCTTACGAAAACAATTACCTAATGCTTAATCCCTCCTGCAGAGGCCGAGGGGTTTCCTCTACAATCGCCATCATTCTACCCCTCAGTTGAGAGTCGGAGGTGAACATTATTCTACATTGTGGTTCTGTTATTGTAAGAAAGATCACTGGGGCTGAGAAGGAAGTCGGTTCTGTTCAGTCTTTGTTGATCCCCCTGGATCCATGTAATCAGCATTACAGTTAAATCAGTATGCAATATTCACCAATAAGCCACAACATTATAACCACCTGCTTAATATTGTGTAAGTCTACCTTGTGCCGCTACAGCAGCTCTACATTACACTTTGTGCTCTATTGTGGGATCAGATATCACAAGCTAGCCTTTGCACCCCACACACATCAGTCGACTTCCTTAGAACACTTAGGTACTTAAGACTTCCGTCCTGGAATATGTAAAAAGACCAGCAGTTGTGGAGATCCTCTGGCCCAGTTGTTTGGTCATCACAATTTGGTCCTTGTCACCGTTGCCACAGTCCTTAAGCATGTCCATTATTTCTGCTTCCAACACAACAACTCACGGACGAAGCAGTCACTTGCTGTGTAATTTGTTCAACCCAATGGCAGTTGGGTTGACAATAAAATTAACGGCCTGTTTAAAATGTTATGGCTGATTGTACATCATAATGGATTTGAAATTAAGATTTGCGAACAAATCAAGTCTCTGCAACATTACTTCCTACTGTTAATGACAAAATTCTGGGTCGCTGCAGATATTTCCTACTTTTATTCTTTTAAATGTTTAAAGTCTGAAACGTGTCCAAGATTAAAGCAAAATGCTTCTAAAATGTGACTATGGCAGATAAATAAGTAAAGGTTGTGTTCTTGTTTTTTTTTTCCATGTCAAACTGTCTGATTTTTTAGCTTCTGAGGTTCGGGTTGGTGATTATCTTTGGATTTTTAATTTGTTTTAATCACATTGTGACAAGACTGAACTCTGCAATAGCTTTACCACAGACACTCGATTCGGTTTGATGCTGGGGCTGATACTTTGTCTGCATTAACCCCCTTTTTTTTGGTTACTAACATTGTTTTTTTCCATTGATAAATAAAGTTAGCATTATAACATTTTGCTTCCAAAGTCAAAGCTTGATGGCTTCAAAGAACGTGTTTTGTCAAAAAACAAACCATATGCCAGAGCAAAAGACAAATCCAAAATGAAAAGTCTCAAGTGTTCAGACTGTTCTGCTTAAACCAAAGAAAAACTTGGCATGTTTCTCTCGGAGAATAACGTAGAAAACAATCGTTTGTTAAAATTGCTGCGATTGATGAACTAATGACATAATCATTCTCAGCTTTCAGAAGACTTCATGATACAATGAAGTCAGATATTAAAATTTTGTCCTTTGTGCCTTGGCTCTAAAAAGCATTCTTTATTTCCAACATCTTGGTTCACCAGATTAATCATAAACAGCTTGATCTGAGAAGCAGTTCTTATTCCCCAGTCCTACATAATGGGTTATGTTACACATCTCCTCATGATCTATTTCATAGCGATTTGTTGGGTTCTTGAATGTGTACGTGTCAAAATTTCCTTTTTCTTTCATACATTTTTTGCCAATAGGTAAAGGTTGTGTCTCGTCACCTTTACCTTTAGGCTAATTTTCTTTTTTAGTTTCGTATGGTTAAAATATCACAACACCGGGTCCTGATTTATGTTAAAATTGCACATTGGGAAAGTTTGCACATCTTGATCTGGCAACTTTTGTTTGCAGTTGTCTACGAAGGGAACAATGCTTGTGTCAGGGAACAAAAATGGCCTTTACAAATGCAGTATGTGGAGCATGCACTTCAAACTATGCAAGATTGATTTTATCCAGTCCAGTGTGTCTCATAAAAATCATAGAGTAAAGCAAAAGTGAGCTGCATTGAATGTCACATCCTCCATGCTACTGCAAGAGACTAGAAGATTAATCTTCCTTTAAAAACAACCATTTATTATTTCTTCCGTCTTTGTTGTCGCCCCAGTAGTACCAATTCCTCTACAGACAACATGTTGGTTTACTACTGTAGTCGTAGAAATGCTCGCTCCCTTGAGTAATAATAATGGTACCTCCACCTGTGCTTAAGAGTGCACATTTTTCTGAAGTGGGATACAGGTCCCTGGGTCCTCTTACCAAAATGCTGATTCAGCCTTTAGTGGCATATATTGCCAATACAATACATCTCTACTCTTAGTGTTTTCTTACCTCATAACCTATCAAAGAAATCACAAAAACCTTCAACACGGTCATTTATCACCAAACTAAGCTCATTTTTGTCCAAGTTTTTCTTAAAAAGTCAAAGTAAATCGGATCAAAAATATATCTATTAATTATAAATAAATTATTTAAATACCATCAAAATAGACCATCGGATGACTTAAAACAAATTTGATTTCATGTAGCTGCAATATCTTGTTGTTCATCTTTCTGCTTTGCCATATTGCTTGATTGCTTTAAAAAGTCTCATGTTCCTTTGAGACTTTTTAAAGCATTTTTCTGTCGATTTAGAATGAGCGTCTCTCATTAATTTGACCTATCCCCTATGACAGAGGAACCAAATCAAGATTTGTCTGGAGCAGGAAATTAAATTTAAATGCAAAAAAAACTCAATGTGAGATCGGGACCATTGGACCCCTATGTCCTATGCCTTTACTGTGCCTCCCTCCTTACATTGCGGAGATCCAAAGGGGCTGGTCGGACTCGGAAGTGTCTCTTTTCATCATCCTAGTGAAGGAAGAGCTCTGGCTGCTATGCATAAGGTAGGATGCTATGGCCGGGACCAGGTAGCCCCGGTTTAACCTGCTATTGCAGCACTCATTGTGTCCCCGGATGAGGCTTTGAGGCCTGACGTGCGCTGCCCCCCCATCCCACCTGATCCTGGCTCTGTCGTGCGCTTTGCTGGACTCTGGGTCGGATCCTGCTGCCCAAACCCTCAGCAATGTGTCGTTAATGGCCTTTGCCTTTATGACCAGGGGGCTGGGTAGGTTGATGTCTACTGTGACTCAAGCACGTGCCCAGGTGTGGTTGGCGTAGTCCCCACTGTCAAAAGGTCTGTCGACGGACGCTTTGTTTACTCCCGGTAGTAACAGGTGAGACGTTCGGGCCAGCTGCTCAGCATGCCCTGGAGCGTAGTGTACAGGCTGATCAAGCTAAAAAGGAGTTTGCCAGTCTACGACAGGTACCTCGGTCTTCTCCTAGGCATGGGGGCCTTGTGGCACCTGGGTCCAATCGCCTCCCAACCACCTGCTCGTCATGGTTGGCAGTCGAAAGGCCATCGCTATGCAATGCCTGATAACCAGCACCGTTGCACTTAGGCACGGTTGTCCTTTCAGGTGTGACCTAGGGAGGATAGGACCTGAACTTCATGGGCTGGCTGTCGGAAACTTTTTTCAGCAGCACCCGGGAAGACTACTGGGAAGAGCAAACTAAAGAGCCTTGGGTGGTCTCAACAATATCCCAGGGGTACGCACTCTAATTCCAACACCTGCCCCCGACTTTCAGTTGGATCAAACGTAGTTTCCCGTGCAGCCGATTTAATTGGACTGTTTTTTCGAGGACTGGCACGTGTCTCTGGTTGAAGAATTTCAACCAGAGAGCTTTAAAATTAGCAGTAGCATTTTGAATGATTGAAAAGCAAGCGATTGATCCAATCGCTACACATCTGAACCTAAAAACTTCATTTAAATTCGTCATTAAAGTAACCGGCGGGGGGAAACTGGTAAGTTTAGTTGTTGTTTTTTAACCTTAATTTAGGAAAACAGGAAGGATGATTATCCCTTAGAAGTTGGAACAAAGGAGACGTGTTGGTGCCAATAGCAGTGACTTTACAGATTTGACATATCTCTCATCTTCTACCACCAAGGTGGTTATTTGCTATATATACAAAATGGTTGCACATTGGTTGCACACTGATGACTTGATAAGTATCTTTGGCAGATAGAACTCTCGAGTTTCGGTAACCACTGCCATTTGCATGCATTAATGTGCTGCACACAGCTTGACCACACACGGCCACAAATATACGTGACTTTGGTCGGGGGAGACATTTCCTCGTCCTAACACATAAACGTGTCTCCCAAAATACTCTAGTTTCTGCGATTAATCATGACGGCCATAGTCACCATATTTATTCCTTGACTTGTTACTGGGCTTATGCTCTGAATTAATGCCGATTGACATTTTTTGGCAACTAAATACGTCAAATCATCTTTAAATCTTTATTAAATGTTTTTAATTTACTACATCTATTATAAACTATATATACTATATACAGCTGTGTTTTATAACTCTGTAAGTGGACCTCTTTAAGCCAAAACATTACTACATACACACTCTTGTCTTGTAAGAATCCGGGGTCTTTATATGGCTGATATGACTTCTGTTTTTACTGGAATCATCATCACGACTTCCAAGGTTATTACAAAAGTTACTAAGTCTTGATGTATTTTTTTTGAAGGTACCGTTTTCGAAGAAAGTTTAGCAATGCATATTCACTCGCATGTCATATCGTTAAATGCTGGTGTGCTGGTTTTTCATGCAACCCTAATTATCACTCTGACACATATTTAAAAAGCTGCAGTCCAACAGTAGACAACAGTGCATTCAAGATAAAAAATAGCCATCATTAAGACTGCAACGCTGAGAGCTTTTCAAACACTGTAATCTAGAATTTAACCAGCAGGATTAAAGGGCAAACCAACATAAAACACAGCTAAACAAAGAATTGACTGCTCCTCATTAAGACTGAAGAGGTCTTTGAAAGTAAGCCCTTTAAACTGCCGACTCATTCAGTTAGTAATCAATTTGGCAGCACCAGAGAACAAGGGCCGCTGCTCCTTAACTACTAGAACGTTCAAATGAGTTCAGAACCGAGCCCTAACAACAGAGCTGCCATTGTCTCTGCAGCTCCTTTCACTGTCATACTTATCAGCGAGTTACTTTTGATTCATTTCGGAAGTCTCAGTCTTTTATTAGGTCATCCACAGTTATTATTATCAGGACATTACAGTGAAATCAGAGACACAGTGCAACTATAACTGCTATAAGAAACTATTTTCTTCTTCTTTCTTCCTTCCTCCCTTCCTTATTTTTGTCTGATTTTCCATACTGCTCCCAGTGACTCAGCCATGCATAAATATAACACAGTAAACGCTGGTTAAGCCACTTGGAAGAAATAACCAAATTACATTACATTACTACAATGCTCCAGTGCACAAGACTAATTCAGGTGTCCTTGTGGCAGTCATTTTTTATATCTGTGTTGCTGGGATCTACAATGACCAATGTGGGTTCGCTGAGCCTCGTGCTGATTATAAAAACTCAGAGCAGACATTACATATTTGGGCGCAATGAGCAGCAGAGAGAGTGAGTTGAGATAAAGTGAGAGAGTGAGATATGCGTCTATTTGTAGATTTCAAGTATTGATCAAAAGGCAAGCGGAAGTTAGGCTAAACATCGCAATGAGCGACAGGAACCTGACCATATGATTCGATACAGAGGAGTTTTGTTTCCACGATTCATTACGAGGAGAGCTGAGAAGTCTAGCCCCAACTCCCAGCGACAGACGGAATGACAGAAACAGACAGAAGTTGGAATGTGAGGCCACGACGCCTGGAAAAATACTTCATCTGATTCTACTCTCGCTGTCTGTCTGGTGAAGTCTTATTACCTGGATTAAGTATAGATACAATATAACAAGCTTTTAAAAACATATTAACTTAAGTTTATGTACATAGAAGCTCCTAATGAAAAAAGTAGATCTTTCTTCCTCTCATGTGACTCAATCTGTGGGTTTCTTTATTTAGGCTGGTAGTGGAAGGAAAGTCATTGCTAAAGAGGAGGTTCCAGTTTGCTTTTGTTAGATTCAGCCGGATTATCCAAGTACGTGACGTATGGCGTTCCTCACTAGACTTTCTTTACAGGAACGTTTTTTTTGTTCTGCAATTTTTGAATGTATTAAATTGTTCTCATCAGCAGGCCTTAGTTGGCTCCCTGGAAATGAAGGGAGACTTTTCACGATAACCAAGCCTGTATACTGAGATCCTGAAAAAGCAAGAAGTCTTTTGTTTACATTGATTTCTATAACGAAAACAAGTTAATACTCGTTGAAAACAACTTAATAATGACCCTAATGTACACACTTCCCAAAGCTACAACAAAATAGCATTTATAGGTGAAGTTCTGACCGTTGTGTACGATTGCGATTGCAGCAACTGTCAGTCTGGGCGATGGCGGTTAAAGGTTTTCTTAACCGGGTACAAAACACCTTGTTTACTGTAGCTTAAGGTAGTGTGCGTGTTAGGGTCATTCATTCTTAAGTTTATTTGGTGTTGTCACAATGTTGATTAACATTTCATTCAGAGTCTTATCACTGCACGAACCCGAAGTTAAGCAATGCTACCACGGCTAATCAAAATATCATGAAATTTGTGTATTCTGTTTTATTCGCTGAATACAAACAATAATAATAATACATGTAATTTATAATGCACTTTACATTTGGATCCAATCTCAAAGCATAAAAAAAGCGTATCAGGTGTGCTTCACTTTAAAGTGTCCTTCGTAAACACTTCTGTTGACTTATGGCTTTTGCTGATCGTTTTTCTTAATGTGTTGTTTTGTGGGTTTTGCAGCGCTCCTATGTTGTCAAATTGATGAAGATAATTTCTTTATTCGCTTGTGCTCCGTCTATTTGCACGTGATTCTTAAGTTGCAGTGCCTTTGGCCTTGTCGGCCAGTGTAAATACCAGCCTAAGAGCAATTTAAACAAGTTTCTGTTCTCAAAAGGTCAAAGTAAAAGAAAGTGAAGATCTAAACCACATCTGTTCTGCTGATGCATACATTCTGGTGATTCATAATTGCTGACAAAGCATTTCTGTATTGCTAATACAAACTAGCCTTACTGATATCTGTCGCGACAGCTCTGTTGCCTGGTTTAGGTTGACGTTTTATTTGTGTGTCAGTAATAGAATGAAAAGAGGAATGAGAATAAGCTGTCTGGTTAAGCAAAATTCGCCTCAAGTATAAATAAGAAGATGACAGTTGAAAGAAAGCAAAACCTCAGTCATTCCTGCCACTTTGAGTTTACACTGACTTCTTGACAATATAAACAAGCTTGGAAAATTGTGAGGGGAGCTGAAGTTATAGCTCAGCGAAACTAATTATCTGATGGAAGGAAATATGGTCTGAAGTCTTCTTCCAAATAGAATCAGTTGTTATTTGTCCCGTGGCGGATCTGTCAACATGAGTTACAAGATGAGTTGGTTTATATGTTTATATCAGTGTCTTTTCTGGAAGAGGAACCAAGCAAAGGTAGAAAAAGAGTCCGAAGAGAAAATACCCCGATGTTACTGATGTCTGGTATCAATATTTGTTCTTAGAAAAGGAATTGAGGAGAAAGTTTGTTTGAATTAATCAAAACACTGGATTCTTCAAGCTACATTACAGGGAAGTTTCTGTCTTTATTGGGTGATGACTATACTACTTATAGTGTCATCACGGAGAAATGGTAATGGTACATTTTATTATATACAGTGATGAATACACTGATCAGTCAAAACATTAAAACCAATGTTTGGTTTCAGCCCTTCTTACACAGAGATCACACCATAGTGGCACATTGTGCCTGCGCTGTAATCTGCCTCTGGTCTACTGTGGCTCAGTTGGTAGAGCGTAGAGTACATCAATAAGCCTTGGGCACCCAAGACTATGTCGCCAGTTCACCAGTTGTTCTTCCTTAGACTGTTGTGGTGAAGACTTTGGGTGTTCCTGCAAACCAGGAAAACCCAACAGGACCTTCAGATCTGGAGATACTCTGACCCAGTCATCCAGTCATTACAGTTTGACCCATGTCAACATCTCCCTGATGCTTTTTCTTGTCCATTTTTAAGGTTTTAACATAACTTTGTGGACAAAATGTTCCCTTACTGGTTAATGTGTCCCACCTACTGATTGCAATTTTCTTGTACAATTCTGACCACCGTTTTCTAGTCTGACCGGCCAATAGCATGCATATATACATACATACAGCGGGCAGCTGTCTCTGAAGTCTCGCTAGCTTTAAGTGTCTGATTAAGTTTGTTGTCTCAAACGTTTTGGGGTTGTACCCCCTCAGCAGATTTTGGTCTTGCTAGTGTAACAAATTGCCAATGTTGCTTTCTTCATTCCGTGTGTGTGTGTGTGTGTGTGTGTGCGTGTGTGTGTGTGTGTGTGTGTGTGTGTGTGTGTGTGTGTGTGTGTGTGCGCGCGTGTGTGTGTACGGCACATCCATGTAACCTGTAAGGACTAGGCCAGACCTTCTAGTCTTCACTCTTGTCCTCCGTTACTGTCAAATTTGAACTGTTGTCTCTTACTTTTTCTTTGTAGCTACTTTCTGAAGTTTTTTTGTGTTGTTGCTATGGAGAACAATATTCTGCTCATTAGTATGCAAAGAATGTTTTATGAGTCTATTAAGCACTTTAAATTATAACTTTCCGTTTGTTTAATTTAAAGCTTCTCTTTCGCCCTAACAGCATGACTTTAGGAATGGCAGTGGCAGTAGTTGCATACTGAAATATCTTAACAACTCTCGAATGGATTGTTTTATATTCTGACATTCTTGGTTCTTATGTGATGAGTCTATGCTGTCTGTGAATTTTACAGAAAATATATGCAAAACTTTCAGTCCATCAATCAATTAATTTGAAGGTGATGGTTATAGTCAGGACAGATTTCTGCTTGCAGAGGGCCCGTTGCCTTAATATTCTCCTTCCCTCCTCTGCTTCATGTCCTACAGCCAAATGACCTCATCGTCTTTCAGCCTCTGTTGTTAGCAAAAGGAAACCACTGGCTTTTGCTTTTGGTTGTGTTGGACACAAACTATTGTTAGCTTTGTTTAGGTGTGGATTGTTTTGGGGGCAGGTTTTCTGTTTCCACTGGGAGTCTCCCTCATGTTCTACATTTAGAGCTTGGCGCTGAGGGGCCTTTGTTAAAATGGACCATTTCTATTGAGGCAGGTGCGTTTTCTGTTGATGAGCTTTAGAATTTGGCAGATGCTTCTGAACACGCTCTCATATCACTGTTTGGCCTTGAGGGGATTTGCCTGAGAATGAAGGCTTACTTTTGTTCCTTTGTGATTTAAAAAAAATCTTTTCCTGTGCTGGGTGGCTTTGTTTGAACTGTATGTACACTGTATAGAGATCAGCATAGATAATTTCTTATTCGTGATAACGGGTGTGATCCTGAGAATTTAGGTTCTCAGAGATCACAGACTTCCCACTACAGAAAATAGTTACCCAGCATCATATTTTCCACCATACTCATCTTCATTGGCTTTTGGAGGCAAAGCATTTTTCCAGCATCTTTCTTCCACTTGAACTTAAAATCTTTCTGCAGCCAGTGTTGTGTTTGTCAGTTGTAGCCTACTTTACAAACATGGCATCATTTAATTATTTTTGACAAAATGTCCTGTTTGTAAAAGCAGGTAACTGCCTATCTTTACTAGCCTCTTCCGAACTGCAGTATTTTGCAAAGCCATGAGACAATCTACATTAAAAGCAGATACTGGGATAGATTGCGGCCCATATTCGGAGGGAATTTCCTTTTATTCGCTCAGTTATGTTTTCTTGGATTATGCAATACCCCTTAGTGACATTTGGTGAAAGCTTGGGCATGTGCCAAAAAAGAACCTTTTAAAATTCCAACGGGATCCTAATCCATGAAATCATCCTGAAATGTTTTTCAGTTTATGAAGATGTTAAGTTACTGAACCCATTTCTAATAAATGTTGGGTGTATAAAAGAGGGTCAGAAAAGCCTAACAGTTGTGTTAAGGTATATTCAGCCTAGGAAGAGGTATGTGCCTACTGAATAACTTTGTAGTCTACACATTTTCTTCTTATTGACCTTATATGATCATTTTTCTGCACTGACATCCAGTTCAAGACGTTGTGACCTCGTAGGAAGTCAGACAGTTTGGCCACTGAAAGGCTGTAATCCTCTGTGAAATCCAAAGGTCTTCTAAGGTTATCTAAGTGTCAAAGTCCCAGGGAGGTTTTCATCTCATTCACTTATGAAACAAACATTTAAAAAATAACGCTCAGAAAGCGATGAGTCCCTCATCACCAGCATTCGTTGAAAATTGTATTCTACAAATTGAAGGCCAACTACTGCTAAAGCTCTTTTAATCGAAATGCTCTCTTCTTGGATTCCTGTTTAAGAAACTCTTAACTGGAAACTAGCTTTCTGGTGCAGGTAAACTACATGTTACTGCTTGTTTAAACTTATGGATATTTTGATGTTTCTGGATTTAAACAGCCGTAGCAGCCAATATCTATATTTATTTATTTTTTTGAAGCGTCTTCACCCTTTTTGAAGTGACACTAAACTTCACTATTTGTAGTATGATCATTCAGGGTTTTGTTCAAGTTTTAGCCAGCGTTTGGTGAGCATGGCAACGCTTATCCTCACTGGAACAGCAATGAATAGGAGCATAATGGTGGGAATTGACCCGGCGGATGGAAGTAGGCGCTGCCCTTGAGCACTATATTTTTCAGAGCTTGAAGTGACAGGAACACAGCCTCTGTGGTTTGGCTGATAAGCACCTCTCCTGCTGTCAAGGTCCTCAGCTGCAGCTGGGCCTCAGTCATTATACTGTACATGATTTACAACAGTCCAGGGGTTTTGTCCGTCTCCCCCCATTCATCTGTCACCCACACCCTCCCTCTGTAACACACACTGTAAATATCAATGCTGAGGTTACCAAAGTTCAGATTCTCTCTTAAGTTTGATTCTTCATTATTGTGAAGATGGTGGAGAGTATTCTCTATATCCCTATTACATTTTCGTTTTTTGTTGAGACAGAAGACTCACTAGTGGGCCGAAGCCGGTTTCTCTGCCTTCATTTCTTTTTCTCTCGTTTTAAGAACATATTGTTGGTCGTTGGGGGAAAAACACTGTTTTTTGGCCATTTGCTGCCAATTTGAGTTTGACGAATGGTTGTGTTGTTACCTGACTGAGTTATTGCTGCAGCTGAGAATGTAAAGGTCATAAAAGTGTGATAAAAATCATTATATATACGGATAACCTCAGTGCACCTGTCTTTTAACTAATATTCATATTGTTCTCAAAAAATGTTTGTGTGAGGTTCTTTTTGGAATAAGAACTGAACTCTACAGAAATGGCTTCAAATTAAAGTTGTACATGCTTTTAGTTAATTCTTCCATATATTTCTTATTTATCCATATATATATATTATATGACTATTATGGATTATACATAAAGGAAAAAAGGGTACGATAGAGACTTTCTAATCCCCAAAGGGGAAATTCAGTCATTACAGCAGCTCCAACTGACAGATATTTGGAAGGTATCAAAGCGTAGGACATACTACAATGATGAGTAAGGCATGTTATTTGAACCAGTTAGGTAAAGCATGAGGGATAAAGTTTGACACGATGGAGAAGTGTATTCAGTAAATCCTGCCTTGAAGTAGGTTTTAGTTTTATATTGTTTTGTTAACTTAATCTACTGTACTGTTGCTTGTTTTATTTTTTATTTCCTTTTTTGTCAAATAAAGCTGGTTTTATAAATCCAAAGCCGTCTTTATTGAATTTGGTCTCCATGGTAACAATGTAACAACAGAGAGCCTTGGCATTCACTTAAACGAAACCCAAGTAATTCCGATAACAAAAAGATCAGGCAGTGAAGCAGAGTCACACTGAGCCTCAGGAATGATGACTAATGCTCCCAGGATGCACCACAAAGGGCCATGCTGGGTGTCATTGGCACGCGAGATCACATACCATTCCTCCATCAAGGCCTCAGCTCTAATCACTCTTGCGATTGGTTGGGTCAACAGCCCGTCAAGGTTCTTCTTACTGTTACTGTGTGGTAAAATATGAGTGCCACTGAGATGGATGAAATATTTCCATGGAACTCAAATCAGATTTTGTAATTCTCTGTTATAGGAAGTGGGAGAAGACATTTAGCAAATTGATTTTTGTTATTCTTATAAGCTGTACTTATCAGGTTTTTGTATTAGTTTTGACCATAATATCTTTATTTTTTTTTAAATGCATATGAAAGAACAGGGTCAATGTAAGACCATCAATGACTTCGACCTTTTCCCCGTCAACAATTGAGTTCTTTGACCAGTTTCCATCTAGTCTTCCAAAATGTTTTACATATTAAATGAAAAATATTACTCATTTTGTTTACTCCTAACTTCTAGGAAAGTGTGTTTGATATTTTTTACTTTTATATTGCAAGTCTTTATATGCTAATTTTATGCTTGTGTGATAAATTGTTGATGACCATATCTGTATCCTTTGTATGCCGCAAACCACACTCTTTACAAACTGTACTGCGTGGTATTATTGTGATATTATCATGTTTCACATGAGCCTATCCCATATCCAATTCTGTGTGGTACCACCCATTTCAGTGAGAGGACACACACAAGAGTTTTGAGTAACAGAATATGATGCTTAAATGTTCTAAATACCTGGCCCGCTTATTTGCTTTGCCCCCAGCATGAATGAGTCCCTTGGGTTTCTTCAGACAATGAAACTCTGTTGGAGCTCATTCATTCTTGAAAAAAAGACACGCTGAGATTGACTCCACTTTATCAAACTGTATATATCTGAACCCCCACACTTGGCATTGTAATTACCAGCAGATCTGACGGCATCATGTTGTCTATTTGTTTTATCCATAACTGAGTTTTTAAAATGCCTTCATGATTGTTACTGTCTTTTCTAAAGTCCAATGTAACATCCAAAACATTATGACTAAAAGATTCAGGTGACATTCCCAAAGACAAAGAAAAAACAGCAAATCTCATAGCTGATAGGCATGAACTAATGCCTATTTTACATTTTCAGCTAAATGATTTTATGTCATCAAATTACTGGTGATTGGTTCTTGAAATAATCTACTACTAACTTTATTATTTGCCTAGCCCTTTTGTAGCCGTTTTAGACTTAAAAACTCTATTCTAATCAATGTGCTCCTACATATATAGTAGTTTATGAAGTCCAACTTTCTCCAAAATAAGAAAACGGTGATCAAATTAATTCTCAATTACCCAACATCTTCTTTTTATGTCTGCTTATTTCTTAACAGTGGTCCTAAATTCCAAATGTACTCCGCTTCAATGCTCTAACAAAGAGAAAAGCTGTTAGTCCACAAATTGATAAAAGTTTCAGCTATTAATGAGACGATGGGTTTTTCAAATTTAATATTTGTAAATCCATTTCTGTTCCGTAAGGCTCTGCAGTGCTGATCTTGGCTACATGTAAGACTGTCTTTTTTGAGCCGTGATGATGAAAGAAACTATTTCTGCCAACATCACTGTGGTCTTTTGTGGTATGTTGCAAGCTTGTAAAAATATGTTCAACAGACAACAACAACAAAATGTTGTGATGGTGACACGCAACAGAGCTCTCATTCATGCAGCAAGCAGCTTGTGTTAATTCCCTGTTTGGTATATAAAGGCTGCAGCCTGTATTGTAGTACAAGTTCTCCAGTAAGCTCTGTTTAGCAACCAGCCATTGTGACTAAACAAGGCAGACGCATGACTCACAGTCTTTGATTCACACAGACACGGCCCAAAAAGAAGAGCGCCAGGTCACACAGATGGTCATAATTAAAGGGTTACATCCCAAAATGAGATGTCAGGCATCTTTAACTCGACGTTCAGCAGTGCAACAGTGGCATCTCTTCAAAGCAGATATTTCAGG
Organism: Lophius americanus; assembly: GCA_037951165.1. Classification (NCBI taxonomy): domain Eukaryota; kingdom Metazoa; phylum Chordata; class Actinopteri; order Lophiiformes; family Lophiidae; genus Lophius; species Lophius americanus. Next base: position 743,962 of record JBBDHG010000174.1, read on the forward strand.
AGCTTGTTCCTACTGGAATTTTCCAATTTCCAACATGTTCTGTTTCACAAGATTAAAGGATGTAGGAGTTACTGATGTCAAAGAAACTTAATAACTGAGGTAGTTAGTTGAGAGCAAGTGACTTATTTTCTGCCTTCTCTGAATCATAGAGCTCGACGCAGGAGATCGGCGAGGAGGCCGAGGATGACGCCATCTTCACCATCACGTTGAGGAAGGTGCAGCTTCACCAATCAGCAAGTAAGGGCCAGCGATGGCTGGGTGTGGAGACGGACTCGGCCCTGAGCCTCTACGAGACCTGCAAGGTGCGGACCATCAAGGCTGGAACGTTGGAGAGGCTGGTGGAGTACATGGTGTCGGCGTTCCGGGGCAAAGACTCCACCTACGTCACCATATTCCTCTGCACCTACCGCTCTTTTGCCTCCACCAAGCAGGTGCTGGATCTCCTGCTCAACAGGTACAGTGAAGGCAGATGTCACATGTCAATGAGCACTGGTGGTGTAAGGGAGGAGTTTAAGGAATATTAAAGTAGGGAACAATCTAAGAATAATCCTATCACACTTGTTTATTAAGATTTTTTCTCTGATTCAACCTCTTCAGCTTTTACAAAATGATGATATTGAATCATGAATATGTGGAAATATGTAGCAGACTTTTGTTAATTGTTCATTCTTAATTTAAAATGTATCGCATACTGTATAGCATTTTGAGTGGTGGAAACTGGATTATTATGTCGGTCTATTTTCTTTTAATATTTAGAACCCTGCTGACTCACTCTACTTAAATTGTGATTTTTACAAATATAATGGCATTTTAAAACTGTGGTAAATGTATTTTGAATATGAGGAGATACAGCATATTTCATTTTACATGCCATTACCTTAATAATGGATTTATGTTTCTTTTTAGTAATGCAAACATTCATTCATTTATCCACTATTGTTTTTAACATGAATTTTATTTCACATGTTAAATAGAAATGTTATTTCATTGAAAAGGTTAAGAACATCTTATTCGCAACAGTCAGACAGATAGACTAGCCCAAAAGAGATTATTTTACGCCTCCTACTCTCAAGGATATCTTAGATATTCTAGACATCTAAAATAAAAAGACACCATGTTTCTTGCCATTCCCCAGTTAAATCCCAGTTAAATCCCAGTTACATCCCAGGTTAAAGAATCCCTGAGAGTAATCTTACAAGATATATGAGCGCTGGAACTATATAGGGTCCTTTTTATTTTATGTACCGTACATAAGATGTGAAAATTGTTTGAATGTTTTCTGTCATTTTATCACAAATTCTATGTTTTTCCATGAGCTAGTTTATTTTCCTCTCTTTTGTTTTTAGGTATGCCAAGCTCCAAAATGTCCCCGCAGCCACAGCACACAGAGTCTCCCAGGACGACTGCACGGAGCTGAGAAAGTGAGTCTACTGTGACCTTCAGTGTAGAGCTGCCAACATTAATCACAGAGTACATTCAAACCACTGAGCCGCGTCCCACTCCCCCCACGCTAAAGGGATATCAACAGGGTTTGAAGTTGTAGTGGGTGATTTGTCTCTGCTAGACGTCTGCCAGGATGTTTCAGCAGGAGTTTGATAAAATGTAGATCGTGAACTGATAAAAACACAATAAATCACAGGGAAAAAAACAGCTTTACACCACAACAGGTCGTAAGCACTGTTATTGCTCGATAATTCCGCCTTCAGGACAATGCTCTAACATAAGTAATTTGCTAAAATGTCTGAAAGATACCAAAACATACTAAGATCATCTTTTGTCCATATGACAATAAGTAACTAGATGCTTTAATTTTTGTTCAACTGGAATTATTTTTGCAAATCTTAACAAACTGTGACGTGTAGTCGAGACTCCGAAATGTTGGGACATGAGGTCAGCTGAACAGTTAACAAATAAATTGATATTAATTCAGGAAAAACTCGTGAATATTACTCATAAAAATCAAAGAACCAGCTCAAAGTGTCAAAGCCCACTGCACTGATTTTTCATGTGAAATTAAAATATAAAAAAGATTTTTCTCAACCCTTCTCTGAAAGATTGTAAAAGATCATATTTTTCGAATTGTCGAACCATCTGCATTTCGTCCTTTCTTCACTCAAAGAATGTGATTGGACATCAGTGTGTCAGCCCTGTGATTGACAGGTGACCTGTACATGGAGCTATGGAGCAGCTGGGATTAACTCAAGCCCCCTTGCAACCCTCAAGGATAAACGGGAATGGATTTGTATTTAGCTGTGCAGCTTGCAGTGACTACAATATGAAAATCAGCTAAAAACGACACCCTGTTGCAAAATGAACATTTATTTTTGAGGTTATATTGTGACATTATTTATTTTCTGTGTGATTCAGCACTGTATCATCCATCCTGGGGGCATGGCTGGACCAGTACTCTGAGGACTTCTGGAGCCCTCCCAACTACGACTGCCTGCACCAGCTACTGTCCTACCTTAACCGCCACTTTCCTGGCTCGGACCTGGAGCGCCGCGCCCGCAACCTGCTGGCCCACTTCCACTGCCGACAGCAGTGTGAGCCTGATTCTGATGGTATGAAGGCAGGACAAGAGAGGGACAACAGGGCAAGCACTCTAGAATGAGGGTCCCTGCTAGAAATTAAAAATGTGATCATTTAGTTCCTAGATTTTCAATTTAAATTCTTCTGATAACTCCTATTCTGGAAATCCAACAATTTGTCCTCATTAACATATTCACATTTTATTTAGCAGAAAACCAGATGTCAATTCACACTTTGTAATTCTTGTCATTAAGCTGATGTGTAATCAAAGCTAGATGACAGTCACTATCAACACTCATGAGTGCTGAGTGAAAATGTAAGGTCATACCAAGGTCAAAGGAAGGATGAGCACACCAGGAACTGTTGTGAAGTTGAGCTCAGTTTGAGACATTATTGTAAGAGGGATTTTTTTAATCTATTCAGGGGACCACATCGGCTGCCCTTTTGCAACGCAGGAAGAGAGTGGCTTTGAGGACGAGCTTCCTGCTTTTAGTTTTCTGTCGTTTGACCCCATCATGGTGGCAGAGCAGTTCACGCTCATGGATGCGGTGAGCATTTTCCCTTTCCTTTTCAGTTCCACATTCATTCCTGTCTAGAGGTTGCATATTGTACTTTGGCGAAATCTAAAATAAGTTTTTCATTTTGCTTAAAAGCTGAAACATGTAATCTTCTGTGAAAATATATGTTTTCCTGTTGAGCAGCTATCCTTTCAACTTTCCAGGATATCAAGTTTAAAAGTTTTTCTGTCATAACTGACTGGTGATTTTGCACGTTCAGCCCATTAACTTTTGGTTATCAAGAGGCAAACCATTTTCCAAAATGCTATTTCCACGATATCTCCAACTTCTAAGGAAGCCGTCTGTCATCTTGTTAGGCGCAGTTTTGGATGGTTTCAGATCTGCCTTTATTGTTCATTTAAAAAAGATTTAGTTACTTAGAAATGAATGGTTAACAGTCATGTGATTTTTTTTAAAGTAGATAAAAACACTCCTAGTAAGTTGGGGGATTTTGCGTAACAATCAATTGGCCACATTAATGCAACCGAGACAAAAATATATTTTCACTTTCAGTCAGGGCCAACCTCCAAAAACCCCAGATGTCCTGTAGTGTAGCCAAAACCATGTTATTGTGAGATTCTCTCTCTCTTCTTCCTTCTCTCCACAGAAAGGTTTCCTAAAAGTTCTTTAGAAAACCTCTTCGCGATAACCAATATATTAACTTCTTTATTTTTATCACCAGCAGCTCAGCAATCAAACAGCTGTTAGTATTCCTAATGACTCGTAAATTCACTATTCTGTGCAAAATTACCTTGAAAACATCTGCTCGGCATAGAACAATCTTATGATCAGAGTTGCTCAACAGATGAACAATTCCTGCTTTGGCCTTTATGTATAAAAGAGAAATGCCTCTATTCATACTATTTTGTTAATCCTTTACCCTTCTTGGTTTCTCTCTCTGACTAGGACCTGTTTAAGAAGGTGGTACCTTACCACTGCCTGGGGGGTATTTGGTCTCAGCGAGATAAGAAAGGGAAGGAGCACCTGGCTCCCACCATCAGGGCCACTGTGGCCCAGTTCAACTCCGTCACCAACTGTGTCATCACCGCCGGCCTGAGCAACCCAACGCTAAAGCCTAACCAGAGAGCCAGGCTGCTGGAGAGGTGGATAGACGTGGCTCGGGTAGGCAACCGTCGCCTGCTTTATCAGATTGTATCATAGTTGAGATATTTGGAAGTCTTCTGACTGCTTCCAGCTTAGACTACCGAAAGTAAGAATGCTTCTAAAACATAGTAAGATTTACAATCTATTAATTGCATTCAGGAGTGTCGGATTTTGAAGAACTTCTCCTCGTTGCGAGCAATCCTCTCTGCCCTACAGTGCAACGCCATACACCGCTTGAAGAGGACCTGGGAGGAAGTGTCACGGTAGGATTCATGTTTCAGCTTCGCAGTAGGACGCTGCATATATATTGTTACTTTTACAAATGGATTCATTATTGCTGAAGGCAGAAGGACTATATCTGAGTTCTTCTTCGTCATGTGTCTGCATCTGCTCTCAGGGAGAGTTTTCGCACCTTCCGTGAGCTGTCTGAGATCTTTTCAGATGACAACAACTACTCCCTCAGCCGAGAGCTGTTGGTCAAGGTGGGTAACAGCCTCCCAACAGCACACAAACACAGATATTCAACCCCCAAACAAACAGCACCCTCGTCCTCGAAATAGCTCTTATTATGAAAACAAAATTGCATGTTGCTTAAACATCAGAAAGTAGTTTTTCCTTGTGAAAACTAAAGTAATAAAATATTGAATCACTGTTATACTATAACATGTACTATAACATTTATATATTACATTTTCATGCTGTAACTTAGGGTTTCCTATACATTTGTGTAAGAATATTACCTCAATCTGAAAATAACTCACAAATTACACATTACAATAATATGCTAATTAATCAGTTAAAACCCTTATTGTAATATTTGTCAATATTTTTCTAATATTGTAGTCTGATTACTTTATTAGCAGTGTTGCAATCGAAATTCCATTAAATTAACAGGATATACCTCTTCTGAGTAAAAGATATATCTGCACACTATCACTCTAGATGTAAGTTAAAGAAATAACGGTTTACACAGAGATATAAGTATTACGCGTGAGTTATATAAGCCAGCTGATGGGGTGGGATGGATGATGTCATGACCTGTTCCATCAGTGGACTTCCTAATGTGTATCTCATACCAGCAACAGGGAAACATTCATGCTGTAGAGAACACCTTGTTCCTGGATCCACGTCACTCATGAGGTCCTGAGGTGGCTCTGTACGGCTGACAGACTGTCATCGTTAATATCATTTATTCATTTTAACACAGAGAGGTGTTGACAACAACAACACAGTGCAAGAACATCTACAGAGCATGGGCCATACAGTAATCAGCCATATAACAAACACCTGCCTAATATTGTTTCCACGAAAATTGCTCTGACCAATCGAGACAGGAACTCCAAAGTAGCTTTAATGGTGTGCTATGATATTTGGCACCAATATGTTAGCAGCAGTCATTTATGTTGGGATGGGGCCTCCACGGATCAGACTTAATTATCAAGCACATCAAGTACAGGTTGTATTGAGATCTGAGGAGACCAGGTCAGCACCTTGGACTTGTTGTGCTCCTCAAATCATTCATGAATCCATCCATTTTTGCAGTGCGTCAATATCTAGCTGAAAAAGGCACCACTGGGGAATACCGAAAAATAATCCGTGTTGTTCTGACTTCACCTGTCAGTGGCTAAAATTTTCTTATCAGGGAATAATACATAGTGTTATGTTAAAGGCTTACACTGGACTTTGCTTATATAGGGCTTTTCTAGTCAGCTCGACCCGAAGTACTTTACAACACAAGCCAGCATTCACCCATTCATGCAAACAGTCATACAGTGATGACATAAGCTGCCATGCAAGGCTCCACCTGCTCATCAGGAGCGGTAACCATTTACTCCATCTTTCACAAACCAATGGAATAGCCATTGGTAGCAGCTTGGGGTTCAGTGTCTCTCTCACCGGTCGACATGTAGACTGATGGAGCCGCAGATCCAACCACCGACCTTCAGATAAGTGGACCCTATCAACTGAGACACAGTCGCCCCTCCCATACTACAGTATAGTATATAGAGCATTTTGCTGATGTAAGAGTATGTGCACACCCCGGGGCTCCCTCTAAGCCTTAGAGGGAGCCCCGTCAGCAAGGAGTCTAAGGGAATCCTTGCTGACGGAGGAAGGAGGTTTGGCAGCTGTAGATAACTGCTCTGATCTCAAATGTGTGTGAAAGAAATGTCGGGGCGGGGCTTATCTGCTCGGACCAGACTGTCACCACTCGACATGGTCACCTTCAATTACGCATGATTTGCTCTACAGAGAGCGTAAGTTCACTCTGAGGAAGGTGGGAAGAGCAGGAGATTTCTTTAATTTACCAATAAGTCAAAATGTTCTGAAAGAAGTGTTTTTTTCACCCTGAAAACTAAAAAGTTTGGTGAAATAAATTTTTTGTCTGCTTTAATGCACAATTCATGCATTAAAGCATGAAGACCATATTCAGGACGTCAAATTGTATTTTTATCTAATATGGCATGTACTGAAAATGTGCTAGAATTTTCACTTTTAGATTTAGGACATATTTCATGAAGATCTGAACAAAACATCCATGAAGGGAGTTTCCCCATCTGGTAACCCCCTAAACTTGTGATGTTTTCATGTGGAGGCCAACTGCACGCCTTTCATATTGAAACAGCACAAACATATCACTGTGTTTTATGAGACAAGATTGAACATTATTTATTCCAAAGGAAAGTCTTGTGCCAGAGATTCATCCAAATATCAAAGTGTGAAATATAAATGATCAAGAAGAGAATTCAAACGCCAGTACCTAAAATAACAACGTGAGAATGAATGTGCTATAAAGTAATATTGTAATTTATAGAAAGCTAGGTGAGGGCCTAGCTCCTCATTGACTGGGCGGTAGGGATGAGTTGAGGTAGCAGTCATGAAGCTGGCAGCTTGAATTTAATGTTGATGGGTATGGGTATATGTGTGTATGCGTGTACATGTATGCATGTGTATATATGTATGTTTCGTAGCTTCTCCTGTTGTTCCTTTCATATCTGTGGCCGCTGTGCTATGAGGACTCAGACTCTGTATGGGGCATCAGCTGTACCGACTGAGCTGAACAGCAGTTCAAGTTCAAAATCATTTTTTGATCAATTTTCTTTTCTAAGAATTTGGGAGATGGCTTCACTGTCACATTAGTAACTGAATACAAGGGAACTGTATTTGTCTTTATGGAGAAAAAGAAAAAAAAGATTTAATTAGGTTAGTACTTCTGAGACTGAGGGTTTTTTTTTTCTGCAGGATTAAGTGGAGCAGTTCTAAATCCTGGGGTGTATACAGGAATTTTTTGTAACTTGTAACTTTTTGAGGTACATGGAGGCATAGTTGTTAGCACTGTTGCCTCCCTAAAAATACAGTTGTGGGTTGTAATCCCCTTGGGGAGCTGGGGGCCTTTCTTTGTTGAGTTTGCATGTTCCTGCCTTTGCAGGGGTTTCCCCCCCCCCCGGATACTCCGTCAGACCCAAAACCGTGACGTAGGTGATTTGGTGTCTCCGGGGAGTATTCAGCTTCTCGCCCTGGAAAGGATAATCGTTCACAGATAATGGATGGATTAACATTTCAGGATAGAACAAGAGGCCACACATTTGTAAGTTCAGTAGTGATAATGAGTTGATTGTAGAATTGTAGAGCTACAGTGACTTCATTGCATGAGCCATATTCGCTGGCACTAGGAGTCTTGTGGGGTGGCTTACACATGCAGTGGTTGAAACTTCCTCCAGAAAGCAGTCATTATGGAGCGCTAAGGGATTTTGTTTTCATGGGAGAACTAGTACAAACACTTTGTTCTCACAGTGAGGTGATGCAACGATCGCGTGAATACACACATAATTGCAGCTTAACAGAATGTTCTTATTTCTACACGGCCTGACAGATGCTACAATTATTTCACTCTGTGTGTGTAATTACCAGATTACCATATAATAGTGGCTTATGTAATAAGGTTTTTTTCTATATATACAAATTCCGATTTGACTCCAATAAGAAGGTTCTCCCTGTGAACACACATGTGGGAGCCATAATAGTGTTTTGTTGCTTGTATTCTGTAATTACTACTTGGCGATTACCACGGGCAGTTTCGACTGAACACAACACATTAACAAAGTGCATATAGCTCATCTCTGGGGGATGGAAGTCATCTGTGTACGAGGGGAAAGCACCGTTTTTTTTACCTCGTCACTGTGGCTGCATATGGAGACATCTTTGAAACATCTTTGGTAGTTTCGTTATGTGGCATGTTATGACGATCGCAATGGACATTAGTTATTTCCAAGCCAAAAACACACGTCCACACAAGTTTACCGGTTCTACCCTCTGTGCATTGATACACGTATGTTGAGTAAGTCTCCATGTAGTAAGTCATTTTGGTTAAATTTCAAATTCAAACTTTAAAATGTATTGGTTCACACAGCCTGTCTGATTGGGTGTGTGAACTGAAAGGATGTACCAGTTTTTACTGAAGTGATGTATTGACATATACATATATATATATATATAATAGTAGTGTTTTTATATAGTTTTTAATAATAATAATAATTAATAATAAAATAAATACAATTTTACTTCTGATGCTTGACTGCACAGTCAGCTGACATGGGTAGAAAACTATATTATACTACTATAATTCTATGTTTACATTTTTGTGATGCTTGTTGGTAAGTATTAGAACCCTGTAGATGTAATGTGGGAAACACAGGATATGATAAAATTGCAGTTTATTTATGTTTATGTACTATAGACATAACGTCTGTTAATATTCTGCAGGAGGGCACCTCAAAGTTCGCCACTTTGGAAATCAACCCTAAAAGAGCTCAGAGGAGACACCAGCAGCAGAGAGACCTGGTGAGTCCACAAGCAAAAATAACACAGAGACTTTATGTTTCTACTCTACATTCTACTTAATCAGATCTCTGCATTACATAAGTACACTCACATGAGGGTACTAATGTATACATAAGTACTCACCTACCACCTGGTGGTACCACCTGGTGGTAGGTGAGAGCTCTGCAGTTCATACAGTCAGGAGAAAGAGATCAAAACATACCTACACAGTAAAACTGTTCGAAAGACGATGTTTTTTGTTTCGAAAGTCATTTTCTTTCTCCATCTCCACGTTGGCCTCTACTCATGGCCCCTGTGTTCTTCTGTGGTCAGGGAGTGATGCAGGGGACAATCCCCTACCTCGGCACTTTTTTAACGGACCTAGTGATGATGGACACTGCTATGAAGGATTACACCGAGGTCTGTGTTTTTGTCTTGAGCTAGTCAGTATTTTATTTGGGTTTTTTTTTTTTACATTATTGGAAATGGATTTTTTTTTTTTAATTTTAACCCTCATATATTTTTTTTATCTCCTTTTCAGGGTGGTCTGATCAACTTTGAGAAAAGAAGAAAGGTGAATTTATTGATTTTATATATTTAGCTGAAAAAGTTATTGGAAAAAAAAACAGGGAGACGTCTATGCTTTTATGATATAAGGTATACTTAGCAGTTTTTCTATTTAAGAAAACTAAAATAAAAAAAATTGCATCGATTCTTAGACAAGCAAGTCAATTATCTCTCATGAACTTCTGGAAGTGCGTGGCAATGCTTATATTCGTAAAGGCCTTGCCCTCTGCTGGTATCGTATTTATTTCCTAGTGTGCTGTGTTCAGGATATTTTGTTGGTCAGATCTGGTCAAACCTAAGGCAGTAATGTTCCGCCTCCAGCCAAAAACAGCGGAGATGATAGTATGGAAGTATATTTAACTGTGGTCTAGACCTGTGTTTTTCATTCACAGCAATTTGTAGACATTTGCTGTGCAGGCAATGTGAACGTCTCGGCAATCGTGTCCTGCTTATTTGACTTAGCTACTATCACAGCCTCTGGCCAGCTGGTCTCCAGCACTTTCTCTGACATGTGCTCTGGTCGGTTGTGTTGAATATTCATTCGTAAAAGATAGTCTGTAAACTTGGCTAGCCGTGATTTGTTGCCAGGTGTCTTTAAACATCGCTTGGTGTCATTGCTTGGTTTGACATATTCATACCATGTACGAGGCACATTAGGAGAGGACATGATAGATTAGTAAAGATTAAACTGTCTGACAGGTAGCTGTCATTGTTCTGCCTACCTTTATGCTAAGCTACCACTTGGTAATTACGGTGATGGCTCAGATTAGATTTTTGTGTATGTTTGTCTCTTTGCCTCTCATAACAGTTGCATAATCTCATGCACTGAGCATAACAGAAAACTGACGTTGTTACATGTGCAATGTGGCATTTTTGATGATGTATAAAACAGGTCATTGTACAGGTCATAAGTTTCAAAAAACCCTTCTTTTACGAATTTTAATCAATTCCATTGATGTCAGCATCATCAGAGTAGTTATTGATGGAACCCCTGACCAGGCCAAATAGCAGGAAAACCTTTTGGCCTTATTAGGGGCTAAGGTTGCATTTTAACGTTCACAAACAGCAACTCACACACGTTTGCTTTAAAGAAAGAGCCAAGTGACTTACTGAAATGATCATTCAGCTCAAAACAATTAAATTACAATCTAAATTGCACAAAATGCTAATCTCTTTTTATTTCCATTGCTTGTTCTGTTCTCTACCTGCAGGAGTTTGAGGTGATCGCACAGATCAAACTGCTCCAGTTGGCCTCCAACAACTACAGTTTCACTCAGGACAGCCACTTCAGAGAGTGGTTTGCATGTGTGGAGAAGCTCAGCGAGGCAGAGAGGTTCGTCAAACACTCGTTCTTTATCTGAAGTTGCACTTTGTACAAAAGCTTTAGTTGCTACTTAAGTATTCTTGTTCATTTTAATGCTAGAACTGTTTCAAATCACAGTAATTGATTGAAATATATATATATAAAAAAGCCTTTCTATTCATATTATAGTGTCAATTACAGTTAAGTTTTTTATTTCTGTTTTAGTCATTCAGTGTCTATGCACTTATGTTTGTAGAATTGGTAATGACAGCATGAGTAGATGATGTCATCCATCCTTCTGTTGGTTTCAATTTCAATAGTCTGGAATCCTGATCAATGCTAGAAGTTTTAATCTCCTTTAGTTCACATGTTTATGTGTTTATGTGTTTTCCTGTCAAACGAAAACAAAAGAGAACTTTGACTGGTACATTCATACTAATAAATAAGCAAAGGAGTAAAGATGCACCGGGCAGGTTTTTTGATCATAGAAATATCAATCAAAATAACTGATACCTACTCATTTGGACAAACCTGACATTCTCTCTATCCAAATTTAATTTAAATAATGGACACGTGTCACAAGTTGATAAGTTTGTCGTTAATGAAGTGATTACTCAGGATTTAGGGTTAACTGACGTATCGGTGCAGGATCTTTGTCTACTGAATTGACCGACTGCTGTATTCCTGTCTTATTCATGATATGTATTCAGATCAACATTGCATCATCTGTCCTGACTTCCTGTTCCTGCAGCTATAATCTGTCCTGTGAGATCGAGCCTCTGTCGGAGTCGGCAAGTAACACACTCAGAGCCAAGAAGAACGGTGGGATCATGAAACGGTGGAGCGAGTAAGTGACAGTGGTGATAAAAAGCAGGGTTTACATTATGAAGCTGAGAGAGAGAAGGACAATTAAAAACACTTCATAGCTGTGTTGCCAATCCTATTATTATTGTAACATCCTGCTACTAGTCCATGATGGTCTGTCTCTGGTATTGCAACTTTTAAAAAATACTTTTGGTTTGTCTCCAGCCGGCAGTTGACTGAGGCAGGTTGCAGCAGCGCCCCGGGTTCTCATTCCAAGTCTTTCGACCACTCGCACTATAGACCTTGCCAAGGCGGCGGAGGGGACAGCGGCGATGCCCTCAGTGTCACGTCAGTCAGCTCCAGTGGTTCAGACCTGGAGGATGTGAATGCCAGCTTCCTGTCGGATTCGCCAGAGGGACATGAGAGAAAAGTAAGAACAAGGGTTGGAAACATTCACTCGGGACATCGCTTCTGATATCCACATAAACGTCACATCATCTGGGCTGTTATTGCAGCTGCTGAATCAACCAGCTAAAGGAATACTGCCCAAATGAACGTGCACCGGTGTAGCTGTCTGTTTAACGATATCTATTTCCTTCACTCTCTCTAGACGTCGACTCCTTCAGTGAAATTTACCGTCTCTGCTTTGGGGAGGGAAGCGCCGCCAGCAGATACAACATCAACGGTACACCAGAAAGCTTGGAATCAAAACGTAGAGATCCTTTTTTTTCTTTTAATAACAGTTTAGATGCCAATTCTTTGACTTGTAAATTGAAATGGACTGTACTTAACGTACCATTTTTCTAGTCTGCTCGACCACGCTTTACACTGTTGGCCATCATTCAACCATTCACACAAACATTCACACAGTGATGATATAGAGGCTGCCATGCAGGGCGCCGCCTGCTCATCAGGAGCAGTAACCATTCACACACCAATTGAACAGCCATTGGGAGCAACTTAGGGGTTCAGTATCTTGCTCCTGGACACTTTGACTTGTGGACCACAGTAGCCAGAGATTGAACCACAGACTTTCAGAAAAGTGGACATCCGCTCTACAAACTGATCCAACATCGCCTCACTTGTTTTGATCGGAATCTTTCACTATTTTGTAACATTTTTCACCCTAAATGACAAATGTAATTAAGAGGTACCACCCAATAGTTTAATGTTTAACTTTCAAAAATAGGGAGGGTTCATTAAAGAATGGTAAAAAAAAAAAAAAAATGCAACTCAATCTTTTTCCTTAAACCCAAAACGCAACTGACAGATTAGCTGAAAATACAAAAAACTCAACTTCAGCCTACGGTCATGTAGATCTTCATTCTCACGCCTCCTCTCCTTTCCTCCTGTGCAGTTCTGGGAGTGTACATCTCTGTCATCTCTGGACACGTCCGGAACGGGCTCCAGCTCCGGTTCGGCGTCTGGCTCCAGCAGTGCATCCTCTTCCTCAGTCTCCTGCTCCACCCCGCTGTCAGCCTCCCGCTCACACAAACGCTCTGTGTCAGCGGTGTCGAACTATTCGACTCTGTCACTGCCGCTTTACAACCAGCAGGTCGATGACTGCTGCATCATCAGGGTCAGCCTGGATGTAGAGAATGGCAACTTGTACAAAAGCATCTTGGTGAGTTTATGTTGTTTAAGAACATTATCTTTTAACCGATGAGCCCAACATATCACAATCTTTATGTTTTAAGCTCACAAACTACTCATGTTTAACAACTTAAATAATAATTGATAATGTTTGCTCTGGCCCGCCGCTGCTTTGTCGAGGGTAAAGAAGAACGGCCACTAAGAGAATGACCATCATTATGGCATTCAGTGCACTCTCTCTCTCTCTTTAAAAATGGTTTATGACAAAGATACAAGGCTTTTACGTTTGCTCTGTGACTCAGGTGACAAGTCAAGACAAGACTCCCGCTGTCATCAGGAAAGCCATGATAAAACACAACCTGGAGAGGGAGAAGACGGAAGAATATGAGCTGATGCAGAAAATCTCTGAGGATAAAGGTAAACGAATTAAAAGACACATAATCTGATGACTCAAGAATTTTTAATATGACATAAAACATCCGAGACGTAAACGGATCATATGTATCTTTCATTTTAAATATCCCTGATTTTGAATTGTCAAATTGTCGTTTGTAAAAACAACATAGAATATTGTCAGGTTGTGGATATTATTAAAGCTGTCTCAGTCGGGAATCTCACTCTGAAACCAAACATGTTTTACAGTTTCATATACCAACTGAACCTAAGGAATAACTTAAGTTGGACCCAATGCCAACAAAATTTAAAACAAGTTCAATTGCAGTGTTTCTTATGGAGCAAAAAGAAATCCATCTGTAAATATGTACCCTCACTTTAGAACTCCGTGTTCACGGTTTATATACTGCGCACACAGTTTATGAACCCGTGCCCTCGAATTTAAAATCCACGCGCACCGATTTTGAATTATTAAACCAATTGCAAATGATTAACTGATTTGAGTAATTTTTGAGATGAAAATTTTCATTTTCCTGATTCCGGTTCCTCAAATGTGAATATTTTCTTATTTCTTCAGTCCTCTACAAGAGTAAACTAAATTTCATTGGGTTCTGAACTGTTGATAAGGAAAACAGAACATTTGAGGACGTTACCTTTGGCTTTGGGAAATTTTGATCAGCATTTTCACTATTTTCTTTCAATTTTTGGACTAAGATTAATCAATAATGAAAACAACTGTCAGTTGCAGCTCTAAAAGCAATACATGCAATTTTATTGTGAATGGACTGATTATGTATATGAGATTTCTTTTTACACAGTAGGAGTTCATAACGTTCATATAAGTGTGTGAACATTCACTGGCGAGTGCGCCTTCTGGAAAAACTTTTTATTTTGTTGATAGTTTCTGATCCGTGTGCGCGGATTGCAAGTCCGAGGGGCATGGCTTCTTGATACAGGATTTCTAAACCGAGTGTACAGATTTACAGTTGGATTTTGCTTTTCTCGACTGACACTAGGAGGCCGCCGTCGTTTCTTGATTTCTCTTTTAAAAAAAGAAAGGAAAAGCTGCGCAATGTTTTTCGATTGTTCTATAAAGTTTTGATAGTATATAGTAGTTATACCATGTATGTAGAGCTCTGGGGTTATAAAGTCATAATCATTTTATTCATGATCTTGTAATGTCTCAGTTAACGTAATCTGTAGATTAAAGGGAATATTCTTATGGGTTTCTCCTCGTCACCACATTGGTGCTAATTCTTGGATCTTTTCTTAACACAAAAGGGTTTACCGGATTTATTTTGACCGACCGACTTCTCTCTTTTTCCCCCTAACACAGAGTTGCGGATCCCGGATAACGCCAATGTTTTCTATGCCATGAACTCCACTGCCAACTATGACTTTGTATTGAAGAAGCGTGGCTTGGCCCGACCGGTGCGGGCCAAGAACGTGGCCAGCTCGACACTGCCTCGCATGAAACAGAAGGGACTGAAAATCGCCAAAGGCATTTTCTGAGAAGAAACGCACCACTTCCTGCCTCTTGTCCAACCATGTAACCCCTTCTGGTCTCCACTCTTCGGAAGAAACATTTGGAGGCACTTAAGTATCTGAGTTTCTGTGTAGAAAAAGTAAGAGATGTAAGAGGAGATGCGATAAATGACCAAGCAACCTTTCTGTGGGGTAGCAGAAAGCAAAGGAGCACCTTAGCACTTATTAAGAGCTGTTGTGTCATCGGGCCTCTCCGAGGACGTTGGCGGTTTGTAGCACGTAACGCCCGGATGTAGGCTCTTACGGTAAAGACTGACAACAAATCGTCCGTGGTAAAACAAAACAACTGTGCCGGTGTCTGGTGCAGCTGCTCGGCGACTGAGCAGGTCAACGTCTCTACCGGTCTCCCCTCGGTCAGAAATTTAATTTGACGTCTGTTGGCTCCTGGAAATTTGGCATTTCCTGGTCCATTGCTTTTTGTTTACATCACAACATCGTTTGTTCACACTTAAAAGATTTTTGTTCCATCTTCTTGCATACAAGAGGATTTTTTGCACCTTCGATAAAGCAATTGTATTCCCTCCAGCCTTCCTCCCTGTATATCACTCTTCATGCACACCCTCTTCTGGCATTAAGAGTACATAAACGAACAAAACGAAGCCCCCCAGCAAGTAACACACGCCTGTAACATCTGGGTGAATGTGTGTCTATTCTTTTCAGGGAACTTTAGTTGTGACTGTATCACCACCTTTACTGTCTCACCCTCCGGTTGCTGATGTCGACAGTATTACTGGTACTGCAGCGCTGAACACTTCTTCTCTCTGCTCTCTGACACTGGGACTCACTTCTGCATTTTGCCACCAGCGAGGCTGATGTGGAGGAACCTGAACCCTGTTGATTTCTGAATGCTGCCATGTTACAAAAAGCAAAAAGGTCAAGCAGTCTGAAAATAGAGACGCGATGTAAAAATCCAGTGGACCCAGCCATTAATCACATGCCAATGTTTTTTTTCTGTTTTTTTTAAATGAATGAGATGTTACCACTTCACCGAGAAGGTTGTGGCAGTCCTACGATAACGAGTCAAGAATCAAGTAAGAAAACCGCGACAAGAACAAGAGAGCTGAAAAATGTATATATCAATTATCACCAACTGTGCAGTATATTGTTTTCAAATGGACTATGTTATTTTTTAATGGACTCTGTGTCAACACTTCTGTTTTTTCGTTTTAATTTGTACTCTTTCTTTATATTTTCTGCTTTCTGCTCTACTATGGTGCTGCTAATTATCCCTAGGAAGAACTACTAGCTGCCCCTTCCCTTTCTTCTTTACCACTGACCGCCATATTGGAAGATAACAGAATCTTCCTCTTACGTGTTTTTACACCAGGGTGAAACCTCTTCTTAAGGATTTAGCAGATCTTCTTTCAAGTCTGCCATACTGCTCCCATCCAATAATATGTATTCAGATTTCAATTATATACTATGAATCCCCACTTTTAAATGAAATATATAATTGCCTTGTTTTCCCCAAATCCTGTAGTAAAGGATTTAATAGACATTTATGATTTATAAAAATGACACATAATGAACTAACAGATTCCACGTTTCAATGACCAATATTCCAAAAAATGTTTATTGACTTCTGTCTTTTAAACAGAAAACTGACCTTTGTTGGGCAAACTGATGAGTTGCATGGGAAGAAGAGACTCTAATCTCTTCCAACATGGCGGATCTTCTAACATATCCATAACCATTTGCAAATGTGCCATGACAAGCTTTTGTATCCAAGCCTGAACCAACTAGTCCCCCTGATTTATCCTGCAGGACATTTTTCTTGCGGTGGCAGTTGTGTTTTTACAAGCCAGCGTTGACAGTTAAGTCTTTCCTCTCTGGGCTCTCTCACATAACGTGTCGAAGAGATGGACTCTAATCATTTCCTGGTCTGGAAAATGATTCAAAATACATCCAAGCTCCTTAAATCAGACTGTAAATTGCCGAGTCTGGTATTTGGATTTGAATGAGGAGCCCAGATGACTGACGATGAACCTGTTCAACTGCGCATGAGGTCATTTCTCTGGGGTGTCTGTCTTTTTTCTCATATAAAGGTACAATTCCACCTACGGCACTTATCACTGCTTTAGAAAAAAACATGTTTGTTGATGTACTTTCCATTTTGTGGTCTGTGTTTCTTTTATCCATATGGATACAAAGCGATGCCACATCGTGGAGATATTTCTAATGTTTAAAGGGCTTTTATTTTTAAAGTCCATGTTTGCACACAGCACTAAAACAGCTAAATTACATATTTTGTTCACTGACAGCTTATCCCCAACCTCCACAGTTACTGGACCCCCTCAAGCTTTTCCATCATGCAAGCACATGTACAGGTCACTTTCACTTTATTTGCTCTTAAGATTTGTTAGTTGTTAACACGCCAACTTTCTTGAATTTAATAAGAAACTGGACGGAGCCACTGATGTTAAAAACGTTGATAGAATCCAGACTGACTTGCCAACTGAGTGGCATAATACTACACAACTTAATGATGTTTGTTAATGATGGACTCCTCAGACTTGAAAGGAACACTCATTTACCACTTTACATTGCACGCAAGTCAGATGGATATATATATATTTTTTGCAGTTTGTTTAAGACCAGAAAAATAGAACTGTTTTTGGTATATTGGTTTTAGGAAAGGCTCAGACTTTAAACTTTTCCAGTGCAGAGTATTACTGTCACTGGAGCTCTGTGATCACCACTCCAACATGTGGAGAAATGTGAAGCTTGACACTGCCAGGTTGAGGTTAGCACGCTATGATTGGCCAGTTGCTGTTCAGCGGAGGGGTTGAGTAAAGAGCCCATTTGATCGACAGCATAACTTCCACACCCCGTCTCTGAGTCCTTGTATGCACACTAGTGAATGATTACATACATGTCTGTGGTTGGAGTTTTCCTGGATGGTTTGTCACTTCCATCAAAACACTATCTCCGCTTGGACTGCACTACGATCATGACCATGTGTTGCCTTTTTTTTTTGTTATTTACATCAACGTGACGTTTATAATATTATTAATTATCTAATGAAGCGACCCCACTCTCAAAGCAAAACAAAACAAAAACTGAAAAAGCAATATGGTGCGGAACGGGAGGAGGCATGTTGTCCAGCCGTTGTGGATGTTGTTTATGACACTTTTGCGTGAAATCCCTCGCTGGGGAACACTGTGACCTTTGACCCTTTCACTCCGACCTCTCTGCCTGTTAATCGGCCTGTCAAGTCGAGCACTGTGAACTAAAAGAACTTACGTCTCGTTCCCCCTTGACTTGACCCTACATGTGCCAAAAAATAACAACGAAAAGAGTAATGGTTGCTTTTAAAGACGAGTCCGCTGCCTTTCACAGTGAAAAAAAAAAAAAATCTAGTTTGTGTGTTTACTATTGTTGCATTTTTCTGGAAAACAAAATAGGGTGAGAATACAATGATGTCCGGACCCATTTCCCTGTGGAGAATTAAACCTTTGTCCAAGGAACTTGAAGCAAAGATGTTTTTGTAGCTGCAGATGAAGCTGTCGCAGAAATCATACTTCTTTTAATCTACCCCTCATGTTTTGATATCTTAAAGGATGAAACAGTTGGAGTTTCCGTAACATCGAAACCAACTGCTTTATTCCAACCAAACACTATACCTGTAAAGACTAATGCTTTTAATAACGGTGTTTTGGGTTCAGAACTTTCTTAAAATAGGGAGTATAACAGTGTGAAGGGTTTTTGATTCTGAACACAGGTAAAAAAAATAATACGTGATCAAATATTGCTGTATATTTTTCGCTAATTTCGTTATCAACATGTTGACATATTTTTGCTTTTTTTTTTTTGGCCAGGTTTCAGGGATTAAACCACTTGAAAAGCACCTGCGGTGAATACAGTGTTCAAAACAGTCAGTGCTGCCTAGTGCCTTTATTCCTCTGTTAATATTTAGACATTTTACTTTTATTGTTATATTACAGTTCTTCCTCTTTTCATTCATCCAAGTTTCTGAAAACAAAGTATTTTCATTTTCTCTTACTTAAAGTCACAAATTTCAATGTTTAAGGCCATGTGTCAATACTTTCTGCCTTTAACTTCACTTAAACTTTAACTCTTAAAATGGCTCATAAATATATAGCATAATTTAAAAAGAATAATAATCATTTCCTGAAACTGCATATCAATTTTGTAAACATACTTTGAAAGCTACTTCTTTGTTTTTTCTCTGTAGTGTTTGGTTGGAACAAAAATCCTCCTTTGATTTAAAAAAAGGTGATGTCTTTTCTGTGATCCTGTGTAAAGACAAAGTGTCTGCAGCAGCTCCAGCTTACATTTCAGTATGCTTGTGTACTCTGAGAACCTAGACGTTGTGAATACGAGTGGAATTTAAACTGAATTTCCTGACCCAGTGAGCATTTTCTGTGCTGATGAGGTTGATGTTGGATTGGTTGGTCTGTGTGTCGTTGTAGCCTGTGTTGAAAATGATGTACTGTTTGTGATTTAACCTGATCCTGTTTGAACAAAAATGCTGCGTTTACAAAGAAAAAAAAAATTGAAGACTGGAAACCAGCTGAGGTGGTGTGTATGTGTGTGTGTGTGTGTGTGTGTGTTTCTTTTTCTTTTTTCTTTCCTGTTTTAGTTTTTGTTCCCCTGATTTGTGCTTGGGTGCCATTTTCCATTTTAACATAACGATTCACAACTTTTTCTAACTGCAGTCTCTCGTTGTTATACTCGTACGACACATCCTTAAAACATAAAACCCACATAGAATACAAAACCGTCCTCCATTATCTCACTGTTTATTTATTGATATGTATATATGGATTTTGTTTGCATTGTACATTCTCTCCTTTCTTGGTTATAGATTAATATATTCATGTATATACGAATAAACATGTTTATAAAAGTAATTAGACTTTTCTTTTACTATTACCTCCTTTACATAAAAGATTAAGGAACTGAAATCTGAATATATTTCACATATTTTTGCATTAATGTTGATTTTTTTTTTGCTTACTGTGTACGGAAGTATACCATTCTATGTGCTAGGAAGATAAGTAATATCTTAATTCCACCAGGTGTAATTTGATGCTCCAGATATTCGATATACAATGACTTAAACTGTAGAAGAACTGTAGTAATATAGCTCACTTCACAACACGAGCCACCATTCACAAGTCCACACCCTGCTAGGAGGGATTACTCATCAGTGGTGATAAACAGAACCACAGGAACAACAATAGGTCCAGTTTCTCCTCCTCAGCCACAGTAACTCCATGAATAATCATTTGAACATATTTTAGATGATTCGTATTTCCATAGTAAATCTCATCTACAATTGCACAGTAAATATTACTTTTGGTATAGTGTTCACAGTATTAAAGTACATTCCATGATCCAGATAGTTTGTGTTGCATGTCATCTTCCATCTCTCTCCACTACAATCAAATGGGGTGTGAAAATAATAAAATGCCATAAATGTCCTTCTTCAATTCTGACAGGGTAACAGTGACGAATGAGCTTAAAAGAAATACCCTTAACTTTATGTAACAAATATCGACTGAGTAAGAGACCATATATTTCCCCCCAATATACAGTATGTCCTGAACAAACTTTTTCCAAGTTGCTCTTACATATGGGACAGCTTGGAATCATGCATGAAGCTTATTTAATTTTTTTTCTAGAACGTTGGTGTAAAACATAATTTTCCTACAGGTGTCTCAAGTGGATCAAACAAAGGTGTCACGCCAAGTGGAAATGTTTAACCCATATAGAGCATGACTAGACCAGATGGAATGGCATCGAAAACAATGGCAAATTGTTTAGGGCTCACAAGGATCTTATGTATAATGGCAAATAAATTCTTGGTAATCAAAATATTTCCTTCTTATTGAAAAGCTGACCCAACAGTAAAACCCCATTCCTGAACTAATTGTAAAAGAAAGTTATTTTTGTAACATACATCCCTGCTGTCCCATATTAAATACCCGTTTAGAGAAAAAAATATGCTCGTAAATAACGGACCATGCTAAAAGTATACATTTTTACAATTACAGAGTAGACCAAACTTCAGATCAACCAAATAAGAGAAAATATGGTGAGATGCAAAATTCCAGACAAATGTAGGGGCTCTTTAAATTAACTCTAAATGAATATTTCAGTGTCCTGTAATCAAGAAAATTGAGGCAAACACTATTATATTTATAAAGACAGACTTTTTAATCAGATGAAATAATCAGATGAAACATAGTTTACTGTTTATCACAAACTACTTTGGGTGAAAGTTACCAAGGATATTTGTTTGGAAACCATTGAAAATGTTTATATAGTCACAAAAAGTAACCCCTGTTGTGTTTAAGATTTTATTTGTTTACAAAGGACATTATCTCAAACTACACCTGACAATTTCACAATATTCCAAGATCAATGTCTCAATACATAAAAGAACAACTAACAAAAACAATAACATTAACGTTCATTGGTCTATCAGATGTGTTTTCGCCTGATAACAACCAATCACCCCTGACAACATGTGAAATTTCTGCAGTGGCATGGTAGCCCGAAAAGTTGTCCGACCAGACCCTGCATCCCATAAACTGCAAGATTAGGTTCTTTATCTGTACACACCAGTGAAAATCAAAAAATCCATGTATGTTTTGATGTCTGTCTGGGTTACCTCCTTCCAATTGTCTTTGTAAATCCGTATCCCCTCCAAGTTGGTCATGTTTACCACCATGGCTTCGATGGACAGTTCAAAGCAGGACTTGACGTCATCAGTCCGGGATACGGCATATTTCATGAATTCGTGCGCGTGTGTCCGTCTGACAAATGAGGATGTACCTGAGCTCAGTTTTTTTTTACACTAATTGTAGTGTCCCCCATTCATTTCTAATGACCGGTCAAATTTGATCGGGACACCAATGGTGTACAAAAGTTGAATAAAACACACAAAATTGTATGTAAATAAATACAATTTTTTGTTTTGTGTTGAGATCCTCTTTATGGACAAAGTCATGGAATCGTAGGTCATACTGATCAAATTAACTTCATTTTTCAGAGATAAAACTTTTAAATAGGTCAAATTTGACCGGAACACAACATTAGGGTTAAAATTGTAACTTTTGTTATTCTAAATGACATTATAAAGCATCTGATCAATCGCTTTAATAACTCATATGTTAACATCTGGCTTATCATTCTTTATTGACAAATTTGATCGGCGAATCGAATGGCGAATTGATGAAACGCCATCTCTCAGCGACAGACACCGTTGGCGCTTCTCAGTTGCGCATGCGTAGTCGGATATAGCATTGTTATTTTATTTCAGTATGGCGCTCAGCAAAACGTTTGGACAAAAACCGGTCAAATTTCAGCTTGAAGAGGATGGAGACTTTTATATGATAGGATCCGAGGTCTGTACTTTACTTCTTTGACAAAATCTTACATTAATTATTTCATTATTTTTACAAGAACGCATCGTTTATCCCGGCAGTCGCTCCGCTAGCACGTAGCTAGCTTCCCTTGCTAGCAGAGTGACCCAAGATTCATTCATTTATTTTGGGTTTATTGTGAATTAAACAAAGGAAAGCCTAGAGTATAAAACGCCTGTATAGATAAATGGATTTAACCGAATCAGGTTTGACGTGAAAACAGTTGTCATTCTCCAGAGGTTCATATGGTTTTCCTAGTCTGAGATGGATAACGTTAAACAATTTGCCGGCTAACATTTTTTGTTTATATGGGGCTTATGTTAAATGGTTTATTAGCATGCAGCATCATGATCCTGTCAAATCATGTCCAGTTAGATTGATAGAATAACAGAAACCTCTCACCAAATATTCCTTAGTTAGTTTCTCCTATTCGTTCGATGCTGTATGTATACGAGGTTCATAATGACCCCATGTTGTTAATGTGTGTCACGAAATCTCTGTAGCAGTTACGATCAGATGTGTCCTTACCTTGTCTACATATTTGCCTTATTTAGCTGCTATCACATTAATTTAAGATGACAATTATACAATAGGTCACAGACTTTGTGTTTACATTGCTACATTTATACATTAAACTCAGTTACTTGTTCTGTGCTGGGTGATAAGCCTGCACATTAATGGAAAAAATATACACCATTATGCTATATTCTAAATCTAATCTAGAAAATTTAATTATGCCCTCTTGTGTCGTTGTGGGCAAGATTGTGGCGTTGCCCTCTTGTGTTCTTGTGTCTCTTCATAATATCAATTTGTTTTCCTCAACTTAAACGACCAGTGACATTTAACTTGGAATATTTTTGACAGTAACTCCATTTGACAAATATAGTATCTGTAGTTAGCCTTAATATAGAAAACATTGTTTACTATGTGTGCTAAAAAGGTTATCACATACAAGACTTATCTTTTACTGAAAACGTATATTGCTTCCAAATTAATGGGTATTGGCTCACCCAAATTACTACAAATGGTATTGGCTCTGAAAAAATAGGTAGGTAGATAATTAAATAGGTAAATCATTATTGTCTGTCCCATCAATGACAGAAAGGTCCGCACAATACACAATTTACACCCAAAGCACATTTAAAAAACATTAAAAACAGATGGTACTGAAACTTTAGAGAGACTGTTTAAAAAACAACAACAATTGTTAAAAACACAATCATATTGATATATTCCTTGTAGACAAAATTATGAGAATGGAACTGAAATGACTGTTGTGATTATTTTATGAGCACAGTAAAAACAAAGACCTGCCTTCATGATTTCTGAATCTCTTCTCCTTCCTTTGTATGTGTGTTCAGGTGGGAAACTACCTGCGTATGTTCAGAGGCTCTTTGTACAAACGATACCCATCATTATGGAGAAAACTGGCATCAGTAGAAGAGCGAAAAAAAATAGTGGAGTCATCACATGGTCAGTAAAACACGTCTATAGTTTGGTGGAGTTGTGCCAATTGTTGAATGCTCATCATCATTTTCCTCTATTATGAGAGGCAATGTCACAAATAGAGCTTTAAGATTTAAAATAATGTAAACATGGCGTGTAATACCACATGCTGGTAGACTTGGTTTGTCTTCAGACAGAGGATGACATAAGCTTTTTATTTGATAGAGGAAAGGAAATAGAGAGATGAAAATAATAATTTTACTAAAATGAAGGTAGCTTCAATTGCCTTTCAACTAATTCCCACTTTCATTGCAATAGTTGCTGTTGCTCTATTTGACTTGCTGTTGTTGTCTATCAGATCACGGGTACACTCAGCTGGCCACCAGTGTTACCCTGCTAAAGGCTTCAGAGGTTGAGGAGATCCTTGATGGGAATGATGAGAAGTACAAAGCTGTCTCCATAAGCACTGAGCCCCCCGCCTACCTCAGGTACCTCCTCTACAGAAAACTTCTCAGAAACATTGCACAGGCTAAAGGAAATGCTTTCAGGAAAGAGTCTGTAAAGTGTTTTACCATTTAGATAAATTTGCATTGAAAATAAGTTGTTCTTGGGTTAAACAGGGTTTTTGACGATATTTGATATTTTGTTTGTTTCGTTTAAGTAGGGTTTACGTTTATAGGGCGTCAGTTACATAACTGGGTCGACAGTTTTATAGGCTCTGACTGTCAATTAATGGTCGATATCTGACACCCTAGAATAATAAGTCTGTGTGTGTGAATGGAATGCAGGCCCCAAAAATGTTGACAAGGTTAATTAGGAAGCTGTCCATCGGATTAAAATACGACTCGTAATACAAATATACTGCTTTGGTGAGATTAAAAATGTTTTTCACGTCTGTTTAGTCTGATTTCCACCTAACGATATGTCTTATCGTGTTGTCAGGGAACAAAAGGCAAAGAGGAGCAGTCAGTGGGTTCCCACACTGCCGAACAGCTCTCACCATCTGGACGCAGTGCCTTGCTCTACGACCATCAACCGCAGCCGACTGGGCCGTGACAAGAAGAGGACGTTCCCACTGTGGTGAGCACCGGTGTCTTTCACAAGGACAGGGATTTTTTTGATGTGTAACTGATGGAACCCAAGTTAGAAAGGCCGCACAATAAAATGATCTCAATTAAGGATGAGGGCAAACTTGTGTGAGAATTGGATGTTTTACCCGAAGACTGATCAAACACCCTAAAACACACCAGAAGTAAATACAACATCACTCAGTTTGTTGGGGAGTAGATTCCCCAGATGAGATTATATAACAGATTTTAAGAAATATAATTCTTGAGTCAGCAAAGACAATGTTTGTGTTCCACGAGTGCAACAGCAGGGAGATGGGAGATGGTAGGATCAATTTATTCAACTCTAGTTGAACAAGCTGACCACATTTTGAAATGTGATGTTTTTGGCCATTCTATCTCCAACCATGCTGTCTTAATCCACACCTGGTTTGTGTAACGGCGATACTTGATGCATAAGTGCTGATTTTGATCTTGTAATATCGTACAAAACCAAGGAAATTGTTGACAGAAAAAGTTACATGATCCCTGAAAGATGGCATTATTCCGTACTCCCCGAAACGGAAAACCTGGCAAACCATTTTCCTTACCTGAAAATGCACTACTCACAACATTATTTTAATGAATAACATTTATTCTCTTTAAAAGGAAAAAAAAAAATTGTTTATTACAGACTACATAACAAGCCAAGCAATGGTTGCAAAGGAAAACATTTATTTTAGGTTATTCCATTTTTTTCTTTGACAAAATATTGAAATATTCTAATTCTAAAGTTGAACTATAAATCCTCTAGTTTCTTTAGGGTTCAGTGTATATATATATATTTATGTATATATATGTATATATGTATATATATATATATATATATATGTATATATGTATATGTATATATATCAGTGTGGAAATTTCTGTTCAAATTTTAAGCCCTGTGAGAACATTTATTCTGTTAATTACTCATTGTAACTTTTGAATTTTCTGACGATCACATTTTCAACTTTGGATTCTGGACATAACAGCTATCATGGTGATGATTCTCATAGAGTGGGTTGCAATGTATAATTGTAGCTCTCGTCTGTTTTTGCCCAGTTTTGACGACCACGATCCAGCAGTTATCCATGAGAATGCCACTCAGTCTGAAGTTCTGGTTCCAATTCGCCTGGACATGGAGATCGAAGGACAGAAGCTCCGAGACGCTTTCACCTGGAATATGAACGGTAACATCCAATCAGTACTTTCCTTGAGCTATGGAAAATGTGACAACAAATCTAAGATTCCAAACTCTTACAAGAAAAATTTCACCCTTCTTTGAAAATTTCAGAGAAGCTCATGACCCCTGAGATGTTCGCCGAGATCCTTTGTGATGACCTGGACCTCAGTCCGCTGGCCTTCGTTCCTGCCATCGCCTCCGCTATCCGACAGCAGATAGAGTCTTATCCGACCGACAGCATTCTGGAGGACCAGGCAGACCAGCGGGTCATCATCAAGGTGAGACTCCAAAAGCTCACACAAGCTATTTTTGAAATTCAATAAGTTCATGCTAGCGTCTTCCAGTTTGATACTGCAGATAATGGAATCGTCGACCATTGCTTCTCCTTGAATTTATTTTCTAGCTGAATATCCATGTTGGAAACATCTCTCTGGTGGACCAGTTTGAGTGGGATATGTCTGAGAGGGAGAACTCTCCAGAGAAGTTTGCTCTGAAGCTTTGCTCTGAACTCGGCCTGGGCGGAGAGTTTGTGACTACCATTTCCTACAGTATCCGCGGTCAGCTGAGCTGGCACCAGAGGACATATGCCTTCAGGTACTTCTTTTCCTTCATCTTTCGGCTGTTTCCTTTCTGCCTTGCCAAAGCAAATCACCTGTTTCCATCTATAGGCCGGTATCCTAATAGTTAACTGCACTGAAAGTACTTGACTTAACTTTTGAAAGCGGGTTCCAGAGTGTAATACTTTGAAAGTGCCTTTGTTTCCGTTGTTTGTAAACTGGCAAAACGCAATACCTGTGAAAACAGATATTACTGCCCCTCCTCGCTCATGTTTGTCAGGATTTCAGCCTTATAGTCACGTCCAGACAACAATTTTATTGGAATCTCTTGTTTTGTTTGTGCTTTCAGACACTGCAGAGTTTATCATGTTCCTTTAGGACACTGTAGACTTGTTACATGATTACTGTGACGTCTAGACTTCCTGTTCAGTCCTTTTAAGTGATGTTATTGAGAGGTTACGCCGCCAATCACTGGCCTGATATATTCACTACAGCGTTAACGGTTGTTTTTGTTAATCCATGTTTACTAGAAATTTTTTCCACATTGTCGTATAACGTGGAACTATTTCAAACCGAAGAAAGAATTCTGTTTTTGGCTAAAACATTGTACTTAAAAATAAATCTCACATATACGCTTGAAGCTTTAAGATTATCACGTAAGGCTACTACATTTAGAAGTCCATTCTTTGTCTTTGATTGTGACAAGCTTTTTGTACCTGCAAACGGAGTTTCTCTCATAAACTTGCAACGAATTTCCATAAAACTGAATGAATGCATGTTTTCATTCACTGTTAATATTAAGCGTTTTAAGGTTGAAATACCCAGCAATATGTCCTAAATATTCCAGTTTTAGGGCAATTAAACTGCAAACTGAATCGAATGCAAATATTTTCTCAAGTTACATGCTCAAATATAGAAAATAAATAAACATATATATTTCATGTTTTTTGTCTCTATTTTGGTGTTGCAGTGAAAACCCCCTACCCACAGTGGAAATAGCGATTAGAAACACAGGTGATGCTGACCAGTGGTGCCCCCTGCTGGAGACGCTGACAGATGCAGAAATGGAGAAGAAGATCAGAGATCAGGACAGAAACACGAGGTGAGAGCTGGTTTGCTCACTACAGCTCTGGAATAGGGGGCTGTTTCAAGAAGCAGAATTAACTTACCACGAGTTGGTGATTGAGCTCGATCTTGAACAAGCCTGAGATGAGAAACATGTGAAATCCGGTTTCAGGACACCTGATAGGAATCGGTTCAAATTAGAGTTGCTGAACACTGAGTTGAACTTGTGGATTTTCAAAAGCCATCATCAATGGAGCTTAGATACTTGGATTCACCATGGCAACCAGTGAGACGCTGTTGTCGCCGTACTATATGCTGATTACGCAATGAGATTTAATGCGATTTTTAAGCCAAATTATGGCTTAAATAGCACAGGCAGTGTTATCTCACAGTGTCATCTCACAAACTCAGATTATCTCCGGTTTGAGATGCATGGTTGGATAAACTCATTTTGGTAGATCATGGAAGAAAACACAGACATTACGGGACTCTCATTTCCCTCCAGACGTCAGTCTATTAACGCGACAAATGATTAAAGGACAAGTCATGTCTGACAGTTTTACTTTAGGCTAAGGAGGAGGAGGAGTCAGGAACAAGCTCAACCTCCTTCTTTGAACCTGCCAATTAGCAGGTTAGGTTAACGGAATAAGGAACATCTGCAACTGACTCAGAGCTCAACTCTACCCACTTCCTTGAACAGAAAAACCCAGAATTTCTCTCATCTCTGGCTTAACCAACTTGGAGTTTCCGCTAAGCCCTCTTCCTGAATAACCCCCCCTTGTATGTCCTACAAATAGCTTCTTTTTTTTTTCAGCTTATTCTCTAACCCTCCTCATTACTTTTTGCCTGGTGAATAATGTTGATCTCATACAGGCTAATACTTAATATAATACAGCTCTGGAGCTTCCATCACCAGATAAATCAGTCTTTTGGACTCCCTGCTCTTCATAATACAGCAAATTTACAGTGCGAGACTGAACAGAAAACTTCTCAGAAAGTTTGAACAAAATAAAAAAAATTAAATAATCGTTTGTTAGTCATGGTGAAAGACAGTAAGAAGATTGTGATTTGAAGTCTTAATCACCCAGCCCAATAGTACCGAAAGTGTGGAGTCCGTCTAAATTCTCCTTCCTCATACGAGATCAGTTCATCTCACTACTGCTGCCGATGATTGTAATTGTTGACCTCATTCCCGTTTTCTCCACAGGCGAATGAGACGACTGGCGAACACAGCACCTGCCTGGTAGACGAAGCAGCATCGGTTCATCTGTTTGAGGAGATTTACTTGCAATATCAGCAATTATGATGTCGCTCCATCAGGCTCTGAATGACTTTACTGCTCCACCAGGTCTCAATCGGCTGCTCATTGTCATTTTTATTATTGTTAATGTTAATATTATGTTGTATTAACAATAGTTCTGTGGACTTTGGCAAAGTCCCAAGGAGAAAATCAAATGTCCCAACTTCACGTGTTCCTTCAGGAGCCTTAGCTTGGCGGTGATGCTTTTCTCACTTTGACCACTGACTCTCTTTCACCGACCACAGAGGGAGTTAAAACCCCACAACCAGGCTCAAATAATATATTGTTCTGTTGTATTTGTTGTCCTTTTGTACATTTTAATAATTCTTACAAAATAAAAAAACAAGTCCAAAAATCTTGAATTTTCTCCGTGATTATATTGTAAATACTTTTAAAAACTCGTAAAAGTATTTCAGTTATCGCTAAGATCAGGCTAAATGCTGACGCGTTTTTCGGACTAACTGGCTGGCCGGTTTTTGAACTTTTGTTTATTCAATTGTTTTGTGTCAGAGCTGATTATTTGTATTCTTATTTCATTACTGATTTGAAAGGGCGTAATGGTTACATCAATTATTATAATTACAATTACTTGTATCAAGTGTTTATGAGGGAAATTTACTTCGGCTATAGCTTATAACACTAAATTAGTACAAAACTGCCAAAATAAAATCGGAGGATGTTTGTAAAAATAGACTTCTGCCTACCCAAACTTGTAAGCCCCAGCCAATGGGGGCAGATTGCATTACACATGTCATCCATCTAGAGGGAATAGTCGAATAGTCCATTGTTTGGCTCCTAAAGGTGATCATCTCATCAATGGCTTCTCTAATTCATCTATTAAATACATTTTAGCTTATTTGAATTTAGGTAACTTTCATATGACTTTGCTCACATTGACATATGATAAAGATTAAGGTCTATCAACATCATCGCATTGAGTTTTTGTCCACCAACACCAATTGGGTGACAATATATCAGTTTTTTCTGCAGAATTCATAACCATACATCATGACATCATAGTGGGAAGATGTGATGGTGAAATAATGTAAATATTCTCTTATTGAGTTTTCAATATTTTACCCCAGGTGGGGGATGAGACCTTTTTTAATGTAATGGTGTTTATATAGGGGATTCAGAATTGGGGTTTGCGTGTTGAGTTTGTTTGGGTGGCCAAGCGTTTGAGCTTATGAAAATTAATTTGCTGAAATGCAAGACGATGAATATTAAGACATAGATTTTGTTTTAGCTGATATGACCTTCATATCATTTGTTGAAATTCAACAAATATGAGGATTTGTAAGAAAAATTTGGCAGGAACAACAGCACAAAGAATTGGATGTTCTATGGATGATACAGATGTAGAACAGGAGATTACAGGGCTGAGATTAGGATAAACAGGATTAAACTAAATGTTATTTATAATGAGGAAAGGTGAACAGGGAAGTTAAAAGTGGGAGCGAAAATATGTATATGTAGTTATTTTTATGAACTGTATGAAGAGGAAAGAAGGATATTATTAAGAATACAAAGATCTGTCAATTATTTGATGTAAGTGGAATGTTGTAAAAGCCCTCAAAAAAGATATGTATGCAGGTGTCTGATATGTATGAATGACATATGAATGTGACTTTTCCGTAATGAGCAGGAGCTAAGAACATTTATTCAAGTACTGTTTGTACGGACAATTTTGAGGTACTTAAAATTGATTAAATAGATTTGAATGCATTCATACCTCTGTCCTACTACATTTCTGAAGGAAATGCTGTAGAATCTACTCCACTACATTTGTCTTGACAGCTGCAGTTACTTTTCATATTACTATTTTCATACTGTTTCTCTCCATTTTAAATCATCTATCATAAAATGTTTTTATTGTGTATGCATGTTACATCTACAAGATTTACTGTAGATGAGTAGATTCTCCTGTGCTTTGGGTAGAATAAACTCGATGTGGTGAGGCAGCAGAGCCGCAGTGGCACTGGCGACTCCTGATAGGGAAGAGCTGAAAGAAGAATAAGTCTGTAAATCATTGTAGTAAATATTCCAGACCAGAGGGTGGCGGTCATGCACCAATGTGGCTTACTATCGACATACAATGGAAGAAGAAGTCGCTCTACGAACATCGGTGACGTAACGACGCAGAGAGAGTCGAACTACCTCACGTGTAAGTTTTGTTTATAATTTTTTGTTTTGTATAAATGCATGTATCGGAAATCAATTGATTGAATTTTTTACATTTTGTGGACTTGTTGGTAATCGTCTTTACCATCTGAAAAGTGTGTCATTGTTGGTAGTTTATACCGTGCGAGATTACAGACGTTAAATGTAGCATGTTTAGCTAACAGATTACTTATTCTGATGACGACAGTAACGTAAACTGGGTAGTATTAACGGTATAAGAGTAACATACGAACGCTACTCTTCTGGTTATATATCTTTGCATATTAACCTTTCTTAAACTCTTATTATTTTGTTTTTGAAGCTATCGCTGTCGTTATGCGGAGCAGGCAGTCATGACTGGGAAGTCGAGGACCCGTAATCTACAGGTGTTTGACACGGAGCTGAGCGCCGACTCGGTGGAATGGTGTCCCGTTTCATCATGCAACAACATCCTGGCCTGCGGGACGTATGAACTGCTGAAACAGGTGAGATAATACGTCAATGTATCATGGCGCATCATCTGATCAGTATTACGTGTTACCAGTGGTGGACACTGGACATCGACTCAAGTATTGTACAGATGTCCACATAATATGCAGCCATCGTGAGTCGCTACTACTAACCATGACCATTTCCATTTTAAGCTGCTTCATATTTATGCTTCATTACCGGAGTGACAGGATATGTTTGAGGGCAGTATGACAGGAGTGAGCTGTGCTGTAGGAGTGACAGTTGAGTTCGAGGTGGGACTGCATCAAGGATTGGCTCTTAGCGCGCTCAGTTTTGTTATGGTGGTTGACAGGTGGACAGATGAGATCAGACAAGAGTCTTTATAGACTGAGATGTTTTCTTGACTTTGTAGGGGGTTTGTGATCTATATTGAGAGCAGGGAGAAATTGTAAGAAACTGTGGAGAGGTGGAGGTTGGAGAGAAGAGGAATGGAGGCAATACATAATATGTGTGTGAATGAAAGGGAAGCAGGTGTAACTGTGAGGATGCAAGGAGTGGAGGTGAAGAGGTGCAGTAAAGCAATGCAGAGTGTGAAAAAGATGAAGAAGCGAGTGCAGACATGGTGGAGTGGATGGAGAAGTTTGTCAGGAGTTATCTGTGACATAAGGGTAGCAGCTAGAGTGAATGCAAAAGTTTACTTAAGTATAGTGATACCAGCTATACTGTATGGTTTGGGATGGTTTCACTGACCAAAGGTTAGGAGGCAGAGCTGGACGTGGCAAAGTTGATGATATCAAAAGTTTTGGGAATGACAAGGACAGACAGGGTTAGAAATGAGGACATTGGAGGGACAGTCCAGGTTAGATGTCTGACAAAGTAAGAGAGAACAGATTGAGATGGTTTGGACACTTAAAAAGGAGGGATAATGGATATATTGGTCGAAGGATCCTAATGATGGGGCTGCCAGGCAGTACAAAATGGGCAGACCAAATAGGAGGTTTCTAGATGTCGTGAAAAACGTCATGCAGTCTGTTGATGTGAAAGAAGAAGACACAGAGGACAGGGTAAGATGGAAACAGAGGATCTACTGTGGCGACCACTAAGAGGGAAATAGCCGAGACAATAATAAGAATGAGATTTTAAAATGAAATATTTTTACATTCTACTGCATTGCATTTGTCTGCCAGTCTGGTAATCCTAGGTGTTGGAACCTGGCAACTATGAGGACACCACTGTTAATGAATTTTTACCTCAGTTATACCATCATAGAAGATACAATATTTATTCTTTATGTCCAAAATTAATTAAAACACAGAAAGTCAACATTTTTACCTCATAATTCCAATGTGAAGGTTTCTGGTTTCTGTTGATTGACATTTGTCCTTTTCACGTATGTCTTTGAGGAAGGGGAAGGGGATGCTACCCCAGTCCGGACGGGTCGATTATACCTGTTTGAATTTCGGAGAGAGGGATCGATGAGCCCTCCTCTTAATGAGCTTCAGCGCATGGACACGGCCGCCATCTTAGATTTGAAATGGTAAAAAAACCTGTTTAATCAGTCGAGTTAGTTTTTTTGTTTGTTGTCTATTTCCTTCGGTTGATTAATTGACATGTACATCTTAGGTGCCATGTGCCGATTTCAGGACGAGCTGTGCTGGGGTTGGCAGCCGCCACTGGAGAGATACAACTTTACTCTCTGTCAGAGAGTCAGGTGAGAAGTATGGCATCCGAAGCATCTTAGCCAGAGACATTCTATTCTTTCAAGCATTTACATATTAAAGAATTGATGTTACTGACAGAGCAAATGATCTTTGAATATCTATTAAACATGGCGTCAACAACATGCAACATGTAGCGTAGGGGTTTTATTTAGTTTAACCTACTTCATATTCGGTATGTTTTGTGTAACATGAGTCAACCAAATAAATAGTAATTTTTTAAATGCTAGTTGTGCTTGCAACTAACACACTCTTATTTAAACAGCAATAATCTGACTTATGGAAAGGTATTTAACTCAGGAGGAGCAGGACTGTTCCATGTCCTAATGTGTTATAAGTCTACTGATGCATGCAGATCGCAGTATGTAGATTATTACTCTGATTAAAATTGGAAATCGGACTGGTTGTAGCACATTATTAATGAGTCAAATATGTACGCCAAAGTTTTTATTCTGCTCTACCTGTTAATAGCTGTTGATGTTGTCTTTCGCACTCATGGATGTGTTTATCCAGTAGGAAGGAGGCGGCAGTCTGCAGACTCTAAGCGGTTTGGAAGTGGGACCAGAGCGGCTGGCTCTGTCCTTAGACTGGTCCACTGGAAGAATGAACAGGTAAATCTCGGTCAAAAGCCAGAACACCTGCTGCTGCAGTTTATATATAACAGTTTATGAACAATAGACACTGTCCTATGTTGCCAGATTCACCTTTTTATTTAACTTCGTAGGAGAACTTGGCTGCATTTGAGATCATTTGGGCCCCTTTGACAAACAAAATGTTTGCTTAAACTCCAAACATTTTGCCTCTCTTTCAAATGTGATTGACCGGACTCTACGTGTGGGAGCTCGGCCGCACACGCAATGGCGGAAAGCCAATATTTTCACCAATTCATACATTTCAACTCTCAGGGAGCATTTGCAAGTTGTATAGATGTTCTACGGTTCAGAATGCCTAGGAATTCAACAGACTTGTAATAGGAAATAAATAATAGAGTTATTGCCCACGTTTCCAAAGAATTAAAAGTTTGGTAACCACGTTATTCAAGATAGTCTAGAGTCTGGACAGTCAATCATAACCTCTCGAGTCTAGTTATGATTAACAGTCGATTCACACGTAGTCAAATGGGGTTCATTTCTCAAGGTTGTGTTTCAAATGAATTTTTAATCCTTTTAGGGCATATATTTTCTTTGGTGTGTGCTATAAACTACTCATCAGTGAAGGTGCTTTGAAAATGTATAACATTAATCTATTATAATATAGTCAATCTAATGTCCGATCAATCTCAACATTGCACGCGCGAGGGGAACGAAGGCTAGCCCGTTTTGTCTGATGCCGCAGGAGAGCTACTGTGGCACTTAGTGCTGAAGAAGTTAACGCAGGCTGTGATAGAAAGGTGTCAGAACACGCAGTGATGTCACAGAGATATTTTTATGGCTAAAGAAAGGCCTGAATAATATTAAGCAGGTGGTTTCAATGTTATGGTTATCCGTTTATGTTTAATAACTTGATATGGCAGTAATGTTATAAATTAAGTAATGCATGTTAAGGACAGTGATGTGAAAACTTGAAGTCAGGTTACACCTATGGTCGTACTATTGTGTTAGTCAATTTATTTTTCCCACGGTGGCAGCTCATTTAAAATGTCCTCTGTCATACGTGTCAGCAGCAGTGATGTGCGGGTGGTGTGCAGTGACTCAGCGGGCTGCATCAGTGTGCTCTCTCTAGCTGAAGGTGCTCTGACGTCTCTGTCTCAGTGGAAAGCCCATGATTTTGAGGCCTGGATCTCCGCTTTCTCCTACTGGGACACACAGCTGGTGTATTCTGGTAACACTCCTTTAAAGTCTGGACCAATCAAATTTGTACGCTTTTTGTCCTCCAATGTGATTGTCATTGAAACTAGAGCAACCAGGAAATAGTCCCAGACCAATCCACAACAATAGCTTTTTAAAAATGTATATGTGAAATTCACATAAAATAGGATTCTTTACATAGTAAGCAAGTAGTACTTACCAAAAGCACTTAGTACTTACTACTTAGTAAGTACTTACTACTTAGTACTTACTTACTTAAACTTGCTTTAGCACTTTGAGATTTAATCCAAATATAATTTATAAATTAAATGTATTATTATTATTATTATTATTATTATTATTATTATTAAAAACCTGATGTGATATGTAAGTGCAGTCGTTCAATTAAGAATCAATAATCGTTTAATGATCTCTGCATTCACATGAAATTCTACACATTCCTTGATAGTCAACTGCATTACACTTATATCCACAAATACCTATAGCTTATTTATTGAGAAATGTATTAAAAACCAAATCCTGGATCCTTAACTGGATCCAGACGCACTGCCTCCTCCTCGCTTTCAAGGATGCTTCCATTCCTTGAACTTAACTTATTAAAAGTAACATTTCTGTATAAAAAGTGCAGCATCCCACGTAAAGATTTGTTGGATGAAATGTATCTGATGTCATAAGCAGACCTGCTGCTCTGCGTCTGCTCAGTCGTCAGCATGAGGTTCTGACGTAGAGACTTCAGTTCAGCATCCAAACCGGGCTGCCTGGGTTATTTGACACAAAGCTAAAAAGTGAGAGTAGTCTAAATCAGCTGAAT
The DNA here is from genome assembly GCA_037951165.1 of Lophius americanus. Lineage (NCBI taxonomy): Eukaryota > Metazoa > Chordata > Actinopteri > Lophiiformes > Lophiidae > Lophius > Lophius americanus. The sequence continues at coordinate 780,158 of JBBDHG010000174.1, forward strand.
TAGCTTAAAATGAGTCGTGAGCAAGTGTTCTGAAGGGTTCACATTCTTGAAAATAATGGTAGATGCATTAAGAAGATTATGAAATGTCCTTGCATTTATGCATAATCAGCATATTTGGTAGATAAGACGGGATAAGACTTATAGGTTCACTCTTCTCTGCGGTTTTCTCTTTGGATGCGTTTGGGTCACGTACCAATAGGTGGAGATGATTGCAAACTAAAAGGCTGGGATCTTAGGGTTGGGCCCTCCTGTCCCACATTTACCAGTAAAGGGTGAGTACTGATGATGTCATAGGCACACATTTGGACTTTTGGTTTAACACACTGATGGTATTGTCTCTGATTTTTTTGAAGGCACTCAATGGGTGTGTGCAGTATTCACAGTAACCCACATCGGGAACACATCCTGGCTACAGGCAGGTAGATATCCCAGTGAAGTCAGTATGGTACCCTGCTATTTTTTGACGATGATGGTTGGAATGGGAAAACAGTTTGCAACCACTGCTTCCTTTTGTTTTTGGGCTGCCCGTCCCAAAGAGGATGCTGTCATGTGACTGTAAGTCTTGTTCTCCTGTCTACAGCTATGATGAGCACGTTTTGCTCTGGGATGGTAGGAACATGCGCAGGCCTCTCACTGAGAGTCCCATGGGTGGCGGAGTGTGGCGGCTGAAGTGGCATCCGACGGATCAGAACCTACTGCTTGCAGCCTGCATGCACAATGACTTCCACATCCTTCACTGCCAGTCAGCTCTTGGTTAGTATGAGGGAGAGATTTGCAAGCAAGTATGTTCTCTGGGTTGTTCGCATGAACCTTTTATCCCCCTGACCATGAAACGATGGACCGTAGTCATTTTTAGTCTAGTCCATTATCTTGCAGGGTATACAGGGTATATAAATATGGAAATGGGATTTTTAAGTGAAATCTTAGGTTGGACATCAATACAGCCTCACGATACAGCAAGTCACTGGCTTTATAAATATATTATTTACGGTGCTAAATCAGTATGTGCTTTTTAGTTTTGATCCTGACCCTGAGTCCAGTACTTCCTTCACTTTACTCCAGTTGTTGAGGTAGGGTAAAGTGTCGACAGTAAGAACAGTTTTCCCAGAAGCTCCCAGATTTCCTCCTTAAAAACAATGTCAGTGTAAAAGTAAGTGATCGTTGCACCTCTGCCAAGATTATGTATCTGTCAGCTTTTGTCTGTTAGTAGGTTTACACAAAATAACCCGAGAGATCCTCTTGAAATATGGTAGATGGGTAGTAGGGACTGATATATTCATTTTTGGACTGAATCCAGGGAAAGGTTTTTTTTGTTTTTTGAGCATTGCAACAAAAGGCTAATTGTATCATTTTTGTCATTGCCACAAACTAATTTTGGGGATTTCCTGTGCCATGGAAGAACTTATACCATTTTGGAAAAACTTGAAAACTGCTGTCTATTAAACAGAATAATTTGGGATCCCTTGGTAACATTATAAAACAGTCAGCAGATGGACACCTTGATTATTTTCGACTTTTGTCTGAAGCAAATATTCCTTTCCTGTCATGCTCAAGACGGCGGTGGAGGGACCTGTCCTGTCGTAGCCTCCTATATCCTTCACAATTCCCTGGCGTACGGAGCCGACTGGTCCCAGCTGTCCCTTGAGGCACAAGTTCAACACTCCCCTCCTGCTGCGGAACCGAAGGAACACCTCACAGAGAGTGGAGGACACTTACGGATCCAGTATGAATCTCCAACTGCCAGCTTTGATGCGTCCCTCGAAGATGAGGCAGGACAGTACATCCCAGAGGGCATTTCACCACCCTCGACCGCTGCTAGTGTGGGTCCGCCCCTCAACTGCAAAGAGGATGCTCGCTCACGCTCCTGTCTGCTGGCAAGCTGCTCATTCTATGATCATATGCTACATGTGTGGCGCTGGGACTGGGTTCCAGATGAGGCTCAAAACAAATCGGAGCAATCTTGACAAGGCAGGATTACGGGCCGACTAAGATGTATTCTGTCACAACATATACAGAAGTAGACATGATGCGTAGTCCCAGTACAACATGGGTATTATCCACTGTTAGCCAATTCAATGTCTTCACTATAAAGTCTTCACACTTTAGAATATCAGAATATCACAGTATATGCAATTATGAAATCACTATTTTCATAATGACATATTTTTGTATACTTGTATTATCATAATTGGTAAAAATGCTTGTACGAACAAAACCATACAAGAATTCACCCATTTAGCCTTTTTAGAAAACTGTCATCATATTGTGGAATCTCTGTTCACAAAAAAATCCTGAGGAAGAGCACTAAAGCATGATTTAGTGTGGGAACCCATGCAGTATTTGTGGCTGAACTTAAGTGATCCTCAAAGGGAAATTCTCTGCCCTAAGTGTTAACATTTTAGCATGAAGAAAACCACGCAACTCATGCGTGACTTTGATAAATCAGTGGCTCCAAGGGGCCAACAAGACCAGGAATAATTTCTCAACTATATTTCAATCCTAAATCACACAGGAACGTAATGTGTGACTATTTTGGTGATGGCATTTATAGACTTTCTGTGATCAAACATCGAAAAGCAAAATTCAAATTTGATCGAAGAAACCTTAACAAGTCCTGCTTTTCATTAATATTTTTCACCATGATAATTATTTTCAAAGACACTGTAAATGAAAATTTGTAGAGGCCAGTCTTACTGCTGCTTTGTTATTTATACTTTCGACCAATAAAGTTAGATTGAAAGGTTTTATTTTAACATGGAATATCTTTACTCTGACACAAGTGATGTTTAGAAATGAATAACCATGTAGTAATGAACTTGAAATTCTCTTAATTAGAAGTAGCCTTTGGAAAGTAATTTCCATTTATATTAGGGGTCACCAAATTGAGGACCTCAGCCCAGATCTGGACAAAGAAGCCCTTTGTCAAAGCAGGGAAAATAACTTGTCAGGGATTTGCAAGATTCCACTTTCCAGCGTGCAGGGTACACACACACAGGTCAGAACACAAAATATTCCTTTGGTCGGAGGATTGGATCAAGTGAACTGGCATAAGTGATGTCAATAAACGTACTCGGATGACTATCTAGAGTTTGAATATCTAGGGTTGTTGCTGTGCTTCTTTTTTTTTGTTGCTTTCAAGTAAATTTGTTTCTTTTATTTCTTTATTGTAGTTACATTATTTTGAAAATGAGTTGGAAAGATTGTATCAGCAAAGAAGATGTTGGTACCTGAGAATATACTGTAAAAGTACAAAATGATCTTTGATGATTAGTTCACCTCTCCAAACTGGATACGATAGACCAGTTGAGGCCCGTCATTGGATTAGCTCTCTAATCACTCCAATACGGCGGCCAGTTTTAAGATTTAAAGCTACTTATAAAAGGGCTCTAAAACTTGTTGATGTTAAGTCAATGGAGAATAGATGCAGGAAACTTGGAGAGTGATTTGGAACACTTGTTTGGTAAATGAAGAGAAATAGTTCAAACAAAGGATTCCGAAGAAGGATTCTGAAAGACAGAACAACGATTCAACCTTCACTACACAACTTTTATTTTGGAACATTTTCAAGCATAATTATATCTTCAGGTTCATATTGGTTATACCCCTTGACACAAAACAGGCGGTGTCAGGTTTAATGTCAGAGTGGTTGACATTGAACGTTGTGCAGGTTTAGTTGAATACCCTCAGTGCATTATTGCCCACAGACATCTCTTCATTGACAAACTTGGTTGTTTTGATGTGGAAATTAAACTGTTCAACTGATCCTTTCAATGATCAATGCAACATTCTACATTGAAGATCAGTCAATTCTCTGATTTGAATGATTTTGATTTTTTTTTTTAAACATAAGATTCTTTTCTGTTCTTGATGGGTTCTCCTGGTTGTTGGACCAGTGGATCTGTGGTTTTCTGCGGGAAAAGAATCTGAAGTCTTTGCCTCCCTTTGAGAATAAGTTCCAGAGTGCACCATCAACGCACAGAGTTCTTTGGATACAGCTTAAAGAGCTTTCCCTCCTGTGTGGTCTCCAATCCATACTTCTCCAGCTGGTCTCTGTTGAAAGTGCCCTCTTCAAAGTCTTGTTTGATTTTAGAGGCCACGACCTCATCGAACACACTCTGCGCTGTGAGAGGAGGCTCTGTTCCCTTTGGGCATCGATACGACACATAGGGTTTGAGTTTGAATCCCTCCAAGTTGGGTACCATAAATTCTGGAACCATGGCCTGTATGGGTAAAAACTTATTGCTAGAAAGCTTCAGTCCAGTGGGCCGTGCGCCCCTTCCTTTATTATGCGTCCTTGAGCCACGCTTGCTGGTGAATTCAGACAACCTGTCAGCTCCTCGTATCAGACCCCTCATCAGCGTGGACAACACTCCCATGGTGCCTGCAAGTTTTCACCTTCCTGGACAGAAAACCCATGGAGACCAAATTATCAACTGTATAGCACATTTCCTCAGTTTTGTTAATGTGTTGCTTTAATTGTTACGAACAATTTCTTCCACAGTTTGGAACATAATAACTCAACCCAAATTGTATATCTGGCTTTCTGGGTAAGTTATATTTTTACTAGTATGTAATGTAAACCAAATCAGAGTATTTCTTGTGCCGGTCACAAACCCAGATAAATGGCGGGGGCTGTGTCAGGGACAGCGTCTGACAAAATACCTATCTCTAAATCAATATGCAGAACAAGAAAATGATTTCCAAACTGGATCGGCTGGGGCTTGAGTTAACGGATACTGTAACTGTGAACATTAGCCAGCAAGGTACTGGTGGGAACTACGGATGGAAACACGACGATCCACTGTGGTGACCCTGAAAACAGATAATTCCTTTGCAAAACCAAATCACGCAACAATTTGCATATTTTTTTCACTTTCAACAGAAAGTTCTACATTTACCGACAACATGGAAATCATCTCTCATGAGAGCACACATCTGCAGATCAGATGGTGTTTAAAACGCTGCGTCAACCTTCATAATCTTATTATAGTACAGTCCCAAACTTTCAATGTCCTTGTCTGTTTGTTACTATGAAACGGCGAGTATTGTAGCTACTGCTCTTTGGGTTTGACTGTGCAACTCCTAGTTTGTTTTTTCAAAATGATCGATTGAGGCGATTGTCCTGTCAGCCTGCTCATTCAGCTATGTTTGAGTTTATGGCTACTCCACATCAGTACAAATTCAGATTTTCCGTCACCTGAATATGTGACCTTGGTCACAATTTTGAGGGTTTCTGTTATTAATCTGAGATTACAATTAAGGGGTTGCTAATTTAACCTGGCTAGTGACAAGGATTTATTCTAGTCTGTTATTTATAAGGCCTAAGTTTTTTTTTGATGCTCTGGAGCCTTTTTGCTTCCTTGAGCAATGGATACCTGCAGCATGCAGTTTGTATGGATGGATTCATTAAAGCATCAGGAAATCCTAGAAGAAGATATCTCATCTGTGAGGAAGCTTAACCTTGGGCGCCAGAGGACATTCTAAAAAAAACAATGATCCAAAACAGATCTCAAAGTCAACCAAGGCTTGGTTCATGAAGAAGTTCTGAAACATTCTAGATTGACTGTTAGTCACCTGATTCGAACCACTGAGGAAATCCCTGGTGTGCTTTTGAAGAAGTTAATTGCAGCACATACACCAAGGTATATGTCAGAACTGGAGGCCTTTGTCCATTAAAAATGGGCTAGAGTTCTTAGACACGGCTTCCAAAAAGTATATATAGCCATGCATCATGTTTGCAACAGGTAATAGCAGCAAAAGGGTCAATCCAAAGTCCTAAAGATCCCAGCATTAAGGCTGGAATCTTTTTAGAGACTGCAGCAGTCAGGAAACTTACCATTTAGTGTTAAATTTGGAGAAAACTATTGTGGATGTGAAATATTTCAACATTTCTTGTGCTATTTGGTTATGCAAACAGCATATAAATGTATGATTGAGTTTTCCCATTAATGTAATATACAATGGACCCTGAATTACTTGCTTCTTGTACTGTACATAATATTGAAGATAGCACAAGTGCTATCTGTAGAATTAAGCTTAATATGTTTATATCCTGTTCAGGGCCATGGGGGGCTGGAACCTAAATCCAGCTATCATACGTACAGAGGTCGAGTTCACCGATTCATGATATAGCCAAGACATACACAACATATCATGCTCACATTTAGTAGCAGTTACGGATGACTTTTTATATCCATATATACACATGACTATATTTGTATTCCAATGGAGCAATCAATGTCTGATCTCGGTTTGTTTCTTTACGTGTTGCGTTAACAATTTGTTCTATTTCATGTTTAGTTTAGGACACACATGGAGGTCTCTGTAGACGGATAACGAAACATTTCGATCTGTCTAAAATGATATCGTCTGCCTGAAGAAAAAGAGCAAATAAGGCCAAAAAACAGAATTACCCCCTGAATATTACCATTTTAAAATACCCTTTACATCATAGATTTTTACATTCATAGATTTCTCACCTTGAGTACAATGTCGGTCCAACAATAGCGGATCGCAACACTTTCCAGTGAAATGCTCACTGATTGGCCAAAACGGAAGACCATCCACCAATCAAAATAAGTGTTACTATTGTTGCGTCGTAGAACAATGCTGCGTTCACAAAAAAGAGACAAATTCGAAAGAATTAAATATGGGAATTTTGTGACGATGGATAACGACGCACGGTCAGATCCAAATGCATTTTTGATACTAAAACGAGTTTCTGAATTTTTTAAAGGGTATCAAAGCAAAATCTTGTTTTGCATGTAGGTAATCTTGTCGTTGTTTGCAAATCCTGATGTATTTGAACGCATCACAAGAGTTGCCTTAAATTCGGAGACAATTTGCCTTTCAAAATAAATAGTTCAAACCAATGCTAATATGTAGAAAAGAAAAATTCAATTGAACTCTATGCAACGCTCGCGTGAACGTCACATTTACTTTGACAAAATTCTTTTCTTGTTGAATTGTGACCGTATCCTTTCTATATAAATTGTATACTCAACTTGCATTACATCTTGTTCTCCGACGTCTTCTTCTATAAGGATTTTATTTTGATAGGATTAACAGGACGTGAGTATTACATGTTCTTTCTGTTTTTACATCGTTTAAAGTTTTCGTGCATGAAAAGTTTTCACGCATGAAGGGTAAGTTGTGAAAATCCTTTTAAGAAGGTTCAATCGAACAGCTGTAGGGCGAATGTACTTATTGCTATCTGTCAGACATTTTTTAGTTGTAGTTTTTTTCTGTCCCCATTGTGTGGTCCTCGGGTTGTGAAGCGGAGTCAACAGACGCGGTTTGATAATGAGTTTAACACACATAATAAAGTTTTGATTTATGTTACTTTGGATAATTTTGACATTTAACGATGACTCTTTACGTACTATCGTTCTAACAACTATAGGTAAATATTGTACGGATGTGTGAGTCGCTAAACTAAACCATAAGTTCACATTTAAATCATCCTGGAATATGAAACTGTCCAGTTTGCTTTGATTATGGTTTATACAATTATTACTCATCATAACATCATCTGCTTTTCAATTTGCCTCATACACAATATGCAGTGCACTAATAAAATCATATTCAAACAAACGTTACAACAACAACCGGTCAAAGTGAACATGGCAAGTAAATGATTGAGAGAAGTTACTGATGCATTTTGTAAACAAACAGAATAGCCTGATATTTTCTCTCAGAGGACCCTCTACCATTTTTTTCTCCCACAGATGGGTTTCAAGGAGGTTTCTGACTATACTCACACTCAGTATAGTTGATAATGACCCTATTCTGGATTTCCCTTCAATCTGATCTTTTTGCCTTGACTGTTCTTTCTGTTTGTTCTTTGTATGTGACTCCTTATCGAATGAGTGAACAGATCTATTCCAGGGCCACACTTTTACAACAAAATCAGTGGAATTCCAGTTCAGCATTAAAACTTATTAAGTAATGATACATGCAGTCATTACTTACATTTTTTTTACTTTGACAGCAGTAATAGTTGCAAGAGGGTGAAACAGGTTTGGATTTAAGCATTTTCCGATATACCTATTACATTTGCAAACACATTTTCCAGTTATCCTTGCTCTGATCCTCCACATTTGACTTTGTCCCCCATTGTTGACCAAACAATGATGTGATGTGATCTGGAGGAGAAGCTACATACATTTTGGTCTGACACTTTCCACTACTGTCACATCAGCAGGAATCACATACATTGCTGATTTAGGTACACATATGAAAGTGGCTCAAATCAGTTCTGAAAATATCAGATTGCGTTTGGTTTTTGTGCTGTTGACACTGTTGCCTTAGATAGTACACATTTTCAGTATATGTGTGTGTTCATGATAGTGTGAACAATACTAATCACATGGAATCTGAACTAAATACGGATTTGGACTATTTTGACTATGTTTGCCTCACGTGTCCGATTGATTACCATATTGCGAACAGTCAGGTAGGAATTCAAGTATCTAAGTGAATACACTCATGCACTCAGAGCGGTTGTCATCAGCCAACACTTGCAGTGCAGTGAAAGGAAACAAGTGATGACAACAACAATGAAGATCAGTTGTTCATAATCTGCTCCTGAACAAGTGACAAATTGTTTGCTGTCCTCCAGCGCAAGCAAAATATCATGCATATATTTGCAAATAGCATATTTAGGCTTGAATACCACGACTTGTCTCACAAATATGAAGTTTTTTGGTTGTTGGTGATGAAAATGAGGTTGGATAAAAATATATTATGCCTGCTGGTTGGGAGGTTAGATGTGTTCTCAACAGAGCTAGACACAGGTAACTGTAATTACCCCTGCCGTAGAGAGTCGGAGGCCCTTATGTTATGGTTTATTTAGGTGTTTTTGTTTTTAAGCAGAATAAATCCAAAAGTTTTGTATGGATTTCAATGAAATGTGGTGTAAAATGGGGCCCCAGTCAGGGCAACAGTCGATTTGATTTTGGCGCTTATCCTAAAAATAATATGGATTTTTATTAATGAATCATACTCCAGAAATACCATAACCCTCCTGTCAAGCCTCTGATATGGTGCGAAAATGAAAATGGCTTTCTATGACAATGATGTTTCACACATAGAAGTACTTTCAGTCAGGGGAATTGCTCATCGCACACTCAAACCAGTTTTTCCAGTGATGGAGGCAAAGTCAACTATGGGGTATCACAACAGGGACATTTGGACAATATGATTTGCAAATCTAATAGATGAATATGAAAATTCTTTAATCAAAACCTTTTTTTTTGCCTTCACTCCCTCATTCTTAAATAAATATATACCTCCGCCAAACTACAGGTATCACAGCAAACAATACAAGGAATAAATACTGTTTTATTGAATCTGCTAATGACCTGGCATTCCACTGACATTTTCTGGAGGCGATCCGTTCACACTGATGTCAGATACGGGTCACACAAAAAGTGAATATGAACAGTCATGGCAAAAGACCTGCTTTTGAAAAAAAATAAAGTAAAGTTGCGTCACCGTAAACTGCAGTGTGAATGTCAGCTTAGTAAAGCTCAGTGGAGAGAGTAGAGCAGCGGCAGTGTCTGGTTACGAGCAGCGTCCACTTCTTGAGCCAAGTAGGTGATCTTTAACCTAGATTTCTGAAAGGTTTTTGCTCTGTGTCAGTCAGCTGGGCGAAGCATGTGCACTAATGTGATGATGGTGAAGGGTTTGAGTCACTGGCTATATTCGTATGATCACAATTAATCCGAACACAGCAGCGAGCGATGACTTTTCCATTATGTCATTATTCGGCTATTATTGAAAGGCAGGCCCATTCTTAAGAGTTTAAACTTTGGATTTCACTCTTACACAATGTCTAGTTTGAGTTTTGCTTTTATTTTTTTTTAACAGGCATGGAAGACAACGATGAAGAGGAAAGCTGCAGTATATCCCCAGTAAGTCATTCCTCGTCATCGTTCGACCAACTAGTTGTCTGAAAATGTCATCATGTCTTTATCGATACATTTAGGTTAAAGAGTGCCTTTTACATTTCATTTGCTAAACTAGTACACGTGTTCCGACTCAGAATGAATTAGATTTCGTGAAAATAAAATAAACACAAACAATAAAAAAATGAAAATCTGATAAGTTGTTTTTTTATTATTGTATTTATAGTTGCAATAACAAAATAACACTAGAACAATGAAAGTAGCTCAAGTATTTTAAGAAAATATAACAAAAAATGCTACTGCAGTCTCATAATTATTCATTTTAATGAGGAGACTATTCTTTCTGCCCAGACTTGATGCAAACGGGATTCAGGGCCATAAACCAGCATCTGGCGGCGTTCCCTCAGAAATCTAAACACATTCCTAATTTTCTATTGGTTTGAAGTAAGATGACTGTGGAGGCCACTCTAGAATATTCTGATACTTCTTTTGAAGTTAGTCATTGATGAACTTTGACATCTGCTTGGGTTTATTGATCATTTTTGAATATCCAAGCTTCAGTTTCCTCACAAATGGCGAGGCATTTTCTTTTAGGATACCCGATGGAATCCATCTTATCCTCTACACACTGTACACCTTTTTTATCTAGATGGCTCTGAGCGTACTGGAACAACTTTTCTTATCATTTTGGGTCAGCAGTGGTGCAGGTCTTAGAGTTCTGGTAGGGAAAAATGTGAAATAAGGAGTTCTGAACACAAGAGAGTTGTCTTCTTTTAGTCGTTTAAGCTTGAAAAGATGAACATACAGTACAGGAAATCCAATTGCAAGTTGATACAATGGGATCAAAACAGAGGGCACTAGAAGGACTGAAGGTGTGGTGAGCTAAAGAGTGTGTGTGTGTGTGTGTCTGTGTGTGCGTGTGTGAGAGAGAGAGAGTGTGAGTGGGGCCTGTACAGCCTCAGGTGCCTGTCTCCAAAGACGGCGAGGGGTTGGAGTACATGATGTCATGGTGTCATCTTGAAGTAGGAGGAATTGGGATGGGTATATGAAATTAAAAGAGACATTCAGTTCAGGTGAGACCAGGTAAAGACAGGATAGAACAGGAAATTACAGAGCCCAGGAGGGGACATGGAAACTTTTTTAATATCATGTGATTTTCAAAGTGTCTCTTTTCAGCGATGCTACTCAGGCTGATGAATAGTTTTTTGACTGCAGTAAAATAATAAAAAGCAGCATTGGACCCTTTTGTATTGATCCAATCTGATTAAATTGTTCCCTTGTGTTTAGATTATTGCGAACAGCCAATAAATAGTACATTTACCTACAAAAATAAGGCGGGGGTTAAATAACTTTGCTTCCAACGTTTGTGATATAGCCACTGTGAAGTGCTGAGGAAACATAAACATAACCAGGCCCGGTCCATTTTGTTCTGTTCTCAGTGATGTTTTCTGTGCTTGATGTTTCAGAGCCTGCTTCCATTCTTGCAGCAGCTTTTGGAGGAAAGGAAGGAAGCGAACATGGTGAATAAGGAGATAAGAAAACTTACTAAACTAGTTTGACTGGAGCAACGCTCTTTTGTTGGACGTATTAAACATGAGTTCACTTGTGAAGAACATAGATCCGCATGATTTAAACATTTTGCACTCATTTAGGCTACAGGTACTTCATATTTGAATCGTGATACAACTGGTTAAATTACTTTTGAAGATTTCCTTTGTGTAGTTATCTACTACATTTAAAAACATTTTTTTAACCATATATTTTTATTATACATATTTGGCATTGCTTCTTTACTCTACGTTAAAAAACAAGGAATTAAAAGACACCAACAATGCAAGAAAACAATCGCTAATAACAAGACGCAGTAGAAACCGACTGGGAAATAAGATTACTGAAAAGCTGCGTGCAGAGGTCTGGAAGTAACAAAGTACAAATACTCCTTTGCTGTAGTTAAGTAGATTTTTCTTGGGTAAGTGTACTTTACTTGAGAAGTTATTTTTACTTTTATTCCATACATTTTTGCGATGCAACAAAAGCACAAGAGAAAATCCCTTGTTCTATAGATCGGTGCACATCCCACACGGCACACCTACCAAGACGTGAGACATTTCGGTGAAACCGGCGAAAACTCAAGTCCGCATCAGGCGGCGTCATGTCGCCCATTGACCGTGTGTACTGTATAAAAACAAATGGAGCGTGTTATCTTTATACAATTTATAGTTTTCTCAATTGCGTTCTTTACAATTATCATTTATTTGAATGATATGTTTGCACGTTTATGAATGTCATATAAGTTCAAATATTCCCATTGCCTTGTTTCAATATTGTGTTGCGATGCTCTGAGGTTCACTTAGGTGTCCACAGCAGATGATGTTATGTTGAGTAATAATTGTATAAACCAGAATCAAAGCAAACTGGACAGTTTCATAGAAGTGTCCCCTTCAAAAGATGCACTTTTCACTTTTTTTACTTTCACTTCAGTAAAAAAGTTAACTAATACTTTTAGTATTACTGGAGTATTTTTTTCTCACAGGTAACAGTACTTCTACTTCTACTTGAGTAAAGAATATGTGTACTTTTACCACTTCTGCATATACGTGAATCTGTGACTCTTAATTTTGGTAAATGACTTCTTTCCCCTCTGCCATTGAGATTATTTTCAGCACTGCTGTCCAGGACGAATAAATAGAAGTTTTTCATCGTCACACAACGACTTTTATTGTGCGATTACACAAAGCCTTTCAACTGCTTTGTAGGTATATAGATGAAACAAGAAGAAGTGAAGCGCCCATTCAAACATGTGGGCTTTGAGGGCAAGGCCATTTGAAATTAAGCCATATAAGCAAAATTTTTGAGACTAAACGAGCGGTTTCCCTTTTCTGTCCGTATGTGAGTGTAAAGTACGTATAACACACAAATGACTGTGTTTAACATTTAACACATACAATAACCAAAATGTACCAAACCAAACGACATCAGCAGGTGGTAAGACAATTGGCACAGGTATGATATTTGATATATTCCTGTCCAGGACTAGATTGAGATCTTTTAAAATGTTTGTTGTTTTGTCCGTTTTCCTTCCAGTGGATGACGGTGCTGATTGGAGCTGTAACTGTTGTTTCTGTCCTTGGTGTTGTTGTGTTGCTCCTTTACAGAAGATCCAAACTGTCAAGTTAGTACACTCTAGATCTTCGTCTGTTTCAGAGTGCATTTTTTTGAAAATCTGAATTCTGTAATTTAAAAAAAATTTTTTTTTTTACTCAAGTCAAACCCGTACAGTTCAGCGTTAGTATGAGAAATGATACATGCAGTAGATTGCAGATTGTCTCACGGAGTATTTGATGTTGCAGGGGAGAATGCCGGCATTCCCCAGTATCGCTTCAGGAAGAGAGACAAAGTGATGTTCTACGGCCGAAAGATCATGAGGACGGTCAGTGCCTCCTTTACGCTGTTATTATTTACGATTATAATCTTGAGGATGGGGTTTTGGGGGACACTGACTTGGTTTGGACAGATATTGAAAAACTGACTCTGGCCAGAGAATTAGAGGTTACATGTAATACCCCTGAGCAATAAATTACACAACAAAAAAAAACATCATACAAGCAGATGGACGTGTCTGAGTTATTTGTCGCCACCTGCATTCTACGGCTTTTTTTAATCAGATAAATGAAGACCAGTTCTAGCTCCATCTTTGGACAAGCTGCCCATTAGATTTTGTTATGTCTCATGTTGAATTTATCATTTATGCATCATGAATAATGTATATACCATAATGACAAATTGATGGAAACGCTGCTTCTAACTCACATCCATTTTTGCTTCACAAAGCTGGAAAATTCTACTCATTTTGTATAAATCCACTTATCCTTTTCAGGGTCACTGGGGGCTGGAGGCTATCCCAGCTGACATTGACTGAGAGTCTGGGTATACCCTGGACATCACATTGCAGCAATGCACGTTAGAAGAAATACACGTCAAAATGTGATCCAGAGCCAAGTAATATTCCAGATCTGGTGATCCAGAATGTCTTCATTTATAAGGCTTAAGGAAAATTGAATAATAAAGCTGTGGACTTGTATCTAAGATCGATTTGTAGATGAAACTGCGGATTCAGTTAGCTGTCAAATCTGAGATATCTTTAAAATTAACTTAAGAAAATCACCATTAGTGAAATATTGTGATTTTTTTTTTATAGCTATGAAACTAATGGGTCTAAGGACAAAATTTCCTGGTCAAGAGTCATAATAAAGGTCCAACGGTCATAGGACTAGTGTATTTAGGTGTAGTGATATTATGGGGGAATAGAGCTGCTTAGAGGAGATTTGTGCACTCAGTCCTTTTTAGTTTTTGGTATTTTAATGTTACTCAAATGCATCACCAAATCTTTCCTGTTGCAGGTCCGGACGTTGTCTTCGGCCCCTGCCTCTAATTCAAACTCTGCTGTCAGGCAGAGGGTGAGAAAGAGGGCCAAAGTTCTGTCTATAGCTCGCAAGTGAGTCCTTCTTTGTTAAAGACAAAAGATAAGGTGTACAGTGAGCATTAAAAAGTTAATTTTGTCAACTAAGCAAGAATAGTTTGAAAGAATTGTCTTTACTAAAGGTTCAAGTAGCTGGACTTTGACTTAAGATTATTGTTAAGGGAGATAAGCTGGTTATTTAAGATACCGGAGAAAAAGATAAAGACCTTATCAGAACCAGCCCCTACTAAATGTAGAATCTCCTCTGTATTATGATGGTTTTAAAATGCTTTATGTGAAGTTTAAGCGTAATACTTCAAATAATTTTTAATATACAATATTTGCACCCATTCTTAGCAATATCCTGAGCAGTAACTCAAAGAATTTCAGAAATCATCATTATTAACATAAATACAATGACCCAAAAGTCATAATGTTTAGTTATTTATTTGGATAAATAGCATCTTTTGTAGCAGGCATATTTTTATGTAATGTTTTTTTAACCCTCTATGTCCTCACCAAGAAAACTATGTTATTTGTATAATTATATTTGTATATATTTTGTATAATTATTTCTTTGGGGCTCTAAATTTACAATAAAATGACAAATTATTTTAGTCAATAATCTTTTAAACATGAATACATAATGGAATTATTTCATAATGAAATTTTGAACATCATGGAAAACCTTTTCTTTTAATTAGATTCGTTCAGCATATTTAGAAAAACTATTAGACCCTTTTTAGACTTTTTTTTAATTTGACCAAATTAGCATTATTCTATAATACTTTTAAAATATGACAACCAAAATCCAACTTATCAAATAAGACTCTCTCATTAGCCATGGTTAATGCCTCTTCCTCTGTTTCCCCTTGGTCTGCGGTGTTCCTCAGGGCCCAACCCTCGGCCCCTTCCTTAGTATATTTATATGTATATATTAAAAAAATGTTTTCAACCAAAACAGTTGAGCTGGACTTTAGCGGGTGGAGAGATAATTTATGGTGCATTCATGTTTGTCGTGAATGTCATTTCAAGTTGGAACATCTCTTATACAACTTGCAGACATATGATTTGAAACACAATATGAGTTTAAAATCATAGCGTCACCTTGATAAGGTGTTATTTATCATTAAATGATAACAAGTCAGGTCGTATTTTAGTCGTTTTAGAGAATGTACTGTAAAACAACAAGACAACTTCAAAAAGCTATCGACATGTTGTTGTTGTCTGAAGAGAAAAAAAACACGACATTCCCTTTGTAGCATCGGTATTTTTCCCATTTTATGACTTAAAACTTGAGACATGAAAACAACATAGTTGAATGAAAGGCTCCCCAACTCAGCGAACGATGTCATCCGAGGAGCAATCGAGTTTGCCGTACAGTTATTTACATAAGAAAAACTAAAATTGCATGAGAATTCTGAGATAAGACCCGGTTCAGACGTTCGTATATGAATCAAAGTAAATTTTTTAAAATTATTTCAGAATAATAACATGCTTTTCATATCTATTTATTTGTTTTAGGATTCTTCGCATCCGTAGAGAACCCCCGACCCTGCAGCCCAAAGAGCCTCCGCCCTGTCTGCTGGAGGCAGACCTGACCGAGTTTGACGTGCAGAACTCCCATCTGCCCTCAGAGGTGCTATACATGCTGAAAAATGTCAGGTACTTAAAACTTCCTGTTTGCTTCCTGTTGAGCTCCACGTGATATGAAAATTAATTGGAGGTATGAAGGAAATGAAGCGATTTTCATTCCTCAGTCCACGAGTGTCTCGTTGATGCTCTCGTGCCCAAACATGGTGGCATGCCTCGATGGTATAAAAAGGATCACAAATGTCGCTCGTTATCATGCAACATTTCAGACTTGAGTGGTTTGCGCCAACCTACCTCATTGTGGAGTAACAGTGTTACCTGACCGCTCGGCGTTTCGTTGCATGAGGCCGAACGAGGTGTAAAGGCCTTGCTTTTACATAGATGACCATTATCAGTTTCATTCAGTACTACAGTAACGTCCGACCTGATGCCAAGGCCAGAGATAAAGAGAGAGCGAGTAGAAAGTGAAACGACATGAGCTGCGACAAGATTATACTTCTGTTACGATAATTGTTCAATCAGGCAAATAAGAAGAACAAGAACCGAAATTTAGGGAATCAAGGTTACAGTTTTGGCAATGGCCTCCCCCTTCCCTGAAGAGGGCTGGAGAGAATGTTTAATTTGAGATTAAATTGTAAATTTATTCTTATTTGCTTTTCTTATTTTATAGGATTCAGAGCAAACAAAGGGAATAGAAAATACTCAAATTTGAGATAAAATTCCCAATAGATCAGCATAACCAATTTTTATTTCCCCTTCTCTATCAGCAGAGAGTTAGAGTTAGAATAATTTCCAATAAAAAGTTGTTTTTTTTACAGCCAGAAAACTTTATTTTTGAAGTTACAAATTACATCTTAAATCAGTCCGTGTTTTAATAAAATCAACATAATGGAACAAGTAACCTTTGATAAATGGCTGGGCTGATTTCGCCGTTTCTCTCTTCTGCCACAATGAAACAGTAAAGTGAACTGATGCTCCTCGTATCTGTCACTGCAATCAGGAGCAGCTGCACCTCAGATAAAAGTAAGGTGTATGAGGAGCCTCTAGATGCATTTCACATTAAATGTAAGAAACTTCTTGTCTTTTTCTTGTTTTAAACGCAAAAGCACTCACACATATTAAACGGCTGGAGAACCTGAACGCAGCTCGCCAGTTAATTACGGCGTGTAAGTATTAAAACGTGCGTGCAACATACTAGTCCGTCTATTTTTTTGTGTTTTTAATTTTTTTTTTTCATCTTTATCCCCTCTTGGGCTCCGTAGCATTTTTTTCTAAGGATTTCCCTAGTGTTTATTAGAGTGACTGGATAAATTCTGATATTTCACAACAGAGGAGAAGGCATAAGCTCTGACGCTCTGGACTGACACGCTGGCCATCACAGTGCATTCTGGGATTTGTAGTATCTGTGGTGTTTGTGCTGTATATCAGTGGGCCAGTTATCATAGAAATGAGATAATGATTGGGCAGGCTGAATATATTTGTTTTGCGGGCGGGATGTGAACAGCGGTTCATGAGTTTGACGTGTGTGCCCTAGTGAACCTAAGTTTTATAATGAACGATCTAAAGCACATGGTCAAAATCTTTCAGAGTATGTGCTACTTATGTACAATGTATGAATTGAATTTAGTCTCTAAATATCATTTACACATTACAAGCAAAATTTTTATCATTCAAATCTCCCGAAACACTTACAGGGTCTAATGTTCAGAAATGTTTACCGTTTTTCTCCTCTTCCAAACGTCCCACTCTCAGTCCAGACTTATTCAGTGAATGCATGTTGTGAAATGAGACAATATTTTTTTCTGCTGGATGTCTGGCAGATAAGAAAGTGGGTTAGGTCATAACCCACTTTCATCATCACTGCATCACTGCTTTGTTATTTGGTAAGTGGAGAGTGTATGCATTGTGAACAGACACAATGTAAGGTCTGCAGATGTGTTTTGCTTTGTGGAATACGCAGAAAAGAATATGTAGTGAGACACAGAATGCCAGGTGCTTGTGAGTGAGGTGGAGTTTAGAAGAATATTTTAATTATCCGTTCACATATACCTGTAGTAGGGCAATGGCAAAGCAAGTCCAGACAGCCATCATGTAAGAGCGATCACTGCAGGATTTATATTGTATGTATCCATTCAGTATATACTCAAAATGCAAAATTGTGATTTGATAAATTTTTTTTTTTTTAATTGAACTTTCATTTTGGTGTACAAACCCTTCAGGATAAATGTTGTACATGTTTGTTTTAATCAGGGTACTGGGCCATTTCGAGAAGCCACTTTTCCTGGAGCTTTGCCGCCACATGGTGCTCATTCAGCTTCACCAGGGAGAGGGACTCTTCCGACCGGGTGACACTGATGACAGTATTTACGTGGTTCAAGATGGCCGCCTGGAGTTGTGCATCCATGAGAGTGTAAGGCGGCTAAAGCTGACATCGACACCGCTTGTTTCACAGAAATCACAATTTTAAAACCAATTAGTGATTATCTTGTGAATAGCGATCAGTGAGACAAAATGGAACTGGGGGTGGGAACCCAAACCTGTTGTTTTTCTGCTATAAGGTTTTTTTTGTGTTTTAAACCTGCAGGATGGAACAGATGCGGTGGTGAAGGAAGTCTTACCAGGGGACAGTGTTCACAGTTTGCTCAGTATCCTGGACACCATCACTGTACGTCTTCTTCCTCATATGTCAGTTGTAAATTTTGAAGCTTTTAGCTGTCATGTTAAAAATAAATATGTATAATATATGCCCATCTGTGCTCTCATAGGAGTGTTGGTCTTAAAATAAGGAGTGATGAGTGAATAGTCAGTGCATTCCTTGAGAATGCAGTTTGATTTAAATGTTAGTGACACACTAATCATCCAGACCCAAAACCAGTTTGGTTTTTCTTGAACCTCTAGCGCTGCTAGAGCCCCCTAAGGTCTAAAAAGAGCACAGATGCTTTGCTCCAATACCCCTTTTCACCAAAAACATAACCTGGTGCTAGTGCCAGTGCTGGTGCTAGTGCCAGTGCTGGTTGGTTCAACTCTCGCACCTCTTAAGAACCTGTTTGCTATTCCACTGGCAAGGAGCCAAGTCAAAGCCACGCCATTTCGTCACCATATAACGTAATCGGTTCTTGGTTGTAGAACAGCAAAGAGTTGGTGCTTTTCTGGCACCAGTTTTGAGTGACAGGAGCTGGTGCTTAGGCTATCGAAAGGAAATAACTGGTGCTAAATCAGTCTCTGGCTCCGAACTAGCCCTGGAACCAGCTCGGTGGAAAAACGGTACTTGTGAACCTAACATGTGTGTTAGCTTTTGGATATGTAGTAGAATGTAGAAAATTAACAATAGATCCCGGTTGTTTGTAGGGAGATTCAAATATTAATAAATTGCACAGACAGCTGAGATACATTTATTACTTGATATACATTTAATTTATTCATGGTCAGTTGTTTTATTGTCCGTTAATTAGAATAATACTCTTTCCTACATAGCTATCCCGATCCAACGATAAGGCAAGCTATGTAAGAAAATGTAAGTGAAGTAAGTGTAAGGGATGTAAGTGAACTGGACACCCCGTATACAAACCATATTTTCTAAACAGGTGTGTCAGTATGTATAATTTGTAGAGTAATCTAACTAGTTCTAAGCTCAGCTCCATTGGTGATCGGGCCTTCTGTTCTGCTGCCCCTCGTCTGTGGAATGCCCTCCCTGACCATCTGAGGGCTCCACGGACGACTGACACATTTAAAAAAGGACTTAAAACTTTCCTTTTTAGCAGACTAAAAAGGAAGACTAACTTTAATTAACATTGCTGCTTTTTGGTCAGGTTTTTATGTATTTATTATTTAATTTTTTATCGATGCTTTTATCTGCTTTTACTTTGTAGCACTTTGAGATTTGATCCAAATGTAAAGTGCATTATAAATTGAATGTATTATTATTATTATTGTTAGTTTTATGAGGGTTTTTACTCAGTTCTCAGCGTATTGCTTGTGTTTCAGGGTTATCCAGCCCCTTACAAAACCGTGTCTGCTAGAGCTGCGGTTCCGTCCACCGTCCTGCGTCTTCCAGCTGCAGCCTTCCATTCAGTCTTTGAGAAATATCCGGAGACTCTGGTCCGTGTCATCCAGGTATGTGCGCAGAGAAAGACAAGTCTTATTCATCAGGAGACCGACAGAAAAAGGAGCTACAGAATGTGCATCCCTTCTTATTCCCCCAACTGTGAAAGGATGATGGGATGGATAATAGTCATCAGTATATTTGTCCATTAATATTCATTTATTTGTTGTACAATTTATTGCAGGTGTAGCACTTGTATAGACAAATACAATAATGAAGCTACTGGAGCAGTTCTAGGCTCCAGTAGAGGTGGTTACTGTATGATATGTTAAATACAAAAGCCGTCAGTTTACAGAACGTAAAAAAGTATAACAAAAATACAAAACAGTTATTCAAACAATAACTATCCTGCTGGTACCAAAATGTGAGTAAATATAGCCTAGGTTATTAAAACGCTTATAATAACTGAATCTTAATCAATCAATGAAAGTTATGGATTTTAACCATTTAAACGTATTGACAAGTTTCCATAACCTATTTATGCATTTTAAATGTCTATTTATGCATTTTAAACTACACGTATTTACATCACAGTTTTTTTTATGCGGGTTAGAAAGGGGTCAGAGGGGAATGTCATCTGAGGATATCGCTTGTTTGGTATTGACAAAACAGTCTGAAATTCTGTTTCCATCTGGTCCCCTCTAGATAATCATGGTGCGTCTCCAGAGAGTCACCTTCCTTGCCTTACACAACTACCTTGGCCTGACCACGGAGCTCTTCAACCCGGTACAATTATTTCTATTATTTTTTTATTGTCATTCTGTTGTACTTCGTTCTGTACCTGATCATGCAGCTCTGTTTCGAACTGAAGGCCTTCCACAAGAACGTACGTAGTGTTTATCAGCAGGTTACATACCTACAAGAATGTGATCATATTCTAAAAAAAAGTGTATAACAAACTCGGATGGCCAAAAAGTAGACAATAAAAGAATAAGAACCTCGTACAAATTCTGCAAACCAAGGCTTAACACTAAAGAGAGAATACGACCTTTCTGTATGTAAGTACAGTCAAGTAGAGTCAAAGTGGGAAGAATGATTTAAACCCTTGAGTTGACTTATATGATAATTGTGTTGATTTAATGATTTTTTTTCATGTTAGTATGCAGCATTTGGTGTGTTCTCCCTGCTTTCTCAGATCCGTGAGCCTGTTGATGACAGAATGTCTTAGAAACTTTGTCCAGATCAGGCCCGTAGAATGTTAAAAAGCGGGGGTGGATGCATCGCCCTGCTGAAAAAACTGTATGATTTATTAAACCAAATTAATCCAAAAAACAATTGTGTGTAATTTACAGAGTGTGTAAATCAGCAACGAAAGCGATGCATGCATGTTTGCCTTAAGCTTTGGATACGTTGATAGTGCCGAACCATATCACAAAGATGCAGAGAGGATAGTAGCTTTTGGAAAAGAGAGCCTTTCGTTGTATAAATAGTCCTTTTTACTTAAATAAGGTTTATCAGTGAGTGGAATTCAGTGGAATATGAAAGCCTCTAAATTAAGGCTTCAATAAGACGGTATCACTGTCAGGGGTATTGTTAAAATGGACACTTCGTCATTTGCTAGCAGCTGTGACCCACTCAGAAGATAGGAAAGTTTGTGTTTTGTCCCACTGCAAGTCTCCTTCAGCAAGATTCTGAACCCCTAGCTGCTCCTAACGGCTGTTCCATAACCGTGTGACAGATTGTCTCAATGGTTATCGCTCTCGATTACCTGTTTGCACCTCGCAGGGCCATCACTTTATGAATGAGTGTGAATGAGTGAATTCTGGCCCGTGTTGTAAAGCACTTTGAGAGAAGCACTTTGAGTGGTAGAAATGCACTTTGCACATTTTCAGAGTTCTCTCCTCTGACTTCACAAAGTCGTCGGAGTTCTCATGAATGTTGACCTCTTGGCTGCTCTTCTTCCACTGTGTGGTCGTTCTCATCCCAAACCACCTCAACTGGGTTTTAGTGGCGTGATGGGACCAGGTGATTTGATGTAGCACTTCTTCACCCTCTTTGATTTAAGCCATCATATAGCCTAAAAGTGTTCCTTGGGTCGTTTGGGATTACGTGAAACTTGTAGGACGGATTTGCATAAAATTTTATTACATTTGGTGATGTAACGTGTTTCCCACGTGTGACTCATGTACAATGTTGTTCACAATGTGGCTCATGCTGATTTTGCATATTTGATGCTTCTTTGGGGGTGGAGCTGGGGGCTCAGTGGTCCTAACAGAGATGCTGAGGTGGAAAGTGCAGGAGACGAGCGGCTAGAGAGTATTTCAGAGATACTCAGAGAGATTGTTGTAGTTGTCGGTAGTTGTACGGTACTGTTGTGCCTTGGCCGAGGTTTGCGCTCTCTGAGAGTTTTATTCTCGTTTTTCAGTGGTTCCTTCAATGTTGGTTTCTTTGTAGAAGTCTGGCCTGCTTCACACCTCCATCTCTGAACATCTGTTATGGAGTTGTGTCTGCTACTTGAACTCCGTGAATCATTCATGTTTGCTCTGGGGTGCTTTTAAGTTTTGCTCTTCTGTCTTGGGACCTCATTAGAGACGGTTTCATAACAACATTTTCTTAACTGTACTACCTTGGGAGTGACGAGAATTGACAGAATTAGAAAGCAGCACATCAGAGAGACAGGTCAGATGTCTTGGAGACAAAGTAAGAGAGGCCAGGTTGAGATGGTTTGGACACCTGAAGAGGAGGGATAGTGGATCTATTGGTAGAAGGATGCTGCAGATGGAGATAAATGGAAGACCGAAGATGATGTTTCTGAATGTGGTGTGACTGAGGAAGAAGTAGAGGACAGGGCAGGATGTAAACAGATGATCCACTTTGGCGACCTCCATTTTTACCCAATAAATATCCAAATCCAGTGCACACTTTATATCCATCATGTCACAAACAGACCACAGTCATAAGCTGATAATAGAATTCCTCTTTCCTAATTTAAACTTAGCCCATATTTATTTACAGAAGGTTTACAAATGTGTTGCAGGAGAGCCAAGCCATCTCTTTGGTGTCCGTGGCCCATGTTCTTGGGGAGGCTCATCCTCACAAAGGTCCTCGCAGGCAGGCTTCCCAGTCAGATGATCTGGGGTCAGAAAACGCCGAAGCAGGTCAGAAACAATAGAAATTGCACTTTTCTCAATGTTTCAAGCGGTTTGAATGTTTCTGTCTCGTAACCATTGTTTTTCTGTCAGATTCCAGATTTTCCGAAAAATCTGACACTTCCAACTCTAAATTCAAGAGAGTTCGCTCCATGTCCACCCCAACCGGTACCGGTACTGTATACGCACAAGGTATCATCTTCATACATACATTTTCTATCTTTATTTATAATTCTTTTTTTTTTCCAAAAGGAAATACGCAGTTTTGTTAAGTGTGAACTCTGCATGATGCAACCGATGGTATTGAAACATGTTGAAAAGGCAGTATTTATATCTTAACACAAACATTTATTATTATTATTGTTAATATCGTGACAGCTCTGTGGCTAATTTTGCTATTTACAAACCAAACCCCCTATAATTGCTCACTTCTACAGCCTACTTTATTGCTAATGTTCTCGTACACAAACTTTACTATGGTAGATTTATATTATCAGGTATTATGATCATTTTTAGTCACAAAGAAAATGATGTGCCAAGCCCAGCTAAAAATATCAGAATTTGTAACAAGAAAAGTTACAAATAAAGTTTAAGTCCAGCACTTTTCCAGAAAAATGGGTATCTTCTATCATGCAGTTCTTGTGCAACAAGTTCATACATTGCTGTTTAGGTCTATACCATCCAGATGGATATCCGTGCATTAAGGAGTTTACCGGCGCCGGGGACTTTTTGGGGACATACCCCTTGCTGTCGGGGAGGACAGCGTAGGTCTAGTTTTATTTAGTGATTAACGGGGAAATCATTTTTATACAAAGGCCCTGTTGGTAGCGACTAACTATTTTGGTTCAATAATGCAACTGGGATTTAAACCTTAGAAGAAGATATGACAGAATCAAGTGGGGACCAAATCTTTTTTCACTACACTGCAAATGAACCATGATAAATATTTGTATTTTGACATTCTGATTTTTTTTTTTCTACAAATGAATATTTTGAGTTTGAGTTTTATGTGGCCCTGAAGGGTGACCGTCTTCTCCTAAGCATATACCTGAAAAACTATTCACCACTGTAGGCTCACTGAAGGAGTGGAAGATATATCACATCTATATCATATATCATCATACCGATGCATCTGTTTAATAATGTGTCTGGATAAGTTCTTTGGGAATTTGGCAAAAAATTAAATGCTTGCTTGTTGATTTACTCATGAATATTGTTACATTGTCAGTGAGCCTTGTCGCTAATATTAAGTCGTAGTGATCATCGGTGTGGCGAATGTCAACCTCTCGTTTGCAGGTGAAATGTCAGGAGACCTCAACAGAGCGTTCGAGCGAGCCGACGGGGCAAAAGCGGAGACGCCTAACAGTCCTGTGAAGGTCTTTGAATGACAACTTTCTTTCAATTCATCTCTTCATATTAGTTGGAATTTATAGTCAAATATCAATTTATATTTTGGAAATTAATTTATGTGGCTAAATTAGGCTTTAAGGTTTCAAATTTGATACACTTAATTCATAACCTCCATAGGCTTTGAGGTCACGGAATATTTTCGGAGAAATGTTGAGAGAAAAGTACAAAAATGGCAATAAACTTATTTAATTTGGCGCACAATGATGTCTGCACCAATGAAGTGCGGATTAATGCATCTGTCAAAAGCATACATACTTGCAGACTTTCCAATAAACAACTGGATTAATATAAATAAATTTTATTAGTTAAAGATACGAGTTCTGTTCCTGATATTACATTTGTTTTTATGACCATTAATTACTCATTTGAAATTGAAGTAACTTAAATTGAATTAATTTACTTATGATGAAGAATTGGCCGCCTTTTTCATTTTCAATTATTGCTTTTTATTTCAAGTCAGAACTTTTTTTTTATTTTTATTTTTTTACCAAACATTATTTTATCTATTAATTTTATTTTGTGGCTCAAAATTATTTATTTTAAGATTTATTTAAAAAAAAAAAATTATTTATTCATTACATAAGATATAACATACCTTTTTGTATTCTATATCTTTAAATAAACCTTTTGTAATAAAAGTTTAATATTAATACTTTTTTTTTTTTTTTAAATACTGAGTATACGTATAACCATAACCAAATTCCACTTTTGCAATTTTGCTCGGGGCGGCCCCAAGGGTCTCATTATGGACACGCAACAACAAACAACAGCAACTCAGTAGTTGTGGCTCGTGTACAATGTTGTTGCATAACTAATAAGAGGGGAAAAGTTTTCGGCCACTGATTAAAGTTCCTAAGTGCAGGGTGGGAATTCTATGACAAAAATAATTTTGGGTATGTCTCGTTCGTCTTTGCTCGAAAAGGAGCGCCAAATATGAATGCAATGTATGGCACAAGTGTGGAGGATGAGAGGAATGAAAACGATCTCAGAACAGATCTGTGCATTAATACTACGTTTAAAAATAGCATCTACATGTATGTGAGTGCATCTGATACACCCTTTAAATAGTATGGAAAATATGAACCATGCTTCGGCTAGAGATTTTCTCTCTGCACCGTTGCATGAAGTTCTTCTGCCACTGGGAGTTCCTACATTCCTCTGATTCTTTTCTCGTGTAACTAGATGTATTTCCGCTATGTATGAATTCAGCTGTCTTCCTGAAATCTGATTAGCGGTTTGATTTAAACGTGTCTTCATTCATTGTACATTGCGGCAGGAGGGGGTCCACTCCTAGTTCAAACAGCTGTGTAATTGCTCTAAATCATTTTTTAGTATTATTAGATAAACAGGAGTTCCATCTTCCTAATTTTTCCTCACGTTAATGATAAGTGATGGACCGATCTGTCCTATGTTATTGGAAAAGAGAACAAAAAGTTGATCACCAAAAATAATGAATGAAATTTTGACTTTAACTTATCATAATAATTTGAGCTGCAGATTATTGTAAAAGTAATTGATTCGATTTATTATTTTTGTTTTTGCCTTCATTTCATTTAGCTGATATTTATATTTAAAAGAACATAAAGTCAGTGGTTTCATTTATATATGAAGGACAAACTTTGTCACACTTTAATCTCTCTCTCTCTCTCTCTCTGTATGTCTCCTCAGTCTATTCTAAAGAAAAGTGTGACAATGATGGACAGTCCATCTGCTGTTTATCACTACACTGACAATGGAGGAGGAAATGTCCACCATAATAAGATAAATGCCATTTTCCAAGCTGCGAAAAAGGATTTGTTACAGGTCGTCCAAATAAAGGTACGCTTTATTGAAATATCCAACTTTTAATTTGTCTACCAGTTATATAATTCTAATTCCATTTTATTTTAGTGAATACGTTGTAACTGCATACGTCCGAAAGACAAGTGAGAGGATGACCTTTCTCTGTTTTTGCATCCGATTTTGTGAATCCAGGACCCCAGTCTGCTGGATGGGAGGGTGAATCTTCGCCAGGTCAAAGCTGGCTCTCTTGTGGCCCATCAGGGAGACCAGGTCAGTCTGGAGAAACTCGCTTCACAATGTATTGTTACAACCTCAGACAGGCATTTCAAATGCAACAAACAATTACCATTTCCCCCAAACATTGACCCTGTTGAGTTAAATTCCTGATTCTAATAAAGAATCACACTGCTTGGCAAAAATTGATCTCTTGAACTTTGAACTAAGCGACATTGCCGCACTTTACAGAATTGTCCGTGTGCAAGATATGCTTTATTATGAGTACTATATGATATTATATTTCTGTCTGGAAGACGTTTACAGTGTGCTGCATCAATGCTGTTCAATCAGGTCAGACTGCTTCCCACAACCACTGTCTGATAAAGGTCTTGATTTAATTCTACCTCAACCGTAGTCATTTAAATTCTAAGGTTAAATTTCTTAATAAGCATTTTCGATGAACAAATTGTGCGTCCACACAGTTGTGTGCGCAAATCCATTCACTTTGCAAGTAACTGGGTTCTGGATGGTTCTTCATATCTGATGCAAGTTTTTCTAATATGGTCTTAAAGTAAACTTTTTTAAAGCCATTATAAAGGTCTTAGAAACATAGACATAAAATTCTTGTCTATGCTATATGCAGACACACATCCTGCTAAAAATGTTGTTTTGTCTTTTCAGTCAACCACACAACTTTTTCATGCCTGAAATCAACAGTTTTTGTGATTTTTTTGGGTTGTTCTTCGCATTATAAGACTTTTTGCGTCACACAAGCTTGCCGACCCCTGATGCAGAAAACACTTGAATCTACCAAAACACCATTTTGCACGTCCTCCTTGTTGCTATAAGGGAGAGTCTGTTTCTGTATGAAACAGAAACCTTTTGTTGTGGTTTGGTCGTTTGGTTTGGTCATGGTTTGGTCATGGTTTGGTCAGTTTCTGTATGAAACAGAAACCTTTTGTTGTGGTTTGGTCATTTCCCCCCCCAAGGGACTAAGTCCCTTGGGGGGGAAACTGTGTCCCAGAGTTCATTGTTAAAAACTCACTACTACTGTTGTAATCTTCAAATTGCAATTCTCACGTAAACTGTGATGACACAACCCCAAGTAATGGTCAGTGGCCAACATTACAACAACAAAACTAATAGTTGACCATCCAGTTTTGTTTGTGCTGCAGACTCCGAGCGTAACACACAGAAAGTAATCTTGATTTCTAACAAACTTGTTGACTTAAATGACCTTGTCAAACATTTGCATATTGTATTATTGGTAAAAGCTTGAGATCTTTTTGGTTAGGATTATTGTTTTCTCCTGGCACGTAACCATTGAGATCAGTGTTATAGTGTTCCATTCACATGAATGGGTGCAGCTAAATCGTGTCACCAGATTGAATTTGTATGAACTTGTGCTTCTAGTGCTAAAAGAATAATTACTAGTTACCTTATTTTTACTTAAAGAGAGAACCCTCCCTATGACGAAACATGTAAAACAGGAATGGCCCCCAGTAGAGCCATTCTGGCGGAGCAATGCTTTCTGTATATCCTGCCTGACTCGGGCCTCGTGTCGACCAGATCTGTAGCTTTTGTGTAAACGAGGAGAAGGTTGAAAAACCTGTTACAAAGTGTTAAAGCAAATCATCACAGAAGGTCATATTGTCACTGTTGTTTATTCCTTACAAATAGTTCAAAGACCTTACTCAACCTCTTATTTTTCTTCTCCACATCCCTCACAGGACGTGAGTGTGGCGTTTGTCATCTCAGGGCTGCTCCATGTTTACCAGCGTGTTATAGATCGTGAAGAGGACACCCTGCTGTTTGTCACCCACCCAGGGGAGATGGTGGGGCACCTTGCTGTTCTAACAGGGGAGCCCCTTATCTTTACTGTCCGAGCTCAAAGAGACTGCACCTTCCTCTCCATAACCAAGGCCCACTTCTATGAGTATGACGAAACTTCACACAAAAACATTTATTTCATCTTCCAAATAAAAGATATATTTCCACACCACTTGGATCCGAATCAATTTTTTTTTTTTTTCATCTCTGCAGGATAATGCGTGAGGAGCCCCGGGTGGTGTTGAATGTAGCTCACGCTGTCGTGAAGAGGGTGTCGCCATTTGTCAGACAGATTGACTTTGCGCTGGACTGGATGGCTTTGGAGGCGGGCCGTGCCGTCTACAGGTAACTACCCTTGGGAGACACTGAGCGACTTCCATTGGAGTACTCTGAAATAATTATGCATATGATATCCATGTAAATGTGAAAAAGTAGAATTTAATAATCATTGTATTATGTATGGAGTAATGTTGGTTTTTGTCTTACTCAAATTTTTGTTTTTAGACAGGGGGACAAGTCGGATAGCACCTTTATTGTTCTCAGTGGCCGACTGCGCTCTGTCATTGCAAAGGACGATGGGAAGAAGGAGCTAGCTGGAGAGTATGGGCGTGGAGATCTGATTGGTGTGGTGAGCAGTCAAAAACTGTGTCGGGAAGAACGTAGAATGGAGCTCAATGGAGAACATAATCAACCAGCATAAAATTTAGATTTCACTAGAAATCTTATTTTTAAGGTGACTCTGATTATTGATATGTAGTGTATTAGATTTCAGATAATCCTTCTTAGTCTAGGCAGTAAAAAAAAAACCCTCCTGGAATTATGTCAAAATCTACTCCAAGGTTCCAGCTCAGTACAAATCCATTTAATTAAATCTGTTAATTGCATTTTTTATATCATCCTTTTGTGGGACGTGAAATATGAAATTGTCAAGACAGACAATAGAAGTGCTACAAATTGTAATCCATCTGTTGTTCTGTGGATTGTCAAGGTTGAGGCCCTGACCCATATGAACCGAGCCACCACGGTCCATGCTGTCAGAGACTCTGAGCTGGCCAAGCTACCTGAAGGAGCTCTGAACTCCATCAAGAGAAGGTATCCTCAGGTCGTGACCAGACTCATTCATCTACTGGGACAGAAAATTCTGGGCAACATGCAGCAGGCCAATGGACCCCTAGCTGGTAATTGCATACATTTTTGTTCGGGGTTGAATTTAATTAATTCAACCCCAAACCAACCCCCGCCCCCAAATGCAGACATGACTAAATTGTGTTTTATGTCTGTATGAAGTTGCGTATAAAAGAGAATAAAACAGAACATATACATTAAGTAAACAATGTCTTTGATTTCATATATACCAAATCCACTGATCTGCCCTGCAGCTCGTAGTCTGGCTCTCCACACGCCCACCAGCAAATGGGATGCTGGGAATCCGGCCTCCAACCTGTCCACTGTGGCCATCCTGCCGGTGTCTGAGGAGGTTCCTCTTACTGCGTTCACTCTGGAGCTGCAGCATGCACTCATCGGCATTGGTACACACACACGCACGCACACATGCACAAATACACACACACACACTCTATGGTGGCTTAAATATGGCAAACCTATAAATTTACAAACTGCATCCAGATTGTTATTATATCTGTATCCACACCACCTTTTAATATTAGTTCATGCATGTCCCATTCGTCCAGTAAGTTTGATAAATCTGCTTTTTTTGCAAAATAAGAGAAATTGTCTAAAAGTGTCTAGTCCAAGTGATGAAAATTACAAATAATTCTCGATCTGAATCCAGATCTAAATTTCAGTTTGATGGATTTGTGTTCTCAGCAGCAGCCCAACCATCCTTCAAAAATATGGATGAATTTTGATTGTCACATTTTGAGTAATTCTGCTTGACAAACAGACAAACCAACCAATGATGGACAAAGTACTCATGCAGTGGGAACATGCCAGTTTTGATCTTTGCAACTGAATTGTTTGAGTTAATCAAAACAAAAAGAAGAGTCTATGTCTTAGAACATGTCGCCCTGGCATTACATTCATGTGCTGAGATCAAGTTTATTGAAACATCGGAGACATGGGCTTTGGTTAACTGCTCAAGAAAACTATACAGATACTTTGTCAGGAAATGAGGAAGAAGAACTTCTAATGACACACTGTACCCCCAATTCATGAGTCCCGAAAGATCCATAAACACGTCATATTTTTTCGATGACAAGAATACAAACACCGAACTAGAGGAGCCGGTACCCAAGAAGACGCCGTTGAAATTAATTCAGATGTTAACGAGGCAAATAAACAAACTGGGAGCCTGATTATTGCAAAATAAACATGCTCTCCATGCAGTGCAGTTGTTGCTTCGTTATATTTTCAAATGTCAAACAATTTGCAAATGATTCGTAAACAAAAGAAATAGATGTCTTTGCACATGTCTCTGCATGTTACATCGAAAGATATGACTCGCATAGCTACAGTAGAAAATATTGGGTTTAAATATCTCGCTAAAACCCCGGAGCAACATTTAGTGCCAATAGGAAATGAAATATTTTATTTTGGAGTGCCTTCTACCACATTGACCTAAAAAAAAGCCGTAAAACCTTCAGGAATCTTTAATATCAGGGTTCTCACCTTTCATCCTAAGGTGCAGCGGGTTGGCCAATGTAGATGGTTAAACACTACATAGGTATATATTAAAATTAAATGTTCCTATCCGCCGACATGCTGGATTGGTATGATGATGACTTTAATTATATAATCAAAGTCTTTCAGTGAGAGGCTATGTGAGGAACATGATCCTCTTACCAAGCAAATAATGGACAGGAGCAGGCAGGGACATTTCTTCTCCATAGTAGGGTTTGTATATCTTTTATTGAAACAATGAAAGTCCATTTAAATCACAATTATGTAAACACTCATCCATACTATTAAACATGTCTAAAGGAGTTTCCCTCATCCATCTGCTTTTTCATATCCATGTTACAGGGGCATAGCGGGGACTAACCAATGAAAATTTTTACTAGTCTTTGTTAGCAGTGTAATCCTGCTAAATCATGGATTTATGTTTTCTGTAGGACCCACTCTACTCCTGACCAGTGACATCATCAAAGAGCAGCTAGGCTCTGCTGCCCTGGACAGGTAGATATTCAGATTTTTAAGAGTTGTAACTTTAGTCACAGGTGATGTGTTTAAATTTCTCATATTTCTACCTTAAGTGTCCATGAGTACCGTCTGTCCAGCTGGCTTGGTCAGCAGGAAGACATCCATCGCATCGTTCTCTACCAGTCTAACTCCAGTCTAACTCCATGGACGCAGCGCTGCATTCGCCAAGCTGACTGTATCATCATGGTGGGACTGGGTGAGCAGGAGCCCACTGTGGGTGAGGTAAGTGATAATACACTCTGACTAATAATTATTTTTTTTTGCAGAAACCAGGATTTTCTGATTTAGAAAGTGATAAAAAAGTGATAAATGGTCATTTAATTCAACCTGGAGATTTCGACGTGTTGGAAAGCCGACGCAAGGATTGAGAGAACAAACGTATTTGTAAATTAAGTTAATAAAATGTAAAATTTTACATTTACGCCATCATCCTAAATCTTTTATCCAACCACCATGATGAAAGGCGGTTTTAAGCAGTTACTTTGTTAACTGAGAGAGAGTATGCACCGTGTTGACCGTGTCATCCTTTAATTATCCATTAATGAACCTGAGTAAAAGGCACTCATCTCTTCCTCCTCTTCTACCGTACAGTTGGAGAGGATGTTGGAGGGCACAGCCGTCCGCGCTCAGAAGCAGCTTGTGCTGCTGCACAGAGAAGATGGTCCACCGCCCAAAGGCACAGCGGAGTGGCTAAACATGCGGAGCTGGATCTCCAGACACCATCACCTGTCCTGTCCACGCAGAGTCTTCTCCAAGAGGAGTTTACCTAAGCTGGTACTAAAACCCAGCGGGTCCCAGTCCGAGTCCTTGGCCAAATGAGCAAAGGTTGCGTTTTCTGATTCTGTGTGTTTGTGTTTGGCTTTCAGAGAGAGCTGTACCAGCGCGTGTTTGAAAAGTGTCCAGATCGTCATTCCGACTTTTCCCGTCTAGCCAGAATCCTGACAGGAAATAGCATTGCCCTTGTTTTGGGCGGAGGAGGTGCCAGGTAATGTAGTTTTTAATATTTCCAACTTAAGGCCGTCACATATAGATGCTAAAAAAAACATATTCTTCCTTTTATTCCAAATAGATTTTCGTAATGCTAAATATTTCACCAGTCTTTTGAGACACTGAATTGACGGACCCTTAAGTTTATGAAGCGCACAGTTTATTAACTGTGCTGTAGGACTTTTAGGTAAGATATGATTAGATCAAACTTTATTAACCCCTAAGGGAAACATGTCTGTGGACTGTATCACCACTTTATCACCTTCCCTGACCTCATATGGTGCTGACTGTTTAACTCAGGAAAGACCGACTGCCATAGTTGAATGCTCACTTAGATGCTATCACCACATCTACCTCACTGTTTCACTTTTGAGAAACATTTGTTTTGCATTTGGTCCTTTTATTGTTTGTTTTTTCAACTTGTATGTTTTCCTTGAACTTGCTGTTGCTCCATTACCGATCCAGTGGATCCAATTTCGTTCGTTCATGTGTAAACATGTCGAATGAGAATAAATCGTCTTGATTCATCAGTTAATCTGGTAACGCAAGATAACGCATGGTGCGTTGTGCAGGACTGCATGAATATAGAGGGATTGGTCATTAGTGCAGAATGATGAGGATGTTAAATTGCCCCGTGTGAATTGCATTAGTAAAGGAGGAGATGAATTGCTGTTTGGAGTTCAGGGAGATACGACCTGCGGAAGACTTCCTTCCTGCGGCGTGGCAGGAACAGCCTGCTGCTCGTTGCGCTCCTCTGTGTGTGTAACGTGTCATAGAGGGAGTGGTATGGATTCCTCGTGATGGATCAAACAAGGACGACAGTTCAGTTAATCCAGTTCTTTTTCCAGTATCTTTTGAAAAATTGTTTTAAGGTTCCTGGACTTGTTTATAAAAACTCAATTATTCGGGGCCAGCCTTAAAAGCCTAAATCGCAGATTCTGGCATTTTATATTTGGTCACAAGCTTTTAGATCTGCTCTGTTTTTAAAGTTGCATGTGTATACACAAAATTAAATAGGCAGCTTTGTTTAAGCTTCTCTCCTAAACATTGGAACACCCTACATACTGCAGAGCAATAAGAGAAGCTCAGAGAACATTTGACTATTAATAACCCTCCTATATTATTCTTACTGGTTTCAAATATTTTGTACTTTCTGTAAATTTGCTTTATAAACTATTGTCTTTATTTGTCTAATCTTGGGTTTTCATGCCTTGATGTGGTGTTTTAAAAATAAAATCTAAATTACTATGAGTTATAAGTTAGCATGGGAAGTGTTCCATAATTAGGAATATTTTAGTTACATTTGTATATGGCTCCTTATATTAGCTGTGTTGTGTAATCGGTTGAGGGAACTGAATTCTTCGTAACGTGATCAGGACACCGTGCACAGTCAACAGCTGTTCTTCAGCCTGGCACATGTCTAGTTCTTGACATCTAGATTTATTTGAATGAAATACGAGTCAGGAGAGATAATGTTTGTAGTGTTTCAGGTTTCTGTACACAGGCAAATTGCACTAACTGCAAATTGCTTGTTCATTTTTTTTTTCAATTCAAATTTCTTCTTGTAAAGAGGATAACGTAAATGTTTTCATTGCATTTGCCTGAACATTAACTCTCACCAGTGTTTGGTCACGTTTATATCAGAGGAAAGGCATTAAGAGTAAACATAACATTTATTTTATTACAAATGTGTGGCACATAGTGTAATATTTCTAACAGTATTTTTTTTAAATGTTATTTGTTGGCACCCGCTCAATGCAAAGTAGCAATGCATGACAACTGACTTCATGTGTCCAATGGTAATACATTCACAGATAATGATAATAACACATTTATTAAGTATAGCACTTTTCGCAGAAATAATTTCACAAAGGGCTTCACGAAAATAGAACAATCCATGAAAACATACAATCAATAGAACAAGGCAAAATAAAGAATATACAAATAAATGTGACACTGTAAAGTCTCAAATAACTTTATTGTGTCATACATTATTAATGTGTGATCTTTGCCAGCTGTGGAAAGTGTACCTGACACTTTTGTACACTTCATCATCACTTGCTCATGTCAAAAGTGTCGAATTTTCAAATAAATGAAATAGTCTGCACATTTGTTGGCCAGTGATAAATATTACAATCACGAGGGTAAATAATAACATAAATGTAAATACCCATGCTGGCATTATTGGGTCAATCTACTTCTCCAGGCCAAAGTTCTGGAGAAGTAGCACTTCAGATTGAATAACAATAAAGTCATTTCATTATGGATACGGACATTATTCTATTTATGTGGCTACTTTCACCTGTCATCGCACCATGTTTTCATGTTATGCCCAAAACACATCATTCAATTATTAATGGACTTAATGCGGCCCCTGTCTGTTTTTACATATTACTCTGTGTCCAGATTATTCATGTTTGAAAGCCATGCTGGCTTGCATCTTCAGAGTTTCTCTAAATACAAGTGCACAAGTTGCACATGGTCATTATTTGAGTTGACTTAGTGTTGCATCAGAATGTTTGTTGTTGTTTTAGTCACTAGGATCTTGCCTGGCATCTAGATGGTGCGCTGTTTAAATAGCAATAGTATGACACGTAATAAGTGATCTTGTGGAATGGAACAGCGTTTAAGTAAGTAAAATTTCAAGTTTTCACCACTATAAAATGATTATAATACGGTGTATGATATATCCTTCTGATGACAAACACACACAAAGTGTTTTTTGAGAACCAGAGAAATGTGACACTGGGAGGATCCACACAACTGCTCTGTTCTAGTGACGCGTGGGCAGTGGCTCAGTTGGTAGAGCGGTTGTCCACTTATCTGAAGGTCGGTGGTTCGATCCCCGGCCACAGCATGTGGCACCGTGCATGGCAGCCTCTATATCATTGTATGAATGAAAGCTCTTAGGAAAATAATTTTTCAAAGCGCTGTACACGTCAAATCACACAGTAAGCACACAAAGCACGCAACGACAAAAGTACAACAACAACAAAGATAGTACAGAAGATGGTAACGGGGAGTAACATAGATAGACTAACAGCAGACATAAATTAAAGTTTTGTATTTTATCGTGTGTTATGATGTTTAATGTGTGTTTTTTCAGGGGATGCTCACAGGTCGGTATCCTGCGGGCACTGATTGAGGCCGGTATCCCCATCGACATGGTTGGGGGCACTTCCATCGGCGCGTTGATGGGGGCGCTGTACGCTGAGGAGAAAAGCTACAGCCGCATGAGGGTCCGGGCTCGTGAGTGGGCTATGGTGTGTTGACATTGTACCTGAGATAAGAAAGTGAAAACCTGTCCGTTTGATTTAGTGCCATCTGCTTATTGCTTCCTTCTTTTCACAGGATATGACCTCTTTCTTTAAGAAGATCTTGGATCTGACCTACCCCGTTACCTCCATGTTTTCTGGAGCCTCTTTTAACTCCAGCATTAGCTCCGTCTTCAGGGGCAAACAGATAGAGGTACGGCTCACGGATTCTTTAGAACAAAGTTGTCCGGACAAACCAAGAATAAGAGCTAAACAATGAAGCAGAAGAATTCATTTTTTTATTTGCGTCTCCCCATTTTAAGAGGAGATTTCCATCATTCCAAACGACTTAATGGGAAAAATGGGATTAGATTGTAATATTTTGATATTTATCCATCATGATTTGTATTTAAGCGTCAGCTGAAAACATCAACTATATCTTACACTGAACACTCAATTTTAATGAATGGTTTCAGCACCTTTTTTCATCCTTAAATCTGCATAAATAATCAGCTACCCATATACTGATACTTGATCCGAAATCTTAATTTATTTGGTTTCTGCTGTCTTTATCTCTCCTCCTTTGTTAGGACCTCTGGCTGCCGTACTTCAACATTACAACAGATATCACAGCTTCATCCATGAGAGTCCACACTGATGGTCTGCGTCGCTTTTGAACGTTTTATTAATCATTTTTTTCTCCTGACACAAACAGGACGGCTGTAATATTCATGTCCGCCATACTATTTATTTATTTTCCTTTTATCAACGTATTATCTACACATTATTTTTCCTATCTTCAGGTTCTTTGTGGCGGTATGTCCGGGCCAGTATGTCCCTCTCTGGTTACCTACCACCTCTCTGTGATCCCAAAGATGGACACTTGCTCATGGACGGGGGGTACATCAACAACCTGCCAGGTGAGAATCACTGGGAGTGAGTTTAGTGCCCCCGCTTACTATTAGTGAACATGATCTATTTCTGCACAAGATAATATTATGCAATAATTCAAGTCCATTGTTGAGGTTTTTTGTAAACCCTCTTACAGACTAGATCATCTAGATCTTTCCTACAAACCTAAATATATACATTCAAAGGAGACGGCAGTTGTAATATCATAATCTCATGAGATAGTTTTGAATTGGG
Organism: Lophius americanus; assembly: GCA_037951165.1. Lineage (NCBI taxonomy): Eukaryota > Metazoa > Chordata > Actinopteri > Lophiiformes > Lophiidae > Lophius > Lophius americanus. The sequence continues at coordinate 817,093 of JBBDHG010000174.1, forward strand.
AAACTGGAAAACACAAATTTCTATTCTTTATGCCCAACAATGAATGTCGCTGTGTGTCTGATTAATTCTCCTTATTAATAATAAATGGCTGAAATAATAGATTATTATTGAGGACAATATTAATTACAGAGCTGGCGCATTGTTAGCACACTGCAGGAAGGTTCCGGGTTTGATTCCGGAACCTTCCTGCAGTTCTGAAATAGATCTGGGAGGATCGTATGTTGAATTACCATTTTCCTCTTGTGTCTGAACAAGTTTCTTCACTATCCATATACACAGACGTCAGGTGAATTTGAGATTACGTAATGACATTTGCAGATGAGACAACGCATCTTAACTGAAATAATTATTGATCTCTCCGACACGCCGACTGGATCCATGTTTTTCTTCCAATCGGTCACACGCATACAGTCCTGGGTTAAACAGTGAAATCGATTGGACCAACCAGCCATCGTCTACGTAGAACTCGGTGCAGTAAAATGTCCATAAGGGTGTGTGTCTTTAAATCTAAAAAAAAAAAGAAGATTGGTTCAATTGTGGCGGCAGGTTGATGGAAATGTACTTGTATATTCCGAATAACAGCAGATCTGTGCTTCCCTGTTGTGTAACACAAAGACTGTATGCATGTTATGGATTGGTCAAAACATTATGTTGTTAAATAACACAATCACTTAAATAAATAATATTTTCTCTGGAACAATGCACCAGCATGAACACATAAAATTGTTGGACCAACACTCCCAACCTGACAACAACTATGACACTTTTGCTTCGTGTTTAGCCGATCATATGAGAATATTCTGATTTGTGTTTAAGACTTAGTTCCATTCTTTAAAATCTGACTTGTCTTAATCTTAAATACACTTATCTTAGATTAATATTCATGATTATGTAGATGACAAACTTTGGAACAATAACATTCCAAGATAATATTTTTAGAGAACAATCCCCAGCTAAACTGGATCGGATCATGTGAGTGTTGTGCAGTTGATCCACGGAACCAAATACATCTATCATGTCAAATACTGTTACTCATAAGGATCTGCGTGTTTCTCATTCTGACGTGTAGCTGATGTGGCCCGCTCCAAAGGGGCAAAGGTCGTGATTGCGATTGATGTTGGAAGTCGGGATGAAACCGATTTGACCAACTATGGGGACTCCTTGAGTGGCTGGTGGCTGCTCTGGAAACGCTTCAACCCTCTGGCTGAGAAAGTCAAGGTAAGCTTTCATTTCCCCGGCTATTGTTATTCTTATGAACATTAATAAAAAGATTACAGCCACAATGTCCAAGTTATGACCTACTAAACTTGTTTATGGGATAGTGGAAAGAATCTTCAGCGATCAGCTATAACGTTATAACTGCTGCCAGGGGAAGTCAAAATAAGACTGTCAACCACCACCAACCGTCCGATACTTAAGAAGACATTTCTCTTAAGCCCCACTACCACAAGATTCTGGCATTCAATGATTTCTTATTCGGGATTTGTTCAGAGGTGAGAACAGAATGTAGGAACACTCAAGAGAACTCTTACGAACATTGGAGTAATTACTCAAGTGATGTTTTTGAAAAATCAAAGTTACTGTGTTCAGTTCAATTACACCGTTGTATAATACGAGATTGACATTACAGTAAGATATTTTTTCCATTTTTAAACATCTATAATAATAATAATTGTCTTTATTTGACCAATTATTATGGTATTTTTTTAAATAAATGAACGCTATACGGCAGATTTCCTCTTCAAGTTCGACAGCAAATAATCGATCGGTTGTAGATAAAGAATTTGAAATAGACTTTTACAGCTTATCACTTAAAAAAAAAAAAAAAAAAGCTTTCAGTGTATATCTTTTATTTTTCATATTTACAAAACATATCTAAGTGCATCAGAAATGGTGACCATTGTTGATGCTGTCCTGCAGTCTGTTTTCCTTCTGTGTGGGGGTTAATTATGCTTATGCTATGCTAATGTAATGATAATTAGATATCCAGTCCCGTGCTTCCAGTTTACGGGCAGAAAAGTATTCACCAACTTAAGAACACAGATACGAACAAACTTGAGGTTTAAGAAAGCTTCAGGTATCAGACGTAGCCTTTCTCTTAGAATTCTTCTTATAGGGATATAAAATACAAGAAAGGCATAGTTAGTATCAGTAATGAGCTACACAGCCCTGCTAAAAAACTCAACTAATGTCTCCTCTCAGGTCCTGAACATGGCAGAGATCCAAACCAGGCTTGCTTACGTCTGCTGCACGCGGCAGCTGGAACTGGTCAGAGACAGTGAGTACTGCGAGTACATCCGGCCACCCATCGACCATTACGGCACGCTGGAGTTTGGGAAATTTGACGAAATAGCGGTGAGTATCCATGTGATTCCTCTATTCTGTTCCTCATGCCGCACATGTGTGCTAGCTTTCAATGGCGCTCTCTTTCACTTTGGCTGTAGGAGGTGGGATACGAGCATGGGAAGACGTTGTTTGATGTGTGGCAGCGCAGCAATGTAGTGGACTGCATGATGATGGACAGACATCAGGAGGAGTTCCACAAAACCAAAACTGGCCACGTGAGTGCAAACTACCGACACTGCTACTGACCCGGAGGTAGATTTCAGAGCCTGCGACTCTGTTGCTTTGTTTGATTTTTGCATAAGACATGAGTACTGAATGGCAGAAGTGCTGGAGCAGACACTCCAAATCTACTTTAACTATGTTTACGAGTATAACCTGATGAATTATGGCATCCCATGTCAAACAGAATGAAACATTGAACTCGTACATTGAATCAACAAACAACAGCATACTCTATCACCCTTGCACCCGGTTGAAATAATCATTCTTTATTGTGTGTGTGTGTGTGTGTTTGTGTGTGTTTTGTTGTGTTTGTGTTTTCTGTCGACACCAATTAAACATCATCCTGAGTAGCGTTAACCTGAAATATCTTATGATGTCACTGTATTTGATTGGAACTTAAGTTTGACTCCAGCCTCTGCCTCCATTTCCACATCTGGCCTATCTTGTTTTAGTGAATCTATGATCAAGGTGCAGTTTATTATTTCAGCATTAATATATTCTTATTTTAATCCAATTTTGTATTTACTCAATAATCAACCCACCCTAAATCAAAGCACTATTACATTGTAATTAGTAGTGAACATTAAATAGAAACATTTCTTAATGTAAAGAAGTGACACGTCTTATTTTAATACATGTTATTTTAACCTGTTGCGTTGTTTCTACCTCAGCTTTTAAGTGAATTAAACCACACAAAGCAACACTATGGAACAGGAACACATTTAATCATGTTATTACGTTATTCTGTTCTGTAAACGAGCAAAACAACGAGTTGTATTCCATAATTTAGCCTGTTTATCGCAACCCTTAGAGCTAGCATCAATATTTTTTAAACTTATGACAAAACACAACAAAACTTTTTTTTTACCAGAAATCTAAGAGGGCCACAGGTTTATATCTTGGAAAGTAACAAATTATTTGAAATTATTATTTATACATAACTAAAGCGATCGAATCTAGGCTTAATCCTAATTTTCTGTTGGCATTTATTTAATCTGCGCAATGCTGAAACACCATTTTCCGATAAATTAGACATAAATACATGGACATACTTTTGTCCATAGCTGCCAAACTGTGTTGTTTGCTAGCAGTCCTCTCTTTTTGTACTGTTCACACTTAACTCTGGCTTCATTGCTGTACTTTAACTCAACATTTGCTTTGAGCTCTAACCACATTTTCAATACTTTGCTGTCAAATATCCATGCAGGCATATTTATTGAGAGAAGATCGGAAACTTCAGCTATCACACATAATTCTCATCAACACTTGGTTTATGTAGGTTAAGGTACATACGGAAAAGTGCAACATCATGGTAAACCATGAAAATAGGAATTAAAGGCCTTGTTAAATAAAATACTATACCTAGAGATAAAATAAAACTATACCTAGAATAAAATAAATCCTAGGTATAGTTTCCGTGATTGGATCCGATTGTCTATAAGTGAACAATCGAGGGTCAGAATAAACTGAAAGTGACGTCTTCATGGGAATGATGCTGTTTGTGTCTTACAGGTGGTCACGTGTCCAAACGCCTCCTTCACTGACCTGGCAGAGATAGTGTCAAGAATCGAACCTGTCAAGAATGCCTTAATCAACGGTAGGTCAACATTGAAATGAACCAACGCATCAAAAATGTATATATTAAGCATATACATGTAATTCTCATTTTTGTTTCACCTGTACGGTAAAATCTGAAGTGTATGACCTGAAGTCCATGGCACAAGTTTATTTTGGGTGTCCAACTAATGCTTGCTAGATAATTGGATGCCTCTTATCTCGCTGGGGTTAAGGTTATGTGGTCCTTGAATAGTGGACTCTCTGCCTTTATGTCTCACAACCCTCTGTCCCATCATTTATTCCATGAATCTTAAACAGAGGAGGAGGGTTTCTTCTCATTCCTCTATGTGTAAAAAGCCCAGTGGTTCAGAATTCTTGAATCAGGCAGGGCAGGTCCAATGACAATGTAGCTGTCAAAACCTATTTACTGTAGACGCATCTGATGCGTACTTAGAAAACATACTGTGAGTAAGAACACCGCACCATGACGTTGACTGGTTTCTATTTGGTCTGTGGTTCAAGATAGCATTCCGTCATAAATCCTCTTAAAACTCTCCCATGGACACAGATATTTGCAAATTAATTTGCCACTTAAAAAGTGTGGGTGCTGGATGTGAAAACCACAATTGCACAAGTCGACGCTCATAATGACGAAAAAGGAAGATGAAATCCATTTTAAAAAATCTCACTTCTAGATAAGGCTTACATTATTCTTGTGGGTGAGGAAAGCTAAATAAAACATACGCTTTTGGAGATTTAAAAAAAATACTGGTATTCATTAAAGCTGTGTTTGTGTGTGTGTGTGTGTGTGTGTGTGTGTGTTTGCGCGTGCGTGTGTGTTTAGGGGAGGCATTGTTTTTTCTAACACGGTTGCTCATGTTGTGTCTATTCTCTGCCTTCAGAGGAACTGTCTGATGAATACCAAACAGACTACGATGAGGAAGCGGTTGAAAGCGCCTTATCTGACTTTGAGGCATTTACTCCCGGCGGTGAATATGACGAGGGAGAGGAGACGGCAGAAACAGTATGTTAAAAAAAAAAACCAGCAGCATTTACTAATTCTCTTTAATTTAATTATTGCTGCTTACTGCTCCCCACAATTGGAGGAACTCTTCGGTAACTCTTCAGGAGGACAGTCATGACTTCTTCTCTTTCACAGGATGAAGAAATTCATATGCAAGGGTGAAGCCTGCAGAGAGTGCCTCACACACACCTAGGCATCATCGTGTCATCATCAAACCCTGTCGGGGTTTATTACCACGTTCCAAAGCCTACAATGCAGTATTTCTGGTAACCTGTGAGAAGGTCCACTGTGTTTCCAATACAAACGTGTCGTTTATGCTCAGATACATAAGGATCGTTTGGATTTTATCAAAACTGATGAAGATGTCGTGGGTTTACACCCTTATCGATACTCTTCACCATCATGTGAGCCAGTAAAAAAGACATGACATGAAAATATGTGGACAAACTTCCCAGAGCCAGAAGTAAAAGGAGTTTTGCTGTTGAGGCTTTATTTGCTGCAGAGCTCATCGTGAGAAAAAATCTTTGGCTGCTTTATTGGAAAGAAAAGAATTCACAAATGAATGTCTGTTTCCAAAATAATGCTGGAGTTTGATTACATCTTTTGAAAACTTTAGGAAATACGCCTGTTGTGGTAATTGACTGCAGGCACAGAACTGGTTACAAAGTCAGAACAGGAAAGAAAACTTGTAAATAAACACAGTTGTTACTGGACGCCATCATGATGTCCTCTACTTACATTGTTTACTCTTGAAATATTCCTCCGTCTGTCAGTTGCAAACCAAGCCCCGTGATGCCAAACTCTTTATACTTAAGGCTCTGAGGAGCTGGGTTAGAATTGAGTCATTATCATGTAATTATATTTACGAAAAGAGTTTTTCCAGGAGCTTATCTGTACTTGGAGGCGAGTCAGGAACCAGGGCTAATGTATTACTTCTTATAGAATCTGACAGCAAACTCAGCATCTGGCTCGGTGTTTCAACAACAGGACACAAACAGTTGGTCATTCAGCGACTTCCTGTTAGGCTCCGACAGCACTGAAGAGCCCCAACATGCCTCATTCACCGGGAAAAGGGTAAATATCAACAGCGTGAATAATGACAACCAGCCTTGTGCTCTAAACAGAGAAAAATCTGGAAACCCAGCAGAGTTGTGCTTTTCTACTTTTACTTGTTTGACACATTCATTGAATGTACGATCATAGCTCTGTCATAGAACCATTACATTTATGGGAATGTACCACTCTGGCAGCTCTTCATACAGGCACCCAGTTTATGACGAGACTGCAATGTCTCAGCGTATTGCCAAAATTAGACAGTTTCACTTGGGATCAGTTCCCCTCTATAATAAGATTGCATCCACAAAGAGCAAATGTGCATATCATAATGTGAAAACATTGTTTTCATGAACAGTCAAGAGTTAACAGTATTAACCTCAATATTGGTCAGCGATTACGGCGCCGATTGATGTCTATGTTATGTAAACAAACTCACTCACTAAGCATGTAAATAATGAATGTATTCCTCACATGGAATCTGACTAGCTAGCAGACAAGAGCATTTTCTGAGTAGAGCAAACACTAGAAGCAGCGAAGCAGCACAGCAGACATAAAGAGGCATTGAGGGTGAATGTCGTGGCAGCAGGTCTATTTTTAGCACATTATCACTTTGGCTGTTGTCTAAATGTTTGGAATCGCATCATCTAAGGTCTGCGGGGACATTTGCTTATGTGTGTTTTTGTTTTTTTGTTTTTTGGTGCTACAAAAAACCCCAGATCTAAGCCGTCATTGTGACTCGTGCATAAATGCACAACTACATATAACAATGCCATTTTTAGACCTTTTAAAGGAAAGGAAAAGAAGGAGTTGGTCACTGATGAAAGAATTCAAATGTCTGTAGACAATGGAGAATTACTTTCAATCTTTGGAAAGTATTGTTGATGTCTACTTTATTTCTACACCATCGTCCATGGTGCTTTGTTGTATTCTAACATTAATAGAGTAGAGATGATTACAGCTAACTGTTTCACAGCACCGAAACTAGTTTGACAAACTAGGATGAAGACACTGTGAATGTTATTTCTTACACATCTGTACTTTTCACTTGCCAAACTATCTAAAGTCAAGAACAAAACTAAGCACAAACTCTACCCTGAAGGGAGACGATGAATCCAGAAAACTCCAAACATGTCAGCAGAGTCAGAAGTGTAAAAGTAATGTAAGAGTAAATTTTAAAAAATTAAAAGGCCCTTTTTTATCTCTATAGAGTGAGTTCTCCTGGCCAACTTTCACCCACTGGACCTTTTAAGAATCCCATTTTAGTGATATTCAATTTAAAACAGTACGAAAATAATAAAGCAAACTTCTGTGACTTTTGTAAATACTTCATTATTTTGAATATGGAACCAGCGATATGTTTGGGACAGGGACAACACAAGACCATGGATTACTCTAAATACTCCCAGTCGGACCATTCCATGGGTTAAAAAGTTTCTTGTTGTTAGTTTGGTTTATGAAAACTATTACAAGTTAACTCTCTGGGCTGTAGCTCATCTGAAATGGAGTGACCCAAAATAGAAAAGCATCTGAGAGACAAATGGGACGAAAAGGAAATCATCCATATTGATACCAGCTCAAAGTACAAAAGCCAGCCTCTGTGATATTTTGGGGTGTGTGTTAGTTTCTATGGGAAACTTGAAAATCTCCCCAGAAGCATTATATTTTGTGCCAACACCTCACACTCTTATTTTCAACTTTAAAATAAACAATACAACTAAACATAATTGTATCTTCTGACCTTTAAATAGTTTCTAGGGCATCCCCAAATGTGATAACAGACCTGTGAATTGAACTTCGATAGAAGAGTCAGAGAGTTAGATGGCGATTTCCCCATTTAATTACCAGTCCATCATCAGATATTAATAGACCCACCAAACGGTTATTGAGAAACAGAGCAAAAACAGGAAACCTAACTATTTAAAGACATGAATTGATGTTTCTTGTTTAGCATTGCACTGTGTGTTTTTTAATGTCAAACCCCTAAACGTCGTGACTAGTATAGAACGTTAACACTATCGTTCACTTTTTGATTGAGACCCAGATAAGTCTAACGTTGTGACGACGCTAGAAACAGCAGCTGCTACAAATCAGGGCATGAAATGCTTTTTATAGCTGATATTTGACCTTTTAATCACTGTCGGTTTAGATGTTTTTTATGTCTAGAAAGGAGAAGAGATCATGATGTTGATGATTTTGTTTTATTTAGGAAATAGTTTCCACTGTCTTTGAAAAAAAGAAATTCTTTTTCATGCCCCGCCACAAACAAAGTAAGGAGGAATGAGTTCCCACCATCCGTCCATAACGTATCATCGTGATATTTTTTCATAAAACTTTCTACGCAAAGCACTACTGGTTGCAATTTGGTAATTTTTATATGTATAGTTGAATTAATTTTGTTTCCGGGGATACAAGTTTAATTCAGGAGTGAGTGACACCACTGCACAACAATTTCTTTTTCTAACAAAACTGTAATATTTTGTTGTTGTTGTTTGACACACAAACCTATTTGGGGGCCTGAAAACACAAGATCCCAAACTGACAACACAAATTCAAATTCATGCTTGATCATGTAACATTTTTTGCAAGCACCGGTGGCGGGGGGGATAAGAAGAATGTCAGTTTTGCTTCCTAATAGTCAGAACCCCGGTTTAACAGTTTTACTGAATAATGTAGAATATATTTAATTATGAATGTTTACTGTGCAATCCTGTGGATAAAATGGGCTCTGCTTGATAGAAATGTCTTTTTTTTTTAAGCTGTGAAAGCTAATGTTTTGGAAAGACAGTTTCTTGTGGAATGTAACGTTGATTTGTATTTTGTCATGTTGAAATAAAATTACCATTGAATTACCGCCAGTTAAGGTTGATGGTTAAAGCTATAATGCATTTATATCCGAGGAAAGTCTTAAACGTTTTCTGACTTGACAAGGTGCATTAAGTGTAATTGCAACTCAGTGTTCCCCATAATGTTGTTGCACCTGAAAGCAACAGTCAATATACCAATATGACTCCTTAAATGAAAGCTACCCCTAGAATTAGGATCTAGGGGTTGTTATACAAAACAATGGTGTTTTTTTTCTTTGGGATCTATAGTTCATTAACTTTTGATTATGCATCAAATTTGATGCCTGACTGAATTGGTAAATAATCCATGATGATCTGCTTCACCACCAAAGGGTAATTCATTTGATTATGGTAGTAATGCAGATCGTTATCTGGATCCTAAAGTGCAAATATAAGTATAGTCCTTTTCCGTTACCATGCCAATCAGAGACAGAGTATGGCGGATCGTAGCTTTGCATTAATGGGATTTGTTTCTTTATTTAAAAAAAAAAAGCTTTCCATCTTCTGACTAGGTTCCCCAGGGCCCACTTTTATACAAAGGTTTATTAAAATTGTTTCAATTGTACAAATATGCTCAGAGATCTGATATTTACATCTTGTTGGTGGAGCTAAAGGTTATACCTCCTGTTACCACTATGTGGCACGATGACCACCGTCTTCAAGGTGCGACTCCTAACTTCATATGTTGGGTTCACCATGGATATTGGAGATGGAGAAACTCCCTGTTTCAGACGGGCTAGATAAACATCAATCAGATGCACTCCAGGGCCCAACCTTCGGCAAAAATGTGATTGAATATGTTCCAAAGTTACTTTTGTAAGTTCTCCTGCTTACAAACGCACACATAAGCTGAAACGGTCACATAACCACGTACAAATGACACCATGAATTCGATCCACGACGCATCATGGTCTGATTAGGATCCAAGATGTAAAGCTCTGAGGCTGGAGCTATGAATCACCTCCGTCCCTGAGCCTACCCGAGCCGAACCAGAACTGTGTCAGCTGTCCAGCACCATGTTGCTGTCCTTTGCCCAACGAGTTTAAAATAGTTTGCATAGTCTTACTCATTTAGTTTTTAAAATGTTCTTCTTCTCTGTAGGTTTTTTAGAGACAGAGCATTTCCTACTCTTTCTGCCACTTCCACTTCCACACCATTAGCCCTGTGTTCACATTGTCCATCAGATTACTGAGCCAAGATGGCAGCAGAACATGAAGACTCAATGAAAGAGGACCCACTCTGTCTTAGTAAAATAGAGTGCTTTTTCTAAGCTACTGTAAAAAAAAAAAAAAAAAAAGAATAATTATCTCAGCTGATTATATGGCTCAAATTAACATTAATTCATAATCCAAAACTGCTTATCCCTGTCAGGGTTGCGGGGGCTGGAGCCTATCCCAGCTGACACTGAGCATAGAAATGAATACTCCATTTATTCATAGAGATATAAACTTTAATCACAGCACTATTAAAAAAGTTGAAATTGCTGATAATTGATTTTACGTTTTAAAATCCAACGGAACTTTGCTTTATATCTTCTTTTCTATCTATTATATGCACTCTGGGTGATTTTGTGTTGAGAACGTTATGAACCCTACAGCGGGCTTCATTTCTTTGTGTCTCTCTCTCTCCTTCTCTCTTTCTTGACTCTCTCAAACAAACCGTTCAAGGCCCACCTTAAGCCAGGATCAGCTTAGTGCTCCAGTGGTAATTGTTGGGTCTCTGAAGAATGTAAAATGTCTAAGACCTTTACCTTGAGATAACTTTGTGTTGTGATTTGCCTCCATACGAATAAAAGTGAACAAAGTGTCATCATAGGCATGTGTCTTATGAATTTGCTGTTGTTATTTCGGTTTGTCCCTTGCTGCACTTTCTCAGTCATACGTTTTCCGTGTTGCAAATGTTGAGAAAAAGGAAGTGAAAGGGAGGTGCTGAACGCCTCATGAAGCTCGGCAGCCCTATGAGTGTTTAATTCCCCCAACAAGACAGAACAAAGAGACCAGCTTTTCATTCTAACAAACAGGTAGGACCCTGACTTTATTTCTCATTTTTATTTCTCCTCTTTGAGTGTCTGATCAAGAGTGCCAAATGTTTAGTGCTGTATAGATCACTGTTGTGTCCCCTGAGTTTTGTATCATTATACCTCCTGACATAATATCAGACGTATAAGTTCTCTGCGCTGTGGTATCATCTATGGTGACTTGTAAAAAGGAAGTAGAAGGACAACAGAATCAGAATACAAAAAAAGATCTGTAAAAATACACAGTGAGTTCAAACATCTCAAAAAGTATCAGATACTGGCATAATTTCATATTATTGTACCTTTATTGATAATTCTTACAGTAAATTATGAATAGATTAAGGATTTGTGATATCTTTAAAAAAAAAGAAGATGACATTCTCTTATGGTTACTAGATGACTTTTACTCAACACCCTTCTTCTTCTCTTTTTGGTGAACTTGGGGTATTTCCACAGCAGATCATATGCTAATGATGTCATCTGCAACACCAACTATTAACGTATTAACATCATGTTTAATGAACAAAAGCTAATATGACACACATTTGCTGTATGTTAAGTGACAGGAAACAGGAAGTGTTCTCTTCCCCACAATGTGACCAAAGTGTTCCGTCAGCACAAACACGCAAACACGTCGTGTTTGCGCACATACACACTTCAGATGTCGCGTCAACAGGCATCCAGGTTGATTTGATCATAGTTTGACACCTCGTCACGCCTGGTGTGATGCTTTTTCCACATAATACATCCCCTCTTTGATTGGAACTCATTTCCCTGATTTATATGCAAATAAACACGTACATAGCACAAACATATACAAGAAAGAGAAAGATCAGTGTATATAATTTGCCAAATTTACGAGAAGAGGAAATTGATTAAGAAGTTGTCATAGATAGCCTTGCACACATTTCATTTTTTAAGTTGATTTGTCTTAGTAGAGACGGATGGCAGATCTGAACTCAAGTGCATTAAACTGGAACAATCAGGAAGTTCCCTTTACTCTGTCTTACTCATAGTTAATCAACTAGCAACCAACTGGCAAACAAATCCAACAAGGAGCCGAAAAAGACATTCCAAAGTCGGGGTGATCAAGCAAAACAGAATTCAGAAGCGCTGGAAGGCTCTGCTGAACACTTCACTGATGAGCCAAGAGTATTCATAGTCTTTAATAACCACTTATGCTGCTCAAGACTGTGGTAGTGGGCTGGAACCTATCCCAGCAAACATTGGTTGAGAGACAGCTGTCAAAAGGAGCCAGTTGAGGTGGTTTGGGCCTCTGATCCGGATGCCTCCAGGACGCCTCTCTCTGCAGATTTTTCAGCCTTGTCCAACTTTGATGAGACCCCGATGTAGATCAAGAACTCGGACTGGGAACGCTTCGGGATCCACTAGAATGAGTGTGATGGTGTTGCCGGGGAGAGGGATGGCTGCAGAATCCGTAGATATAGTTTGGCTTCCTTTGTTCGTCTGAAATAAATGTTTTGTTGGTCTTGTTTCAGGTCCAAGCAGAGGATTTCCAGGATGTCTCAAGGCTGCCTCAAGTGTTTAAAGTTAACGATGTGTGCCGCTAACTTACTTTGTTTTGTACGTATGTCTCAATCATTCCGCATCGCATTCAGGGGTCAAAGCCTTTAGCTGGAAAATCTAAATCTAGCCTAAACCGGCATTAACTATGAGCTTTATCCAACATGTTTAAGCCTCTTCTTGATGTGATTTCAGCAATATTGCAAACGTGTTCTATGGGTAGTAACTTAAAAGGTAGAGTTGAGCTAATTATTTAATTATCCGTAACGGATTATCCTGTTCAGGGTTGTGGGGGCTGAAGCCTATCCCAGCCACCAGGGTTAAAGAGAATGGAGTTAAATAATTGATTGTATTTCTCTCTGACATAAAGTGGAGCAGTACTCGATAAGTGAATTTGTGTGCTGAGTTTCATTGACACTAATTAGCGTGTTTCCTCCTCTCAGACGTGTGGTGTGGCCGTTTTCGTTTTCGGTGTGTATGTGATGGTGAACTTCAAAATGATAGAGCTCACCCCAAACCTGTACAGCCAAAACTTTGCCAACCTGCTAGTGATCAGTGGGATTGTCATCACCTGTGTGTCCTTCCTGGGCTTCCTGGGTGCTCTGAAGGAGAACCGCTGCCTCCTCCTGACGGTAGGACAGCAGCATCACCTGGTGCTCCAACGTATTCTCTTGTCGTTCCTTTTAAGTAATAATGGATGTACTTACATTACGACCGCTCTAGGCTGCTCCACAACACAAACCATCAAACTCTCATTCACACACACCTTCATACCTGACCCTGTGGCCTTGTACTATTGTAGTCACAAGTTGTTTTGGGGATGCCCCGACCCAGTCATCAAAATTTGTTCCTCACGCATAACCAGTTCTCATGCTCCTAACACATCAACGTCAGGACAAAACGTTCACTTTCTGCCTCCTTTGTTGACAGTTCTTCCTGCTGCTCCTCATCCTCATGCTGGTGGAGCTGTCAGTAGCAGGCTTGCTACTCGTGTATGAGAAGGAGGTAGGATCACTTCCATCTGTACTCACACTGTGTGTTGTTCTAATAATGATCTCATACTAACCAAATATTCCACATAAATTTACTGCTGCTTCTGTGTTTCCAAGTGACACCAGTGACCACCGCGTTGTTAGCGCGGTCACAAACACCAAGGTTCTAAATCGGGGAGACTTGATGCGTTTTTTTTTCAGAACAAGGATTTATCCATGATCTGTATCATTTCAGAGAGAGAATCTGTGTTACTGCTGATGTGATTTTTTTCGCAACAGCTTTTGCTAAAATAGTCGACAAGCTCCGCTCCCTAAAAAAGATAAATCTGAGTTGCTTCATGAGTACAACAGGGCCTGGGCCAAAAGCACGAAAAACTGGTTCAAATTATGACTGGCTCATTTTCAGAAAACGTTGCAATGTTTTGATGTCAAAAGCCAACATTTTTGGACATCAAACAACTTCCTTAACCCTCAGATGTTCTGGAAGACCATCAAATCGAAAAAGGAGACATAAACAACTCGGAGCTTCCACCGTGCATTGTGAACGAGATGACATCTGGCTGTAGATCATTTAATCTGATATAGATATCTTTGACAAATAGACATTTCATTTCCACTTTTCAACGCTTCAATTTAATAATATGTTAGTTGTTATTTTCGTATTCTGTGTGTTTTGCGACTCTCCTGAAAAAGAAATTTTTAATCCCAATGTAATTTTCCTGGTTCAAAATGAAGGAAAAGCATATAGCTTATGTTATCTACCAATATCTTTTTCACTTTTTAGATTGGTAAGTTGCTGAAAGATGATCTCGTTAGTGGGCTGAAGAATGCAAAAGGAAAGACTGGGAATTCAACCGAGCTGATTAGTGACTGGGATGTGGTTCAGACAAGGGTAAGTGAGTCACATGCACTGTTCATGCACAAAAATTACTTTGGATGTGGTTATATGTGGCTAAGCAAATTCAGTCTGCTGTGACAATGTTTTGAATGTATTTCTTCAGTTCAGTTGCTGTGGAGTCGATAATGTGTTGGACTGGGGAGATCAAATACCTCCATCTTGCTGTTCGGACAATTGCAACACCACCAAACCCGCGTACAAAGAGGTAGACACAGCTTGCATGAATTGTTCTGATGTACTGTGGAGCAAAGGTAGATCAATTACTCAGCATCATGTGCTGTGTGTATGTGCTGGATGATCTGTGGGTGTAGTGGTCAGCAATTTTGCCTCACAGTAAGAGGGTTTTGGGTTCTGAACTGCGGTCCTTCTGTGTTTACATTGTCTATTCTCCCAGTGTTGGGAACTGTCCACCTATCACCCAATGTCAGCTGGGATAGGCTCCAGATACCCAGCTTGATAGGCGTTGGCTAATGGCATGTATAGAACCGCCATAATATCATAACTACTGACTGGTCAAATAAGAATAATATTGACTAGCTGAGAAGGAAGAGCACAGAAGAAGAATAGTTGCTTCAATGTAAATACAAAAGCTGCTTTGACTAATAAGCTAGTTTAAACACTTTACTGCAGCTTAGCCTGCTCCATTTTTCTGGGGGACAGATTTATTTAATGTAGTGTAACTGGTAGATTAGCTCATTTGTGTGGTACCTGATAAATAATCTCTCGTTTTTTATGCTCCAAATTAAAGATATTGTATTGGCCTGTCTGCTACCACCTCACCCACCCCTCACAGTAAAGTTCAGGACTGCTGGTTGCATTTTCATGCTTAAGCTCTCTTTTTTTTTCAGGGCTGCCATGTAAAAATATTGGACTTCTTTGAGAAGCATTTCCTGACCACTGGGATGTGTGTCATTGCACTCAGCATTGTTGAGGTAAGCTTAGTAGTGACGTCTATCTGCCACAGCATTAAATGTACTGAGAGGTGACCCAACAACCAATCATTTTGCAGGGTTCATTTTTCTATACCCCTCTTTGCACATAGAGGGAGAGAGGACGTTTCGAACACAAGATAAACAGTCTAATCTTGTGTATCCTATCAGGCCAACAAATAGAGATGTCGGTAATAAGGCTTCGCGTATAGCGGCCAACAGGGGCAAACGCAATGCAGCCATCAATTTGACGACATTCTCAAGAAGCCAATAAAGAAATCATCTTCATCAATTTTTACAACACAACAAATTTAGAAAAACGATCTGCAAAAGCCACAATGTAACGGAAGTGTTTACAAAGGACATTCAAACGTGTTGCATCACCGGACGCGCTTTTATATTGCTTAATTTAGCGAATAAAACATTTATAACACACAAACATGTCATGTTTTTTTTGATTAACCGTGGTAGCTTTGCTTAACTTCCGGCTTGTCGTTCTCACCGTTTTCTACGCGTTGCCGTCTCGACAACTGAAGTAAGTATTCGCGATGACAAATACAATACACCTTGTTTACTGTAGCTTTGGGTAATGTACATGTTAGTGTCATTATTACGTTTCTTTGTTTTCAGGATGATGATTGACGTTTATTCTAAGTCACATGACTGTATGACCCGGAAGTTAAGTGAAGCTACCACGGCTAATCAAAATGTCATGAAATGTTTGTGTATTCTAAATGTTTTATTCACTAAATGAGGCAATACAAACGCACCTCCAGTGATACATCATTTTTAATTTTCCTTCACAAATACTTCCGTGGTCTTGTGGTTTTTGCAGATCTTTTTTCTTAATGTGTTGTTTTCTTTTCTCGCTGCATGCTTTTGTCGTCAAAAAGATTGTCGCAGTTCCGTTTTCCCTTTCGGCCACCGTATTAGGGTGATTAAAAAGCCAGTAATATCTTGTTATCGTGTTCATCATCATACCATCAAAAAGATAATAAAAATGAACAAAATCACTTAAAATATATACAAATGAATCTCGAAATCCTTGATATTCTAATTTGCAATGCACTTGTGTGCTCCTTAGTTTTCTTAAATGCTTTATATTTATTTTAAATTTTCCTGTGATTAGCCTTTTATTTTGTACATTGTTTGTCTAAATTGAGTAATTATTAAATGTTCACTAATTTCATTCCACCACTGCGTTTAAATTGTATGCCATATTTATTTTAATGTCCATTCATGCTCTAAGGAATGTTATTTGAAGACAATTTATAAGTAAACTTTTGAAAAGGTATTTATCATCGTCCCCTCTGTTGATAGAAATCGTTTTACTTTAGCTAACGATTAACCAAACAAATAAATAAAAGATTACTATTTCTATCTGATTAAACACTAACAAACACATAGTATAGATAGTATATATATATACTATATATATACTATATATATTATCCTATTCCATTTACCCATCGAAATAGCTCTAAATTTGAAAAGCTACACATTTAATGTATCTTGGTATATTCACTTTTCACTGCAACTTGTTCTAACTTATTCGACATTTGTCTCCATTAGTTGTGGTGTTAATTTAAAAAAAACTCTAAATCCAACTCCAACTAAATCAACATCCAGTGATGATGAAAAATTATGAAACTGAAATATAGTTAAAAAATAAAAAGAGACCACGTCTTTATTTCCATACCCAACAATAGGGGAGACTAGGCAGCCCCTGAAGTCCCTTGAACATTTTGAAGTGAAAATAAAATTTTGTAAGCCCTGGTCGGTCCGTTATGTTATATGGTGGCGTTGTCCATCAAAAAACGCTTATGGATTAAGAGTTTTTGTATTTTCTCACAAGGAATTTATATCAGGACACAAAAATAAAACCTCAAAATATCAATAAACCACACGACTGAATTTCAATATTTGTCAAAATATATAAATAAAACAAATTTAAAAAATAAAAACAATTTATAATATCAAATCGTCAGCAACTGCTAGAGGCGGCAAGTAGGTTCCGGGTTCAAATCCACCCGGCATGTTGGATAGCATGTACTCCCTGTGTCTGCGTGGGTTCTCTCCGGGAACTCCGGCTTCCGTCCAAAAACATGTGATATTGGTGAGACAACATTGCCCATAGGAGTATGTGTGGTTGTGTGTCTGCCCTGCGATGAACTAGTGTACCCCAGGCCAATGTTAGCTGGGATAGGCTCCAGCCTCACGTGACCTTGAACAGGATAAGCGGTCGATAATGAATGAAAGGTCATAGCTGTGAGGTTGTGTGCATGCCCACTAACTAGTTTAACCAATGACTTTCTTTGTTTCTTGTTCACAGGTGTTGGGAATGTGTTTCGCCATGACACTCTTTTGCCACATCAGTCGATCTGGACTGAGTTACAAGATTTAAACTAGCATCTCTCAAACTATCTACCTATTTTGGTTAATGATGGTTATGTCCTTGTAGAAAGCTAGAAAAGAAATAGGAAGGTTCTGCAAACGTTTGTGTACATTTAGGACTTCTTCTATCAACCAGAAACCCATCGATTGTAGCTCATTTTCTGTGAAGACATTTTAAATGTTACATATGGAGGGTAATAAAGGAGTGCAGCTCTATCAAAATCAAAACTTTTGCTCCAACAGTTAGTGGATGAAAATAATGTTCAATAAATGAAAATATCTGACTTTGTGTTTTTTTCCTCCGACTAAGTTATGTTTTCACTGGTATTTGTCTTGTTTTGTTTTTTTAGAGGGATTACAAAAAAAATAGACTTGATAACTTTTCATAACATTCAATAGGATGGCTCGACGTATGACAAGAATAATTCACTGATACACTGGTACAGAGTGAGGAGGACTGCAAAATAGTTTAAAAATCAATCATTTCTTTCTATTTCTCATTAACTACCCGATTGATCTTGATGAAACTTGGTAGAGGTCTCAGGTATGCAGTGAGGAAAAAAAGCAGTTATAATCTGCATTGAACCTGGATAAAGGGGTGCAGTCAGGAATTCTCCTCCTTTTTTGGACTTTGTACATAATTTTGCCATATTAAACTGAGTGGAAGGGTGGGTGAAGTGCCTTGGATGAAATCTCAAGCAATATTTTCCAAATGAAATCCTTATGAAAAGCAGATGCTCTTGGAAACTTAACAATAACTGTAACAAAAATAAACCTATTAACAATATTAAGGCCGAACCATTTCCGCCATTTTGACATTTCTTTGTCAAATGATCAACATTTCCTGTATCTAACTCTCAGCACAGTGGCCTATGTTGGAGCCTCAAATGCAACCACCTCCTCTTTTAACCTTGTTAAACCCTTAACAGATGTGTTCATCAAATTACAATGACAGGTTTTTTTATATTTTAACAGTTAACAGGCAGAGACAGTATGAAGATTAAATATATAGTCAACCTCAAATTTATATAGAACTTTTAAAATTCTGTCTAGAAACTGACAGTTAACATGTCCTTGGAACCAGACAGAGAAAATTATATAAAACAAAGAAAAAAAACAAGTAACACAGATAAATTTATTTATTTAAAGAATAAATCCTGCATTAACATTTTAAGACAAACCCCCCCCCCCCTAAAAAATACTAAGATTTCCTTTACACCCCAAAATAATTTTGTTCTTTTTGAAACCGTCACACAAAAATAGAAACAAGTAAGATTTTTGTAATTAAAAAAGATGCAACTGTACACAGCAGAATATACCATTTATTGCAAACGGAACACCCCGGACACCTCAGAAACTATAAACACACGTATTGCAGTTCACCTAGTGATATGAAAATACAAATCTATTCTTACACAGGTCTCAAATTCTCGTTTGTGAAACCAACAGCTGTTTTTCATCTGGTTTTCCTCTCTCTGGTGCAGGCAGCACACCATCTTGCAGCCATGTGAGTCTATTTCAACAGGGATTTCTTCTAAGTGTAGCACTTTTTTTTTTGCCTCCTCTAGATACCAGATGAACACAGACCTCTAAACATCGAACTGAGACGTAAGGGTTTCTTTACAGCCCTGCACCATTGCGAGTCTCTGAGGACAAAGATGGTGCGACATTGTAAAGCACACACTGGGGCCTCTTCCAGAAAGACTAAGTGAACCTAGCCAATAAGTCAAGCCTGAAATGGTTCCATGAAGGGCAGTTCAAGCTCAGGCAACCAAAGTAGTTCTCACGTGTGGGTGGAACTACTCTAAAGCAGCAGCGATACAGATATAGCAGCAATGTTCACACCACTGAGCAAAGGAAGTTAAAAACAAAGTCACGACATATATGATACAGCTGCCATTAATAACACCAGAGAGGAACGCTGGTGAGAATAGATGATCAACTGAATACATCACAAGCAACTGATTACAAAATGTAATTGAGAAATTTGGTCAGAGTCCTCAGCAGCGATGTTTGTCCCGGGCTAAATGACATTCTTCCCCCCTGTTTATTAGTTGTTCTATTAAAAATAAAGTCTACCCCTGCAGTTAAACTAATTGATACTTTTATGTACACATGTATGTGTATTCAAAATGACTATTTAGGATTCAGGAGGCGCATCCACAGACAATATAACACGAGGAGGAATAAATTGCATATAATCAGTTTTTACTGTCAATAAAGCTTTAACTATTCTATCTTAAACTTTATATCTGTAAATGTAAACACTTGTTTAATATTTAATTTAATTAATTTTCCTATGAACCTTAGCTGTTAAAGAAAGTGTACTTAAGCGACAACTTGGCTAGTTTCTCAGGAGAAGTTGCCGTGGTAACAACATCTAAACTGTGTTGAATTTGGTTTATCGAGCCCGACAAACCAAAATAAACTTTATTTGCTGAACTCGCTTTCTGGAACAGGCCCCTGACCTTGCATTATGTAACTGAAAACAACTTTCTGTCTTTGCAGAAAGGTTATAAAAAGAAGTTCTTGTTTTCATTCTTGTTTCACACACTACATGAAATCTCACTTGTACAGCATTTTAAGTGTTGACAACAAATGCTACTTGTAAAAAATCTATATTGACAAAACATTGCTAAAAAAGTCTGATATCTCGTTTGTGCTCAAAGTGTTTAAAAGAAATGCCCCTGTTGGAAAGAATGAGAGTCATTAGAAGTAGCAGACAGTACCGTGGCCTAAAGAACCTTCGAAGACGAAGTTGCAAACAGAGATCTCTCAATAAATGTTAAATCCACCTCCAAGAACTGTGGTAAAATTACATCAATAAATAAGACAAGTTCACAACCCCCCACCCCGGTCCCACTGGTCAAACCATAACAGTCCACTGATACAATTGGAATGAGTAGGAAAAGTTAGGGTACCCAGCCCCTATTTGCATGACATTAAAACTTCAAGGTTTTAACATTTTATCTGCGATCAGCCGTAAATGACGGACACACACATTTAGAAAAGCCACACATACATTGTACAGTCAATCACGCTGACATTCGCTGCTTTACACATATGCTGCTGCTCTACAGCATGTTAAAGAGAGAGCCGAGTCTATAAGTCTGCCTGTACAATTAGCATCGGTATCGAGTCATCTGCAGTGCCTCCACTAGGTGGTAGGTGTAAACTGGGCACTGACTGATAAACCCAGAAAGGCTGAACTACATGGATCTCGGGAGGTCATGCCAAACATGTGGCCCATCCGATTTTGACCAGAGTTGCCCCGATGTTTATGAACAAGACCTCAGTTGTAGTTATAGTTTAATAGCAGTTGAGTGGACAGAGCTTGACAACCTTGGCTGGACTGTCTGGTGTAAAAACTGACCATTGACATTGTTGTCTCCATCCCATCTACCTGGGCTGTGGCAGATGAACACTAAGTGTGGGTTGGGCCAGTAATGCGCACAATGGGCGCCACTTAAAATTCCATAGCAAAGGCCAGATGGACTTGTCCACTAATAGTGGCCTCTGCAGTTGTATCTGCCTGTCTTGTATGGGGAAGTTAGCCATCAATGATTCTGCAAGGTCATGGACTACACCCTTCCGGAGCATTTGTTTGCTAAGCCAAGACGAGACAGATGCTGCTAGTCCACTGATACTGAAGTACAGCAGAGAGCAATGGTTAACAGCAAATAATATAAGGCTGACAATTTTTGTTTATTGACAGCTGTTTTAGCCCTCCTGGCCACAACGTACACAAAGCTATCAAAAATGACCACAAGCAGTTTCGCAAGGAGACATTGTCAATTGATATTCACTTGATGGAATGCAATGCTAATAAGGTAATGGGTTCAGGAGTTAAGCCCTACAGTCCTGAGAATCATGTGCAGCCGTTTCAAAAACAAGGACATCGGCAAAACACAGGGTTTGCCTGTGAAGCGGCGCAAACAGGCAATCAAATCGAAATGATTGAAAGTCTATGCGACTCTCATCCTTTGCAATGATCTTCCAAGCATACAAACCCCCCCCAAAAATAGCAAGAAATGCAGTGCATTTAAGGAGCCCATGATAAAGCAAACCCCTCCAATGGTTAAAATGGTTTAACACAGCCCAACTGTTCTAATGCTGTATGTTATACGACTACTCCCAACTAACCTACACTCAACCTGAAAGAATGACCCAGCTGGTGGAGCGATATGCTACATGTCTAAACTATTATGGCTTAGAATTTTCTATGAATTTCAGGCATGTTTATTTGAAAAGAAAACAAGTGTAAGACCATAGAGCAAGTATTCACTCACAAACCCAAAGAAGATCCTTAATACAGGAGTAAGGGAGAAAGATTTTCAAGGAAAGCAGTACGTCCAAGAGAAGAAAAGCCAGGCCATTAAAGGAAAGGGAAGCGCTATAGACCATTTAAACATTTCAATAGTTTCTCACTAATGTACAGTGCATTTTCATGAGAACCCTCAGGGCTTCTTAAGCTCAGCAGGGACACTGGCCTCAAAAATGCATCTATGAACCATGCAAAGAGCATCACACAGCATCTGAGGTCCGCTATCAGTACTTAAGAAGCACATCATGCATTTGTAGGCTTCATTCTTTACCACTCTTGTTGGATGCATTTTATCCATTTTTAAGTGTGTATATATATCCACATCCACTGGAAAGTTATTACATCATGAGGAAAATCGATGTTAATCTAGGGAAAGAAGCAACTACTTACAGAGGTCACACTGAACAACATGATGAATGAGTGAGCATGATAGGATGGCAGCATGTGTGTTGAATAAGTGAGCAGGAAAGGATGACAGCGTGTGCGTGTTTGTGTGTTTGACTGGTGCCAGTTTGCGAGTTACCAGGAGCAGGCAAATGCTACTCCACCAATTTCTACAAAATATGGTGGACGGGTGGGAATGATTCAAGAGGAACCCCCTAAACTAAATGCCTCATTGAACACATCTATTGCAAAAGGTTTCAAATGAATTACAGTGAAAAATAAGGTTAATCTTAGACTGTGTATTATATCTTTATCGATAAAGATGTTGATGAATGAAATTTGTTGCAGCCTTGACCAAGGTATGCACCCAGAAAATGCACCTCTAGTGTACAAAAAGGCAGAAAGACTGAATTACACTGATATTACAAGTTTGTAACCAGACTCAACATATTTCATTGCTTAAGGTATTGAACCTTCGGCCACAACATTCATAAATTGGGTTTTATCTGCATCAATATGTTCATACTCAGCAATGTGTAAAATCTCAGGAACACCGATCAAACTACTGGCAACAAAGACCAACTATTAGGTCACCTGTGAGGGAACCACAACCTATGATTTGAACACACTGCATATGCTACAGCTGACATATATCCACACCAGTAGGTGGCAGTAGTCTATATTCAGCTGTCAGAAAGACTAACCAGAAGTCCTATGACTGCCAACACTAACAACTAACTGTTTTATTGTAAAACAGCATTATCTACCATTTTCACTCCATTCTTTCTCAACAATTAAATGTTTTAATTGTTTAATTTTTTTGTGTTAAGAGTCTGTAGTTATGAATATTTGATGGAAAACAAGAGCCTTCTGGGTAAGGCCTTTTCACTAGTTTCCTTAATTCAGTTTGATTTCTTGTGAATTAATTTACTTTAAACTGAACAACCTATCAAACGTACTTCTCATACTAATAGGCTCTGCCACCGTTTCACCATACCCAAGCAGGCGAAAAAGAAACAGACAAAGTCAGACTACAACAATGGTTGTCAGGAGCAGCGATGCTAGAGCCATAGATGACTGTTGAAAGCCCAACATTGTCCGAGGCCGGCCGTCAGCAGAGTGTGCCAGGCCACTTAATTTCTTATAACGATAAACTAATGCTTCAAAAGGGTTTTCATTAAATTGGCTTAAATTAAATTAATGGGGTTAAGAATATATATTCTGGCTTGGGAATACCAATAACTTTGTATTAACTGAAATATATTGTTTTAACAATCTAATCCTGCGCGCAGTTTCAGCGTATTTCAGCATACTGAAAGAATTGACAGTGGGCTAAGGTTGCTAACATTAAGCAGCATCATATTTGGGCAAAGAATATGCTGAGAAAATTGTATTACTGATTCTTTTGGAAAATTACTTATAGGAAATGACCAATTAATGAGAATGGCAGTCCCAATAACTGTCTGGGGAATTTATCATACCATACTATAGTTATAACTTAGTTATAAATGATTCGTGCCTAGATGAAATTAATGTGGAAAGCAGCTTAAGATCAAGAATTATTTTTTTAGTGATTACGTGAAATCAGCAACTCTTGAGCTGATGTACGGTATCAATACAAAAATGTTTTAAGACTCAAGTGCGAGCGACTTAGAAAGCATATTGCCTTCTCCACAGACAGACGTATGTTTAATGACATGTAGTTTCATTTGAAACTATGAGAAATTGTGCCAGGCACTGTTGGGTTTGTTGCAAGTTTTGTATTCCATTGCTACAATGGGAGCCCAAGGTAACTTGAGATTTGAAAGACTACTGAGTGGTTCTTTGAGGACATCTATTCCAAATTAAACAAGCCATTCTGAGGAATTAACCACTTTGCGTAGTTCAGTGTATAGATGGTTGGCCATCTATTTTCAGCCTCAGTTTCAACCTTCTGTCCCTCTACCTTTTCATGTTGGGTTGCTGCCTCTGCCATCTCTACAATACATTAAAATATTTGCAAAAATAATAATTCCTCATATTTCCATGAGACAAAATATCTTATCTTTTAAAAAATGCTCCATTTGCTTTCGAATCAGTATCTTCGCATCTAAGATCTCATTAATGTTACAGTAGATTGAGAGCAGCAAATGACAAATAAAAAAGTCTGTATGAATGCTGATAGAGTGACCTGAACTAGCAGCTCCAGCATTATGGCTGATGAATTGATACATATTTTTGGCTATGATCCCTGTGTGCCACAAAAGTTGAGGGACTATTCTACTTCTGAAACAGATCATCTCTATTTTGTATGTGCAAAAGTTGTCAATATTTATTTAAACCTAAATAAGAAGAAATGACTAGTCAATCAGAGTATCCAATGCTTGTCAACTAGTTTGATGGCTTTTCTCAAGGATAGACCAGTGGCTGTTCAACACACTCCTAGATACAGTAGACATTATTTCACCTAATGAGCAGATCTTTGTGGCTGTCAACATAAAAGAACATTGATGATCAGACCAAACCATGTATTACTCCTACAGATACAGATCTTTGTGTCGAGTGCTGCAGCTCCAGACTCGTGGTCCATCTGCCTGTCGCCTCTCTGAGGCACGAAAAAGCTGTGCTTTTGGACAGCGTGGCAGCCTCTCTGTCCAGTGACATGCAGAGATTAGAGGGGCATCAGCCTGGTGGTGTGGAACAGAAGGGGGTTCAGGTCTTCTGCATGGTCGGCCCGATGGAGCGACGGCTCCGAGCGACTCCGCTCAATTTTTGGCAGCAGATCTTGAACTTGCTCAATGGCTACCAGGATCTGATGAGGGGGAACCATACAAAAGGTATTTGGCAATTGATACAGATATTATATATATTATTATAATATATTCAAGTTCAGTATGTGGTGGTCACCACCAAATCAAATGGCCAATTTCAAACATATTTGCCTTGCACAAACAATGGTGGATTTGTACATTATAACATTTATACCCCATTGGAAATAATAACTTGTTGGAAAAGAAAGAATTTCATATTTTGGAGAACTGTTATAAAGCACTATATAAAGTGCTCCCATCTTAACAGTTGGCTAACAAAAGAGGCCACACTACTTTTTCAGTTTATATGAGATGATGATGAAGTTTCTAAATCCAGTCCGACCAATAGACTTTCTCACCTGTGGAAACAGGGGCCTCTCATCACGTTTAAACTTCAGACAGTCGACAATGAGCCTTTTCATCGACTTGGGTGAGGTACTAGAGAGCTTACTGAGATCTGGAGACAAGTAACCGCGTCCAACCATAAAGATTATCTAAGAGGAAATATAGAAGAGGAAACAGTCAGTGCTATTAAGCTACCAGAGAAGGGATTTCTCTGGTTTCAAACATTGTTTGGAATGGGCGTAGACCTGTTTATAGTTTAGTAGACCTAGTAATAGCTTTAGCCAATTTAATTGTGGCAATAGAATGTTGTAAAAACATCCTGAAGTATCAGCAGAACTGGAATCATTGACCAATGGAAATATTAGTAAAGATTACATTTCACAATCATCCATGGCTAGATTTATTTTACCATTTGTTTGATAAGTTAAAACCTTTTTATTTCTTACTTGACTGAATATTCATTTCAGTCCACCGCATATTCAATTTTAGCTTTTTCTGACCCAAACCACTGTCATTAATAATGATAATAATAATAATAATAATAATAATAGTGGTCTTTCCTTTATGTATCTATTGTAACACAGTACATACATACAGTACAACGTTATCTTTGCATTTGACCCACTCCCCTGAGGGAGCAGTGGGTGGCACCTGTGAAGCGACTGTTCTTGACCAAGACCCTAAGCTGTTGTTTCAGGGTCCTAGTCAAGGAGCCAAGACATGTTGTGTCAGAGGCTGGGCTTCAACTCTGGTCTCCCAGTTCAGGGACGACCGCTCTATGCACTGAGCTAAAGCCACCCCCATCATATCAGTCAAATAATCTTATTTTAAAACAGGTATCTTTTACACAAAATAAGTGGTGAATATGCTACTACATGATGCTAGAGCTACCTGTACGGCAACATTGGATAGCAAAGAGTAATATCAAATAATATGAACAGGAGGAGATAACAGTAAAGATACTTCCAGCATGTATCATTTTCTCCAAGATGTATTGGACTGATCAGGTTTTCTGCTTAGTTCTGTGTTACTGATGTCTGAACAGAAAGAAGAGTTGTGTCATGTTACCTGATCTCTATTGTTGATATTGGAGTAAGGTAGGGTCCCTGACATCAGCTCAAACAGCACTACCCCATAGCCATATACGTCAGACTGGAAGGTATATGGGTTGCTGTCCTGCATTCGAATCACCTCTGGAGCCTTGAGGGGGAAAAATAAGAAGACAAAATGCTATAATTTTGTCGAATGGACATCCACAAGTAAATGAAAATTTCTGGTTATACTTTCTTCTAGCGGTTTATTCGATTAATATAATATGACATCATAAAATATCTAAGATATGGGGCTAAGATCTGGTGAATGACAATACTGGAAAATAACAGCCGTTTCTGTATTTCAATAATAAATCAAGAGGAATGACCTTTTTGTTAGCTTGTCATACATGTGAGCACCAAGATCTACTTTTGCCTTCTTTATATCTGTTTATTATACACACATTGAGATATAATACACATAATCTTGATTGAATCATTAAAGAAGAGGCTTACCATCCAAAGGATGGATCCACTTGGCTGTTCGACCTGTTGAGAACCACTCCACCTGGACTTCACTGTGGCCAAGCCAAAGTCACCAATCTTAACTGTCCAGCCCTCGTGGAGGAAAATGTCTAGCAGGAGAGCTCAGGAAATATTACAACAGACACCTGGTGCAGATATTAATATCTTCAGCTCATGGTTGATAAACAGGGCAATACATCTGCATTTGTTTACCCAATAACCTTAAACATAATTGGAGGAACTTTAACAAACATTCAAATCATTTTCTCATTTCAAAGTGAGATAACAGAGATAGAGTATTAGTATATCAGTGCCTAAATGAGAGGAAAGGGTAACATTAACTTTACCTAACATTCTGTTTTCTTATTAATTCAAACATTTTAGGAATCACTGTTATAGATAAAGTGTGATTTTATGAGCTAAAATTTTGCAAGCAACTTTTAAAATGTTCTATTATTGTTATATATCAGTGAAGCAACAACAATATAAGCACAAACACATTGCACAAGTACACAATATTAAGAGAGTTATCAATGGGCAAAAAGGATACTGTTTGATTTAAGATCTCGATGAATAATGTTCTTCGCATGAAGATAACTGAAAGAAAAAAATTATCCAAATCATTGATTTCATCTGTGTCAGCAAAAAGACAGAATACTAACTTTGCTAAAACTTCATCAGTTTTAGCAAAGACCTCCCTCTGAGGGTTGTCTTAGGCCTTGTTCACACCTGGTATCAACATCCATCTTGAGTGATCTGATCAAACAACACTGACTGAGAGCTAGGAAATAACAAAATAAATGAAATCCGGCCAAATCCTGCTAATGTCAATTTATTTGATAAATAACTTCCCCAATTGCCCACACTCATGAACTGTCCATAAAAATATTTGTTATGTGCAAGTATGTGGCTTTTAGTTCACTGGAATGTAAAGCAGCAGATGTTTGTGAACCCACAATTTCAACTGATTTCACCACTGATCAAGTGACCACACATTGGTACCAGACTTCTTTAAATAAATCAACAACTTTGGGAGTTGTAGGGTGAGGGAAAACTTAACAGATGTTCCCAGTTTTTCAGTTACCAGAAGTCAGAGATGACTTACATCTTAGAAATGTTTATTTAATTGGAACTCGGAGATTTAAAAGAAAATATCACTCATTTTGTTTTGGCAGGAGAAATGTTCAGTGTCACACTGCCTCTGAAGAATGGATTGTGGACCGACTGCTCTATATTTAGGTTATGATGGAGTATTGAAGGGGCCGCTGTTGTCCCAGCCCTCGGGCAGCAGCAGCATAACCAATGGCAGCAAATTGACTTTTATGAAAAAGGAGAGAGCCAGCCTGGTGGCAGGAGGAAAGGCTTGTGAGGGCACAGTGCTGCAGAAAGAATTTGTAAAATACCAGTTCAGAACAAAGATGAATATCGTCACCTCAGTGTTTACACACTTTTTCTGCTTGCAGAATGCTGGATTGCAGACTGAAAATCACACTGGGAAATAATAATAATAATTATACATTTTGGGGGATTTATTGTAAGTTCTGCCCCAGAATAATTTTGCTAAGTTACGTCCCTAAAAAAATTAAATTCTTTTATCTTTTATCTTTTTAACTCCTGCAGTGAACAGTTTCATTTGACTACTAAGTGGGAAAGTGAGATCCACTCTCAAGTGCTCACTGGAGACGAATTACTGTTTTACACTACCAGGTACGATTTCCCTTTTTGATCATCCCACCCAGCACAGATGTAAACATGACCTCTGTACATGCAATTTAAGTTTATTAAAATTAACTTATTTAGTTTAGAGGGGAATCCCTGCATCACATTGACAGTCGGCTAATAGATAGTGATGAAAAATTAAAAAAAGAAGCAAGTCTTACTCCATGCCCTGTGCTGTCTGTCTGGCCACATCAATGCGACGCATTGTATCAAACTTGGTTTCAGTGACATGCAGATGGCGGTACAGGCTGCTGCCTTCACACCACTGTGTGATGATGGCAAAGTTGGGCTTAGTCATGTAGCCCATGAACAGCAGGATGTTGACATGACGGGTCTTCCTGCAGATGATATAGATTCTAAGCGTTAGAAATTTCATAGACTCATCTCTGATCAAAGAAAGATGAAGGTACCGTGATGGAATAATAACTGACTTTTTTTCTTTTTAAATGGTGCAGTCTCTTTTTAACTGGTCACAAAAGCTCCGTCAATAAAATGTTACTGTTGTTACTTGGACAAAGAAACAGATGAAAATTCAACTTTTGTAAAACACATGAAGCACTTCTCACCGCAAGACCTGCATCTCATTTTTGAAGGCCTGTAACTGTTCAGGTGTTGGGTCTGTGACTTTGAGGATCTTGATTGCTACGTCTCCGTGCCACTTGCCCTTGAAAACTGTTCCAAAGGAGCCGGAACCTATCCTCTTCTGAATGGTGACTTCTCCGGAGCGGACCTCCCAGTAGTAACTTGAGTCTCTGTACCCCCCTCGGTGCTGAAACAACACATGGCTTGAATGATTTCCTCTGGAAACTCATGACCTAAGTAAATCCCTTAACTTGGAATTTTTGCCTGACCAATTTGTGAATAACTTTCAAGGATTTTTTTGTGACTTTAACCCTCTGAACACCTGTCTGAAGACAACCAACAATCTGTGAATAAAGTTAAAGACCACATACCACTTTCTTTTTGTCATCAGATGAGGAGGACTTGCGCTCCTTGTGCTCTGAAGGAGACTTGGGTGGTCTCCTCCCTGGAGAGCCGAGAGAAGATGGAGGGCTTGTGGAGGGCTTGGGTGAGGGCTCAGGACCTGCAAAAGGACAAGAAAGTAAAATAAATGGAGAATAACAAAATATAAATATTACATAGCAAAAGAAATTCTGAAATAGAGGAAGTAAATATGAAAATAAATTACCCATCGTGTTCTTCAATTTTAGTGCTTCCTACAATGGAGTGAGAGAAGAGAAATGTACTAATTGATGACTTAATACACAGATTAATTTTCAAGCATACTAAAAACCCAAATGTAAAGTGCATTATAAATGAAATGTATTATTATTATTATTATTAAAAGAAAATAGTCTGTATCAATGTAACAGAGATTTTCTAGGATGGCCAATGTGCCATCATGACCAACATGCAACTTGCACAAGGTTTCTGTATATTGCTCATTTAACTCCATGTCTACATTTATATTCTCGGTTATATTTATAATAACTTCTTATGTTTGTGTGCATTTCAAACCTCGGCTGCAACAGGTACATTTTCCTGCTTGGGATAAATAATGTGTGTCTAAGTCTAAAAACAACTGGGTGGATATACATCTCTGCTTGTCAAGCCTTTAACCTTGACTGATCAAATTGACTGATCCAGCATTTGTTGTCATATGTAACAAACCTGAAGCATGAGCACAGTTAATAATCATTTTTAATTCATTCATCAGATTTTTATTCACAGTCCAACATCTTAAAATGTATTCTTTGCATGGAGTTAGTGGACAAAATCCATGTGCCCACTTCTAAACTTGCCCATTACAACAAACGGGGCCACAGCATCATCCACCAACAGGCTTTGTGTCCAAAATTTCTTAACATTAAGGCCATGATGAATGTCACCATAAAGATTGTGAACTTCAAGTACTAAGGAAGTCTTTAGAGGAAGTTATTCCGTGTTTAGATGGAAGATGCTTAACAGAGCTGAAGACTACACTGAGCTGCAGTTGCACACTGAAGTGCGATGGATAAGCACAGGCAAATTTCTGGCAAGATTTGACAGCTTGTTGCCTGAAGTAAAGGATTTTTCTTAGGCAGACAAAAGAGGAACAGTATATCCTGCTTGGTGATGAGTAGTTATTCATCAACCTGGCATTTCTCATTTGACTGTCATTCTGAATTAACTTAATTTAAGAGTTGCAGAGAAATAACAAAACCATAATCGACATTATCAGCGCCGTCAACAAAGTGCAAACCATTGCTACTGTCATCCATGCTGCAGTGCCAGAGCTTACGATACTTTCCAAGCATGTATGAAGAACTTCAGTTTCAGGCGAAAGATGGAGCTCAAATCGATAGCGCCTATTACATTGAACAAGCTCAAATCATTACATCAGTTTTTGAACTACATTTCACGGACTTTGCATCCTACTCCCAATGCCAAATATCCCATTAAGCAGTAGGTAATCACACACTTCTCTGATATCCAAAATATGTCTGCTGTAAAAAGTACCCTGCATAAAATTCATCATGGATCAGTGACTGAGTGTTTTCCCCACTAGTAGATCATGTTGAGAAATTAAAAAGTAGATTTCAGTATAAAAACATTAGGCACCCCTTTTTTAGCTGTAAATGGAGGGATCCTGATAACCATCCTGAGGATTCAACTCAACTCTGAGTCCCCAGCCTCCTTCCCTGTGAGCTGTGAGCCCCGGTCCCCACACAGACCTTGCCTCTCCCAGGGATCTTGGATCAAGATCTCGCTTTGTCATCTCTCCACCCAGGGAGTGGTCGCTTAAGATCTGGCACATGTCTGTGGCCCTCTGAGGTGATTTCCCAGACTACACTTGACTGACCTCTCCAGTTTACCCTGGGCGCTTCCAGAGTCGTGTCTTTAAGCACAGTGCGGAATGCTCGCTACACACCGGTCACATTTCCTGTGCACTGGTGTGACATGAGCAGCACTGGGTTGGCTTAGGAAAACGTTTAATTCAGAAAGAAGAGGGAGAGAGCTCGCAGCAATGATCAGTCAATCCATGGCGGCGCCCGGGTCCTCACGCTTATCTACTTAGATGGAAAGTTTCACATTCAGCTGTTTTTCATTGTGCTACATAATCACCTTTGGCTTCAGGCTACTGGATGACATTCCTTGAAACGCTGAAATGCATTTCAAGGATGCATCCAGGAAGTGCATCCTGCCAAAGTCACTTCTTAGATAGCAATTGGTGTGCTGAATGTTTAAAATAAGTTGCAACGAGTAACTTCACCACCAGATGCCACACAATTTTACACAATGGAACTTTAAATCACAAATATTTACCAAAATTGTATGTGTTTCAAGGTTTCTATATCTTATTGTTTAATACAGGGTTATATTGTAAACAAGTTCTCAACCTCAATGGGGTTTTGAGTTAAACAAACAAATGACTGAATTTCTTAGGAGGCCTTTTATTGTAAAAGATTTGAAGGTAGAAGTTTTGAAGATTAATTGATAAACACTTGAAATGTTGTTAATGCCATCTTTTCCCAAATACTGCCACCCTGAAGTTGTACCTTATTAATTGTTGTGATGTGAAACCTTATAAGAATACAAATAAGATCGGTTGTTGTGAGAGACGGTGATGGATTGTAGTGCCGTAATGATCTCGATGGAATTCATTTTGTTCCTCGCAGGTTTGGCTAGGTGATGTGTAACACGTGATAGTGTTTGATATTTGGCTTAGTATCAAAGCAATCAGTCAAAGCTTATACCAAGTAGTCAAAACTGACCTCTATTATGCTGACGCCAGCAGGGTCCACTATGCTGATCATGTGGACATTGGGAGTGGAGGTGGAGCGATGCCGCTGGAGAGACTGGCCATCTCCAACAGGCAAAGGGAAGCGAAAAGCGGAGGTCGGGGAGAGGAGTTCCATCCTAAATAATTAATTAAAACAATTTGAGTATTAGTTTAAAAGGCAACACTTTCCTTTCAATATACTTTGCTTGTATGGGAACTTACCCAGCAGGCTCTGGGGTTATGGCTAGGTTTCTCCGCAATGGAGAATTTTCTTGCAATAATATTCGCGGGTACTCATCTGTGCAGGTACTGGGATCACACCTGGACAAATCATGGAGGAAAAAAAGATTGCACAAAATAGACAAGACGAAGGGGATAGCAAAATAAACCTAATTTAAAGAGTATGTTGATTACTGGGGCAGTTTGTTGAAAATGAAGGAAATAAAGCCCAGCTATAGAATGTTCAGTACCCACCCTTTCAAAAAAATGGGAAAAATGAAAAGCAAAAATTTCTTTATTGTCTATAACTCCGATCATTAATTCAAATTAGTAACAAAAATATAACAGAATAAAACAATTTTAAAAATTACATTTTTAACATACACCACAAAAACAAAACCCAATATATCTGCCACAATTACTGGCACCCTACATACAATATTGTCTACGCCATCCTTTTGCCACAATAATTTCCCTGATTCTCCTTTTGAAATGCGTGATTAGGTTTGAGAACACATGGGGAATACCTCAGACAATTCTGCATACAGAAACTCTGCTGTACATTCTGAGGTGGATACTTGTAGACACTCCTCTGCAGCACATCCTACACATATTGTACGGGGTCAATGTCACTGTGACGGCCATGGTAATACCTTTATTTTGTGATTTCTGAAGCATTCATCGGTTGATTCTATGTTTCATCCAACAGATACTGGTATTTGAAACCATGTCTTTTAACAAGAAGCCCAGAGCATTTGGATGAAAAGTAGCCCCAAAATTAATTTATTTTAGGAATATATTATTTCTTTTAACTATATATTGTTTCTTTTAACTATGTTAATAATAATAATAATAGTTGAGTAAAGGATTATATCTTTGTGAATAATTTGAATAAAAGACCATAGTTATTAACGGGACAATTTTTTCATCTTGTTTCCTCATTTTTTAAAGGTTGCCAATAATTACAATTGGATTGTACTTACTTAGTGCTTTTCTAATCTTTTTGACTTCTCCTAACACTTAACAACAAGAGACAGCATTTACCCATTCAGACAAACATTCATACAGTGATGACAGAGGCTGCCATGCAAGGCGCCACCGGGGTTCAGTGTCTTGTTCGAGGACACTTTGACAAGTAGACCGAACGGAAATGGGAAAAAAAAAAAGATTTTGACATACGAAACAGAAACACTATATAATGTTCCTGATATCATGCATGAAAAAGTATACAAATATTTACGGGGTCAGGGTGGAGGACCTGAGCCATCAGACCACAGGGTTCCCTCAGGTTTCAATCACTTATATTTAAGAATTTTAAGACCAATTTAAATGGCCCCGATGAATATTGGATCGAACCACCGACCTTAAGATAGGTGGACAACCGCTGTACCAACTGAGCCACCGTCGCCCAATATATGTTTATCATTATCAGTCCTTAAGGGTGCTTTCACAACTAACTCATTTGGTCCGGACAAAAATTCACATCCACCTAGACCAATGTCTGGATCAAACAATCCAACCTTTGGTCCGACAAAAAGAGGTGGTATGAAAACACTTTTTTGGACATGTGGGCCAATCATAAGAAGTTATAGCAGTCTACAGTCACCAATATAAAGCACGAGAAAGAAAATGTAATAAGGAAGAACCTAAAAATGGGTTGCTGTTTTTGTGTCTGAGTCAGTATAGTTAGCAATGTGGTCTAATGGCCTTTAATAACAGTAGTAAGGCAGAGACATAATACAGTTATCTGAAATTTTGACAATATATTTAGCTTGAGACCCACAGCAGGGATATTTAGAAAGCACCATTTAGCAATAATAAAAAAAATATATATATAGTATCTCACTGTAAAAAAGAAAATCAAATGAAAATGGGTGCAGATTGGGGAGACAGCACAAGGTCCCGAACTCTACACTCCCAGTAGAGGACGAAATCTAATACCATATAGCAGAGAAGGTAAAATATTGTTGTTGCCATGTTATTTTATTGTTCAATTTGTTCACAAAGCACTGCTTGCTTGGCTAGTTTATAAAAACCATACGCTTGCTTGCAGAACTCCAGCTTGCCCTCTAAACTCATGCACTGGGAAAGCCCAAACCCAACCATAAGCGTAATTTAGATTAAAAGCTACGCATAGTAAGGCCTCCGTTGCAATCTGGCGAATATGTGCTACACATTCATATAGTAGAAGATGCTGCCATGTTCAGTGTCACCACATTAAATAGGAATAATAACCATTCACACAAATTCACATACCAATGCAACAACCATCACAAACTATTTTAGGTCCAGTCCAACCACCAACAATCAGATATGTCACCATAAACTCAAAGTAGGGTTGGGAATTACCCTATCTTATAGCATGGATGAAGTGGAAAGCATATTCCTGAACAAAAGGCTTTTTCCCATGAGGAATGGGCAAAGAAAGACTCATAAATGAATGAATGCTACCTGAAGCAGTTGTCTGGCTATGCGTCATGTTTGCAGCAGGTCAAAAGAACGGCCTGTAAAATTCTACAGATGCTTGTCATTAAGGGCTGAATCATTGAGGTTGCAGTAATCGGTTAAGCAGCATTTTGAGATAAAATCTGTCACAGAGAGCTATTTATACGGCTCTTCTTGGCACAATATGACCAGAAAGACACTTGGTGCTTTCATGTAGTATATTTTACCTCCACCCACTATCTAAGTGTGGAGAAATCGAATGACGATATTGATTATTTTCTTTCAAACTCACCGTTTGCTCACTGTATCCATGTCAACGCATACAGTAGGGACCTTGCTACTGCAGTGCTGGTGAAATTTGTAGCCACATGTTTGACATCTGAAGCCATTAAAAAGAAACTTGTGGCAGAAATCACAGTAAGCCAGCTTGAAGAAGGTTTTCCGTACCTGCACGGAAATAGAGGTGACAGTATGAGCACTTCTACAGCAGTAATGATTAATAATACTTGTACGTGTTTGATAGTAACTTACGAAGTTGTGCATGGTGAGGGGAATATCATCAAGGACCTCTACTAAAAGCTCCTCTCCAACCAGAGGAGTTATGTCTGTATCCCAATCTGTAAGTCTTTTTCGACTGCAGAAGCAAAGATGGGAAAATCACAATGCTGTGCCTTGAGTCACAATCATTTGTTAATTATCCATAAACCATACTGTACAATATGTTGATCAGTCATCTTTATGTCGCTTAGTTGGAATGCAAATCATTATTTCTATATGGCGTACGAAAACATTCTGCAGGCAATAATACAATCTTACCCTTCCAGAAGGCGAAATACGGCACAGCACTCTTGGCTAAGGCCTCTAACCTTGAGTGCCTTATCCAGACTCTCATGAACAGTCTGTCCTTGACGAACATTGACCTGAGGATGAGAAGAGCTGCTTGAGAAGTGTGCCCTTGACCTGCCACTCACTGGCCAGGAACATTTCCTATCAGGATGGCCATAGTTACACCAGTGCTCAATTTAGACATAATGTAGCCATCAAACAAAACATCATTAGCAAAAAAGGTGCAAGTAATTATGGGTGGAGGTATATTAATACAAGGTACTGTGAAAGCTCTGTTGCATTAAACATGTATGTCATTGAACAATATGTCTAGAAATGACCATTTGTGCATTAAGAAGTGAAAAGAAATTAAAAACATGTTCCAATTAAGCTTTATGGAAGGAGACAAACACCAGCTGATATCATTTTTTTAGCCAGAGTACACATTTCCCACTGACAACAGAACTGTTATACTTTGTTACTATTATAAACCCATCAGCTATAATATTATAACCAAATGGAACATTATCTTGTTAGAATAGCACCTGTTAGTGTGTGTGATTTATTAGGCAGGTGAAAATTTTGTTCTAAAATTGATATGACGCAAGGACAATGGTGAACAGACTCCAAGGCTCATAGATGCTTGAGGAGTCAGGAATAGCCTGTGTTATCTGATTCCACGGAAGAGTTACTACAGCATAAATTGCTGAAAAAGTTCATGCTGGTTCTGATAGAAAGATGTCTCATACAAGTGCATACAATGGACAAATCAGCACCATAACTAGATCACTGAATAATGAAGTAATGTGTCATGGCCAAATTTTCAATGTGTTTCCTTGACCTCCAATATCCCCAGATCTTAATCTGAGTCTGCATCTGTGGATGTGCTTGACAAACAAGTCCGAGCCAGGGAACTCCACCTTACAGGGCCAACTTAAAGGATTAAAGGATTTGCAGCTAACATCTTGATGCCAGATACCATAAAACATCTACAGAGGTTACAACGAGGTTCAGTGTTATTCTGCAGCAAAAGTGGGACATTAACAATATTATGCAGCTGGTTATAATGTTATGACAGATCGGTGTAACTACAATATTGGGGCAGAGAAGATGAGGAAAATTGCTACGGAAAAATGGGATGATCTGCAAATTGCCAACAATGTTGCCCATATTACTGACAGTCCTTTACAATAAGATGCTCTGCAGCCAACCGGCATTTTCACTTTTGTGCAAATTTTGAAGCATATAAATGATTTTCTTTACCAGATATTCGATTAACAATTCGATTCAAGCACTTACTGATCATACTTAAAATGCAAACCCTGTATTATACACGACATTGTGGGATGTCAATCAACCGCAACTACTGGTTCCATGGTGAATTTAACACACAAGCTGTTTCACAAATGCAATTTTAACACTGAAATACAAACACCATTTGTGAAAACTGAAACCAGTGCCACTCAAGTTTACTCATTCTCAAATTTCATACTCTGTGAGATTTGACTCTGTATTGTAATTATATTTAGAATAACCAATGCTTTCATAACTGTCTAAAATAGTTATAACACACTTAGATTTACTGTATATGAAATGTTATTTTTTTGATAAGTACTGCTATGGTATTAATGAAGAGACAATCATCTCACCACTGTCCTCTGTTTGTTGGGGAGGTAGACTCGGATGGTACCTCCACCTCGAGGTACGTCCTCCGGACTGGTCTCTCCCGAGGAAGAGTAGGAGGAGGAAGTGGACGACATGGTAATGTTTAGGAGGATTTTGCGGAAGCAGGAACTAGACACCACTACCTCTGGACAGCTTCATGCACCGAGGGATCTCGAGGAGTTAGCCCTTTACCTAGATCCTGTAACAAAAAGGACATGTGTCAGTGTGGAACATCATGTAAATAAAAGAGCATTGGGGAAAAAGGCATGTTCTGACCTGGATCGCAAGAAGATTACATGGCTTTCAGATATGTATATGACTTCTGAAGAAAGCAAACGTGTGTCTCCAACATAATGCACAACGCCTGTTCTAAACACCCCTTGACGCTGGATAAGAGTGATATAATTTCAAAATATCGATGTGAAAAATAAATGCAATAAAGCAATATAGAGCTTACACATGAGGATACAGAGTACCTGCACACTGTGAGACCAAATGGTAGGACGACCTGAAATGTACTTTGGAATTCGGTGAATGTGAATCACTGTTTGCGGAGGACATGACCCGCGCAACAAAAAGCCACCATATGACTCTGCAATTCAATATTATTCACAGAACCTAATTCGCAGCAGATTCATAAAGAATCCACAGAGTACTGGAACAAATTTCAGTTAGCGAGAGAGATGGGCATTTCCATCAATACAATGGATGTCAGATATGAAAACCTTTTACGGTTAGGTGACATATCTGACATGCATTGTAGGAAAATACACACTGTATGAGTAATCAAACTGGACATGATTACTGGGAATAAATGTATTTTTTTTGTTATAGAAAGCCCCCTTCCCCCTTCTCTTTCTGTATGTGTCATATATATATTACAGGATGAATAAGAGACATGTTTGACATATGGACAAGGGTATTTAAGTAGATCCAGATTCCTCAAACATGTCCTGTTTTACTTAGTTATTTGTAATATTCTTTGATATTGATTCTTTAATTATCACTCATATTTGTGGGTGGATGGTACTGATCTTGTGACAGCATTACTTTTTTTCCCTCATTTATCTTGTATTCATTTCAACTTATTTTCGATATAATCCTAACTAATGGATAGCCTGTTTGACGGAAATTAATTAGACACACAAAGGCACAACAGTACCAACAAAACAGTGCAAATATATTTATGTTAGAAAAAGGCAATAGCCATGACTAACAGTTTTAGTTGTTGCTTCCAGTAACATTTCAAATGCATTATAAAGCAACCAATAGGTGTCACCACAAACAAACCCACTTAGCCATCACACCCTTTGCAATAGCACAGGACATTACACACCCACTTTGTTGCCACTTCACTGCAATGTCCTCTGGGCACAGGACGGCTACAGTTGAAGGAAGCTTAAGCGTAAGCAGGTTAACTCAAATGTTTAGAAGTAAAATCAATGAATTTTGTGTAAAGGGAGCAATGAGGAGGGTAACAATGAAATACAAAATAAAGACTTATCCAGAGGTTGGCATGGATCCCAGTTTTTTTTCTTTTTTTAACTGTCACCTGGGGAGATGTTCATTTTTTGAATCTTGAAATACTGATATGAAAACATTTTCACCCACTCTACTTTAACTGAAATTTATTTATAATAGAAATTTATTAAGTTGCCCTCACTGAAAAAACAAGGTCCATTTGTTATAATTACTCTTGGCTGAGAGACTGCCCTTTAGATTTGTCTGAGTTTGGTGATAGCCAGCATAACAAACTTGGATTGTACTAAGTATGTAAACATCAATATTTTTCACTACCAAATAATTGAAAGCTCCTTAGATATGATACAAATCGGATTTTTACATCAAGAAACTGCAACGCCATTTAGTTCTCTTTGAATGATGACAAAAAAAGCTTTATAATGACTTTAGAGATAGGTTGCAAACATTTTAAATGATCTATGCAATGTTAATAAATTAAACACTGAGGCAACTACAATAGATTGTTTGTCTTTTTTAAGAAAAAAGTTTTGCCTCGGGGCTCAGGGCTGAAAAAAAGTATTTAAAATCGTTTACACACGATTGAAATAAGTTTACGAATCACTGTCATATTTTGATGCACCAGACTTTAAAAAAAATTTTAAAGTGAATGAATATGTTTAACACTGGCAGAAAAAAATCCTTGGAAATATAAAGAAAATAATAATAAATTCTGAAAATAAAAAAGCCATTTTAACAAATTTGTTATAAATGGATTGAATTGTAACCCATATAAGAGCAGTAGGAATGTAAACTCCCATCGTTCTGTTGTTTTAAGTTCTATTTATAAAAAAAAGTGTCAAACATCAGTCGGTAAGTTATGAGAACTACAGGATGAGTGGAGGTCTATAATGACAGTTACATACATGAAGATGGTTAATCCTGTATTCAGAAAACTTTACACAGTTGGACGTAGAATTCAGAACCCTTACTTCAGTAAAGGTACTAACACTATAATGTAAAATAAAAATACAAGTAAAAATCTTGCATTCTTAATCAAATGTACTGAATGTGTAAAAGTAAAGTACTCATTATGCAGTGAAATGAACGCTCCTGAACTATCAAAAAGAATGTTTTATATTAATATTACATATATTATACAGCTGTAGATGTCAATGGTACTTTTAACAGCTTTATGCTGTTCAGTAGTGTAATCAGTAAGATCTTCATATCCTGTATTGCTGTACTTTGTGAGAGGCACATATCTCTGAAGATTTACCTTTCTTAAGAACTGCCTATTTTCAACATTGAGACATTCTAAGATAATCACAGCAGGTTTTAATCGGTTGGGTTGGCTAATGATTGGTTTTCACAAATCAATATTCACACACTTAATCCTTAGTTTGGAGATTTGTGAAGGGTTTAAAATTTGGATATCTACAAAGTAACAAATAAATACCAACTGTATTTATTTGAACTGTTAGTAGACAGTATGATATTTCCCCCTCAGAGATGTAGTGGACTCAATTACAACGCAGCAAAAAACAGATATAATTAAGTATAGGTACTTCAAATATCTACTTATATACAATACTTAAGTAAATAGTTTCTCAGTTACTATTTACCACTGGCTTCTCATTGAAGTGCTCATGTAAAAAACTAAAAATAATGAATACTGTTGGATAAAGATCTGAAATAGCTATCAAAATCCTTGATTTAGAACCAAGAGAATACTTCTGCTAATTAGAGAGGGTGGCATGTACTGGGTCTTTGCGATACATTTGTGGAATGTAATTGCACAGTGTTGAATGAAGTATTCAGATCTGTTATCTAACCCCACAACAAGTAAGTGTCCCGCATCCATAACAGTACATAAATAAAAGTAAGCAACAGCACCAAAATGTGCTTAAAGTTTCAAATTAAAAGTACTCACTGTATAGTAAATCAGTCCCTGTCAGTTTTTTATTATAATTGGATTTAATTTACGTCTGAATTTATTTCTAGGCCTGTGTAGCATTCCCTATTATTCCTGATAATATTTACAACTTATGAATACTATGATGATGAGGTGTCTGTATAAGATAATCAAAGCCTGTTTGTAGTGCCACTGTCCTGGGAGAACTGTTCATCTTTCAAAGGTCAAAATTCATAAGATCAGCCTGTTTTGAGCTGATATTTTCCTAATTTTCTTAGACAGATTTATTGTGTATTATTCATTCATTTTAAGGAGCAGAACGGTCTCACCCCATAAAGAAAAACGTTATCATTCAGTTTATGACAAACATGAAAAAAATTGTGATATTAAGGATATACATGATTTTCAGCATCCAGGAGGTGTGTAAAAATTATACCCCGAGCAGTTATTAGTAAACATCAGCTATTAGGCAAACAATGTGGAATACAAAACATATTTCAATATTGTACATACTATACGCAGAACTGAAGAAGCCTCTTGAGCTGAGAAGTCCAGTTGCTTTGGATTCCACCCCCAGTGATTACCATGATCAGAATGAACGAGAATCTGCACAGAATTGTATACTACACTTAATTCTGAAATGTAGTGTAGTAAGTATTAATTAGTCTAAATTTAAAATGAATTAAATGACTAAATAAAAGTACTGCAAATTTCCATTTAAGCACATGTACTTAGTTACTGTTTCCACACCGGGTTATAATGAAAGACGGACTATGTCGTGTTGTTTCCTTTTTAGAATTGCTTTATGCTTTCCAATCGATCTATGTATTCTCGCGTTTCCTCGCTATTTATCTCCTATCAAGTAAAGTACACATATCTAGAATTTGCACTCACTTACAGTACTAAAGTAAATATATAGCAATACCTGCAGATAAAAGACAACCAAAGTTAAACAGTAGAACATAATCCAACCTCATTCAAAAATGTAGTCACCAACCATTCAGACCAAACTTTTGAAATTGAAATAAGTCGCTGAAAGGAAAAGTTATAAACTAACAAGTTAATCGCATATTAAAGGCTAGCTGATGTTAGCCGGTTAGCTAAGATTTGTATCTGCTAACTTTGTGATATCTTATTTAGATTTTAGTGGGAGGCCTTGTTTCTCTCAGGGCTCCACTTAAACGACTTTCTCTAATCAGCCATCATCTTTAGCAATGTATGACAGCGTATAACAATGATTTAATGAAGAATTGACTTAACGCAAATAGTACCACAATGCTAATGATGTAAACTTGTCTGGGCTTCTTCACGGCAATGTATAGAACGGTAGTAGCTAGTTTTATGGGTGCTGATTGGAGTAGGAGAGATTAACCAGCTAATTCAGTGACTAGCTTGACTGTAAAGCTTTAATGAGTCCTATTGCTAGCCAGCTAGCGTTAGCTAACCTAGGGGGGTTTACCATCGCGTCAGCCAGTGTACTTCGGATGGCTTCGCCAGAAACCCTTATAAATTACAGTGACTTGTATGATACGAGCTCAAAAGCAAGATACAGTTGTGTCAAGACAATTGTCAGGAAAACATCATTCTATCAAGTTGGTTTAATTTGGATATAAATTGAACTGTTACCTGTGACTGCCATCTTGAATTCTCTCAATCTTAAATCGGATCTGTCAAGAACTTCAGGGAAATCGGAAGACCTTTGGAAACGCTTCGTGGTGATTGGTTGATTCTTGAAACAGCGCATTTTCATTGGCCGACACAAACTGTACACGTAGGTTGGAGCTGAGAGTTTAGTATGTCATGTAAATGAACTCATGTTTAAACAGCACATTTTTTTATAGGTTATAGTTATAGTTTTCTATTTTCATATATATATATATATGTATATATTTATACACAGATTTATACAGTGGTGGATAGAAAAGTGAGTACAATTGCTTAACTACTGAAGTACAAATTTGAGAAAATCTTTTACTGTAATTGAATATTTCCATTTTATGCTAATTCACACTTTCACTCCATATATCAGTCGAAAATATTGTACTTTATACTCATTCTCTACGCACTTACACACTGACCATTTTATCAGCTGTAGTAACTTCTAAAATGAAAATGTTTTAGACACTTCACAAATCTGAAGATGTATTGATGTGCATTGTGAAAAACTGAAGGATCTCAATGGATTTGAGAAAATGATCATACTTCCTGGAAAATAGCAAAGCAATAAGTTTACCATTATCATCTATTGAAGTATCTGACATAGGTCTACAGTAAATTAGCAGCACTCGTAATCCAAACATAATGGCAAAAACCGAAAGGCCCCATTTCACTGCACAATAGATAATTTTGCTTGTAATACTTACCTACAGTATAATTTGTGCT
This sequence comes from Lophius americanus, assembly GCA_037951165.1. NCBI lineage: Eukaryota > Metazoa > Chordata > Actinopteri > Lophiiformes > Lophiidae > Lophius > Lophius americanus. The sequence goes on from JBBDHG010000174.1 coordinate 860,684, forward strand.
TTCTTCACAAACTTAAATATGCTTGTGAATAAAGTGGATTTACTAGTAGTAAAGTATTTACACAGTATGGTTTTAGTACTTTTACACATGGATCTGACCAACCCCCGTATATTATTATACAATCGTATTTAAGTAAGGTTTTGAATGCAGGTCTATATATGCAAATATAGTGTAGAGTTGAAAATGGAACTATGAACATTTCAAGACCTTGCTCAATAAAAATTATGTAGGTATTATCAGCAAAATATACTTAAAAGTATCTCACTAAATAACACATTCCACCATCTTTAAAAAAATTTATTCAAACATTTCCGCTCTTATCAATTCAAATTTGTCAAAGCTGTTCCACACGTTTCCACCTTTGACTGATACATATCATTATCTTATATTTGTCCTTATCTTATTTTAATTAAACAAATATATACACCTACAATTTCATCTGACTCTCTTATTTCAAATAGTCCCTGTATAAATAAAGCACAGGAGACAATATGTTTGTAAATAAATTAGCTCTAAAACAAGATAGAAGCTGTTTGCCTTGCATTATATATGGTGTGTCTGAATGTGATGTTTCTTTCACTTATTATAAAAGACAAAACAACCAAGCTTTGAAAACATGGTTTATTACAACGCGGTTATGACATCCTCAAATGAGGAAACCCTTGAATTGATAACTTAGTCATATTTAGGTGGCTTACACTCCCTAGGAATTTCTTGTCTCACAGCAAGAATGTTCTGGGTTCAAATCCAAATGGGAACCTGGGGCATTTCTGTGAGCCGTTTGAATGTTTTCTGCATGTTTGTGTGGTATCTATGACCGTGTTCCCACCGAGGCTTCATCCCAGTCCAAATACAAATAATATAGGAGAATTCGTGATAAAAATAGGTATGAATTTAAATGTGAATGGTTGTTTATTGTCTTGTTGTGTTGGCCCTGTGAAGAACTGCCTGGAGTGTAAACCGCCTTTTGCCGTATGACAGCTGGGATATGCTCCAATGCCCCCGTAACCCTGAACAGGATTAGCGGTTACAGAAAAAAAAAAGAATGAATAAATTCTCAACAGAAAAAATTAGTTATGCTTATTATTCCTTTCTCATTTGTTATTGCACACTGAGAAATCTCCTCTTCTTAGCGGTGTGTGTGAATGCATGGTGACGCCACTCCACTTCAGCGGTGGCCTCATTCTCCAGCGTGCCGAGTTTGATCATGTACACTAAACAAAAGAACAGATGTAAACATTTTAAACATCACCAAAACAAAACAGAAAAATGTGACAGGAATCCTCCAAAATTAAAATTATATTTCATTTTCAGGAGATTCATGCTCGTAATTGCTGTTAGCTATAAGCGATGAACAGATCTGTCCTTTGTTATTGGAAAATAAGACTAAAACTTGATCACACAAATTTTCACTAATACAGAACTCCTTATTCAACAGTATTACGAAATAAATTGTACTGTGCTGTACAGGACTGTTATGCTGCTTTCTAGGCGTTAGTAAACTCAGTAATCCCAATTTCTCAGAATTACGGACTGAGTAAAAAACGTATGAATTCCCTGATGATTGGCCTTATCAATAATCCATCATGTTCATATCAGTAAAGCTTGAGTAGTTGGGTTGGATATCATCATTTATCACAAATGTTTAGGAAAAGCTGTAACAGTGACAGTTTCAAAAATATCATATACAAGCTGTGTCAAAGATTAAGAACAAAAAAGAAAAAATCCAAATTAATGGTATGTTCAGATTATTGTATCCAAGTATGAATCCAGAATCAAGTTCTGGATGAACTTCGAAGGAACATAGTGTGTTTGGCCCATCAGTGCTTACATTTCATTTCAAACCTGGGTCCCACTTCTGTCAGCTCAATGTTCTTGTGGTCTGTTTTCTTGTAGGTATGATGTCTATAGTAATAATAAAAAACATAAATCTTTGTTAGAAACATTAATCTATTTACGGTATATCTCATATAATGTTGGCACACTTTGAGTCCATTCAAAGTCTGACCTGAAAGTGATAAAGTCGCCTTCGTTGGCAAATGTGATTACACGTCTACTCTCCTCCTTTGGCACTGGAAAAAGATACTTGAGGATATTTGACACCTGCGCAGATGAAAATAATTAATTGTATGCACAAACAAGTGGTGAAAGAGAATATCAAGGACATGTGAAGCGGGAAGGGCTAAGCTCTCACTTACCCTCTTCCCGAGTCGTGAGGTCAAGTTATGAAAAATTAGGTGGGGGTAGGCCTCAGACATGGTGCCTATGTCTGGAACATCATGCCTCATCACCACGTTGTAAAGAGTGAAATAAGCTGTTGGTCCAAATGGCAAGTGGCACACAACCAGGCCATCTGGAAAAATACATGAACAAAATAAGAACTCAATTTAGTGTAACCTCATTAGTACTTTGATTACAGTTTGCGTTCTATTCGAATCACATCTTACCTTATTTTCCAACTGACTAATCACCACTTCAAAATGTTAAAAACTTTAGTTATGGGAATGTTATGGAAATTGAATTAAGGATGGAAATCTGGCAAACTGTTTTGCAGTTAGCAGCAAAAAACGCACATCAGCGAATCCTTCAGTTATATTATAATTTATCAGAATCCTTTTTTGTACTACAAGATAAGCACCATAAGATCTTGTGTACCAAGAGGCACGTGTCGGAGTTAATTTGTTTTCTTGACATTGCACATTCTGTTACATTACATTTACGATTGTTGATGCTGAAACGTTGTATTTATAGCCCTAGCTAGTGGCAATTCAGCTTTTGTAATTCCTCATCTGTGGGACATGGGAGTTGTTGATATAACATTCAAATAATAATAACATTTCATTTATAATGCACTTTACATTTGGATCAAATCTCAAAGTGCTACAAAGTAAAAGCAGATAAAAGCATCAATAAAAAATTTAATAAAATAATAACTATATAAAAAGCTGACCAAAAAGCAGGAATGTTAATTAAAGTAATAGGTTCTGCTAAAAAGGAAAGTTTTAAGTCCTTTTTTAAATGTGTCGGTCGTCTGTGGAGCCCTCAGATGGTCAGGGAGGGAATTCCACAGACGAGGGGCAGCAGAACAGAAGGCCCGATCACCCATGGTGCTGAGCTTAGTCTGGGGAAGAGTGGGTAGAACGGAGGGATTGTGTTGAGGTCAGTGGGGTGAGTAGTTCTTTCAGGTAAGGGGGTGCGTTTCCATGGATGCACTGGTGAGTGAGGAGGGAGATCTTATAATCAATTCTGGTGGAGATGGGAAGCCAAACGGGCAGACAAGTCTCTGCCCGTTACCAGTTCCTCAGGATTTAATAGGAGGCCTCCACTTTAATCTAATAATCTAAATTGAGACAGAGGAGATGGCTTTATTTGTGTTGTGCCAAAAACACACAATGAATAATTAAGGGACTTAAAGCAACCTCGTTGCATCAAGAAGGGGATCGAAACAAATGAGCTTCAGCCACATATGTTATGTTTTCTTTACTTCCTGTTGTAGTTGGTGTGGAAGCTTAATATAAGCCCCCTTCCTGCCCCGAACACTATCATAGTCATCCCTGATACTATTTGTTTTTTCTGTATTTTTAAAATCATTCGAACTAAACTTAATTAACATGTGCTAAGGATTGTTGTAATAGGGTTCTCTGTTATATATCAAATTCTCAGGTAAGACTGAGAAATGTGTTTTCTTCTTTGTTTATTCTGCATTTTGACTTTTCCAATAAACTTAATTTTTCCAACTGTAACACATTATATAGAAAAAGACATACTTGAAATTACCGTGTAGTATAAATAAAACAACTTAGGCCTCAATAAAAGTTTGCTCTTCTGATTCCGGTAATGACTACGGCTAGACAAACTGACTGCAGTTAAAAAGCATACCTGGCTGTCCTCTTGTTTCGTGCACAATGACGAGGTCTGTGACGTTGTTGGCTTTGCAGGCTCGCACCAGTGCAACGATTTCATGGTTTCCTCGGTTCATGCGCTGAGCTCCAGGGAACATTAGCTTTACCTCCTGAGAATTTACACAGTCACATTACTTTCAGCTATTTAAACATTTCTTGCTGTTGTAATGATTTTTTTTTTGTGGTATAAAACAGCAACACGATACATAAAATAATAATGAAAGTATGTATAGACATATTAAAAGTCACAGGCAGTTGTAAAGAGTAAAAGCTGTTCTAATTTTTACAGAAAATATTAATTAATTCATTTGAAATAGCTTGCAGTAAAGTAAGAGTTTTTAACGCTTAGCTTTATAGAAAGACTATCAAGGTCTGCAACAGGCTGCTGTTGACTGTGTGACGTGAAAGGCCAATTATGTTTCCATTAACCTGAGTATAAGAGGATAAACTGTTAATTTACAGTCCATTATAAGTGGTCATTAGCTAGACACTAGAATTGAGTGGAAAAAAATAGCATATATTTGTCATGACAACCAATAACTTCCGAAAACTTTGTAAACAACTAAAATTTCCTATTTGCCCAGGAATTCCCATCTCTACGATGTTGACAGCACTAAAAGAATTATTGACTCTGTTGAATTGGAGATCTGATCAATACCCTGCACCTAACACCAAACAAGAACAACAATTATAAATGTGACCACATGTCTCATCTGCAGAACAATGAATTAATATCACACACTAAACATGTTCCAATTAATATGTCGGATTTCAAATTATTGAGTATATTCACAACTAAGTAGTAACTAGTCCTTATCTGAAGAGCTAACTGTTTCTACTTCTATAAAACAACTGAAACCATTATTTTGGTAGTGTCTGAGGAATAGATCAGAAACAATATTTCTGCTGAAAGCTGTAGGATAGCCTCTCATGTTTCTGCTGCCAGACTGTCGAAACATCTGTTGAGGTGATTCTTAAGTATTCAAGTTTAGTTTATTTTTATGAAAAAAAACAAAAAAAAAAACTTAGAAATCAACATTGTTCTTTTTTACTAAGTAATCATAAACAGTAAAAAAAAAAATCAGTTTATCATAAACTGTAAAATCACAATATGCCACAAAATATTGCAATACTAAAATTCACGGCAATGCCCAACAATATAATAATAATAATAATAATAATGTAAATGGAGTGTAAACATAAAATGGCTTCATTTATAATTAGGTTACAGTTATTATTGCATGCGCAATATTGTTAGTGATACTTCCCTGCTCCATTGCAAGTGTGTATGAATTTTTAAATTCACATTTCCAAATACCTTCTCCCTAATATGATATATATGAAGCATAATGCTTTTTTGAATTGTTCTCTTGGTCTCACAATGTTGCTTGGATGAGCAAATCTTCAATGTTATGATCTAGATCTTCCCATTGTGCCTTGTATTATGTAAAACAAGCATATGCTTAAAATCCGACTTGAGCCTAGTTAAAAAAAATTTCCTCTGGCAAAAGAGGATTATTTCACCTTCGTCTTTGCTTTGTATCTATATGCAAATCAACGATGAAGATCAAATCTATATTGTGTTTCTGGGATCTAGTATGGAGCAGATTTGACATGGTACAGGGGTCTTGGCAATACATTTACATTGATCACCTCTGTGCAAGCTCCAAAATCCAAAGTATATTCAGAACAATGCCCAATGACTTTCTGAATGAAGTTGTTTATTAGTTCATAGTTTACAATAGCATTGTGGATTAAACAAGGTATAGGCTACTTTTTTTATTTAACTATTCTAGGAGCCGCTGTGCTACAATATTGTCTCATTCTTTGCAATATCGTTAGTACATACACCACAATTTTCACCAAACCTGATTTGTGTACTAAGCTTTAAATTATGTTCCAGAAACCAAAAAATATGATTATTTTTACTTAATAACAATTTCTTGCATTCAATTCACCTACTTGCAAAGTGGGTTCACAAACCCTAAATGAAATGAGAGCGAGTTTGGAGATGTAAGGATCTTATGCCTAAAAAAATGTACGCTAATCAATTCGGCATATATTGAAAGTACATAAAAAAATACAAATAAATCTTTATTAGTCAATTACGCACAATAAAAAAAATTTTGATCACAATATTGAGGTCATATTGCCTAGTGTGGGCCTAAAACCTTTTCTGGCAAACAGTGAGACTTTCACTGAAGACAAACTGGACTGACCTTGGCAAACATTTTGAGTCTGGAGCTGGGGTCTCTGGATGTGGTAACCATGAGTTTAGGGTCTTCAACTCCAGCCCATTTGTACTCATCATCCATGTGTGAGCTGACTCCTACACAGAAAAGACACAACATAAATGAATACATGGATGATAACTTGTTCAATCAAACAGTTTACTTGTGATAGAGGAAGCAGGCAAATAATATGCAGGAAATAATAAAAATAATAACACCAACCTTCTGCCCCATCATCATCATACTCAAGTAGTTTCTGTAGCTGCAACGCATCTTTGCGTACCTCAGTTGGAAGAAGGCGATTTTCTGCAGAGAAACAAGTGGTAAGATCATTTACAATGCTCGTCACCATTCTAGAAAATTTATTAGGAAAAATTTAACACAATCCCTATGCAGTCTCACCATCAAGTGCACCCTTGATTTTCTGCTTCTTCTCATCGATTGTTCGTAGCCTGTCTTCTTGTGCCTTCCTGTACAGGTACTCTCGCCTCAGTCTCACCTCTCGACGGAGCTATAACATCAAAATATTAACAAAGTTATCTTAATGCAAGAGACACGCACTTTGAAAAGACTATAGCCATTTTTATTATGAATATTGAGCTTTAATTATATGTCTCCCCCAAATCATTTTTTAAGGTGAAGCAAACATAGTCATTTATAACTTTAACTTTAATAGCAAGACGGTCCTGGGTTCAAAATCTTTTGGAGGAATTGGGGGCTTTCTGTGTTGAGTTTTCATGTTTTGCACAGGAAAGCGGTTACAGAAATTGCATGGATGTACTATAAATGTGAATAATCAATTACAGCTTATATTAGAAGAACATACATACATATGACATGTTAAGCTTATAACCATAACCTTTCAAGCCTTTTGCCCGCTGAATTAAATGACCCTGGCGGACTGTAAGGAACCCATCAATTTCGGTATAAAGTGTTTTAGATCTGTGTTCTTAAGGTTTTTCCCTTTTCGACTTGTCAAAAAGTCGAATCTTCATCATATTCTCTATAGTTTGTCACAGCCCGATGGATGGACACCTAATATGTCTGCAAAAGGGAAATGTATATAAACAAGATTTTAAAAAATCAAATAAAAATAGAAAATACACATCCACACCTAAATATAGGAATAAAGTTCAGAAATATACAGAAATAAAGAGTCTGAGATTGTTTTTAAAATCGTGAGAAGCCCTAGCTACAACTGGTGTTCAGTGGCTTACTCCCACTTCAATGTAGAAGCATGAAAAGTCCATCCCTAGAGTCAGTCTTCAGTTTGTCCATCCGACTGTTTCATTGTCACTATTTTGTCCGAACTTGTATGGCTTTAATGTAGTATTAATTCAAATGTAGTAATTGATAATAAGAAAACAACTCCAGGTAGCTGCTCTGTGCTAGTCTAAACGGGACTACTTCTAAGACTAAATTATATTAATGTGGGTAGCTAACGAAGATAGCTATGATGTTATGGCTGCGCAATACATTATTTAATTTAAAAAATACATATATTTCAACTACTATAACTTCATGATACTGATCAAGTTATGGACAGGCTACAGTGTTTACACTCAATAGGGACATGAGCTAAATGCTAACAATATAGGTATAAATACGCTTAGTATACGTTACTATCATCATACCTCAGTCTTCTGGCGTAATTGTCATACATTTGAAAGATTCAACAAAATCATCCAAACAATCGAAACAGTAAGCTATCGCCTTATCATTTTTCCAACTTACCATGATTCTTCAGGAGCTAGTGGCAAGCTAACAGGCATGTACTACTCACATGGATACCGGATCAGATGTGTACAAGGGCGTCTCTCATTGGCCGACAGCGGGACCAATTAGAGCGCTGGATACTCACTCTTCTTCCTATTTCTCTTTTTCTTCTTCACCCACACACACAGTATCACTAAAGCTTAAAACCAGATACTTGTCCTTCTCGATTGAGCACAGGGCCTGCCTGATACCCCACACATATTATATTATTTGTGTGTCTATAAAATGTGTGTGTAAGTGTACAGTAAGCGAAAACCTGTAGACTCTACAGGATTTCACGTTTATTGCGCAACCATAATATCATAGCTATCTTCGTTAGCTACCCACATTAATAAAATTCAGTCATATAAGTAGTCCTGTTTAAACTATCAGAGCAGCAACCTGGCGCAAGTTGTCTTCTTATCAATTACTCCCTGTGAATTAATACTACATTAAGGCCACATCTTAAAATGGTAGAATACAAGTTCGGCCAAAAATAATGACTATGGAACCGTCGCCTAGGATGGACAAACTGAAGATTGACTCTAGGGATGAACATTTCATGCTTCTACATTGAAGTAAGTGGGAGAAAGCCACTGAACACCAGCTGTAGCCAGGGCTATTCTAAATTTTAAAACGATTTCAGACTCTTCTTTCTTTATATTTCTGAACTTTATTCCTATATTTAAGTGTGGATGTGTATTTTTTTTTTCTTTTATTAGATTTCTTAAATCTTATTTATATACATTTCCCCTTTGTGGATATATTAAGTGTCCATCCTTCAGTCAGTTAAATCGGGCTTCTACAGTTTAGAAGCTGGTCTGATTGATCAGATGCCCTTCCCCTCAGCATGCCTCTAAATCAATGTCTATGTAAGGAGGCTCAGTCTTACAAGGCCAGCTTCAATGAACATTGCATGTAACTGAAGAAAACATGGTTTTAGACAGGAAGGCATGATAATTGGGGGTACAACAAGAGAAGCTCAAGAGTCCTCGAGTTCATTCACATAACTGTAGTAGGGTATAGGTCCAGAGAGGTCACACTCAGATGACCTCATCAGAGAAATAAGTATATCAGGGCAAATTCAATCAGATTTCCAGAGAAGTAGCACAGCAGGCAACCGAGTAGCCTTTACAGCAGTAGATGGGCTACCTGAAGTCTTAAGGCTGCAGTCCTGGAGACTATATCTATTATGTGTTGTGCTCTCTGCCACAGGAAGGTACAGGACCGACAACGCACCCAGTAATGACCCAATCAGAGAAAGTCCACAAGAAACCTCTGCATACGCTCCCCAGCAGTGGAACTAGGACTTTTAGCCTGTGCCAAAGAAATGAAACAACCCGGTTATTAGCTATCAGTTCTTCCCCAGTAGGACAGACTGAGGTAGCAGCAATTTCCATTTAGATAACCTAACCTTCCCCAGCACTCCCTCCCAGTTACACCTATTCATGTTTTCATGCCCCAAATTACCACCAAGGACATTTTCTCCTCTGTCTCCCCACCCAGGAGTCTTAGCAAGAACTGGAGTTCTCTGGAAGCTCCACTGATCTACCAGATATGCGGCACTCTAAACCCAGTTAACTCGGCAATGGCTGAAGAGGCCTTCTCATGTAGGACCAGGTTGCCCTATAACTACTGAACACCCCCCTGACCCTGGATGATTGCAGTGATATTGTCAGCATAAGCTGATACATCCACCTAGGGCCCATGAGTTCTCTCAGGCAGACACAGATCACTCAACCGGTTCCTTAGCCTGCACAGGAGAAGCTCAATGGCCATGCTGAACAGCTGGACTTACATAATAACGCCCTGCCTTACCCCTCTTCCTACTGTTAGAGGAAATCTTAGATCCCCCAAAACCTTAACCACACAACACACACCAAAAATAGTTTAACCTACGACAGAAAGTGCTCCTTGACACCAAACGCTATGGCAAACAGAAAGTACTGATCAGCACAATCCAACGCTTTCTCCTGATCAATGATAAATAATGACAATTTTAATTTCATTTCATTTCATTCATTTATTTAAACAAGTTGTCTCATTGAGATCTGGATCTTTTTTTCATTGGAGACCGGTATTCAAGAAATGGACATATAGTATACAGATTGATAGGGAAATTAAAATATCTCCTTTGCCCCACTATGTTACTGATTGTTACTGATGTCTTTCCTTGTGCCATATCTGACAAAGGATGTGTTCGCCATTCTGTCTGAGGGTGCGAGATAGCTGGGTCATGACCAAAGGCCATGACAAATGTCAATAACCTTATACGAATAAAAGTGTGTGAGAGTGTTTGTTCTACAAAAATTCCAGTGATGAGACTGGCACCTGAGCGTTCCGGGATCATCTCTGTTATAACAGATCCTTCAGAAGCCTTTATTTGTCACATAAAATCATACAAGCAGTACAGCATAGCGAAATTGCTTCTCTGAATTTAACCCATTCCTGAGGAGCAGCGGGTAACTATCTGTAGCGCACAGGGAGAAAATTAGGGTTCAGGGTCTGGAATGGCTACTCTACCCCGCAGCCCTATAATTTAGTCATGGCTCATTCGGAGATCGAACCAATTACGTTAGCGGTATTTAACACAACACTCCAACCAACCCCCTCCTAGGGGTCGTGTACTAAATTCATACATTTAAATCAGTATTCTTAATCACAGAAATAGATAATATCTGTACAGCTTGTCTAATTGTCTAATATCTGTACAGCTTGATAATATCTGTACAGCTTGACTAATTGTCTAGCAAGGATCTGTTGTGGACAAAATAATTGTGATCAGCTCCAATCAATGGTTAAATAAAAGCTTCCAGTCCATCGGATAAAACTTTAGACAGAACTTTATAGTCAGTGCATAAAAGAGCTAATGGTTCCCAGTTCTTTAGCGGTGTTAAGTCTCCCATCTTAGACAACAGGGAGATCACTGTGCACTAACAGGAGGCCGGACGAAGCAATTTGTTAAAACAGTCTTTAAAAAGAAGCTTGCGGATGCCCTGCAGAACTTCCGCAACAGCAGCATCCAGAGCAAAGCTGTTTGCCCTGAATAGGTCGGTGCAGAAGACTACAGCATGCTTCCATCTCAGCAGGTTCAGAGGTCAGCCTGAGCCTTAAAACAGGTAGACAGAGACAGACCATCTGTTTCTTCTGAGCTTTGGACCTCACCAATTTACAAAAAGCTTGTCAGAGCATCCATGCTCTTTAGAAGGGTACATCTGACACAAACCAGAGCTCCTTTAGGTCTCAAAGAAAATAGTTCAGCTGTTGCACTCTCTCCAGCTTTCTTATCTCAACAACTAACTACTCTCCAGCGTTCTGAATCCTGGCTTTGGAATATGAGGTGCACTGCAGTAAAACTGGCCCTTCCCTTCCTCACGCCACTGACTAAGTTAAGGAAAAGATACGTACTTGGTCCAAATCAGTTTAAAACGTCGACATAAATTATAGTCATGTAAAAATCTCACATTAAAATACCCAAAGGATCAAACTTTCTCCGATTAGAAAACTAAATAATGATCTATAAAACCTTTGGGGAGGTGACAGCATCACGAGTAATAAAACAGATAAACATAAAAAGTTTGTCCAACCTGGCTGTACTAATCCTGTCACCTGATACTTCAGGTGTACACTTTCTAGCATCGGGATGTTTATTTACCACACCCACTTAAACATTTTCTTTCATCAGCTGAGAGAGAAAAGTAGATGACTCAGGTTGGAGCTCATGTCCTGTCCTGTCTACAATGACATCAGAGCAAGAAATTAAGATGAGTTCTAACAACTCATTCAAAAAGAGGCAGTTTGAGGGCTGCAGCAGAAAAAGCTTTCTGTCCCTGCTAGTCTTCAGCTTTGTCTGAGGGACGACGAGAGGCAAATGGTCAGCAGATCTGAAAAAGTGAACCTTGGATTCATCTAAGCTTACTGAGGAACTTCCTCCTGATCTTAAGTCTGCTTTATAAAAAATATTCAGACAGGTAGGGTTCAGGACGTAGAGCAATCTGTCACTTATTAGAGTGTCAGTGTTTGAATCCCCACAGTCCGTATCTCAAAGTTTCCTTGAGTAAAATACTGAACCCCACGTTTCTGCCTATGACTGTTCCATCGGTGTGTGATTGATTGTGTGAATGGTTATAGCTCCTGATGAGTAGGTGGCACCTTCCAGCCTTTATGAATGTATGTGTGAAAGGGTGAAGGCCAGCACATTTTGTGAAGCGCTCTGAGCGGTTGAGCAGAATAGAAATACACTACACACACAGTGCAGTCCATTTAAGTCGCACCTAGACGGGTTGATCCACTGTGACATCATTTAGTGGATCCACCCGGATAGATCCTTATCTACCTCAAACCTATTTTCTCCATTGATAATCCTCATCTACCTAAAACCTATTTTCTCCATTGATAATCCTTATCTACCTCAAACCTATTTTCTCCATTGATAATCCTTATCTACCTAAAACCTATTTTCTTCATTGATAATCCTCATCTACCTAAAACCTATTTTCTCCATTGATAATCCTTATCTACCTCAAACCTATTTTCTCCATTGATAATCCTTATCTACCTCAAACCTATTTTCTCCATTGATAATCCTTATCTACCTCAAACCTATTTTCTCCATTGATAATCCTTATCTACCTCAAACCTATTTTCTCCATTGATAATCCTCATCTACCTAAAACCTATTTTCTCCATTGATAATCCTCATCTACCTAAAACCTATTTTCTCCATTGATAATCACATAGGCCAATAGATAAACAATACAGCGCTGTACCATCAGTGCTGGATTTATTAAACAACATAATACTAACGCTTAAATGCTACATTTCAAATGTGTGCAATCCATCGATAAATTCTTGATTTTTGTCCAGAAAATAATTATTAGAATTTAATGGCATTATTGAGGCATTGTGGTTTATCGTGAATGTACACCCAGTTATGGTCACGGCCCGATAAGTCAGTGGAATATTCTCATAGGTTACCACTACTATAGCAGGTCCAACTTTTGCATAAAGTTTCTTTGACTCCATGATGAAGTTTTAATTCAAGACACGCTGGTGTTTGTGTTTTATAGGTCCGAAATGTCTACGCTATGACATAAAGTCATATTAGTTGCTAGTGCTTTTCACATCATTATATAAGGAAGTGAACTGAATAGGAGAATTTGGTCAGCTCTGATTAAGGCTTATTCTTTCAGCCCTTATAAGTAAAGATCTTTTGTTGATATCCATCTGGTCTTCAATATCCAAACTTCCTGCTGGCAGTGAATACAAATGCATTTGTTGTTTTCAATTTACAGCAGTTATTGTTTGCATTGAAACCCATAAGACATCATAGTGACACGGACGTCACAATCCTTTAGATGTGAGTGAGTTCCTAATACTGACTTAGTCATGCTTTTTTAACTGAGTAAATGTTATAAACTGAGCTGACACATCTCAACAATCCCTGCCCAGAGATTGTGTGCTGCCATGACGAGGTTGCACACTGTGCGGCGCTGTTTTCAAAGTAGCACATGCTGATTTTAACAGCAACTATTTGCCACATTTAGCGCCAAAAAACGGTTAAAAAGCTTTTAAAGACACTTTCTTTTTTTATCACATTAACAGAAATATTTATGAACTAAGTCCTATTTATCTTTCTAGGAAATATGTGTTAAACAAAATGTCTAAATATTAGAAATAAATATGTTACGTCTAAAAATTCAATCTAAATGTAAATATTAGCTCTAAACCTGATTCTCTGTGGGAAATCCAAATATTTATGGGTCGCCATTCACATGCTGATTTCAACAGAAACTTTTTGCCAAATTTAGCAAGATTTATGAAATCAGTCATAATGTGTAAGTTGAAATTTGTTTAGAATCACCAATTAAGTGTAACATTAATATTTAATATTTAGACATTTTTATTAAACATATATTTCTTAAAGACATAATGTTAATATGACTAAGTTCATAAATATTGCTGTAAATGGGATAAAAAGTGACTTTAAAAAATTTAAACTGATTTTCAAACCCTGTTTTGAGCTAAATGTGTCCAGAAGCTGCGGTTAAAATCAAATGTGACAATACTTTACTGTCCCAAGCTTGACTGTTGTAAATTCTGAAAGTCAATGCAACCATCACATACTGTGATAAATCCAAAGCGTGTCCCTGCTTCATTAAAGAATTTTTAAAATAATATTTGTATAAATATGTTCCATTTGGTCTATTTAACCTATTTGATATCCCATAATTATATGGAATAATAATCCAGAATCAACGCCTTTAATCTCATTGATGAGGAAAATCTTTTCTTCAGTTTACGTGTATTATGTAAATACCTGAGTTTATAACAGAGAAGATCCTGGCACACTCAGGTGCGAGTCTCATCCCAGAGTCCTGCTATTCAGATCCAGCAGGATCCTATGCTTACAATCTCAACCAATGTAGCAGGTCAAGCAATCTGGTCCGAAAGCCCGCATCATTAGCAGACATAATGAAAGACGTCAGAAACAAGTGGGGAAAATGTAGTATCTTCTTTTTCCCTAACAACGATCTTGTAAATCTTCCCCTTCACTCTTGCTGCTGCTCTTCTGTCACAGAGGAATACTCACACTCTCGTCCTTCCTGCACTCACTTATTTACATCTTTTCCCCACTCCCCAATGCGCTGAAAACTTGAATTCTTCTGTTCATTCCCTTTCTCTCCAGCTCATAACGTACCTCTGCTGCCCATGGAGACTCCAACCTGACCTCATCTGTAAGCCTGTCCACCACCATAGCAAACAAGATGGGGATCATTGCAGATTCCTGCTGCATTCCCACCTCCACCTTGAACCCATCCACGCCTCCCACTGCCCACTTCACTGCTCTCATATGTCTCTCACACGTATCCTGTACCATTCATACTTCTCCATCACTCCACACTTCCTCTCAATATCCAACAATTCCTCCATTGGCACTCATACGGTTTCTCTAAATCCACAAAGCAACTCCTTCCGACCTTCTCTTTACTTCTCCATCAACTCGCTCAAAGCAAAAATCTCATCTGCAGTGCTCTTTCTTAACATGAAATTACTGCTGCTCACACTCACCTCTTGTCTTAACCTAGCTTCAACTACTCTTTCTCAGATCTTCATTGTGTGGCCCATCAGATTTATGCATCTGCAGTTTCTACGTTGCTGATCCATATCTGTTGAGGTATAAGACAAAGGTATAAAGTCAAAGTTAAAATATTATTATATGGCTATAAAATTGTTTCTCAGAGACAAGGGAAATGCTCTTGATGAAGAAATAAGTTTGCATTTATTGGACAAACCAAACAGTATAATAGTGTAAAGATGGAACATGTCATGTGGTGAAAAATAAACGAAGGGGTTCATTCCAAAATCTTATACACCCACTTGAAAAAACACCAGAAAAATCAAATGGTGCGAATATCCGTTATTATACAGTAGCTTCTCATTGTTCGTTTTATAATTTCATCTGATTTCAGTGACAGTTTCATCAAGGTGTACATACTGTTTTCTGGAAAGAAACTCTTCAAATATTTAGATTTTATTTATATACTTTATACATTCTTTTCATTTTGTATATTTAAGTCTCATGCTTGGCTTGAAACTGTGATTCCAGCATTTATCCACAATCACATGACAAAGACAAAATAGAGCACACAGTATTCAGGATCAATGCTGCATAGTTTCAACTTTGGAATATCAAACAGTTTCTTTGTAAACCAACAAATTGCAACCACATGTTTATGGGAGGTGTACGAAAGATGTCAAAAAAATACAGATAATTTCTCTTCGATGCATGATTGCTTCACTTTGTCTGAAACATTTTTGGTGACGTAGTTAGCAGAGATGCGCGTCATCTTCGTCTATGATGAGCAGGCCATATGAGGCAGAAAAAAGAAAACAAACAAAAATATAAATCAGTGGAAGAAATCAAGAAATGCTACTACAGTACACAGTTAAAACCCTGGAAACCATAAAAATATCTCTTTGACTTTTCAGGAGTGTTCCAGCACATATCTAGCAAGAAAACAAAACTCATAGCAATAAATAACACGGATCTGGAAACATCTTGGAGATGTTACCCACAGGGAAATATTAACAAAATCAATAACGCTCTTCTATATGGGTGGTGTTTTCATTGCGAATCAGACAAAAACAAAAGGACAAACAACTGTAACTGATTCACTGCAATGTTACAATAAAAAGACCAGGAAAGTAATCATCGCCCAAACAAACACTTTACAGTAAGAACAATTAAAAATGGTTGATTGGGACGCATACTTCCCTCGTTGTAACCTGCATTAAGGCAAATGCAGAACATGTGAAGAGAATTGTGTACAAACTATAGTATGAAGCAGAAAGGTGAATTGTTAAATGTGTTAACAGGGCAGGAAAGTACCTTCAACCAATTATTTCCACCATGACTATGTCCACAATAAAACGGCTAATAATGAAAGCGTGGTAATGGGTATTTAAAAAAAATCCGATTACAAATAAAATTGAGCCTGGAGCTCAGTTCAGATGTTGAAAAGTTTTTACTCGGCGAGCCTTGCTCCTCCTCTGACTGGAAGGGAAACCATTTATAGTGCAATTTAGCGACTTGTACTTAATATATTCAATGTCTGCTGAAGTGTTTCGTTCACACGCAATGCTATTGTGGAAGCCTGAAAATGCAAACTCTTCAAACTGATTTCCAGAATTCAATCTTTTTGACTAGTGAGTCCTACAAAATTAAACAATTTTTATGAAAACTGTGACCACTCCGTTGTTCTTTCTGAATAACCTATATTTTTTCATTCTAGTCCTTAATATTCTTAATTGGATAGAAAAACAAAACCAATGGCGGACTACAGAGTTTTGGTACTGCTGCAGTCTCCCCACTACAACATCCGTCCAGACAAAATTCTCTTTCGAGTATACTCTCACTACAGCAGACAAAAAAGGAAGCGTATGTGAACATGCTTTGTTTTTTTTCTTCTTCAAATTAGCCAAATTACTGTGGACAGGATGAACAATGGTGAGTCCAGTGCCAATGTCAAGCAACCACAAATTATTATGTGTGATGAAATTAAAGACAAAACTTTAATTCTGCCTCCTAACCATTTAAGTAGGAAAGAAAGACAATACAGAACATCATCAAGTATCAGTCATCACTTTTAGCATGCGCTCGATTATTACACCAAACAAACTAACATTCAGACAAAACGTTAACCCTATTTACAGCAGCTGAATAAGAGTGAATCAAATCAAATCAAATATCCAGCAAATGCATCCAATTATTTAAAGTACAAAGAGCCAAATTTGATGTTGCGACCTACTACAGTACATGTGGGTCTCTTCGCCATTCTCTAGGAGTTGGAATGGAAATGACAGCAGTAGTCAAGGTGGAGAACTCAACCAGGGTAACTGGTACCAGAGTCATTGGGGATTTTACCTGGGTGTCATTGTGAGCCTTGTGTATTACGTATGGCTTGAAGATGCTGCAGGAGAAAATCAAGGAACCAGGGTGTTTTCGAACGTCCATACCTCGCTGCTGTTCTGCGGCTATATTTCCTATCAAAACAGAAAATTTTATAGTTCCTCATAATCATCATCATCTCTTCTAACCGGTGCTCCACCACCCAGAAAGTCCTCCAACTCGTCCACTTCCGTTTTCTTGGTCCGGGATTTCTTTTTCTTTTTCTCTTTCTCTTTCTCGTCCGCCGCTGTGGCTTCGTCTTTTTCCTTTTTCTTGTGTTTGTGTTTCTTCTTGTTCTTCTCATCTTCCTGTTAGGGAAATACAATTATTGTAGTGGTATTAGTGTTTTCTTTACAGCATTACAGTGTGCAGCACGCGGAACAATGACATTACCTCCTTGCTTTTCTTCTTCTTCTTCTTCTTTTCTTTGTTGGTGTGTTTGGATTCCTTTTCTGAAAGAGAAACACGTACATACAGAGACAGTCCAAAATTTTGGATTTTTAATTTATCCGACAAATGCTGCGAAGTTGAAAAAGTCTTAACGGTCAAAATGTTAAACTGCAAAAAAGATATTATAGGCCTACAGTGCTACAGTATTTCCCGTAAGACGATTATATGGCTTCAGTTTCACAGCGTTGAGGTTTGGACTTTTGGATGGACAAACACATTTTAAGGCACCGCTTAAAACTGAACGGCTTAGGAACCATACAATAATAGTGAAATCCCTTTATCACAATAACTGATCTGCTAGGAACTGTGCAGCATGAAAGCCAAAACAAAAATCGAACATTTACATTTACGTCAAGTCCCCAAATTCAAACATTTGAGTTTGTTTCAATATCATCCAAGTTAGCAAGAGACATAATGGGGTGTTAATTTTATAAGTGTGATCCAACTACAACTTGAATGCAAAATTCCTCGCCAGACGTTTGTATGAACATGGCAGCCTCTGTAAGGACCTGCTGCCACGAAGATAAAATGGGCTTTTTCTAAACAAGTATTTAAATTTTTTTTTACTCTCAGTGGAAAGAACATAACAAAAAAAACATTTATTCAAAAAACCTTAAAAGCCCTACATTTTCAACACAATGGACCTTTAAATCTCGATATCCGGGGCTTCTCTTTGTCACAAGGCACTGAAAGTCGCTGCGTGCAGCTTAGTCTAAGTGCGTGGTTTGCGAATCTTGCGGTGCCTCAGTTTTGTTTCATGATGCTGTTCGATGATATTTTCAGATGTAACTTTGTGAGCCAGTGACCACGGACGTCTACCCAGCACACACCGCATACACTCTCAATCATAAATGCAGTATTCTGTCCTACTAGACTGTCTGAGGTTATTAAAGCGTGAACTCACAATGAGGGTGAGTGACATATGACCACATGGAGTGATGAGGTTCTTTGGATAGATATATTTAGAAATTAATATTTTGTTTATTCTTGTTTTATGCTGACCACTGCCCCAATTTTGTTTTGCTTCAGATTTACCCTTATCTGATAGTGATGTGTCACCCTCTGCTCATCTTTTTTCTTGTGTTAATCAATCAATCAAGGTATGTTCCATCATTCTTCAATAACTGGGTTCTTAAATATTTTTTTTTAGAAAGTTCTCACAACACAGTACAGTTAACAAGCAAGAATGTATTCATTATCTTCTTAATTTTGAGGAACCAAAGAGTTTCTTCATCGGCTTTCTTCCAATTTAATCTAAAAGTGCAAAATGCCCTCCCTAGATCTAATGTATGGTCAGTTACTTCTAAGCTATTGTACAAGCATGGCAGCCTCTGTGGAAGAGGAGCTACTGCCTCTGTGGATATAAAGGATTTTTTTGTGGCTAACATGTATAATAATATAATTAGAAAAACATAGTTCTGAATATCATATTCAAATACTTAATCAGAGAGATACCCCTAAGTATTGCACAATGTACCTAGTGTAAAAACATTTTCAGTTGGTCTTCAGTTACTCCATAGCAAATAGCGATGTCAAGGGGGAAGGGTGTCGTGAATGATCGTTGAAAAGCAAGTAGCCTTCTGTGTATTTTGCTAAATTAACTCTCAATTGACTCCCGTTTCTCTTGCGATAAGATTTTCTTTAGGCTTAACAACCTCTCTCACTGAGGAACTCTTCCCCTGAATAAAGTTGCTCAATTGGTCAAAAATCCGCACACGGATCAACTGTGGACACCAACAAAAACAAGGGCCATGAAGGCCTCACACTTATACGCATGTACATGTACCCTCCTAACTTTACCTCCACCAAGGAGGTTATGTTCATACCTTTGGCATTTATAGAATACATTCAGCAGGATAATACCTGAAAGTAGCAGACCTACTACTTTGTCCATGGTGTCTGCTGCTGTCTGTGAGTGCTTTCGCTGTAGGACGTATATTCAGGCTCTTACCTTCCTGCTCCTCACTACTGTCTTTGGCTGCAGGAGCCTCTTCTTGAATGCCGAGGCCAAACAGGTCGGTATCGTCCTGATGTTTGAAGGAGATCACAGCGGGCTTTAGAGGTTCCGGCACCTTGGCTGACTGCAAATCATCGTCAGAGAGGTCGGAGATAAGCTCATCTCTAACCGGAAATATATCCTGGGAAGAATGAAACAGCCATAATGTGACACTTGCATACGTAAATGTTTACATTTTCCATTAGAGATTGAGAAAAAGAAGCGTGAAAAAGCCATCAGGACCCTCACCATGAGTGCATTTTATTAAAGAAAGATGACTATTATTATGAATAATTATGATGAACATAGGAAATACATATAAAAAATAGAAATACTCAAAATAATAATAATAATAATACATTTAATTTATAATGCACTTTACATTTGGATCAAATCTCAAAATGATTAAAGAGCATCTCTCCAATCCAAGTGTGATGTGTAAAAGTTTCATGAAAGAATTGAACAGTTTGTAAGCTACTTCCCAGCAATCCTCATATGAGAAAAATCCAAAATAAAGAAGATGGCAATGTTATTTGGTAACATCCAAAAAGACAAAGAAATACATGTTCCTTATTAGCAAGAGGCACCAGTTCAGTATTTTGTTGTTGGATATAGGTGTTTCGGAAAAATATAGAATAAGTCTTCTCCAAAAACTTAAACACACACCGGAATGAGCACAACTCCAACTTGTTAGTAGGGGAGTAAAGGAAAACCTGAACGACGAAAAACCTCTTCAAAAAGGGACACAATTTGGTTGTTGTGCATACAAAGTTTCATGAAAAAGAATAAACACATTTTGACAGACAGGCGGGAAGACTGTTCTACTTTACCTTTGTTATTTTTGGGCTATCTGATAGTTCAGATTCAAAGTCAGGATCATCCAGGACAAATGACAGCATCTGATGGGCTACAGGGGCCTCAGGGTCTGTATCCGAGTCCTCAGCTTTTGGAGTGCTTCCCTTCTTCTTGCCTTGGTGTCTGGAAGGCTGCTCTGCCGGAGTTAAAGTAAGGGAGATGGGTGCTACGGTCTGCCCTTTGGGGTCAGCAACTTTAGATGCCACCTTTGGCTTTGTGATGTGGACCAAAGACCTGAAACATAAACAACATGACATAGAACATTGCACCTATAAACAGTAACGGCTTAAAAGAGACTGCTAGAAAGACAACCAGGACAATAGGCCGATGGCAATCTGATGACTCTAGCGTGGAGAGTTTGGGTTACAACCCCAGTATCTTTGTTTGATGAAGAAGATGGGAATGGACAGTAAATTGGGGGGGGGGGGGGGGGGGCTGTAGCTCAGTGGGTAGAGCGGCAACCTCCAAATCAGAATATCGGAAGGTAGCCGGTTAGAATCCCACCAGGGTCTACTTGTCGTAGGGTCTTTGAGCCCCCTGCTCCCCCAGGGATGGGTCAAATGCAGAGAAATAATTTCACTATGTTGTACTGTGTATGGCTTTATGTGATCAACAAAGGATTTCTTCTTCTGTTAAATGCTTGGGTGGTTCCCACCACGAAGGAGGTGCAATTTTGTGTTTGTGTCTGACACTGTTGATGATTAATTTTAAATTGAAAGTCCACTTAACAAGCATCACTACCATAGCATCTTGTAGCAACATATGACCCAACCATGTGATTTGAATTTAGTGGATCTATGTTTCTTTTTTCCAGAAGGAGAAGGACCCAAAACACACCTCCAGGCTATGTATTGGCCTATGGGTCTATTCAACCAAGAAGGAGGGGAGCAGAATACTGCATCACATGAGGAGGGAGAACTCATCTCACAACCCCAAGGATAGGCAGGGTCTGGGTAGGGGGTGTCGTAGATCCCATGAGCCATCTTTGCTCCTCAACCTTTCAGCCAGAGTTTGGTTTGTCTGTTCAAAGCTACTTTACAAACATGGTTTGAGAAGAGAAGAAGAGGAGAGGAGACTTGGTCCTCTTCTCTGTTGAAGGACCCGCTCCCTCTGTAGATATAATCTACTGTCAAAAATGTTGTTTGAATGTATGATGAGAAATAAAGAACTTTTCAAAGCAAAATTGAAAAATAAAACAATTGATATATTCAGCTAATTAAACACTAACATACATTGCTGTGAATATTGTACTCATGGGAAAGATAGTTAATTAACTGCTCTAGATTAATTATCTGTAATTTTTTAAATCTTTGTTGATAATACATGTCTATTGTAAAGTTTATATTTAGTAAAAACTAGAAAATATACACTTGATTACAATTGATTTGTGAATATGCATTTAACGATTAAAACCATCTGAATATTTTAAAAAATTATTCCTTACAATTTTACAATCAAATTCGGGAGTCAGAATCAATAAGTAGAACCTCAATATATCAAATTAAAAATATACCTATCCCTACAGATCTAGTGAGCGTTTCTGTTGAAAATCTGTCCTTTTGTGACCTTAAGACCGGATTCAATCAGATTTGGTTTCATGTTGTTAAGAAAGATGTAAAAGTCTGGAGTAATTGGGACACACTGGGTATCCTGGATAGAGCTGACTGATTCCCTTGTGAAAGGGAAATGAAAATATTACCTTTACCATGATTGTTTCAGAAGTCTTTCCTTGTGTTACGTCTGGCAAAGTTCTGTCTGAAGGACGCAAGAGAGCCTGACCTGGTGGATTGGCCTTGAAACTGTAAGCGTAATGATCCTGCTGGATCTGAATAGGAAGAGTCCAGGATGATATATATCTAATAAAGACAACCTAGATTTTTCGAGTTAATCCCTTCCACTCAAATGATCAGAAAACAAGATTTTTCTTCCTTTCCTCTAGCATGAATGCTTCCGATGATTTTGTTTTCTCTGCACATCAGTTAGGTATGAATAATATTGTGAATTGCTGATTTAAGACAAAATTAAGTCGAGACCTTGCTTTTTAAAGCATGCTATTTATTTTCTGCATTTGTTCATGCAGAAAATAAATGTAAGAATGTCTCACATTTATGCATGAAACATATTTTTGCCATTGTTTATATAAGATGTACTTCAACTCTCAACTCCATATGACTTAATTTGCTTTAAAATTCCTGCCGGGTTCCAACAATGACTTTATTCTTTTGCGACTCACCATCTTTGTATTTGTTTGTAGTAGATTCAAAGAAAGGCTAAATTCCGGAGAGTCTGAACATAAGGACTTACGCTTTGAGATCGGGTTCACTGTCCAGGTCTTGGTCCAGAGTGACGGTGGGGGCTGCAGGAACTCCCTCTTCCTCATCACTGGTCAAAGTGACATCTTTACTGAGGTGTAGGGTCTTCGGTTGGGGAAGGCTGTTCTCAGTGTCATCTGGGTCCAACTCATCCTGTAAACCAGAAACCATGGGGTTTCCCCTACCTTCACCATCACTGACGGAGAGAAAGAACATGAAAAAGGTTGGTCTACTGAAAATCTCTCCTAATTAAATATTCAAAGTTTTAAATGGAAGGGTGCCCAGAGAGAACATACCTGTCGCCAAGGCTAAAATTTCCATTCTTCTATCCTAAGTAAATGTAACTACATTTTGAAAAAGTATATTTTGAAAAGTAGTGCTATTATGATAAAATGTGGTGGTGACTGCCTGGACGGCAGCATTACCTATAAGTCATCTCTAATGACCCACCAAATGTGTGTGGTGGGTCAGAATCTGCATGTGCCTGTATTTAATTCATAGTAATGAATTATGAATAATGGAAACAATCACAGGTAAACTGTACGCAACTCATAGGTTCACTACAACTTTAAGTTCTTTAAAATCATGGGCGACCGTGTTTCTCAGTGAATTTTATAAAATCATTTCTTCAGATCCACTCTTACTTCTTGTATTCCTTAATTATTTTATTGTACGTATAATTTCTTAAAATTCATATATAATGGTCATCTATATTGTTCTACGGTGTGTTTACTTGTCTTCATAACTTTACTGAATATAAAGTATTTTATATACTGCACTATTAGCAACTTGATGTTGAAATGTACTATACATACAAATCAGCCGGCTTTAACATTGTTTCCATCTATCAGTGGCTTCAGTTCTGTTTGTACATAAAAGAACAACTACTTGGGCATTTTAATTTCAAAATTTGTGGAGGACATCAATAGAGCCAAACCAATCATTCCTGTATTCTCATCATCCTTCCGATGACGACTGTAGCACACTGATCTGATGTTTAAAAAGGCGGAGTTCCATATTATCATCAACACAGCGCCTAAATTCTTTGGCTGTCTAGCACACTAAACCATCATTGTCCCTTTGAGATAGAGAGAGGGTTAACCCTCAAATGACCCCTACTTATTCAGCAAAAGCAATATCTGATAGAATTCATTCATCAAAGTCCTCATTCATTTGTCCTTTGCTACGTCACACCCTTAGAGTTAGTTTCATGAAAATCGGCTCCATACCTTTCATGTTATCCTGTGGACAAATAAAACGAAAGAAACTCTTGGAAGAAGTAACATTGAAAATGAATTCTTCAAAACAATAATATCTCGAGCAAATTAAAATAAATGTTGTGTTTGTTGCTTATACAAAAAAATTAAGCTAACCCAAAGGAATTTGTCAAGATCTCACCTGTCGCTGTCCACAGCCAACGCTGGTGCAGGCTGGGGCACCTTGGTCTTCGGGGGCAGGCTGTCGTCCAGGAAGCTTTTATCCAGTCCCTCATCTGGCACAAAGTCATCCACGCTCTGAACCTTAGCATCACTCAATGCTGCAGGCAAGACCTCTGATGAAAACATAAGGCCCAATCTATGTGAGTAACTATCAGATAAATGATCAATATTCAGCTCAACCTTTTAACATTAGAAAGCTCGCATCACAGCCCTGACCTGCCTGTGTTTGCCTTGTTAGTTATACAAAAACCCCATTGAAGCCAGGAAATCACATGACATTCCAGTACTAACCAGTCCTTTGAAGGCTTTAAGAGCTCTGCATTTCTCATCTGCTAAGTGCAGAGTCTTGTGACCTCGGAACTTCAAACATTTCAGCCAGAACCGAATAATCCATTAAAAAGTAACAAAATCATCTTAGCAGCAGGGCTGTAGGTTTTGACATATACAGAAATAAATGGGAGTGTAAAGGATTACAATACACATGGTTTGAGCATTATTTTTTAGCGATGGTTGTACTTTATCAATTATTAAAAAGGGGAGACAAATATAACTTTTATTTTGAAACAATCTTCAACCAGGTAACTTTTAGGTCATGGTTCTGGCAGTTTAAGTATCTACTAGATAAAATGTCTAAATTAAAATGTCTAGGAATGAAGGGGTTTTGCTATTGCTGCCAATTGTGTGGATATGTTTGTAAAGAGGATATCTCCTATTTATACAATATATTATAAAGCGCATTGATGTTTTTTAAAGCCTTTTATTAGCACAACTCTCACCTCTAGTAGGCCTACATCACAACATAACATAGGGATGCTGCTGGATCGCATGCAATTACACTAGCTTTACAACCAGAAAGTAGGTCAGAAACTTACATAGACGATATGAGCATTAAGACTAGTTTACAGATACAGTACAGGTATGTGCAGAGGAGGTTTTACCTGGTGCAGAAGAAGAAGGCTCAGCAGTAGGAGACGAACCAAACCAGCGGGAGATGAAGCTGCGCTTCTGGGAGGCAGAGGCACCTGACAAAGCTGAGGATTGATGGTGCTCTGGTGACTGGACCAATTCAACATTGGGTGAACTTGCCAGGCTAATTGCTGTTGTGGAAGTTTGAGGGGATGAGATGGAAACAGATGGTGACTGTGGGGGTGCCTGGGAGAGAATGGGGGGCTGTGGAGTGCTTGGGCTGGAGCTACCAGTGGAAGCCCCACCATGGGGGACAATGGGAGACTGGGAGCCTGAGGATGGACTCTGACCATTGGCTGGACCAGGAGAGCCATAGCCCTTACTGCGAGTCTCCAAATTGTCCAGGAATCTGCAAAAAGAGGTGGGATGTTAATAAAATAATTTTCACAAACAACTTCCCAAATATTTGTGAAGTTGTTTTGCAACTTTTGCAAGTTTATTCACACTTCAAATATAAATTTCTATTTTATGTATATAGTTAACATTTGCAGCAGAAGAATGCTCGCTTGAAGTTCAAACAAAATAATGAATGTTTATATGTTATGTATTATATCTGTGAGGGGAAATCAATAAAAAACTTGATTTAAAAGAAAAAGAAAAAGAAATTAATTTCACTGTCAGGGAAAAAATGCAGACAGTACATCTCATAGTTCTGGTCTTCAGTCTCCTGATGGACAGAGAGTTCCTCTAGGGTGGCATCCATGTCCAGTTGGTTGGTCTCCAACTGCCTCAGGAGTGTCTCTCGCTGCACACAGAGGTAAACGCCTAAATCAGTACAGGATGCAACAGCTAAATAAAGATAGGACAATTTAGATAGGAAAGAAATTAATTACCTGTAGCTGCAGGAAGGGAATAT
The DNA here is from genome assembly GCA_037951165.1 of Lophius americanus. Taxonomy (NCBI): domain Eukaryota; kingdom Metazoa; phylum Chordata; class Actinopteri; order Lophiiformes; family Lophiidae; genus Lophius; species Lophius americanus. Next base: position 886,897 of record JBBDHG010000174.1, read on the forward strand.
TGAAAAACCTGTGTAGATATTTCAAGCCAAACCCATTCTTCATTGAAGATTCCGCATAGTGAATATAAGATGATCCCATTGGTCTGTCAAACACCAAAGAGTATACTTGTGATCTTCCATGACATTTTTGATATATGCTGTATAATTTGTATGTGGCATAGATAACCTATATCACCTTATGTATAGCACTTTGAGATTTGATCCAAATGTAAAGTACATTATAAATTAAATGTATTATTATTATTATTATTATTATTATGTAAGATTATATAACAAACTGGAATTGAAATGCTATTTTGCCAACACCAAATGTTCACTTTATTGGAGGAGTGTTGTAGTTTTTGTGGATGTCTGACTATATCTGACCTCTCAACACCGACTTTTCAATTCTGAAAACAAAAGTTTCTGTGCTGCGGTTTGATGACCAAAGCTTTTTCACGTGACCTCCTCCAAATCTTGTGTTTGGCTACTAAAACAAGCTCCCAAGTTTTATAGTGAGCAAACATTGCATTAATGTCTTATTCTCTATGCAAGAAGTACCTCTCAATCGGACTCACTTTGTTCTCTTTTTTTATTGGTCCTCGAAAATGTTTAATTCTTTTAATTGAATTTCATGCCTTTGTTTAATTCTCACTTCAAGGAGGCTCACACTCCATCACCTGATGTAAAGTAGTCTTGTCATTTGCTGATGAGCTCCATAAGGAAATTAGGGGCTGTGGTGGAAGTAACAATGTGGCCAGTATAAAACATGACTGCTGTTGAATTTCTACTCATGCCGGGATAAATCAAAGTTTAGAGTTTTGTATGCAGATTTATAACTCTTCATAATTGAGCAAAGTTCTGATCCCTACCTGTTAAGTCCAGCAATAAGGTCTCTTATGTCATCAGGGAGAATGACACGATGCTCGCCCATGTCCCTGTGGTTTCCCAACACACACACCGGCACATGGGAGGGTACTTTAGGCAGTTCTCTCAGGATGTAGTTAAAAGTCCTGTATTTGACAAAGTTAAAGTACAGTTTGTGAAGAGAGTGGGTGAAGAAAGCTTGAAAGATACAGACCAAAAACTGTATTACTGTCTCACAGCTGTAGCGTTCGGTACACCAGTCATGTTCATAGGATAAATCCATGTCTGTCTAGTCTTATATATGTGGAGATGACTTTGAGTGAATTACTAAGAGCTGTCCAGATAGGCTATAGTCCTCACGACCACTTTGTAATTAATTGATTGATTGAAACTAAAAACTTGCTGCAATAATGCAGTCCACACTAGCTTGTTGTGATCTCAACAGTAACAACCGAAACCTTCAGTATTTACCAAGGGATACATTTGATTATTATTTTGTTCGTACTACTTTTTTACTTTGGGTATAAAGTTTTTTTAAAGAGTTTTATGACCTTGATTTGGCAATAAATAAACATACTGGGAAGGTGAATCCTATCGAATGAACTATGATTCCACCTGGTCATTCCTCTAGGATGAAATTTTTCTCACACTTGCGCTCAAGAATTTTTAACGCCTTGGCGCAGTTGCCTTTATATGAATGCAAACATTTGGAAATATCACGTCCATCTGTTTGTTTATATCCAGCATGAGATCTTGTCCGTCTGAGAGCTGCCTCCCTCTCTTTCCAGTTAATTCCCAGTGAATAGAGGACATTTAAACAAAGACAAAGAGGAAAACAAAGAAGAATTGCGAGTTAGACATGTGGCCAGCCAGTGCGGGCCTACGGACTCAGTAAGACGGCGCTGAATGAAGGACGGTGAGGAGGAGGGAAGGGAGGAAACAGGACTGAGGGCTGAGGGGTCATGTTCAACGTCCACTATGGTTCAAGGAGAATAATACATGTTGGGGGGAGAACATCTAATTTAGTCTTTTACACTTCAGGAATTTGAGGGTTGCTTGAAGTCCACAATGGCTGACAATTCTGTAACCTGCTCAAAATTATGAAAATTTCAAAAATTGACATATATTTTCATGTGTTTATAAATAACATTCAGTATGTGAAGAAAATGTGGATCTGTTTTTCAAAAATTCATGCATGACAGGGCTTAAATGTAATGTAATGTTTCCCCTACGCTAACTGAGGCTGTAATGGATTCCTACAGACATGAATATTTAAATACGGCTCACTGGTGTATTATTTCCTTTTTAAATACTCTAAGAGTATTTCATTTCCTTAAAAGCTTGGGGCAGTAGAATTCTACTCGGTTATCAGTAGTGTTTTAATGAAAATGTGGAGCTCTAGGGAGTCTTTGGGGCAGCAGGATGGTATGCGGTCCAAATGAAGGAGTGTGTTCATACAACATTTTGGCTCATGGATGACAGAGCTCCATTTTGTTACCAACAGCAGAAACAGATACATGAAGCTTTGGACACACAATAGTCGTTATCAATGTTTGCGTGTTTTTTATTGTAGATTTTTTGTTGATATCGAATTAAAAATGAACCTATGAAATGCCATCCTTTCAGCAGTATTTACTTTAGACCCTACTAATCCATCAAATTTCAAACTCTGACTTTTTGTCAAAGGAGATGATTAACATTGTCTTCCAACAACTACATTAAACGCTATACTATGCTATACATGAAAACAATTGTCCGTTTTGATCAAAACGAACTTTCAGTCTGGTTTGTCATTGGCAGCACTGGACTGAATCCTCCTTTTTCCTTGACCTTTTACTCATTACAGATGCTGGTGATTCATCTGGGTTGTTATTTTGCTTGATCTCAGTGCTGCTTTTTACACAGTAGATAATGAGATCTTGAGAGTGGGTCGGGATCCACAGATGGATTCCATTTTGTCAGCAAACATCATTTTTCTTCTCAACCTGTCCCCTTGCCATGGTGTACCTTAAGGTTCCATGTTGGTATCTATTCTGTTTCCTTGACTAAGCTTGGGATATATCCAGTAAAAAAAAAGTGTTACATTTTACTTTTATGCAGATGATACTCAGATGTACCCACAGTACCTCTGAAACCTGACATTAACTCATTCTTCTCAAGCTGTCTGGCTAAAGTCCAGTACATTTAATGTGGAGATGTGAAGTTTCACAGATATACACAGGATATGTCGTATGGGGGGGTTGAATGTAGTGGATATATCCAGTATTCCAGTTTTTCGGACACATATCACCAGATTGTTTATTAAAGTCTGACTGCTGTCTATAGTAGCGCTCAATCGCTGTTTTTAGCAGTCTGCCTCTAAAGGAGCTGCTCCAACACCCCACAGTCTCACGTAGGGGGTGGGAGGTGTTGCCAAGGATGGATGTCGGCTTGGTTAAACATCCACCTCTCACCCACCACAGAGTCCAAGGACAGTCCATAACAGAGATGGCGCTCATCTAAAGCCTGTTGAGTATTTTCCTGTCCCTCTCTGGGCCTCCGCCACTTCAGCAGACCATAGCGTACAATTTCTATGATGCTACCACAGCACTATAAAAATATTTTTAAAAGCAACAGCACTGAAACACATTATATGGCAGGAGGGCGTGTCTGACTTACTATTACCTGCGTGCAATTCAATAATATGCACCGCATCATCTATTTATTTTTTTTGTCCGTGTTCTCTCTCAGTCTCCCGACATTAGGCTACACTGTGTTGTATTTGAAATGTGCCATACAAATCAATTGACTTAGTCTAATCCATTAAGAATTTATAGGCTGTGCCAAAAATGTTGAGTCACCACCTATGTTTGTCTGCTTGAGTTCAAGATGTCCTTCAAAGAGCTATTAATGGTTAAACTTAACATCAGGATAAGGCATCAGCCCGGGGCCTACGAGGAGCTGACTGCTTTTTGAGGGAGTTTTTTGTCCTGTTCACATTGTGAATAATAATTAATAATAACAACGTATAAGACAAATGTATATAATAGATAAAAAGTTGATTCATATTTATTAATGTGTATTATTTAACTTTTCTAAATTTATGATTTTTTTCCTATTTGGTGTCAAATATAAGCAATTATTGAAATGCATATATCAGAATCAGCTTTATTGGCCATGTATATGCAGAGAAGGAATTTGACTCCGGTTAACTGAGCTCTCATATGTGTAGTATTTTAGATTGGTTCAATAAACTACTTTTTGTATCAATACTTGTTTCATATATAAATAATTCTACTTCCTGTGAATAAATTCACTGTTAGGATTTTCTCCTGTGTCCTCCAGTTTCGACAGCAATGTCTTTGAAAAGGGGAATGCACCCTCTAGTTTTCTGTAGGTGTGGTCCACAAATAAAATGCTTTAAGTGCACAGAGAGAGATTTATATCCATATATGCAGTACAACATTAATACTGTAACTACAGGGAAAGCAACTGGTTTGCACATCTGCATGGAACATCACCAACAACTATTTAAATAACATGTAATGCTGCATACATTTAACATGTTTGTGTAGAATAGCTATTATCTCACAAACAATGCTAAAAATAACAACGCTGAGACGAGTCTTTGAGGTTTTGTCTGAGCTGCCTCCACCAGTCGAATCTCTGACCGCCACAGCTACGATCAGCGTGACTGAAATCTAATCTGTCCATGCATATTGTAGGGTTCAGTGATTAGACGCTGTGAGGACGACGACTCTGACGGATGAGTCTTACCACTGCTTGGTGATGTCAAACATCATGATGATTCCGTTGCAGTTCTTGTACACGTCCAGGAACTCTGCATCCAAGGCCACCTCATCTGACTATAACACACATTCATATTAAACAAATGGATTAGTCGCCCAATAGACGAAAGAAGTGGGATATTTTGACTTGTTTTTTGATTATTTACAAGCTATAAGACCTCTTTGGCCAACAAGCGTCACCGGCCTTCTGTACAAACAAAAGTGATAATCACCTCTTGGGGCTCATTCTCCAGTTTCAAATTGTCTCCACGCCTTTTGCCTTTGCCTGAATCACCCAAAAAAAAATTCAAAGTGTTAAGTTCAAACAAACTGAGGAAAAAAAGAACATCACAATAAACATTTTGGTTTGTTACATTGCATTAGTTTACGATGAGCGAGGCAAGCAGAGCAGCCCAGCTGCTTTTGTTAGAGAAGTGCATCTTGCAACTACAGCCTATATGTGACACTGCTGGCATTAAGTCATGGCTCACACGGAGCGGATGCTCGTGGTCCAGAATTCAGGGGTCCCAACCTTTTTCGGCACGCGGACTGGTTTAATATCGAAAGTATTCTTTCGAAAGTATAAACTTGCTTCATTTGCAAGTTTGAGGAGCTGTGACCCTCTTCCCGCACTGATAAGGATGACTTCCCAGGGATATTCACAATAGCGTCACAAATACATTCCTTTGCACATCCTGGGTCATCTGTGGTAGGGATATAACACTCTAATTGTGTTGACAGCAAAAACAGGTGATTGCATATAAGCTGGGATAAGGGGGTCCGGCCTCCGATTCTCCCAAAATCCCAGCCAATGTTGGGAAAGTGTCAAATATGCCCCTGTGCAGGGTGCTTGGACCTAAGGTGTTGAAGCAGTTTTGATGGCTTCACATCGCTCCGTTAGAGAGCTTATCTTCACATATCACACACGGGGGACTTGGGGCCTGCATCAGACACAATAAAGTCATATTTTAGATACGAGTTGGTACGATTGTGATTGAAGGAAACTTTCTTTATATTTACAATCTCGCCTCTGCTGCCTCTTTGTCATCATCATCATCATCCCTTGGTCTCCTTTTAGCGTCGGTAAATTCTCAGAAGAAACTCTCAACCAGCATTTGTTGCAACATGCACATGCAGTAGGTCAGTGGGTGGTGACAACGGAAGACCCTGCTTGAGTGTTTGTAGGCATGACAGGGGTTGGGACAAATGTAGCACAGACAAAAAGCTACATGTTTTTTTGTAATTAACATGACCATAGCCACAAATTGTTTACTATTAGGGTTTTTTATTTTTATTTTCTTGAATCATATAACTGCCTGGACGTAAACGCTTTGCAGCCAAGTGCTGGTACAAAGCCCAGTGGTTTGGGAATGCTGGTCCAGACAACTACAGCTATAGCAGAAAGATAGCCACACAGGGAACAGCCAATCTAGAGAATACTGACATTTAGATAATAAGGTGGGGAAAACCACGGCACACGGGTGTATTAAATCTCTAAACACTATCGTGGTGCTCACCTACACCTTCAGGAAGAGGATATTTTTGGCCTTAGATGAGTGCCAGAGAGGTGCAAAAAACACAATACATGAATGAGGACAGATAATCAAACAGGCAACCATGTTTGTCTTCCATGTCATGACATAGTGAGCAGCCTGGCTGCGGCATACAGAAAACAGTGTAATACGTTAAAGGGAGTCAAAGCATCTGTTTTAAGTCTGGTTCTTTAACTGATACGTTTGTAACGACTCACCTTTGTCAACAACGTCCCACACCTCCACTTTGACCACGTCATCAGTAGCTGAGAAAAGCAAACAAGGTTACTTCATTATACATGTTCAAGGGCCACAGCCAAGAATAGCACTTATCTACAGGCTCTTGGGAGAGTCAACGGGAATACAGTCTCTAAAAATACCTAGTGGTGGATTCGAACATTTGCTTCGTATGGATTGACAAACACAAATACAGGAAACCTACTCTAAAACTTGATTAGTTAAGGCTAACGCTAAATGCACTCTCTCTTTTTGTTACCTTCATATGGAGCCACTGAAATAAATCACCGAGGCAGAAACAGAAGGTGTCAAATATTCATCCAAATAGAAACAGAAGTTGTGAAGAGGAGAACAGACAAATTGTAATATTCGGAGTTTGTAGGACTTACTTTTGTAATTCCAATGGATACTGGTGGCTTGTATCTCCTGGGTGGGTAGGTACTCCTCCACAAACTTTTTGCCCTGCAGTCGGTGCCATAAAGTACTTTTCCCAGTGTTTCTATCTCCTCTGATGACTATTTTCACTTGAGAGGGAAAAATATAGTACATCAAGTTAGTCAGAATGTTTTTATTGGGAAATGTGACAAACCTATGTGGCTGCAGGGGCTTGTTCCCCCGAATGTCTGCATTGCTTACTATTATACTGGACTCCTTTGGCGAAGCGTCTCTGCAAACTTTGGTTCATTGACTGCAGGCCAGCTGGGATGTTCTTGTCCCTGAGCTGGCCTGGCTCAGATCCCACTAGTTTCTTAAGCGCTGAAAACATCTTGTTGAGGTTTCACGAGCTTACACGGATGTGTTGCTGGAGTGGTCTACACTAATAATTCTGCCCAAAACAGCTGAAACAAAGGTGTGTGTATCTGAGGGCTGAGGAGGTTAATGCTTGGAAGCAAATGTGATGCCAAATTATTTAATATTACAATATAAATAACTAGCGAGAGTTCTCTTAAATCTCACTAGATATCCTTGCATTCTTCAAAGTAGAGGTGGAGGTGACTACGCCGTTGTTCTGAGCACCATCTGTGGAAAAACAGAGGAATACAAAGTTATAGCTGGTAATATTCTTGCGTATCCATTTACGGTGATTGCGTAATAAGAAAATTAGTGTCCAGGGAAACAGATGCACCCTCCACTGGATATGCTCAATTAGTCCTGTGGATAAAGTAACGGGTGTCACCGGTGAATGTGAGCAAACTGATTTAAAATGCACACCATTAGGAGCCCTTTGAAACATGTGTGACATTTCATTTAATTCTGTCATTGGGTTTTTCAGAAGATGTGGACAGTCAAGTCCCTGTTATGTGCAGATGGACGCAGGGACACGGGTAACTCAATATGACCTGCTGGGCTATAAAAATGCAGGTTTGTTAAATAATTGAACACATGGAATATCACACCCTCATAACAAGGTAAGCATTTAGATTGGTCACCCTAAAAAGGAATACTCTGTCAAGTTATTTTAGGTTAAACTGTTGACTAAATGAGAAAATTATCTCAATGCTGTTTTTCTCTTTATTTTGAGTAGCACAATTTATTTCCAGTAGTTTGGTACCACAATTTTCCGGAATTCATTGTCAAGTTAAAAACTCTAACTGTAGTTTGCTCATTCACTTTCAAGTGGCGAGGCTGCAAAAATCCCAAAAGTAAATTTACACATTTTTACATATAACAGAGCCATGTTTGCACATCAGTTTAGCTAAAATTGGGAAATGTTTTTCATTTGCATGTCAATAAGTTCCAAGTTCAAACGAAACCATCTTTGTGCACACAGATTGATTGAAAAAACGATTGGAAACATTGTAGTATGCCTTTAACGCCAGCAGTTGTTAGTGTACCTTTTCCAATCAGTGTTGTTGTCCACCATTGTTAGTGTTGCTCAGTCCATGTGTGGCAAAAGAGACAGCTATTGACGTTCACCACCTCTCTGTTATTCAAAGAATATTGATTACACAGATTTAGACCACGTGATGTTAAGCAGTGGACTTGGAATAGAGATGGCCGCAAATTATGTCTGAACTATATTTAATGTTGTGTTCAAATGATATTTTTTGGCAGTAGGTACATTGAATAGGAGTATAACTAATAACTAACACAATGCCAGTTATAGCAAAACGTGAAACCATGAGTTAAAGGAAGGTTTTCTTGACAGAGTGAAATCCTAATGGATGCTGTCGCAGCGGCTGTATATAAATGTTATATTAATAATAATAATAATACATTTAATTTATAATGCACTTTACATTTGGATCAAATCTCAAAGTATTATTCACTGTTATGATGAGTTGTAGTATCACTGAAGCAGTTTGTGTCTCTCGTTCATGCAGACACCTGGAACTATTAACCATATAATGATAATTAAACATCAGTGGACAAACTAGAGGTCAATTTTCTATTTGGTTTTATTTAGCTAGCACAAACTTCTGAATCTGTCCCCTTAGTGCGCGCTGTGCTCTTTATAACAGCAATGTTTTATCTGAGTAAGTGACAAGCAGAGATGAGCAACTCCAGTTCCAGCCATCCTGTTTAAACGCTATCATTTAAAACGGCGTTAGCATCCGTTAGCCATACGGCATTAGCTTAGCATTTTAGTCAGTACGCTCACTGACATCAAACGACAGCTACAATTTTCCACTTTTCACCGTGTCAGGTAAAATACTCACTGTTGTTTTACGATAAAATACGCATCCCTGACATTTTTTTCTCAAACATCTGTCAGAGCTCCATCCTGATAGCGATGTAGCATCGACATTCCTTTGCAAAGCAAGCGGTGGCATAGATCAAGCGTAAAGTTTGACGTAAATATGTTCGATTTCCTGTTTCCACTTCAAAATAAAATGTTTTTGTTTCTACACTCTAGAATTTGTACTTTTTCATTGTATATAACTTCATGTAAAATTACAGACACTACACCTCTATTAGTAGAGCAATTATTTCAAATCTACTGCTAATAATGGCAAATTAACTTTCAAGCAATTTTTCTTGTAAGGTGATATACCTCAGAAAGCCTTAGAAAATGCCTTAGAAAAAGCCTAAAATGTACCATTATTTTTGTAATTTGAGGTGGGTATTCATGTTTTATCAATGCATACTTTCACATTAAAACTTTCTAGTTCTTTTTTCCTTCAATTCAAACATAATACATAGTCTTTCTGAAAGATTATTCACAATAATAATAATAACAATAATAAAATGGACTTATATAGCGCCTTTCTATGAACCCAAGGACGCTATAATATGAAGGCACTGCAAGACAGCAGTAAAAAAAAGATATGCTTTTCTGCTGCTAACTATATGGAGATAAAGGTGTAAAAGTTCTATAATTTGGTGTACAGCAGGGTGAACGCAGGAAAATAGTTCCTAACAGAGCTACCACACACATACAACACATGCACTGAAACATAACAGAGCAGAGCTGTTATCTCACGACAAGGATGATGTTGCTAAACCAAAATCCGTGTGCCGAAAGTTGAGATCTGAATCCAATGGTATGGCAGTTCAATACATCTGTGATGCGTTTGGATGTCGAGTAAGATCTAATGTCTGTCTGTTTGGTCTGTGTTTTATTATCTTAAATGGAGCTGACCCAGTGGGGATCTGTTTATCACAATTATTTCCCCCTAAGTGTCAGCTGGACTTTCACAGCAGTCAATACAAGTGATTCAACACAAGATAAGTACGAGACTAATCAACTTCTGTTAGCAGTAATAGAAGTTCCCAAGGTGATGGTTGGCTGACTTTGAAATGGTCTTAATGAGGCTGTTTGGATTCAGGTCTGAGTCTATGACTACACTCAGCTTTCTGGTAGAGATTTTTGTCTTTAACTTAACCGACTAGAGCTGAGGGACACATTTTTTTATTGTTCTTCTCTGCCTCTAAATACAATGACCTCAGTTTTATCCAGGTCGAACAGAATTTAGGCATATTTGAATCAATTTGTTTAACGTGTTGATAAAGATCTTGTATGGAATTACAGTACTGTACATATTTTAATGATTTTCCAGAGGCCCCAGAAGCCTTGGACAATAATCATATGTGTCCAAACAGATATGTTATTACCTATAGACTCAGAGTAGTCCCCGTCCTTCAAGTAGAATTTGATACAGTTTAGTGCTGTGCCAGAAAGTCCAATCCAATTCTCCAGCCTATCCAGTAATATGTTGTGGTCAACAGTGCCAAAGGCAGTACTGACATCCCTATAATACTGATAATACAATTTTTAATTTTTTTATTCACTCATATTTAATACTCTTTTTTTTTATCGTGTTTTTTTTTTACTGTTTTGTTTCTATAATTTTGGAGCAATGTCTGGCACAAGAATCCACGTTTGGATTAATAAAGTTTGGTCCTGTCTTATCTTATATAGAAGTATGTCTGTACAGTAATACGTAAGTACTTATACTTCAGTGAGGGTTTGAACGCAGAATTTTTGACTTGTTGTGGAGTATTTACACTGTGTAGTATTAGTGCGCTTACTAGATTAAAAGTACTGAATATTTCATCCACCTCTGCTAATATGTTTTTCAGTACTTCTACGGGATTAAGATACCAAATTCTGACCAGTTCTTGTCAAGCATAATTAAAAACTTGCTTTTATTTTGAAGATTACATGTCTACATTTCCGGAAATGTTTTTGGTAATAAATTTCCAGTTATAATTCCTATCCTGCTTCCTGGATGATGCGCGTTCAGATTTCCTCTACCGGAAGGGCAGCACCTAGTGGTGCATTTAGTGTGATACAGCTGAACGCAGCATCCTCAGCTAACAGTTTAGAATGAGAATACGCCTGGCTTCCCTTTTATCTATTCGTATGAAGATCAAACCCGCAAGAAGAAGAAGAAAACCATATTCGAACGAAGAATAATGAATCACTTCTGGAGATTATTTCTGAAATGAAACTCCTCTGAGTTTGCTGTCCTGAACACACCCCACTGAGTACCCCGATATTGATCAAGGGGAATAATGGCTGCACAGGAGCCGTCTCCACCATCTTCACTGGAAGGTAACAAACCAGGCTTTCCGAAGAAGATCCTGGCCAACAACCTCGAAGACAAACATTTGTGCAATTCGTGCCAGAAAATCCTGAGAAGACCCGTGCAAGCTCAATGTGGTCATCGCTTTTGTTCGTTCTGTTTAAACAAAATTGTGAGGTGAGTAGTGTCATGGTTGCCAGCGAGCTAGCTGGATGTGAAGCCATGCCACCAAACCTCATTTAAATGCCTTTTAATTTAGCGTGTCCCTGCTCACTGTCAAAGATAACGCTATATAAAGGTGGAAGGACGGATACATTATATTGAATAGGACCTTTTGAGAAATTCGTTATAGGCTTTTTTCACATACACTTATTGATTCGAATAAAATCTCAACTTGTCTAATGGGTGGTTAATGGTCGTTGTTGTCAAATCAGACGAACATCTGCTGTGGTTGATCAAAGCATCGAGTGAAGATGTCAAACACTTATGCTTGGCAGTGTAATATAATATTCATATTATGGTACAATTTGTATCCCTGCCGAATTTATCAGTAGGTTAGTAAGATGCCATAGCCTTTAAAATATACCCTATCCAGTCTATATATTTGTCCACAAGCCAGCTGATATTAAACTGACCATTTTTCGAAAGGAGTTCAGAATGACCTTTATCCATGAAGTGGATGTGTCACGTGTGTGTCGATGACTTTATATTTGAAAGTGACAGGATAATAGACGAGAACACGACTGAAATTGTGGCTTTTTCTCATGACATAAAGCACACAAAGACCCCCCATATCTAGTATTGAAGATGCAGTAAAAAGAGGACATAGTGGTGAGATCACTCATTCTTTTGTTCCCAGTGCGCATGCGTGTGGTGGAAACAGACCCGGTTTTCAAGGATGCCAAATAAAATAACATACTAACAAAACAAGCCTGTTTTGAAAATTAAATATAAAGAGCAAAAAGTACAAATATTGGTGGTGAAATGTAGGGAGTCAAGGTGAATAATTGTCAGAAAAATAAGCCTGTTTAGCAAACCTGTTCTATTTAATGTGCATTTTGAAACTAAATGCAAGGAAGATGGTTAAAAACCGAATTAATTCATAATGAATATACATTTTTGCTCACATGTAATTCTAACACATTTGTAATCTGAAGCAAAACTAAAGAACCAAATTATAAATCAGATTTATCGCTAAAATATACTATAAATCAATTGTTTTCGATGTCAATAAAAGATAGCAATAACATCATATTTTACAGGCGTTTTCCAAAAACAGTCATACACAAATTCTACTTTTACTTATTGCTGCAGTCTAGAAATAATAAACCTCCTTAATGGCCAATATTTGTACTTTGTAAAGACTTTTTTGCCGCCACGACTTGCTAAAAATATTATGCAAGAAACCAAGAAACCAGTTTCTGGCAGTGTTCCTGAAGAATCGTAGCCAATTCCTCACCCTTGCAGCATGCAAACCCTGGAAGGCTTTATGAGCTGCAACCACCTTCTCATTGTGTTACAGATTCCTTATGCTTATTCATTTTTCATGGCTCTAACACATCAACAATTAGGCAACAAGTGACAAAAGTGTTCACTTGTTGCCTTAATACATCCCACCCACTGACAGATGCCATTTTGTGTATTCAATGTTTTATGATGTCAGTGTTAATAATGTTATAATTGATCAGTGTATGTGTAATAAGACTGTTTTTAGTGTACCATCAAGTAAGCTCAACTTTCCCATTATGTCCTCGTACCTAAAAGCAAAAGACCCATGATAGCTTGACCAACATATTATGACCATTGGTACATTGGCATTTTTACAGTTGTGTCAACTTATTTCTGTAATATATGAAACATTTAAATATGTCAAGTTTGACTATCTAATGGAATCAATACAGCTTCATCTACAATCTAAACTTTGTTCCAAGTCTATGGAATTATTAGTTATTACTCTGTCAGCAGTTAGTTTTCTGTGTTCTATTGAATGTATAATAATAATAATTATTATTATGTATAATAATAATAGTAATAATAATAGGACGGAGATCAGATATTAATATGTGCTAGATCGTATGGGAATGTCATTATTGAAATATTGCAGGCATAATCTGTAATATTAGAAGCAATAATCTTGTAACTGCCCTTTTCCCACAACGGTAAAGATTCCTATACAAATTATAAGGATCTAAATTATTAAAATTTAATACATTTTTCATTTAGCCATGCCCTAACTCTAAATTTTTTTTGAGTAATATGTCCTATTTTGAATTATCTTTGTTAAGCAAATCCACCATGTCCAACCACCTAATTACAGATTTCCCTGGGTTTAAACATTGAAGGATTTAATAATAAAAGTTAACCACGCAAAGAAACAATGTAGTTTTTGTTTAAAGCCTTTTAATACATAAAACATGTTGTGGCTTTAAAGCTTACACAAGTTGAGATTGTTATTGTCATACTAATGGATTGCATTTAGATGGAGCATTTAGATCGTGCTAATGTAAAATATCTACTACGCTTTCTAGTATGCGCTAAAGAGCGCTGCGTTTTTTTCTAATGTAAATATTGGCTTTTCCTCCCTTCAAGCTCTGGACCACAGAAATGCAGTGCATGCATCAAAGAGGACTTGTTCGAGGACCCGACCTCCATTCTCAAGCAAGGTGGTGTAAGTATATTTTTTAAACTACGTGCCATCGGTTACATCAATATCACCTGGATCCAGATTAGATCCTGGTGTGTGTTGGATCTTATGGTGTTTGTTAAGTGTTAAGATGAAACACACTCGTTTTACTCCATTCCTAAATGGTAAATAATCCTTACGAAAAGATTTGAATCCAGACAGAGATGTGGATCACCACCAAGCTCTCTAATATCTTATTTAGTAAGCGTTACGACAGATATACAAGGGCAAAACATTAATCAGAATACTTAGAATCAAGATACTGTTTTTAGAGTACATAATCCTTCATTTGTCCGTCAAGAAATATTCCTTAATTGGCCACTATACCGATCAAAATATATGGTTCTTGTCTGATACACAATCCTTCCAGAAATAATAATAATAATAACATTCATAATATAATAATTGCAATTTTGGTGATCAGGGCAAATTTTTCAACACACTTATTACAGACATCAGCTACAGACATCAGCTATTGAACACACTTATTAAAGACAACAGCTACAAACATCAGCTATTGAACAAACTTATTAAAGACAACAGCTACAGACATCGGCTATTGAACACAGAATGGGGATCAGCAACAGACATCAGGTATTGAATACGCTTACTGCCTACAACTTCCAGGTATGGAACACACATACAATAGGCAAAAGCTTTGAAACATATACATATACGTATATAAGAACTTGTTTCTTCCTTTTCTCTTGAGGCAGTGACTTTCTCCAGATTGGCTTTGAACCTATCATTGACTTGCCTTGCAATTTCATTTTGATAAAATTACACTGCCCACTACAGGCCTTGCGACAGTACTACAGTGTATGCAACCTCAGTTTTAATGCATCTATATGTATTTTTTGATAATCTTTTCAGATCTACATTAATAATTATCTAACCCTGTTGTATTTATGTCTTTCATGTGATATACTTGATACAAGTCATTCCTTCTTTTGCAAAGACTTTGGGAGATGCATTTCTTCATTTTCTTATTATCATTATTGTCAAAATCTTATATTATTTATGAGAAATATATTTTTTTCACCGTAATGAAGACTCTGCCATGAGGAATTAAGTTGGATAAGTTTTTTTTTCTTCAGATTTCAGGTCATGGGTGCTAAGATTTTTCACAGAATTGTCCTAAAGTCAGAGTCATTGATTTTTTTAAAGAACCAACTGATCATAAAACCTAAAACTATTTACAATTTAGACGTGTAGATGCAGCATCTAAAGTTCAGTTTGAGCATAAATGGAGGAAAGAGCACGGAGTATCTGTCACAGTTGACAACAACCTCTTCCTCTCAATGCAGGCTTTCCCTGACAATGCAGCGAGGAGAGAAGTGGAGGCTTTGGCAGCTGTTTGTCCCAACGAAGGATGCTCATGGACGGGAACTATCAAAGAATTTGAGGTAGACGCTACTGTAAAGCTGGCTGGGAATCGACTGGGACTGTGGGGTGGCTCAGTGTGCATTTATGCACTGGTTTCTTCATCCTACCATGAATAATATCACTTATCACATCTCGGTAGTTCTTTATTTACAAAATTAAGTAGAATTACTGTTCAGACTTTCTGTGCTGCTGCTTATTTTTTAAGAGATCTTCCACCCGCAGCTAATTCCCATTAAGCTCCAAATAAATGTCACGCAGATGAAAAATGAATCGGTGTGATCATGCCTGCAGGGCAAATTCGCAGTCGAGCTCGATAAAGGGCCCTGGTTATTACGACAGTGAGTCATCAAGAAAATCATGGCTGATTGGAGCAGGGAATATGGAATTAACAACGAGGTTTGTAAATGTGAATTTAGCCATAATAGCACAAATCAGAATAGAAAAATCCAGATTCCATGTTGGTCATACTGGTCCAGGAAACACATCTGATATGAAAAAAAAAAAAAAGGTGTGAATTTAGCCTCATATGAAAAGCTGCAGTTCATCGTCTTCATCACAACCAAAGATATTTTGGTTGATAAATGGATTGGCAGAACTAGAAATATAATGTAGGTTAACTTTGCCTTCTGGTTTCCGCTCCCTATTTCTGGAACTTTCTTCCTGAACATTCCCGGACATTTACATTTCTTTACAAAACACGTCTTTGTAAACACGCTTTTCCTGAGGTTTTGGTCTGAATTGAATCTGTTCCATAACTTCTTAAACGTTTTTATGCATTCTTTGTTTTCTTGATTGTCCATTCTATCATTTTTTTATCGTTTAATTATTTTTCACTAGCGCCTTGTAACTTTGTGTAAAGAAGGCTACATAAATAAAGTTTATAATTATTATATGGTTAAAGGTGGCGTGTGTAAACTTTAGAGTTATTTTTTTAGAGTTTTAAGGTTTTCAAAGGGACACCAAAGATGCTTGTTTAGCTAATAGCTTGTTTAGCTAATATAGACTAAGTGCAACTCTTCCCCTTCCTCTCTTTGTAGTCTTCGTGAAAAAAGCATGTTATTTGGACGGTCTTTTCTCTCCACATAGAAAAACCTAGAATACAATAAATGGCGTGTGGTAAAGCGACTGGGTATGGAAAGTTTTCCAATAATATGCTCTTGTACAAAGATTCTCTTTCAATAAAAAAGAAGGAATAATGTTTAGAAACTGTTGATGTCTGTCACCCGCAGGCCAGCCACGAGGGCAACTGTGACTTCATGATTATCCTGTGTCCATCCTGTAAAGAGCTAATGAGAGCCAATGAACAGGAGCGCCACAACGAGAGGGAATGTCCGGAGAGAACGCTCAACTGCAAATTCTGCAAAGAGCCCTTCCTGTTAAAGAACATTAAGGTCAGGCTTCTCCATTCTGTTGGTATCAAACACATGGGAGTGTTCATTCACGGGATTTCATTATGGGGGTTATGTTAGGCGTGTTATCATGGTCATTAGTTGTGGTTGGGTATTTCCTGATTCGTCTTAAAACAGGGGCTTCAAACTTCAAAATTAAAAAGATAATATCGCGTATCGCAGGCCGAACAGCACCCACATTGTCCATGTTTAATCTGAAGTATTATGACGATTAATTCTTTATTTTATTGACTCATTTTATAGAATTATGAAGAAACCATGGGAATAGGAAATAGTTAAATTAAAATTCTAAATAGATCAGCATAATTCATTTTTATGCATGATTCACGGAATAATTTACAATGAAAATCGTTTTATTCACAGGCATCTAAGGACAAAAAACTATATTTTTCAAATTACATCGAAAATAATTGTTTTTAATTAACTATATCAGCGAAAACAAACTTTTAATGACACTTTGTCAATGGCTGGGCTATAGCTGTTTCTGTCTTTTGCCGAAAGGAAACAGTAAAAGCAGACTGTTGCTCCTCGTGTCTGTCACTGCGGTCAAGAGCAGATGCTCCTCAGAAAACAATAGGGTGCATGAATAGCATCCAGGAGCATTTCACATTAAATGCAATCAAGTTAATTTGTTTTCTTGTTTTTAACGCTACAGCACTAACACATGTGGAAGGGCTAGAGGATGTGAACACACTCGCTAGGTCATTAAAACATGCTCGCAGTTTACTAAGAAAAACTCACAAGATAAGATAAGATAAGATAACACATTACTGAGTTGCAAATGCAACTTAGTAATATGTTTATTATTTGCATATTACATCTTTTCTCATGCATATTCCTTCCGGGGCTCCGTAGTATCTTTTCTAAGAATTAGCCTAAAGTTTATTAGAGTGACTGGATAAATGCTGATATCTGAGAAGAGGGGAGGAGAGCTGGCTCTGGCCCGACACGCTTACTGGTGCAGTGTATTCTGGGATATGTAGTGTCTGTGGTGTTTGTTTTGTAAACCAGCGGGCCAGTTATTATAGAAATTAGATATTGTCTTGTGAGCCCGATATAATTGTTCTTTGGGCTGGGTGAGGTCCAGGGACCATGTGTCTTGAGTTTGACATGTCTTATCTTAAAGGTTTCGCTCCTTTCATATGGAATCTACCCTCGTGCACATGGATATGCATGCCAGGTGTGTAAATAGTGGTGTGAATTTTCTGATTTCTGAGAATACAGATGGGCGGTTCATTGAAAATTAACATTTGGAGCCTCTAAGCGATGTTATTTTACTCATGTTGGTTAATACAATTCAAATTTTCCACCAATGCATGCACTCATGAATCTCGCTGAACATATCATGTTCAGCCAAGGCGCTCCACCCTGTTATGGAAATGTTCGTCGCTTAGGGCAAAGAACGACATGCATGACACAGCTGCAATCCCTGAACCAACAAATATGTTTTAACCAGGAGAAGTTGTACTTAAAATCATCGCCCGGTCCGTTTTTTGAGTCGCCATATGAAAAGAGCATGTCTCAAAATTAGACCTACAAATGACGCTGACGGATGCGTTGGGCCATGCAATTATACTTTTCCAAAGGCTGTGATGCCTACACACAAGACACGTGATGAGAAAGCAGCTGCTGATCTAAAATCTATTTTGTACTTTTGTAGCCACCTCTGATATCTGACCAGGCAGTTATGCGCTGTATTTTAATCCTATATGGAGTGTATGGACAGTGAATGAATGGAATCAACAGATGCCTTCAGGTAGCATGTCTATAGACCTTATCAGAGAACATTTCAGGCATTTCTTATATACAGATTAATTCTTAAATTCTTATGTAAATAACTACACACAGAAATAAAGACGGCATCTGTTTTAGTCAGTTATATGGGAATTGTGAGAACCACTTACAAAATAAGAAGTACTGATGTTGAACGTGAATGTTTAAATAAACAGATTTAAAGTCAAGTGACTTTCAGTAAAGCACATACCTCCACCAACAGCATACAAGGTTACACATCTTTATGTCTGTCTGTCTGTTAAGCTCTCCAGATCCGTGCCCTTTGTGTAATTAAGGAAACTTTTAAATAACATACTATCTAGAAATGCTAAAGAAGGTGGAGAGCAAAAGAAAATCCCCTCACATAGTACGAACCCTTCTTTTCGGGGATATACACTTGCTGTCGGTGGCGACAGAATAGGTTTAGTTTGTTCATATTGGATTTGATGAAACAAGCACAAAGCCCCCCAAGGATCTGTTGCCAACCGCCGGGGTGTTGAGGAGCTGCATGACATCAGGCATGTGATTATTACTGTGTACCAACTTCTGCCATCACGTTCCATACATACTGTAGGTCATAGGTTGTCAAACTGAGGAAGGAGAAATAACATGGGGCCGTGGACAGAGAGGGATGAGGAAAAAGAGGGAGATTTAATGTGAATACATTTTTCACGTATGTCGTCTCATGTAAATAATAGCCCGCAATTAGCTTTGGTCATCATTGAGAAGGCCATTACTCAAGAATCTAAGAGTTCCTGTTTTGAAGTTCACTTTACTATGAAAATTAAAAATACAGATGTTATTGGTACACTGAAAAACAGGATCTGCTAATATCTAATTCAACATTTTATGGCGACGATTTGACAAATTGAAAGCAAATATAAAACGTGAAGAACAAGTTCCATTCCCTGAAGCACTTTATCACTTTTTATGTTCCCACATAAAAAGTAGCCTGTCATGTCTTATAATAGTCTTCATGTTCAGAATCAACTATACTCACTTTGTTTTTAGGCTCATGATGAGATCTGTCCCAAGTACCCAATGATCTGTGAAGGATGTGCAAAGAAAAAGATTCCCCGGGAAAAGGTAGATGTTTACTTCAAGGGGATTTTTCATGGTTCTGTAAGACTGACGTCATTTACCATTTAGCTAGGGATCAAATTCAACAGCATATTCTACAGGTCATTAGCTTCTTTCATTTTTTTGTTTTGCAGTATGTGGACCATATTAAGTTCTGCAGTAAATTTAAAGCACCATGCAGATTTCATGTTGTTGGCTGCGATACGTCTGTAAGTAGACATTTTTGTCATAATTTGCTATATGTGAAAAAAACAGCTAATCTAATAACTACTGGATTGTGTAATAACTTGGAAATAATATCTCCCACTTAGTAAATAGTTCATAAATTCACCTAATATTTCAGACTGATTGTACAACTCCAACTCAGAACATGATTTTTCTACGTGTTTTATAATTTAATTTATTTTGACAAAATGAAATTGCATTTGAAAAATTTCCACAGTTTGCCAAGGTATTACATTTTTCCATAGTTATTACAGAATGTGCTGCTGCATGTGTGTGTTGTTGAGTATCAATCCTTGTGGTCGTGTCTGTGCCCAACACCTACGTGAGGCTACGTTCACTCTGCCGGTTTTGTTTCTCAACTCCGATCTTTTCTTAGATCGGATTTTTTTTTTGTACAGCTGTTCAGGTTACCCTTCAAATATGTCCTCAGACTCCAGTATGAGCAGTTCACAGCCCTAAACTGACCAAAATAACATCAACACAGGCGTCAGGTGCAGCATGTTTGTTAATACGGACGCAAAATGTAAGCCAATCAAGTGAGTTTGATCGTTTTCGTTCGTGGCGAAAGTGTTTACAGGGAAAAGCGACTCCCGCCATCGCAGCTCTGTGACGACTGTCGATGGAAGATGAAAGTTGAAGTCGCATGAATTCCAATCTCACAGAGTTAAGACGGAGGTTACATTGCAAACAATCCGACATGTGTCTTATTTAGGACCAGATGAGGAAGCGGCCCCAATCGGAACTGGAAAAGAGCAGATACCATGTGGTTGCTGCCGTTCACGTTGCCATGAAAAAGTCACGTATGAGCTGCCAAAATTTGGAGGCGGCAGACTGATGATTGGGTATTAAAGTATGACATAATCAACAAACCCATTGTTTAGTCTGTGACACTTCACTACAGCAATCGGAAACCTCTAACATGTTCAAATTTTTTTCAAATTGCTACCGATCTGTTCTGAAGTTGATCAATACGACGACAGAGGGAACACAAACTTCACGACGAGTAGACCCAGGCATGTCACGGAGAAAGCTGATTGAAGTGTGGGAAAAATCCTGTTTGAAGGACAGACAGCATCCTCTTTGGAACTCAATTCAAAGTTGTTTTTTTCTCTTTATTCATGTGCTCCATCAATCGATCAATGCTGAATGCTTGATCTGGGGTATTTCAGATTTGTCCACAAAGTAGTGACACATGGTTTTTTTTTTTACTTTGTAACAGTCGAGATATGGCCTTTAGTATTCTGATTATTGTATTTAAGATTCTGACACAAATAGTTTTTCACACGCTATAACTTTGCAAAACCGTTTCTACCTGTTTCACAGATCAAACTATGAAATGAACAAAGATTCTCCCGACTTTTATTCACCACAACCTTTTTGTTTACACCTGTTCTTAGTTGATAATCACAGAGGCTAAAACAATTTAGGTCAGACTTAAAATTGATCAGCAAAGCCATACTAGGAAGTTACACAACAATGAATAGTCTGCATATCCATTATTATCCTTCAATTTTTTTGCTGTATGATTTTAGTATTTTTGTAAAACTGTTTCTCCTACATCATTTAAATGCTTTTTTGTAATGTGTGATGGACGAAGATTATTATTCATGTTTCTTATCTGTACACCAAGGTAGAGAAAGAGAAGATCCATGACCATGAGCGGCAGTGTTCATATGAACACCTCAACCTTCTGCTGCACTTCATCATGGGCATCAAGGTCAGCCTGGAGAGTCTGCAGCCCCAGAGCCTGGAGGTTGCCAGCCACAAGCTGCAGGAGCTTCACCAGTCCCTGAGGGACCTGGAGCTGAAGATGAGCCGGGTAGGTGGACGTGGTGACGCTCCAGTGCAGGGAGCATGCGCCCCAACCCTGGGAACCTCCTTCAAACCGCTACCTAGTGCCATTGGAGCTGCCCTGGAGCTGCAGCTCCAGAGCGAGAAGACCAAAGTGGCCGAGCTGAGCCGGCGCTGTCAGGAACTGGAGCTAAAAGTGAGCACATTCGAGAACATTGTCTGCGTCCTCAACAGAGAGATGGAGCGGTCCTGTACCACCATGGAGGCCTACAACCGCCAACACCGACTTGACCAGGACAAGATCGAGATCCTCAACAACAAGGTGAAAGAAATGCTTTGATTTCCTTTAATCACTGCTGCAATGATTCATGTGGATATCTTCATCACTGTTCATGGCAAACAGTGGAGGCCAATGAGTTTAGAAATTGGGGAGGACAGAGATATTTTTTTTGAAAAAGTCAGAAATATAAGCTTTCTTTAACTACATAAGATAATTATAAATACAGGTTTTAATAACAATTATTAAAAGTCCTTTTCACCTGTATGTAAAGTCTGTCCTCCGCCTTTCTCCACACAGACTGCCTTTGCTTTCCCTCTTGGTGTCGCCGTTGAAGCATAATCTGAATTTTACTAATGGATTTTTTTCCAGAGAACATATAGAACTAATTTCATTAATGATACTGAGATTTGGCATTGGTTTATTTCAACCAATTACTCTTTTTATATTTTGATCTCCCTCTTCCCTCTCTGAAACAGAGCAGGGTCTCCCTCCAGGGTCTCTATGGACCCCCCCTCCTCTGATGGAAAACAGTATTCATTTGAAAGAATCATTTGTCAGTGAATGCTGTACTGACTTGTACTGTCATTACTAACCAACTACATATACCAGCATGCTTTATGTGTGAGCATGAGGTAAAAATTTCACTGTTCAGGAGAAATACTTCGGAACACCTCTATCAAAGTAAGCACTAAGGGCCCAGTTTAAATGATCAGAAGCACATTTATGGTGTGACACACTTCCTTTTCAGTAATTAAATGATGCTTAATCTCTATGCAAAGTGAAAGGCAAAATGCAAACTTTGAGTTGTTTTTAATCCATCCTTATAATAGGTGTGATTGATGCCCGAACACTATCCCGTCTGATTTCCCTTAACATAAAGTTACACCAGCGTCGATAGATTTAAACTGCAGCACCATCCTGCTGTGGGACGGGTATAATATGTGGTCCTAGGCCGGTGGACCCTCTGTATCCCAGTCCTCTGTCCCACAATGCACCGTCCCGGCTCATACAAGGAAATTGTTTCTTCGTCATTCAGCCATCCTTCTGATAAATCCTCAAAGAAAGTTAGAGATGCAATTAAATGTCCACGGGGATGAGAATCTTTTTAACCTATGCTTCCTTTAAATCAGTGCTTTTAGACAAGGTTTTTGTGTTTCATCAACCACTTTGTTCTGCCTTAAAATAGCAATAAAAGTTATATAGCCACAGAATGTACATGTACAGATCTGCATTTCAGCCAAAGGTGCCATGAGGTTCAGTGACTGTCCATGTAGTTAGATAAGATTAGAAAAGATAAGACTGAAATTTATTGATCCGGAAGGAAATCCTGGTGCCAGAGAATTCTCAAAATCACTGTAACAAAAATTACAATAAATGAGTACCATATAATAGAATATCAAATTAAGTGTAAATGTAAAAATATAAAAGAGGTGTATGGAAACCACTGCCTACCAGTTACAGCAGAGTGTGCTGTTGGACATGACAATACAATTGGGACGTAGAGCAGAATCATTTTTATTACTCATGATTATAAACTTTTGAATGAAAGTAAATATAAAACAGTGCTTACATGTAACAGGGTAATAGTTGGCGTACTCTTATTGCACATAATTATATTACCATTTCTGTTCAGTAATGGGTCTGGGGTTAAAAGAAAAAAATTCTGAACATTTTCTGCCATGTACTTTTTTTTATATTTGTCTTTATTAAAAAGGTCTGCCTTATATTTAACTCAGGAGAATTAATGTTGAAGAAGAACTGTAGTTTTCTGGGAGTTTAAAATTCAGTCTCGACGAAGACTCGTGGGTGGGTGGCCATGTTAACTTAAATGGTGTTGCTGTGCTGCAGGTTCGTCAGCTGGAGAGGACGGTGAGTCTAAGGGACCTGTCCATTGTGGAGATGGACGGGAAAATGAGGGAGATGTCTGCAGCTACATATGATGGCATCTTCATCTGGAAGATCTCAGATTTCACCAAGAAGAGGCAGGACGCCGTGGCTGGCCGCGCCCCTGCTATGTTCTCCCCTGGTAACTAGTGTTTCACGGTATACCGTACTTTTCAATACTTTTTAGTTAAAATCAGTTTGGTGATGGAATTTCCCTTCTTAATGTATTTCTTTTAAGGTTAAATGTTTTTCCGGTGAAAGTGTTATAATGGTTGTTTTCGGGGGGGTCAATACATTTTATTGAGAAGTCTGCATGCACTTTTCCTTAACTGTTTATACTGGAGATAAAACTTGCTTTCTCTAGTTCAGCAAGCTTTGACAAATACGGACACAAAGAAAAAGAAATGAGTGAAAAGCTTTCCGTCCACATAACTCAGTGTATTTCGGACCACTTCGGATTACACGGCGGCATCTGCTTGTGCTGATATTTATTTTAGTGAGTACATTAACACAATCACTTTTGACTCTTCTCTGTCATCTCGTGGATGTATCAGTATTAATGTAGAGGCCACATGGACGAATGTGAGTGTTTACGGATATCATCATAAAAAAAAATAAAAATTATAATTGAGAATTTATTTCTCCAGAGGGAAATCAAAGTTCTTTGCATTTGACCCATCCACGAGGGAGAAGTTGGGGGCTTCTTTGAAGTGCGGCGTGGAGCGTGCTTGGTTTCAGGGTCTTGCTCAAAGACCCTACCACATGTAGACTCCCTGGGGTTTGAACTCGATCTTCTGACTGGGATACGGCCGCTCCACCAGCTGAGCTTCAGTTGCCCGGCTGACATTTTTATTTTTGTATCTGGTGGTGTATAAATGAGACTTGGGTTGCCTAGTCGCTAGCTGTTAAGATGATAAACTGCTATAATGTATGAGATATATAGTGTAGAGAAGCATAGATGGGATGTCTGCTGTGACAAATTGACAAATCTATTGAGCTACAGCTATCTGTGGTTTTAAACGGTCAAATGGCTAAATAGCACCGGGTTACTATCTAAACGTCACTTCTGAACTGGCAACCTCCGTAGCCAGCTCACAGACTGGTTGTAACATCTAATTGAAGTCTGAATGAAAGAAGGGAGCCAACGAGGCCCAAGGAAAGGAGAAGGCGTGTTGCTTTGACAGCGGATTATGTGCATGACCCACAACTGAAACGCCGACCCACAAACATACGCCGACTGTGGCTCACGAGGTACAGTTGGGCTGACACATGAACAAACTACCATTCACACTTTTTTTTAATTTGGAGTCACCGGTTTATCTGTTGTCAGTGTCAATAAATAGGAAAATGAGGATAAAGTGTTCCGTCCTTCAACTGGCCTTATGTAATTAAAAGGTCATTTTATGTGAAATAACAAGCAAATTAGGTACCAGCCAGCTATTTTTACTTTTAAGTTTAACTTTAAATTGGTTATTGTGATACTGAACTTTCTAACAACTCTAGATGACTAATCTTATGATGACTAATGTCAGAGTTAAAAACCAGACCGTTATAGAGTATCTCAGATTTAACTTCTGGTGATGAATCTAAAATATCGTTAAATTAATTGGTGTTTTATGTTTTTCCAGCTTTTTACACAAGTAAATACGGCTACAAAATGTGCCTGAGGATCTACCTGAACGGTGACGGCACCGGCCGCGGCACCCACTTGTCCCTGTTCTTTGTGGTGATGAGAGGACACAGCGACGCGCTCCTCAAGTGGCCTTTTAATCAGAAGGTAACGATCAACAATGTCCACTCAGGGAACCGAAAAATGCACCGCTGTGTTTAGTGGCAAATAGGCTTGTTTAAATCAACTAGTGATATCTTTATAAAAAGATAAAAAATGTTGTATGTGGTTTTGTAGGTGTGTGTGTAAATATCTATTCCCTTGGTATATTTTAAATGTTTTAGGATAACCTCAGATTTTAAATAACGCATTTGAGACACTGCAAATAATCTGCAATTGTAAAATGGAGAAACGCTTTTCTCATATTCATGTTGGGCCATAAGAATGAAACCGTGTGTTTTTAATCCCTTGAGTGTGTGTTTGTGTTTGTGTGTGTGTGTATGTAAACTCTTCATTATATTATAACCAGGAGAGCAGGTTTAAGGCTAGACCCTTTTCGTGTTTGCCCAGGTCACACTCATGCTGCTCGACCAGAACAACAGGGAGCACATAATCGATGCTTTCCGGCCCGACATCTCCTCTTCCTCCTTTCAGAGGCCCGTCACCGACATGAACATCGCCAGTGGCTGCCCGCTGTTCTGTCCGCTCTCCAAGCTGGACTCTAAAAACTCCTACATACGTGATGACACGATCTTCATTAAGGCCATCGTAGACCTCACGGGGCTCTAGGCAGACGATCGGGGCATAGATTCAAGCCTTATGTTGCCGCAAGGATGTTTGAATCACCAGAAAGTGGCATTTCTCTTAAGGGTCTCTTTTTTTCTTTTGGTTTTTATACAAAATGTTGGTGCCATACTCACGACAAGAAGAAGAAGACTAATCGTTTTGGACACAACAGTGGTTGGTGGTTCTCAAGCCTTAAGCCCCTGCAGCTGTGATACTGAGTTTATATTAGACAAAAACACTGATTACCTACCAAAGTCACCAGACCAGTGAAAATATTATATACTGTGTATGCCAGTATTTAACTGATGACAGGCGTTTGTTTTCCCTCATTGCAGAAGACCCTCGAACAGCATTTATTCTGATTGAAGCGTTCCGAGACCTAGCTAGAGTTACATGCTTGTGAAGTAAGAAGATAAATTAGATGGCATTTTCAGGTGATCGTTATATATGGCTCTGTGTTCCGTCAACAAGGCTCATTATGTTCAGTTTTTCACAGAAACATTGACAAGATTTTTAAAGGAGGAGCTCACTGGTTTGACAAGGAGTTTTTTGCCAGTTCAGTGTAACATTGCACTTTCCTGCAGCAGTTTAAATAAGATCCTATTTTAACGAATCTGTTATTGCATTTATGCACATCCTTTCAAACATAATTGACCCTTAAGTTGTAATAGCACAACTAGCAAATTGCAAGTTACTCACAACCAAAATTTATCTCAAGGTACATCCCACAAAGCAAGTCCAGACCGTTTTTAGCGGCTGCACAATATTAGAAAAAAGTGACCGTCATATTTGTCATAGCGATCGGCTCAACTTGAATAGAGAAACAAGAAAACATACGAAATTAGTGAGGATGATGATGTGGTGGGGAAAATGGTTTCAACATAGGGTAGATATATCCTTCAACTAGAAACAAACAAATAGACCACAGTTTCAAAGTTCGGATTCGGAAGTCCAGATTTTTTAAATTAAAAACTGAAAATAATGAGCCTGAGACCAGTGACACTCTTCTTTAGCTTTGTGGCGCTAACAGCTCAAACATACAGATCATGCAGTTACCTGCAAGCGCTTATTTGCTGAAATAATGAGCAAGAGCCCAGCACTTCAGGGTACATGAAGTTTGGCTTGTTTCATGTTGTACTTCATGGTGAATCAGGAATACTCGTGCATTAATGCTATATCATGACTAACTTCATGCAGAACAACACTTGGACTGCTACCAGAGCTATTCTCTGGAACTGCACAGGGATCCTGGTGTCATTTTCTCTCAACCCACTCCATTCATGCTCAATACATCTAATGTAAAGCCACCGATAATTACTCCTTATTCTAAGGAGGTAACCGGCAGCACTCAGTTGAAAGAACCACAAACATGATAAAGTTATGAAAAAGTAGGAAAATGCTGTTTTTGGTTAAATCCATTATGTTATATGGAATTCAACAGAATTCCACAAAAAGCGATTGCTAACAATACATTGGAAATATTACGAGAGAGTTATGGTTTGTGAGCCTTACTGAATATGTTTGATGTAATTATTTCCCAGAATGCCAGTATTGAATCCCAGAATTCTGATCCTATTTGCATTTTTAATTGTTGCAAATACATGGGGCTCAACAAATAGAAGGGCTGACTTGATTTGAGATACTGTTTATCACATCACTTATAGTGAATAACCAGGCCAACAAAATCTCCTGGGTGAAGCCGACTTTTGACCAAGATGCAAATAAAACAGCTGGACTTTGGTTTGACAAAAAGAAGAAAGTCTTTGTCAGGATCAAACTAAACCACAGTTTGGTTCTTTGTGTTAGCGGTGAAAACACAGTTAAACCAAGTTACTAAGTTACTCAAATTAAGTTACTGCAGGCTAAATGAGCTTCAGAAGCACATTGGCAGAAGAGGGGGCGATGAGTTTAATAGTGATATGGTCCGATTAAGTCATTTTGAAAAAAAAAAAAAAAGCCTAAAAAGCGCTGAAACGTTACATTCATTTTTCTACAGGCTTGAAAGAGTGAATAGGAGAGTATACGGAGAGTGATGCCAGCTGAAGGTTTAAGAAACTGCAGCAGTTGTTTGTAAAAGTGCGCCATGCCACCAAATAAGAAGTGCATCTATAAATGAGACGGACATTTTATCTTTGTGATGACCCGGACACCATCCTGGGTTCTCGCCAAAAATCTCGCCCTTTAAAGGGTTTATGGTCTAAAAGCCAATTAATCAAAGTTAAAGTTGGAGCTGCCGTCACTCTTGATCTGTGGTGTCCTATTCTATAGGGAGATTCAGCCCTCATAGATGATGACGACAGGATTTGGGTATATGTTTATTAAAAAAAAGTTCTTTAGAGCAATTTGAAATCGAGCCCGACTGGATCAAAAGTACACAGTGTAACAAAAACCCAAACCTTGGGCCAGACATTCAGGTATGGAAACACCCTAGAGTGGACATGATTCATAACTTATGATAGTTATGATAACTGAAAGACCTCAATTGTTGCACTAATCAATATATTGTTCCTGCATTCAGTTAGCCACGATACATTTTTAGCAGTACGTGTGTCTTACTGATTCATCAACACGATTGAATTCATGATTCTTACCGTAACTCTGTTCTACCGTTTCTGCATTAACTAATGTGGAGTTCCAATAACAGTGTAGCCTTCAGAGTTTCGCTCAGCTTTGCCTCTAACTCTCAAGTTCTTTGTTCAATGGTAATCATTTGTGGTGGTGGACATTTCTTGAATTCCATGAATTCTCAGTGCAGTATCTCAATTGTGAATGTAAAAGTGTGTACCGCTCATTTCTTAGTTGCGTGTGTGTTAGTCGGCTTTTTGGTTTGGATCCGTGTAAGATGCTCTGTAGCTTGAAACGGTTTTCGGGCTTTTTGTCCAGGGTCTGATTGATAGTCATCCTGATTTTCCCACTTGGAAAATTAAGATATATTAGTGAAATCAAAACATATATTTGCATACAAGTTCTGGTATATTCAATAAATATCTTTTGATATCAAACCTTGGCTTTTTTTTAATGATTGTTTATAATGTCTGTGAGCATTAAAAAAAAAGAAAATCAAAGATGAATCCAGTTTTCTTTTTCCAATACATAATATCTAATAACATGCATACAAGTACACTATGTACACATTTTGAAATGGCCTGAATAAAATATAAAATTCACAGATCCAATTATTATGTCAATAATAATCACCAGAGCGTCTTCACAATGAATATCATTCCTTTGTTGTCAACATTCTTTGATGTTTCAAAAAAATTAAGTTTTCCATGCTTGATGTATTTGTATTCTCCAAAGTGAAAATATTTTTTGAATGTTTGGCTAATTAAAGTGCTAAAAAAGATGGGATGTTTGATGATGTGAGTTAAAACAGTTTCTATTAGAACCTTGTATAAAAAAATGAATGTTGTAATCAGCAGCAGCTGTACAGCTGGATGGTGGTAGTTAAGTACAAGACGCAGAAAGGATGTATTCAACCATTAATTATTCATGGGTATCTTTTGTACATAACACGAATCATTTCCAATTAAAACCAGGTTACACATATGCTGGCATTGGTCTGTCAACCCTCAGCCTCCATCGTCTCCTCGTCCTCCTTCCTATAATAAACTCACTTTGACTGCATATCAGCAGGTAGACTGATATTAAAGGAGGAGAAAAAGCAGCTGCACAAACCTCTGAGAGATGGTTCTGGTGATGCATTAGGAACACAGTTTGCAGACTGGGCGGGTCAATCAATAGCGGATTGGATGCTGGTGAGTTATGTTATACAACATTAATGAAAAAAATATTAATGACAATACCTGCAACAATGCTTGCGATGGCGACATGCTCACCCTATCTGTATAAGTACTGCTTCTAAACTTGTTTCTGAGGCGTCACACTGTACTGTCAGTTCTTAATTTGGACTTTAATACTAATACACTGGTATATGAGGAGTGTTCCTTTGTATAGTGCTGTAAAAAATTGTAGAGGAAATGTACTATATCTTATAGTCTCTGAACAGCTTGCATGTCTGCAGGTTTTGCTGTCAATCTAACAGCACGCACCTTTTCAGGTTCTATCTTTAGTCACTCAGATGTGCTCGATGTAAGCAACCTCCCTCTGTCACAGTTTTTCTGCGATTAGTTTGAACTTCTCTCACTTTTTCGTGGGGATCACGATCAGCTGCCTGCTGTATCTCACCATGTCTTGTACTTAGCACATCTCCCATGGTAATGTACAGAAAAGTGAGGTGCGGTGAGGTTTGTGACTGGTGAAGCACGGACCCTTTCAGAGTCAAAAGCCAATCGAGTATCTTAAATTCACCCTTTAATTGCCAGCTTGCACACTGTCCACTGGTTGTGTTTCATATGTCATATCAGAATTCTCTACACACACATTGGTATGGTACATATACGGCCAAAGAAGAATGTTGAATTTGTATTTGCTCAGAGAAAGAGCCCACATCATAGGTTCACTCCACTTTTTGAAAAAAAAAATACTATAGAAATTAAAATAATAATAATAATAATAATAATAATAATAATACATTTTATTTATAACACACTTTAGATTGGATCCAATCTCAAAATGCTACAATGTAAAAATAGATAAATGCATTTATTGAAAAACAATAAAATTATAATTATATGACAATATGACCAAAAAAGCAGCAATGTTAATTAAAAGTTATAAGTTCGGCTAAAAAGGAAAGTTTTTTAGTCCTTTTTTAAAAAGTCTTAGTCGTCTGTGAAGCCCTCAGATGGTCAGGGATGGTATTCCACAGACGACGGGCAGCAGAACAGATCGCCCATGGTGCTTTGCTTAGTCCGGGGAAGGAGGAAGCGGTTTAAGTGGGTAGAACGGAGGGATCGTGTTGAGGTCAGTGGGGTGAGTAGTTCTTTCAGGTAGGGGGGTGCATTGCTATGGATGCACTGGTGAGTGAGGAGGGAGACCTTATATTCAATCCTGGTGGAGACGGGAAGCCAAGGAAGGGAATGAAGAAAGGCGGTGATATGTTCGTGTTGACGCACTATCAACCGGATCCTTGCACTTCTGTTATATATTGTGATGATATGTAATTATAAAGAATGTTAAATGTGTTATTTTCAGTTAAAAATGAAGTTTTTTGTTTTCAAAATATTTTCAATTATATACGAAAAAAATATATTAAAAATAAATTATTAATTTAATTTAATTAAATTAATGTATCAAATGTAACATTGTAGTTAATTTGTAACATTGGTTTATGGTTTTATGTCAGATCAGCAGGACTAAATATGTTATACACATACGTGAAATACATTACCTATTCTATGGAAAGTGAGTACATATAATGAAATTGTCTGCAACATTATTTGGTTATAAACAGTGAGAAAGCAAAAGACGAGTGCTCCACCCAGTTTTTGAGTGACTGGCAATCTGAGATGAGGCTCAGCTCAGACCTGAATCACCTTCTTTCTATTTGAACAGGAAATACGCAAATTCAGCAATTTTGACTGTAAAGAAATGAAATGATTGGACTCATACAGAAACTACATTAATAGCACATATCAGTGCTATCAATATTAATATTAATAACCTTTTTAAAATTATTTGTTTTTTGCTTTTCATGATGAAAACTCCTCCCCTGACCGCAGGTCCCTTGTACGGACAGGCACATACTCCACAGATGTGAACTTGGTGTGGAGTACATTTTCAGGTAACTGAACCCCTCATTTATTTTGACATGCCAGAAACAATTTTTGACGTCATTGTAAACACTTTAGCTTTGGACAGATCCGAGATTATGTCTTCAATAGTAGATAATGAGAACTGGTTGCAGTTATATGCTTTGTTAGGGGTCTTGGATCAGTACATGCTTTAGACTTTCCATTCTGTTTTTGCAGAAACGGGATGCTTTTAACAATCATCCCGTTTATCCAGCATGCTGTATTCTACGGGTTTAATTCCCCCAGTGTCAAAAATATTCATCCGAACTTTCCAAAAATGAATCCAGTTCTACCTCGCAATAATGTCTGTATTTGAAAATGATTCATGATATGGTTTCTGAGTTAACACAGACAGATCTCCTTTAAAACCATTCATATGCACCAAATGTAGATAAAATCAGGTCACTGAATGGGAAATTATGTTCCAAAAAAAAGTGTTTTTATAAAAAACTTTCCCTAGTAAGTAAAATATGATCTATTAAAGTAAAACACGATGAATTTCAGATTAATCTCCATGAGTCGATTCATATGCACCAAATTTGGGATTGGACCAAAGTTTGGAGAAAATTATGAGATGAAGCTACCCCTTTTCTTAAATCAATCCACTACGTCCTCGCACCAAGGTCTTTGTGGGGGTAAAACTTTAAAAATGTTCCGTGACATGATACAGGAAG
This sequence comes from Lophius americanus, assembly GCA_037951165.1. Taxonomy (NCBI): domain Eukaryota; kingdom Metazoa; phylum Chordata; class Actinopteri; order Lophiiformes; family Lophiidae; genus Lophius; species Lophius americanus. The sequence continues at coordinate 919,525 of JBBDHG010000174.1, forward strand.
GATTTGTGGACTCAGCGATAACAACAAAAGCACAGACGGATTTGTAGTTTAAGCCGAGTGTTAAAGGTTTTGTGTCAGTGCTGGAACATGGCTGTAGTTTGCAAAAACACCAACAAACACGGCTCACATCTTGAGCATAGCATTTGCTAATAACAGTAAAATGCTAAACTCTACCTTGCAATGTCATATTTACCTCGGCTAAAGAGAAAATAATTTCACCTCTGATCATTTTATCCTCACCTTGTGCCATCAGAGGCAAACTGTGCAGCAGCTGATATGAATTGCTGGATCTCAAATCATATCCTCCACTTGTTTGGAAGAAGGCTTTGTAGCTGAAACGTTATCAGAAGGTGAAATAAAGATCTTACACATTGGTGAAACTGAAATCGGTCTATTTTTATGGGTTGTTTTTTGTTAATGCCCCCATTTTTCCCACTTTGTATCATCTTTACATGTTTTGATTGAGCACAGCGTACTTACAGGAGAGGGGAAAGCTTGCACTTCTACTATCCTACTATAACCCGCACTTTGGACAGCAGCTCCCACCAGGATGCAGCAACAGCGCTATCTCCGACATAGCCATTTCACTATTGGAGATAATGGCCAAATGGCCGGAGGCGGAGACAACGGCACTCCAGTACACCAACCAAGACTTGGAAGACACACTAGCACTCTATCCTTATTGTCTGGAAATCATATTCAAAAACGATGAAGACTTACCTTTGAACTCTGAACTCACTAAACTAGAACATCTGTAAAACAGGTAGTCCGCTTGCAATGGCATACAGTCACACTATCCATATACCTTAAGGCACGACGTATCTGCAGGGGTTTGCACATCAGCTAGAACCCCACATTCCACAGAGATAACCCACAATTCATGAAACAATGGGAAAGTATGCTGAACAAATGCTCATTGGTCTTCCCTCCATCTACTAGTACAAGAACAGAAGAAGACACATGAAGTCCTGAAAATCCAAGAACATAAAATTGAACCTATTTCAAAATCCAACTATTACAACCAGCTACGGAATAATAATGATAATAATAATAATAATAATAATAATAATAATAATACATTTAATTTATAATGCACTTTACATTTGGATCAAATCTCAAAGTGCTAAATAATAAGTTGATAAGCTTATAATAATAAATAATAATAATAATAATAATAATAATAATAATAAATAATAAGTTTGGAATAAGTAAGTAAGAACTTATCAATCGAAACATTCAAAAAGGAACTCAGCGTGTGCAAATACAAGCAATTCCTTTGGGATATTCGTGACTAAGAAGAAGGAAAAGTTTACAACTGGAAGAAAACACCCAACCCGGGGACTAGAGGCTACCCTAGGTCACGTAGGCATCCACCAAAAAAACTCCTCTAAGCCCAGGAGTCCAAAGGAATATCTGACAAACACTAGGTGTGCAAAGGAACATTTCACCAACCCCAGACATCCACAGGATAATTTCACCAACCGCAGGCGACCAAAGGAAAAATTCACTAACTCCAGGCACCGGGTACACTCCACAAGCCCCAACACTTCACTGGCCACAGAGGTCCAAAGAAACAGCCCACTAGCCCTAAACATCCACAGGAACACCCTACTAATCCTGGCGTCCATGGGAACATTCCACTAGCCCCAGGCGCCAACGGGAACTCTCCACCCGCCACAGGGACCTACAAGAAAACTCTACTCGCCCCAGATATTCACAGGAACACTTAGCTAGACATATACACAAAGTAAAACTGAGACGGGACCCATCCCTACCCACTATGATGATGTTTTCCTTTTTTTAAGCCGGGCCCAAACAGAACCTTGAGGATGACAGGTACACCACAGAAACTTAGAATAAGTAAGAGAGGAAGGATGGGACCCAAGGGGGAACGGACCCCACAAGGCAATCCAGGAAACACCAATCATAAAACTATTAAAAGTCACCCTCAGTCAAGTACAGGATACTCTTGTAGCTCAAGTATTATCTTTCTCCACAACCAACCATATCAATGCGTTTAACCTGAATGGATCCACACATTCAAATTCAAGAGACGGCCACATTTGATACATTTCATTTCACCCACAAACGAACATATGGGCAACACCAAGACGCCACCCAGCCAGACCTCAAACCCAACTCTGTTTTCCAGACCATCAACCATTATATCTGCCACTAATTCTAGTCCTATCACTACCACTTTTCGGAAATTAATTGAGTAAGACATCGAAGGCAAGGGTCAAAACAAAAAAAACACCAAGCCCAAAAAGAACTGGTTAGTACTATAAATAGTACAATCAGAACTGCAGAAAGCGAGTATGTATTGTACTCACGGACCCAAATAAGTATAGAAACAAGATGATCACTCTTGTGGAAGATACGAGGTCCTGCAAAGAGTTAAAGAATGAACCCAGGAAATACAATCAAAAATGGAATTGACAACCTCCTCATATATGTGCTTGAATGTAAGTGGATCTAGCGAAAAGAGTTTGAATACCTTTTGGAACCATACCCCAGAACCCCAAGTATATATGGTATTCCTAAAATACACAAAAATGCAAACAATCCTCCACTAGAACCCATTGTTTCAGGCATCCAATCAGTCACAGAACCATTGTCAAAATTTGTGGACTCTCGCCTGAAACAACTGTAAATTTCCATACCATCCTTATTTTTTCAAACTATAGATTATTGTTTTGGAATAGAACGGCAGAGGAACTCGAAATGTTTCAGACATACATAAAGTCCAGCAGATACTTCCCTAAATTTACCATGGAATCTAATCACCACACCATCCAGTTCCTGGACCATCTCCAAGCATGAGGACGGAAGTATCAATACCTCGATCTACAGGAAACCCATTGAACGCAACACTCTCCACTACAACAGTTACCACCCAAGACATTTAAAATAAAACATACCCAAAGGATACTTTTTATGTCTGAGGTGGAATAGTTCTCATTGGATGAATTCAAACATAAAGCAGTAGAGGTAAAATCTAGATTCAGAGCAAGAACAAAAACAAAAATAACCATCAGCAGAAAGAATAATATTCTCCAATGATTTCAAGCATTGCCACCATAAACTTCCGGACATAATAACAAACATTGGGATATCCTGCTAGCGTAACCATCACTACAGGAGATCAAAAAGGAACCCCCAAATTACACCGTCCGTCAGAGACAAACTACTTCTCACCTTTTAAACTAAGTCACATAGCTACAAAACAATAGATGCGCAAACTGTTATCACTGTCAAACACCACAAACGTAAAGTTCATCAACCACTCATACATGAGGAATTTATTTTCCAATAAAACAGTTAACAGGTATACCAAGAGAGCACTCAAACAATGCATCTCAGATCACAAAACAGCCATCTGCACAGGGAATATAGATTATGCCGTGGCAAAACATTACCAAGAAGCCAAACATGACTCTTTACACAACATAGGACTGTAACACGTAACTCTCCCAACCAGGGGGGTTAAACTACCCAAATTACTCACTTAAAGAAAGATATACTGAATCTCCGCACTCAATACCATGGATTGGACTGAATGATGACTTCACAGCAAAAGTTAATAACTCAGACATTAATGGAGAAATCTGGATGTATTCCCCCCAAACTTTGGGTGCTCTTGTGAATTGGCAGAGGTTATTGTTCACGGAGTGCTTTTTCTAGTTCCTTTTGCAGTTAGAAAGCTGTTCTGGTACATGCAGTCTTATATGTGGATTAACACAAGGGATATCCTAGAGGGTGAATATACTCAGGGGCATTGTGGGTCATGGTTAGCTGTAAATCCTCATACCAGTCTTAGGGCAGAGCAATCCCTTATATAACTTTATAATATCCTGGCCCCTTTGCATGCACGGCTATACACAAAGTTACAGATAGCTGAACAGATGTACTAAGCAATGAAATGGTCAAGTAATAACTCTGTCATGGAAATAAAGTTGATGGTTTATATTCATTTGTCTTGTCTTCCCCCCACTATTGTGAAACTGAAAAGCAGCCCACAACCAAATACTCATAAGTTATGTTAAAAGACTAGAAATCTAAACAGTTACTACCCAGTAGATGTCTGACGGCAATGCACGAGCTGAAAACAGGGTGTAATTATGTAATAATTCCTTCAAATATTAAAATACAGCCAACTACGCATTAATAGTTAGTTCATAAAGACAAACTATGTTGCAATCTTGTTTTTTTTGCTGAACTTGATTAAAGAACTGAATTATGTGGCTCAGGGAAACTTAGCTTTTACAAGGTTTTGCCACGTAAAGAAAGGCTTCAATGGGAGTTTCGTGGCAGTAATGGCATGGTCCTTTGTCTGCTTTATCTTAATTCATGCAGTGGATGTACTTTATTTCTTTCTAAAGCTCTTTCAGCTGCATTTCTTCTATTCTGTTTTATATATAATGAATTCGTTGTAATTGGTTTCTTACTATTTCTTAGTTTGAATAAATGAATTGGTGTGTAAAGCAGTGATAGCAACGCATCTACACAGAGTCGTCTGTTCAAGGTGAAATTTGTATCATGCTACTGCAGGGGGCAAGCTTGTCTCAGTTTTCGCCGACTCACCTACTCAACTACAAGGCAGTCACCATTTATTCATTCATTTAAGACATTTTGTGATGGTGCAACCATATGCTAAAAATTCATTTTCCCATGTCAATCAAAACTCCATACACGAAAATAACAAAAGGGAAAACAGAATTTTTTAAATTTTTTCATCTCTATAAAAAGATATGAAAAATCCCATTGACATAATTATTCATACCATTTGCTATAACACTTGAAATTCAGCTCAGTTGCCTCCCATTTCTCTTGATCCTATTTGAGATGTTTCTACATCTTGATCGCTATCCGCCGGTTTTAAATTCTACTGACTGGACATCGTTTGGAAAGGCACACACCTGTCTAAAAGGTCCCACAGCTGATAATACATATCAGAGTAAAAACAAGCCATGAGCTCAAAGGAACAGCTTGGGGAGCTCAGAGACAGGACTGTGTCGAGGCACAGACATGGGGAAGGCAAAAAACATTCTGTTGGTTTCAAGGTTCCCAAATGCTCAGTGGACTGCCTGATTCTTAAATGGAAGAAGTTTGGAACAACAAAGACTCTTTCTAGAGCTGTCAGTCCAGCCGCATTGATCAATCAGCGGAGAAGTTGTTTGGTTATAGAGGGTACAAAGAGCCTAACAGTCAATCTGACCGAGCCGATCCAGAGATCCTGTTTGGAGAAGAGTTGAACCAGTAGTACGTCAACAATCACTACAACACTCCACCTCAGTTCTAAGCCTCGTTTCTAGAGGAAACCAGATATCTCTCATCACCTGCCCACTTCACCCACCCCACGGTGAAGCATGGTGGTTGCACATGAGACACCCCCACCGAGAGAGTGGTGAGGGTTGAGGGACAGTTGAAAAGAGCAAAATAAAGTTATATAGATATATATATGTCCCTAGGCATAGAACTGAGACAAAGCAGGAGTGACGGAGGGCTAACTCTGTGAATGTCCTTGAGTGGCCCAGACAGAGCCCTGACTCAAACCCTATCTTACTTCTCTGGAGCGACCGGACACTGGTTGTCCACTGGCGATCCCCGTCCAAACGGACAGAGCTTGAGAGGATCTGCAGAGAGGGATGGCAGAAAATCCCCAAATCCAGTTGTGCAAAGCTTGTACCCTCATACCCATGAAGACTGGACGCCGTAATCGCTGCCAAAGGTGCTTCATCTAAGTCCTGAGTAAGGTGCTCAAATCAGTGTCGGCTGGTGAGTTTAAAAACCTTTTAATAAGTCAGAAATTAAGGCTTTCTTTAATGATTTAAGGCATTTTTTCATTACTAATTTTAAAAATCCTTTTTTGATTTTGTTTCCTGTTACCAAGCATTTTATATTAAGTTCTCTTATTTTGAATGAGATGAGCAGTTTCATAAAAATAATGTGCGGGCAGTCCTCCCTGTGTTACACTGCATCACCTTTTCTTATGTTGTAGTTTCAAAGTATAAGCATGTGTCATTAATTCTCGGCTTCACAATCACAAACACAAGCACACACACACACACACACACAAACAACCATGCAGCTATAATCCACTGTTCCAAATCATCCCTGCTGGTAAGGTTTTTTAAGGCTTCCAGTTAATTGCTAAGCTAACAAGCTAAGTGCTAAAGCTGAAGGGCCTAAACAAAATTAATATTTTTATTAAATATTCCAATTTTTTATTATTAATATTTAGTTATAATAATATAATGAATGAATCAGTCTCTCCTTTACCATCTGTATGTCACACTTAAGCGCCTTACAGTGGTGCAGGATTAAAAAGGAAATGTGGACAATTCCTCCTCCGGAGGATAATCTAAGCCTGTCCTCCTTTGTCCTCCACTTCCCAAAGACTGCCTTTCACCTAGCCTGCCCTGTAGGTGTCGGCGCTGAATCGTAATCTGAATTTCAATAACGGATTTTTTTCCTTTTTACCGGGAAAATATAAACAAATATTTTATAAATAATACTGTAATGGTTTCTTTCAATCCCTTTTTTAAAAATTTTATAATTTTGATCTCTTTCATGGCTCTCAAAAGCAGAGGAGGATCATTCTCTGCCTCCAACTACCAGATTGAAGACAGTAAAAAAAGATATTTAAATGATTTTGGCATAAGGCTGCAACAAAATAAAATGGGAAAAGCATGAAGGGGCCTGAAAACTTTCTTAATGCACTCTGTGTGTTATCATTAGCTATTCAGTAACTTGAATATTTATACCTTCTGTGCATATAATTATGCAAACTGCTGTTCTACTGGCGTATTTATATTTTATTATAAAATGTGATTGACGGCTGGTGTGGCGAATGATTGATGACACCTTCACACATTTTTGTCCATCTGCATATCCATCATTCCCCCTCTCTTGCCCTTCTCATGTCCCTTCCTCAGCATGACCACTACAACCCCGTGTAGTCAGGCATTGTGGGTAGCAGCGTTTGTCCTTTTTCCATCAGTGATATCATTTTTAACCACTTCCTTTCATCCACTGAGTCTGTAGTTTCCAAACTCCTATCAGATTTCTACATAGTGGTCCGCAAGGAGGAATGTGTTACCTCACACATGCACACACAGCTATTCTCCATTACAACAGTAAATAGTGGGTGGCCAGTGAATAATGTCTGCATGATAGTGAGACATTGAGTACCCTCTATGTCATCCATAGACGGAAGAAAAGTAGCCACAAATTCATGAAAGATACGATACGTCATTGAACATGGTTTTTGAATTACGACCTCTACTTGCTTGCAGTTTTTTTATTCCAACAGTTACAGTATATATACTTAAGGCCTTTAGTGTCTTTCTGTGTGGAGTTCTGTTCTCCCTGTGTGTGCATGTGTACTCTGGTTGTCTGGAATCCTCCATTATCATGCTGTTTGGGTGAATTTGTTACTCTTAATTGTCCTTAGGTGGTAATTTTTCTTTTCTCTATGAATTGGGCTTGTGAAAAGCTGGAAACACTTATTTTTTATTTATTTAACCTTTATTTAACCAGGAGAATAAAAGTCCAGTGAGATCATGGATCTCTTTTACAAGGGTGACTTGGCCAAGAAGGCAGCAGCACACACACATCATAAAATTAAACAGTGTACAAATACAATAAATATCAAAACAAGTAACAATAATAATACACAATGGTATCATATTTTCAATCAATACAATTGCATGTACTTGATTGACTTGTCCAGATAAGCTCCAGGGATATAGATAAGGGTATAAGTGGTGGTAGAAAATGAACGAATGAAGCATCAGAAGCATTGCTTCTCTATTCCCAATTTAAATGAAAGCTGTAAAAAGTCAGTTTAACAGTTTATAGTTTATGGAGTATGGAGTAGGAGTATGACGCATTCATATTTCCCCAAAAACTGATACACATTATTATGTGGCCTCTTCACTTTGCTTTAAGTTTCTATTATATCATTATATTTTGTTTTATTTGCAATATTTATTACATTTGAATTTTGTTTTACATTTGATTTTCCTGGCGGTTATCTTATATTCACCTATGATAGAGGTCATGGTCCAATCACATCGGCACGAAGGGGGGGATAACTGTGTCCCTCCGAACTAATTTTTCCGCTTGGAATATTCTCTGTAAGAATGTTATTTTAGTTTTAAAGAAATAAATCACTTAACAGCAACATATCTTCAAAAGGGAAAGCTGAGAGTAGCTGCATACTTCACTCCTCTACATAACTGGACTGAAACGGTAATTTATTGTAACAATATATAGATACCTGTCCAAAGGATCATTAATAATTCAACAGAGAGCAGCAGTATGTCATCACAGATCCTACTCTGACTTATAAAGAAACACCCACACCTGTCATTTTTGCTGTAGTCCCTACAACGGTTATTTAATACTTTTAATAATATAATATTTCCTTGGAGGTAGTACTATTGGTTTTATACTCAAGTTTCAAACATACTAATCATCTCAGACACTCTTTTAACATGGAGCCGTGTAATGAATCATAGTTGATGGGGATCTGTAGGGAACAGTTCCAGCGGTTTGGCACTCATCTGGACCATGGATCGGTTTAACCGTAATAGGGTAGTAAACAGATTTACTGCTACTTTATTTTCTAAAATAACAATCCTAAATCAAAATACAGACTGGAGGGAAGAGATACGCACTAAGCAGTTGTCTCCAGCAGTTGTCTCACAGTATCGCTCACATTACCACACCACCAGCCGTTCCTGGCGCGGAGGGATGTGTGGTGCAGCTATCCCTCATCAGCTCAATTGAATCCGCCGGGTGAACTGCGAGGACCCGCCCAGTTTACCTCTCAATGGTTCCACAAGTCAGGTTTTCAGGTTTTCCTATCTTTGATGGCAAGGTATCAAGGTCACCTGCATCTTCTTCAAAATTTGGAATCACAAAAAAATCACAAACTTCTCAAGGCTGAGCACGTTATAAAGCCAAACATTTTTCATCATCTTCTTTGTCAACGGTAATCGGTTTGTTCATTTAAGCCTTTAATGTGAACATGGCAGCGCAACATGCCGACCTACCTGGGAGAGGCATGTAGAGGCAACATGTTATTCATAGTTAATGCCAGAAGAACCAGCTTTGGTTTTGAGGTGATTATATACCAACACAACATAATTGTACATTTTCTATTCCATTTATTTAAATAGTTAGGTCTAAATTGTACACAGTGAGCCCTAAAGTTAAAAGAATATACTGGAAAACAACAGTATGTAGGCATTGTGCCACAACGAACTCCTGTGATTATGGTAGGTAGAAAATGGACCTCGAGGGTTATTCGAGGGTCTTTTTTTTTACATTTAAGTATTGAATATTGTAACATATTATTCATACATCATATACAGATTATGCAGACACATCAGTGGGATGCATGAGGTCACCGATGTAACGCTTTTACACAGTTTTTCTGACAACTGAGATTTTGGGTTAGATGGTTTCTTTCTAAAGTCAATGACCATGTCTTTGGTGAAAGTGTTGTTTATTTTGAGGAAAATGTCATAACAAAAATGTTTCCCCCACTGGAAATACCTGCTGCAGGTTGCCACAAGAGCAGCAACCCCCTGTTCTCAGAGCTGAGAGAGAGAGAGAGGGAGAGGACATTTAAAGATAACCTGTGATGATATGGAGCCACAAACCTCAAAAAGCAAAGAGGATTGGTAGAATTTAAATTTACTGATCAACGTTCTAAATGTAACATGGATTAAACTCATGAACTTATCTATGAATATTTCCGCTGTGTCTCAGAGGCGGAACAACTACCTGTCATTTCTGCTCCACTGCGTTCATACAGAATGAGAAGGTGGGAAAAAGGTTTTCGAGGCCCGACTTGAAAAAACTGTGTAAAAGTGTCACATCCCTCTGATGTGTCTGCGTAATCTGGTAAGTGCAGCGACTGGAACGCCAGTTGAACCATTGGGAAAAAAACTTATAATTTATCAACATGGCAGCAATCTAACTACATGCCTTCAATTATGTCGAATTTCATTTCCATGAAATGAGCAACTCTAATGCTAGATTTTTAAAACTTCTTTTAAAATTTGAAATAAATCCCGCTTTTAATTAAGCAAATGATGAATGACATCTCTTGATTCCCGAAGAACTTAAAAAAATAAGGGCATTTTTTTTTCCAAAATAAATTACATTTTTGGTAAATTATCTCAACTCCTAGCAAATTGGTAAAATTAAAGATTGAACGTGAGATGAGTGAAATGTATTATTATCAATCACGACTCATCATCATTCAGTACAATAATTATTCATTGAACCTTCCATTGGTGACCGAAGATGTTTTCGCTTCCTGCAAATGTGTGTGACAACCTGTGGGCATCATGTTGACTCCGACAAGTGACGACAGCAAAAATTCAAATCGTTGGTTGAGTCAGGTTTTATGTTTAACAAAGTGTATGGCTAAAACCTATATCTTGATATGGAGCCACACATGCTGTGTAACATTTAAGGTTTGTGTAAATATTGTCGGGGGGGGGGGGGGTTTCTGGAGAGGTGGACCAGCAAATATTCACCCCCGCAAAAGAAAAATACAAAGGACAAAATGGGCATCAGAAGTGTACATACATTGGCAAATTTTTTAAATGACTTGCATAAACCCTTCTAAACTCTCAGTTAGGCAAAATGGATCCCTCTCAAGTTCTAGCAATGAAAACTTGGGAGATGTGCTTTTTTGCCCTTTGGACCCCAAGAGTCCAAAATTGCCTCTGAGGTTTTCTCACAAAATACAAAAGCTTTATTCTGTTTTGCCTCTCGTATACAAGACAGCAGCGCTTTTGGGTCCTGAAAACGCTAAGTTTTGGGAACAGGTTCCAATCTGTTATATTTTGAGTAATCCATAGTTTCTGCCGCCTTGTAAACTCGCAAAACGCAACTCTTGTGAAAACTGGAACGTCACAGCCCCACTACACTCATGGCTGTTAGAGTTTTAGCCTAATGGCCCTGTGTGAACAGAACGACAGCAAAAACGATCATTATATCTAATTTTGAATGTGCTGCACACTCTGTTTTTGAACTTAGAAAACGCTCCAAGCTCAGCTTTATTGATGCTTTAAACTGTAGAGATGCTGCACTGCTACTGTGATAAACATAAATCATTCACACTTCCTGGTTGGTCTTCTTCTGTGGTGTTGATTTTGAAAAGCCATGCCACAAAATAATGGCCTGGTTTACAAACTATAGTGGTTTTAGTTCTTTTGCAATCCGTGTGTACGGGTATAGCTTTCCAGACGCTGTAGTTTGATTTGGGACATGTCCATGCTTATCCAAAAACAGTGTTCCATGCTTGTCAAAAAAAAAAATGTTGCACACAGGTCACAACAATGGCACACCAAGATAACATAAATCAAACAAGGTATAAAAAAACTTACTAGCAACTGGATATAACATGGATATAACAAACTATCAGCTCAACGGTTGATTTGGCTTATGAACAACTCAACATAAAGAGATCAGGAAAGGGCTTCTAAGATTCTCCCATCAATGTCTTCTTCGGTCCGTTGCCCTGTCATAAAGTTGACTGGGGATTCTGGACTTGTGTCCGCTGCCCTGTTCACCTCATTTTTGCTCTGACTCACCAAACGTATCAGATAATTTACTAGCTGTTTGTTAACAAGCCACAGCTCATTTTGGCTGAAATGCCCCTTCATTTTCATACCAAGAGTGAGTTATAATTGCCTCCCACTTCACAACCATAGAATACAGTCATTGTATGATCAACAGGTGTGTGTCACTGTAGGGAGGAATAATTATTTAGCCAAATTGATGAGAACATGCAGGACCATTGACACAAAGTGAGAGCAGAGAGGCACAGGCAAACCTGGATAGGTTAAGGAGTAAGCAGTAAAGGGAGCGGTAGCTTGTTGGCCATGTTCATGTATCACTCAGCAACACCGATGAACCCATGATTACGATGGGGCCCATGGCTGGAAAACTACTGTAGTTGGAAAAATGTCCAGGATTCCCACAAAGCCCAGACAAGCTTTCATGTGGTGTTTTAACAGTGTAACCCACATTCTGGTGGCCTGAGCTCACTTCCAGACCTCATTTCAAGGTTCTGCTTCCCCCTGCTGATGTGGTGAATACTCACATTCTCACAATGTCCCTCATTAGTCCTTGTAAATACACATCAATGCACACTTCAAAACAGATGTACACAGTCAGCTGCCGGTGGGAATGGAAAAAAAAAAGGATGACATGAGGTCACTTTTACCCCCCGTCAAATATCTGTTTTGCTAAACCATTTCCTCCTGCTTCTTAGTATGTGATGGACTTTTTCCATAAACACCGTACAGACAAGCATTTTTAAACATCTGTCAGCAGGCTGCCATAAACAAATGATTTTCAGTTAGTTTCTCATATCTCCATGACAGTGAAACATTGTGAGATTTTACTGATCTTCTTTTTTCCTCTCAGCGGTTGGCTTTATTGTGGGGTCTAGTTTGGCTTGGTTTGGTACAGGATACTTCTAACCCAACCGGAATTTCCCACATCCAGACCTAAAAAATACATGCACTCCTGGTTCTGAATGGCATTTTACAGGAAAAAATTCAGCAAAGACTCAATTGTCAATGGCTCCGGCCATTGACCTTCAGCATGTGGTGACATCAAATTGGAGGTATGTGGCCGGCCTGTTGAACCAGATGGTGGGGCGCAAGGCAAGGGTCATGTTAAGGTTCACCTCCGTAGGAGGAAAATTGTGGAGAAACTGTGAAATATCTCTGACAGGACCTGGTGACTCCCCAGAGAACACACCAATGAAATAAAAGAAACCACAGATGGTATCGGGCCTTTACACAGTCAGTCTTTCTCCAGGCTGTTTTCTTGTTGGGAACATTGTGTGAGGGAGATGATGAGTTTCAGAGATGGGAGTTGGTTAGAGTTGATATAGGTATCCAGTCTCTTGAGAATGGGGATGATAAAGCAGCTGTCTGAGGGCGGTCAATAAAAGCAATTTCTCATTTATAACAAGGAACGTTATAACTGATGGCTTACAACTTAATACATTCTTTCATTTGAAATTCGACAGTCCCCCTGAAATGCTACATCTAGAAGGGCTTTTTTAATCATTAAACCAGTATGGTTCATGAGGTCTCTTAGTGAGTTAGTGTGTTCTTTCTAGGAGGAAACTGTTGTAGGGGAATAATAATAAGTGGAGAGTTTAATCAATCTGGAGTTAAATAGTTTATTATAATAGGCATTCATTCATATCAACCGTTCTCTAATTAAAGCAAGAACAACTATTAAGGATCGGCTCCACTGTTTCTCTCCCTTGGCACAAATTGTGTGTTTCTGTCTCAGCATTGCTCTTCGCAAAAGTTGAGATTGCTGGGCAGAGCATCATAAACTGACTGGATGAGAAATTTAATCTTCCATGATATCTCGCAGCCTCTTCCCATCATGTCCATGTGACCTGCTGCATCCCCACAGACCGGACGGCACACAGCTCCTTCATCTCGGTCTACCTCTCTTTGCCATAAGTCTTGGTGTAATGGGGGGTTGAAAAATCTGTTAAATCAGCGGCAACCGTTCCCATCAGATATATTCCTGAGGGATTGGACGTATGACAGCTGATGTGAATTCAAAGCCCATTCTAAACGGTCCTTTCTTATTAACTTTTAAAATTTAGTTTTTACACTATTATTGTTCTGAATTAAATAATTATATATATTTTAGACTAGAAAAAGAGCAAAGTTTCTATAATATAATTTACACGCTTTTCAAAGTTATGCTGATGATACATATAGTTTCTCTATGTCTTATTAAAATACATAGTAACTACATCAGAGAAAAACAAAACAGAACAAAAAAATCATTTTAGGCTAAAAGCCCACTAAGAAATCAACTATTACATGATGAAGATGGATTATCATTTATTTGTAGTTTGTAACATGAAGCCTGCAACCAAAAATTAAGGTGCTTTTTGAATATGAATGTCATTGACTTTATTGTCAGAGTACTGACTACAAGAGTAAAAGTCAGTATTCTGTGTTTAGGGGTATTATTCTGAGATTAAAGTCAGAATTACGTGCTTAAAGGTCAGAATTCTCCGTTTATAATCAGAATTCAGTAAAAAAAGAAGAATTCTGAAAATAAAGTCAGAATTCTGAGAGTTAGGCCGTTTCACACCCTTATATCCTTAGGAAAAACTCTTAGACTTATTGGAGCCTTGTTAAAAACATCAAGTTCTTCAAATACTTCAGATACTGGTATGTAAAAAACAGAGGTAAAGAATGTCATGCTTACTTCATGTATAAACTAAGAAATGTTTAAAAAAATCGTTTCTGCAACGAAAACAGAAGATGATGTGAACTAAAATCGTAAGAGCCATTAAAGCTTTCAACCAAAGGTAAGCAGTTAACCATGACAGTTTTACCGCTGCAAACATCAGAGTCGCTTCCTCTGACACACCGGTACCACCCTTGCAGCATTCAGGACTTTTTGAGATCCTTGCCTTAATGAAACAGTGGCATCAGTGTCAGGTTGCTCACCACAATAGGTAGTGAAGACGAGGAGGCATAACCTGTTGAAGAAGGGGAGGAGACACACCAACACCCACATCACTGAAGACAAAACAATGGCACAACTGCTTTGAGAGCGTGTCCAACTCTGTCGCTAGTTCAAAGGAGTATAATCTCTGCACAAATAATGCCCCAGGCAGAAATTTAGTCTATTGATTACTCGTGTGTGTATTATGTCATCTGTCATTACCTTTAGAAGCCAGGTGTGGCTGCACACGAATATATAAATTGCAGCATTGGTCTTGCTTCGGAATGAAGATGTTGTTCCTGACTGATGACCCTCTCCCATTTTAATCCTCTGTTCTGGAGGATGAGGCTGCTGCGCATCCTTGTGAGATAAATGGTCTAATTGTGCACAAACAATATACAGATGATAAAAAGATCTTTTTATTAATCACAGTGATCCATTTAATGATTTGTGGCCTGTTTAGACTCAAACTGTTCACGCAGTGAATTTGTTTGGATTAAACAGCTGTCCTCTGGCTAATGAGCTCAGCAGAGCTGGCTAAATAGGTTTATTACAGGATCTAAATGTTTAACACTGTATCCCCAGGAGAGTTTCCTCTGTCCTGTCAAGTACTCGTTCTCAGTTATGCTGAATAAATTACCGAGACATGGCATTCGCTGCACTCATATTACTGAATGCAAATGTTTGAAATACATAAAGAAGCCTGTCTAATCTAATTATTAAAGAAAACACTCACACATCAACACAACACAATAAAGTGCCGCGTTTTTCGTTCACCTGGAAAGCTTGTGTTTTTTGACAATGCACAGGGACCTGCAGATTCTGGGGGTGTGCCAGTTCCAGGTTCTGCTGCCTCGAGATAAAAATGAGCCAACAATGTGCCTAAACGGTACAAAATTTAATTAAGATGCCTGACTGGAGTTTGATCGAATTATTCGTAAAATATGTGGTGAATGATTCTGAATTAAGCAAACTGTAGCTGCAGCAGTTCTACTGCTTAAATATGACGAGCACAGCATTCCAAATTGTCGCCTTCAGGGGCACAGTCGTGATTAATGTCACACTTTTGCTGTTGAGCTACTTAATTATAATATACTATATAAATGCAAAATCACACATTCCAGATTTATGAGTTGGATTTGGTGTCTTTTAAAAGATTTTTGCAGTTTGGAATGGTTTTTATGTAATAACAGTGTGGACTTTAGAGGTATGTAAATCACGACGTTTGACTTAAGTCATGTCATTTTGACTTGATCCTGTAATTGGGGATCTCCAGTAGCATGAACCTGTTTAATGTCCAACAGCTGTTGGTTGTGCTGCTCAAATATCATGATAAGTATAGGTCTCTTTTCTTAAAATTGTGCTAATGTATATAATTGGTGGTATATGGGTTAAGTCAGATCTGGGTGGTTTAACAACAAACTCATATCGGGTCTCTGGGGCCAGATATAAAAGATAGCAGGAAATCAAGTTAACGGGAAATCTATTTAAAGACCCAAATTGTAACAAAACCAGTTTTAAACAAAGTACTTCGGGGTTTTGTGTTGATTAAAATGTTCACACATATATCTTAATAATTCGTTTGGATCTTGGCTGATTGTATGTGTTTGTAAGCTTTATGTCTGGAAAAAAAACACACACACGTACATATATGCACGCATGCAGGCACATAGACACATGCACGCACACACACATACACACAAACACACACGCACAAACCCAAACATGTGTGTGTGTGTGTGTGTGTGCAGAGGGAAAGAGCTGCTCATCAAATGACCGCAATATTTTACACACACACATAAATGGAACAGCTATCAGGAGTAATATGGAATTCATTACCTTGCTCATGAACATTTCAACATGTTACCAGAACCGATCAATAGCTGACCTTTCAAAATGTAAACCCTTGAGCCACAGCCTCCCCAACATGGAGAAAACAACTCAAAACTAAATTGTGGGGCATAAGCCCTTACAGCATTCATCATCACGCCTCTATTTCTATCCTCACACTCATCACTCTATCTCACACTCCCTTCACCACCAGAACGTTCTTTACAGATTCCTCGTTCACCATCACCCGGACCCCGTTTCTCCTCCCATCTACACAATGATAAAACAGCTTGTACTTTCATCCAATTCTTCTAACCTTCCTGCCATTCGAAAAGGTCTCTGGGACTCTCAGTATATCTACCTTCCGTCTCTCCATCAGATCAGGATTTAAAGATCATCTTCTCACCTCCACACTGCTGCCTTTCCTCATCTCTCGCTGTTTCCTGGCCTCTCTATCTTCTCTTTCTCTAAGTAACACTGCCATAGTGTCCACTGACATCCTGCTGCTTAACAATGCCAAAGGCCGTCTCCGTTAACCCGCGCCTCAACCGATGCAGTTTGGAAATCAATTTTATATTTTATATCGGATGCCTTTTCTGACACAACCCTCCCCATTTATCTGGGCTTTGTACCGGCTCTAGAAGAACTCTTGCTTGTGACCCCTTTGTGGCTTGAGTGAACCCTTTCTGGCTGGGTTACAGTGCAATCTCGAGGAATGTACTTGCATTTGGTACTGTTACTGTATGTATGCGATTATAATTGCAGTATAGTGATATGAAGATAGAAATCCGTTCCTTCATTTTTATCCACCGAAATCTCAACACACTGACGTCAGACTCAAGCCAGTCTATAAAGCCAGTCAATCGTCAAGTACAGGGAGACGCAGCCAAGGTAGACAATGAGGTCAGGATGTAGATATGTCATGAACTGTTCTCCCTGCTCTTGCAAAAATTGCAATCTGAAACCAAACTTAAATCGTAAAGATCTTACACAGGCCAAATGTGAGGGTTAAAAAACTAAGATACATTATATATAACATAGAATATGAACACTTCTTACTTTGAAGCATTCCTTTCATATGTTCTTAAACCCATAATGTAAACTGTATGGATGGTGTTGACTGCGCTGTTAAAGCTTTAATTCTCTGGACAGTTTTATAATCACCAGAACATTCATCCTTTCCAGATTACGTTGCAGATGGCTTTTAGGGGTCCGACTGTGCCTCAGTGGTCTAGACTTACAGGAGGCTTTATTTTTTATTGCTGGAGGCAGTATCTTCTGAAACAACCGGGCCTCACGCCATGGACTTATTTTCATTTTCAGTGGCTACTGTTTTCTTTAGGGGCCTCTGGATGTCACTAGTAGCTCTGCAGTAGCAAAGGTGAAGGGTTTGCTCCACTGAGTGACATTGCTGGAGCAAAACAAGAGATTCCTCTGCGAAGACGAAAGCCCTTGTATGTTTCTCATTATCACACCATGTGTAACAGACTTTCAAATGACAAACCATGTTTTTTAAGAATGGACTGTTACACAGATGTAGCTGATTCGTGAAATCCCTGGATGCTGTATGTAATGTAGAGGGAAGTAAATCATGTCTGGTTCACTGAGTCATGTAATTTAGACTTGGTCCTTTAACTGTGGCCATCCAGAACCAATGCTGAGATTAGCATTCCTACGGAGGCCTTTGACAAGCTTTGAAAAATATTTTTATGATTTCATTTTTTATGGTTTTATTGAAACAGGAAAATGGTTCACAAACTCTTACACTTCTGTCGTTACTTTTGCTTGATTTCAACGTTAACTTCATTATGGTGAATTAATACATTTCAGGAAATGTATCAATTTAAGTTTATCCCTACCTATGTATATTCAACTGCCCTTCATAAGTATTTTTACCTGTCCACAGAATATAGCCAAGCTTTTATCCTTTTTTCTTTATCCTGACATTTCCATCTACCATGCAGTCCCCTTATTACCCCTACCTTCGCTTCTCCAACAACCACCTCTGGACCTCTCATTCTTGCCTTCCTGCAGTCTTCCTGACCTTTTAGACACTGCCCGTCAGACCTCCTGACAGATCCCCCTGATTTGGCTGTCCTCCTACCATATACCACATCCAGTAATTCCCAGGGTTTTACTTTCTGGGGGACCCAACTGGCTTTCAACGCAGACACCATCAGAAATTGATGCTCTTGTTGTCCAGTTCCTGGATACCCAGCTTCTTTTTTTCATGATAGCCAGTTACCTTATCCTACATTGTTATCTAGTCAATGTTTCATAGTCTAAGACCAGCAACCCGGGGTTTTGTCAAGAATCCCTAAACCTACTTTGCCCAGTGCCAAAGAGACACTGCTGTCCTACATGACCTATGACCTTCCAGCTTTAACTATCCATCCATTAGATGATAAGACATAACTTCAGATAACAGATCTAACTTTTATCTCTGTTTTTGCATATATCATATCTTTTTTCTTTCTCTAAATTTACCAAACAATTGAGTGAAATTATTTCAAGAGGAAGGATTTAATTTCAGGGAAAATAGTCATTTGAAATTAGATTAGCTCAGACTTGTGGTTAAATGTAATTTAAGGATATAATTTGACCCTAACTATATATATATGTTTTAGTTGTTACATAATTCGGTTTGACGAAACTAACAATGCATTAATATACCAGTAAAATACCTCCTCTTCCATGGCCCCTTTCACTGTTGGTGTCCACCAGGGCTCTGTCCTTGGCCCTTTACTCTTAAGCATTAAAATGCTGCCACTGGGTCATATTATTAATGGTTTCCGTCCAGAGGCACACCTTTAAAAATTTAAATAGTGACTAAAAAAGTGCTAAACCACACATTTGAGCAGGACATTAAATAGTTAACATCACTCCCCAGAGATTTTCACCATTGTTCCCACCTTGAATCACATAATGCCAACTACTCACTTGACGACTTAGCAGATAATCAAGCAAACTATGTACCTAAGGACTCATAGCAACCGCTACCCACAGAAATTTGTGACATTTGGTCAACGGTGATCTTGTCACCTAATTTCTCTCTCTATATCAAACACCTTAAATACCTGACCCCCCCACCAGTCGGTTCGAACTGAGGAATCCTCTTGGATGAGGGGAAACGTCTTCAACTTTGAACTAGAGGTCCAGTTCAGATTCAAGTAATCACAGGTGCCCTTTTTAAAAATGTAGAAGAACTGATATCGGATCGTTTTTGCTTCTACTTAACAATTTTTTTTAAGCTCTGCCCTGAGGCTGTAATCACTTATTTTCAAAGACCAGTGCTGTAACTCATGAGCACCTGGATGCTCCTCATGATTTACAAGGTGCAAACTGTGAGACAGAAAGGTTAATAATAGTTGTCAATGCCGTGTATCTGTTCTTGGAAGGTAAGTGTCAGCATGGAATGAGGACATCTTGTCTCTGTTGTGACCATTGTAGAGAAAAAAACTCCCAAAAATCAAATATATCTATATTTTCTCCTGCCTATAGTGTTATTCTATTATTATTAATTATTCCATCTAGATGGTTTGAAGTGAGTTGTTGAGTTCTGGAGTTATATTGGCTGCAGAGATGTCTGCTCACTCTCTGAAAGAACTATGGCCCTTGTTGTTTGGTGTGAAGAGAAAAAAGAACCTCTGAAAGCTCAACAACAAATTAACTTTTCGTAAATATAAATATTAATTATAAAGAGTTTAGTCAAGACCTGCTCTTTCTGGAAAGCACATTGAGACAAGCGTTGTTGTTGATTCATTGATTGAAGATTGAAAAATCCTCACTGGGTTATTCAAGAACACAAACTGAACATGTAGGAATTATTGTTTTTCATTGAACTGTGGAGTATAAAATGTACATCCAGCCATGGAACAGGTAGTTACTTGGATGAGCTGTACTGAAGCATTTCAGTAAAAATAAGTCATCAAGGGATTTTAAAGAAGATACTGATTTAACAAGGCAGGCCTGGAAAGTCTCCAAAGAGAGGCCTCCTGGAGAGCTCCTCATCAGATGTCCAAACCACCTTAACCTTTCAACATGAAGGAACAGCAGCAATTACTGCGAATGCTGCTTCAAACCCCCTGTCCAGTTCACGGTCAACGTTTTCCATTTTTCCATTACTTGAGAACAAGGCAGAGATATTTGAAGTTGCTTGAGGTAGGTACGTAGGTAAGAAAAAGGGTATGCATGGCTTTAATGATGAATTAATATCTTACAATCAATCCCAAAATATAGGGAAACCAGTGTGAAGTAATTAAAATTGGAGTAATATGTCCTTATTGTGGTTTTCATTGTTTATTTCATAAGTCTAGTCTATTATTCTACTTGTCTATAATAGAAGTCTCTAGCTGTATTTGTAGCATTTGGATTCTAATGATATGATTTATACCTTTAGACTTTTGGAAATGAAAATCCACTTGGAAATGTTGAAACCCTGAAATGCGAACGCTCCAGTTTTTGCTGTTTATCCAGCCCCCAGGGACACATCAGCTCTCTGAGCCGATGCTCCTTATGGGGCCCACAGGTCAAAATTCAAAGGTCACTGCTGCTAATGAATTGTGTGAGGTAGCTATTATAGTTAACCTTCCAACATGAACGCTCTTCAGTGGTGAATCATGAAATAAAAGACTGGCAGGATGGTTTAAATTACTCATCAGACTACCAAAACCCACAGGGAAAGGTAATAAAGAGAAATGAATAAAAAGTTCCAGTAAACACCTACTGTTGAGGTGTGCTTCAGGAAGTTACCTAAACATTCAAAACGCTAGTTGGGCTGCTCAGAGACCACAAACAGCAGGTCATGAGTTGGTTCCATAGTATTCTCGTTGGTCTTCTCCCCAGACAATCAATCTATGTCACCAAACTCCCACCCACACATATTGTTCCACCTCTGGCAATCAAACAATTACCCTGTTATAGTATGGAAGCTACTCACATGTGGGAAACTGAACTGGATCAAAGTCAAATCATTATTCCATTAACGTGGGGTAAAAATAGATAAATGTGACATTTGGATATTTTGCAGCTTTATTTTGATCTTTTGTTATACCAAATTTACGGGATTGTTTTATATTCCATGTAAACTTCCTGCCCTGACATCACCGTTTAACTATGCTGTAAACCCTGAAGAGATGCTCCCTCTGGGCTGATTTTGCGGTAACTTTTGGCATCTAGCTTCCTGTTGCAGAGGCCCCTCATGGTGACCTGTAGCTGGCCCAAAGTGTGTCTGGAAATGAGATCACATTACTGCATGCAAGTGTACTTTCAGACCAACATGATGAATGATTTCTATCTGTTACATAGATTTCTTAACAAACGGATATTTCTAGTGAGCATCCTGGAGAAAGACATAATCCTGTCTGAGGACTATTGTGGCTCTGCCAGCCTGCTTCCTCTGCTTTTAAGTTCAAAGGCCCTCTGTAGTATTCCCAGTGACATGAAGTTAATGGTATGTCAGCCTTTTACCAGATTTCTGAGGCTCTATTGAAGAAAAAATACATGACTTATTTCTTATTACTAACTCCAATTAATCGATTGAGATGTCTAATAGGAATCTGGGGTCGCCATTAGTAGTGAATAGTATTTAAAGGTGTAAATCAAATTTTGAGGAGCCCAATGAGGTTCGAGATCTGTTTCAGAACCTCCCACGTACCCTTGTCTAACAGCTTACGAATTAATAAGGCGTCTGCTTCTTTCATTTCTTTAATTGCCACCATTAAAAATCAAAACTAAATCGACTCACTATACCATCGACTGGACACAGAAAGGCGATGATGCTCTCTTAAATCTACTTTTACATCCCCATAGGAGTCAACAGACTCAGCTCGACTCCGGCCGAAGATATAGTTGGGCTTTACTATAGCAGCAATTGCTCCCACTCGACTTAGCAGTAGTTCCTAATGATCAGATAAATGTTTGAACATGGCTCCATGGGGAGAAGCCATTTGTTTTCTTTGTGTTCCAGAAGTCAAGCCTACGTGGAAAGGGAGTCGAGGCTCGGGTATTTATTATCTGGAAACTGCAATCCAATCCTCTGACCCCTCTGCCTCCTAATGAAGTGTGATGGAGATACACTTTCAGCTGCTTCTGAGGGGATTTTCTTCAGGTCCACTGGGAACAGAGAAAATCCAAAAGGCTAAAATTAGTTCCTAATTCTGTGTGTCAGTAGTAGACCAGTGCTTTTATGATCCAGACCCCATGTTGACTGACGATATTGGTCCCCTGTGTTCTGATGAAAATTTTCCAGGCAACTCCAAACCTAAAATCACGAACAGGTCGTTTATCAAAAGTGATCTATGGTATTCTATGACCTCTAGCATTTCTATCATAAACCGATACTATGCGAAATTAGCTTTTTCAGACAGTGAAAGTCAAATGTCAAAGTAAATGTTATTGTTAATTCTACATGAACTTGAGCTTAATGATTTTATTTATTATTTCTGCTTGTTCCCATTTTATTGCTTGTGTGTGAAATTGTTCTTGCTTTTATTACTACCATTTTTAATTGGTATATAATAGCTATATTTATGAATGACAATATTGAATTTTTATTTATATTGTTATTTAATTTTTTACTTTTTCTAATACACTATATTGTTTTTAACTGTCATTTTTAATGGCATTGTCTGTAAAGCACATTGAATTTGGCCTGAATCTGAACAGTGCTATGCAAATAAGCTCGCCTTGCCTCGTGTTGAAATACAAAGAACCCTTCTCTGAGTCTGGTCGTAGAAAAAAAGCAGTAACAGAAAAACAAGGAACCAGGCAAATATACACACACTAAAAGGTACAATTATGGGGGACATTTAACATCATACTTTAGAAGCATTGATAAAAAACTGCAAATGTTTATACACTACCTTGCCACACTGCTGTAACAGCAGCAGTCTTTTATAAATTTCTGTGAGAAAGTGTCACGTTCTTGTTGAAGCGTACAGTATATGTTTTTGCAAAAGAAAGTTCTATAGAAGTTCATATGATGGCTTGAGGGATCTAGAATTTCTAAACTACAGTCCAGTCTTTTTTGTGGAAGAGGAGACAGAGTTCAACATCCTTACAACTCATGTACAAAAGCTGTTCAGTAGTCTGGTGGAGCGAACACGGTAGCTAAAAAATATTTATCCAGATGGCAGGAAGATGGGAGGGGATGGAAGAGGTGGGTCGAGGTGTTCAGTGCTGGAGGGTGGTGAGGGAGGCACCAATGATTTTGCTAGCTGATTTTACTGTTTTCCTCAGTGTCTCAGATGCACCTAGTCCTGAAAGTTTAAAGACAGCTCTTTAGCACAAAGGATGGGTGGTGGTGCGCTTGTGCTTTAGACTATTAAGAAAGTAAAGATGCTGCTGAGCTCTCAGGTCAGAGATGGGGGGTTTGATCATGAGAAGTCCTCTGTGATGTACACACTTTTGTAGAAGGTTATTTGTAAAGCACTCTAGACACACTTGAACACGACAACCACCAGTTTAAGGAGAATGAATAATCTAATGTATTTCCAATAAAGGAGTCACACCACCCTTATCATAGGAAATGTAAAGTCTTTTACAGAAGAGTCATACAGAAGGTATGAGGTGCTTCACATTTGATAAGCTATCTTTTTTACTCAATTATTATTATTATGTCAGAGGACAGGAATATAAATTCCTAATGTAAGATCATGTTGTTCACTTAAAATGATTAATTATTACTAATTTTAATATATCACTGCAGTGTTTTGCATTAAGAGGGGGTGCATGTGTTTGTGTTTGTGTCAATGGCTCATAAGTAATGACCAAATCATCTGCTCAAGAGTTCAAGGTAAAACTAGTCAACAGTAGTAAAACCTGTCCAAGCAGAGTTTAAGAACCCACAGAGGGTAGATGATCAACTCATTAACTTTCTTTTACAACACCCAGAAATGTTGCTCACCCACTAACCTGTTGATCTGTATTGAAGATATCATAAGACGATGGGAAGAACCCTTCTGGGAGCTGCTGAACCCGGAAACCCATTTATTCAAAGCGGAGGCAGAGTTGGGAGACTTGGGAGAAGGTCCCTCCATTTTCCTTGCAGAGGTCACTGAGATAATTAAGAAGCTACCAGTGGCATGGTGAATGACATTTGCCCTGACATCCTGAGGGGCTTTGGATAAAGTTAGGCTGTTGTGGTTGACAAGCCTCTAATCAATGGCATGTGTAGGATGAGGACAGTCCTGTGGATTGGCAGATTAGGGGGACTGGTGGTTCTGTTCCAATTACAGGGGGAATAACACTCTTCTGCCTTCCTTGAAAGTTTACTTCAGGGTTCTGGAAGGGACGCTCCAACCGATTGTTGATCGTCGATTTCATGAGGAACAATGTGGACTCCGTCCCGGTCGCGGAACGGTGGACCAGCTTTTTGCTCTTGCAGGCTTGTTATATGTTATATATGTAGGGTGATTGGAACAGATTTTCAGACTATTTTGAAGCTGGACATAATTTGTACCATCTTAAACTATGAATGTTGAAAATAGTGATACTGTTGCATTTCTCGTATAAATGCTAGAATGGTGAGAACAGAAGGTGTGGTGATTAGTGTGCGAGGGAAAGATATCATCAGCAGTGTTTTGTCCAGACACGGCTTTCCTTAAACATACTGATGAGGTTATTCTCTCTTTCAGAATTGTCTCATTAACGTTTATCTTTCACCAGAGGTTAGGTCATGGATGTGCTCCAGAACTCCACCCGCTCCATGGATGGTATTTGCAGCGGTATTATAACACCTTGTTTGGTGTGTTTATTAAGACAAATATAGCATCATGTCTGTTTTTATTCAACAGTAAAGGCAGCGATAACTGCCAGGTAAAGATGCAGTTTTGATGCTAAGGAAGAAAGTCTCTTGTTTCTGTATGTCTTCGTTACTTTCTTTATCCATGCAGGAATTATAACCGTATTTCTGCCTACCATTTTAGCGATTATTGTTTCCGCTTTGTGTAAACTAGATTATCAGAAAGGCAAAAAAAAAAAATGATTGCAAAAATAAATACATCATTTTTTACCAGATTTGGTTTATCTATGTGTCCCCTGTCAACTTCTGGAAAAAGTATTAAATCTCTCTCACTCTGTGTGTGTGTGTGAGTGTTTTTGTTCTTCTGTTGTGTAAAAAGTGCAAGGAGACAGTTTCTCTCCTCAGCAAATTGTTGTTTAGTTGGACAGTCAATTTGCAATGCTACGTTCTTTTTGTTTAGGCTTAGCGAAAATATCCGTCTTTTCCAAAATGCTGATCACTAAGTTTTGGTAGGTTGTGAAAATTCTGCCTTAAGACAATGAAATTAACAGGTTTTTTTTCTATACCAGCAAGATTTTTCGCTCCATACCGTCACCAGTTTTCAAGTGGCGGTTAGATAGATTTTGGCATATTAGAGGACAGCCCATAACAGCAACTGGGGGTGCGCAAGGTTAAGCCTGGTCTTGGTGCCGGGATTTTGGTGAGACCAGGCTTCATGTCAGTAAAGCTATTGCAATTGTTATGTTCCTGTATTTCTTCCTCTCTGTGATGCTCTTTGTAGAAGGATCGCAATCATAATAATAATAATACATTTTATTTATAAGGCCCTTTTACATTTGGATCAAATCTCAAAGTAATGCTACTGGAAAACAAAACAAAGAACAACATAAAAACATCACCAAATCAACAAAGCAATGTTTAAAAACCATGATTGGCAGAGGTAAAAAATTTACAATGGTGTACTTACGAAGGTAGCTGTGATAAAAATAAATAAATATGGGTATCATATATGATATAACTTTATTCACGGCCCTTTTAAAATTTAGGCCAAGTTTGTAAAACTACAAAATGCACTAATGCATTAGTGGAGTCGGGTCACAGTGCGAGAGGACTGAGAAAGGCATTCCAGACATCCCTCTCCTCAGCTATGCTCTCCAGCTGGTCCTGGGGATTGCGTTCCCATGCCAGATGAGATAAATAGTCCATCCAGTGAGATCTGCTTCTACCTCGAGGTCTCCTCCCTGTTTGATGTGCCTGAAAAACGTCCAGAGGGAGGCATCAGGGTGGATCTTAATCGGATGCCTGAACCACCTAGACTGGCTCCTCTCAACGCGAACAAGCAGTGGTTCCACTCCAAGCTCCCTCAAGATGTCTGAGCTCCGCACCTTATCTCTGAGGCTGAGTCCATCCACCCTAAAAAAGAGGCTCATTTCAGCCGCTTGTTGCTTTGACTTTATTCCTTCTCACTACCCAGAGCTCATGACCATACGTGAGGGTTGATACGTAGATGGGCCGCTAGATCGATAGCTTCGCCTTACAACTCAACTCTTTCTTCACCACAACACACTGATACAACATACTGAACAAATAATATTCAATATCACAAATGTAAGCTTTGAATTGCACTTTTACACTTTGGCACTTGAAGTCCCTGCTTGGATAGGAACGGATAGACTGAGTTGTGGTATAGGATGCAATACAGAACTTAGGACATTTGACCCGAATTATTAGGTTAAGTGAAACTACTTATTCAGAGGTTCAAATGATAGTGACAATCATTTTCCATTGCTCGTGCAGAAAAACTACTATAATAAACCTTAAGCGTAATGGAACAATTATCGCTGTTGTGCTAAGATTAATCATATCATTATCCAATTATGGCCATGTCTTCTGAGACTCATAATTATCATTATCCGCTTTCTGTCAGTTACGCAACCCAATATTTACATAGAAAGTGCTTGGATCAATCAATCACATACTTCAAATACTTTATGGATCATATCGAGAGAATATCAGAATTGTCAATTACAAAATGGATGTGGACGACTACTGGCGAAATATAATGTTGGTTGAAATCCCAGGACAGATCATTAGAGTATTTGCTCACTGGGCTTCTATCTCTTGGAAGAAGTAAGATATGAGATTTATTGATTAAACTTCACCTCCCACCTCTCCTAGTAGGCAGGTAATTTAAGATGAGCAGGATTCCTTTTCGAGCAGCCTTGTATATTTAACCCCCTCAATGTTGTATTCTGGAGAAGGACCTATTCCTCTGTGCATCCTCTTTAAACGTTCTCTGAAATCTGGAGCACATTCGACCCTCCAGCAGGCTGCAGTTTATGGAATGTCATTTACGCTTGAAAGATAGAGTCATAAATGACAAGAGTGCACCTTCTAAGCTCATTGAAAAGGGCTGAAAACGCCTTAATTCAGTTGGCAGAGGAATAACCACTCTCAATATGTGTATTCATTTATGCTGGGAGACAGACCTTCAGGTACGTATGGGGTGAGTGAAAACACAGATGCATAGGTTGGAGAGTCAGTTGAATTATAACAGGAACAGAAAAGGAAGCGCAAGAGGAATTCTGCATGGCACACAAGTAAAATCAATTTCCACTCGCATGTTTATGTAATATGTTGTCCTTTTCTTGAGTCTGTATAAAATGTAGTTGAAAACTCTTTTCCTGTTAATGGAACTCTGAAATTGACTATTAATATCTTAACTACTCTTCACTATTTATAAACTACATACATTTACCCGGTTTACAAACATGTTTATATTGCTTGGCATATAAACAAATGGTTTATTATTGTATATTGTATATCTGTTTATTCTTGTATATATAATGAATTTTTTTCCCCCTGAACTGCACAGGACACATTTGAATACTTACAAACAACAAAGCTGCCCCTTAAAGGTACTGTGTGTACAATTTTGGGTCTTCTAGCAGTGAAAGTTCTGTATGGAGACCTCAGCTAACCCTACCTATTCATAAATCTGTTGTGGGCTTCAAGTGTCAAAATGATGTCTTGTCAAGTCATGAGGTTCCTTTCAATATATATAAAGTCATTCATTATCTGTAACCGCTTACCACATTCAGGGTTGTGGGGTCTGGAGCCTATCCCAGCTGACATTGAGTGACACGGGCGTAATTTTTTTTTAGTTATTTATTCTGTAAAACTCGAAACAATCCTGTAAGATAACACATATTATTATTTGTTCCATATTGTGGTAGCCTTGACAGTTGACGGAAGGGGGAAGAAGGGGGAAGAAGGGGGAAGAAGGGGGAGGAGAACCATCATTTTGACAAATGGAGGATTAAACTACTTATTATTATACATTTACTAATACGTATTATAAGTATATAATATATATATATATAATATATATATATATTATATACATATATTATATACAAAATACATTTGTCAAACTTTTGGTTCCCAGACACACACAGTTCCCACAACACAATGTAGCTACCCAGTAACAACTTTTTCATCATCATCATCATCTTCCTCATTGATTTTTAGAAGCAAAGCTTCCAGTTAAGTCAAAGGTAATAGGAGTAGTAGGGCTTTTGCATATCAGCAATAGCTTTTTTTTTTAAATCTTTCTCTTGCAATACGATGTTTGGCCTGAGGGTCCAGCAGAAAAGACTGAGGCAGCAGAATCAGAAAAACGCCACACATTCATCGTTTATAAATGGAGGGTATCTTTTTTTATTTGCAGGATCCTTTGCGCTTCCTATCAGCTGGGCAGTGATGTTCGGGGGAAGCCCTCGGCACGCCACTGTCTAAGTTAGTGGAACAAAGCCACGTGGTGGAGCTGGTGGGGTTGACAGAGGGGGAGTGGAAACCCAGATGTCTGGCTCACAGTGGCACTATTGTTCCCCTTCATCTGGACCCGGACATGCCCACAGCCTCTTTGCTAGAATGAGCAGGATTAGTGAGTTTGCTCAGCCACGTCTTAAGAGTGAAACAAGCTCACTGGCCGTTTCTTTTCGTCCAGATGCCTACCTCTGCATCATCACTTGATCTTCAGTTCGGTCATAAAACACACACACTGTATGAGGCTTGGGCCTTTTTGTGGAAAGGTTTTATCTTTAGACGTTTTACTTCCACTAAGGAGGGGTATATTTTTACTGTTGTCAATTGGTCATTTGGTTTATTGATTTGTCTGCTGGATTATGCAAAAAAACTTTGAGAACTTTGAGGTGGAAACTGGTGAGTCAGTACAGAACCCATTCATTTTTTAATTTGGACCCGACATGTTGATGAATACAGGATTATTTTCCCTCGCTTTCTTCAACAATATCAATGGTGTTTCATATTATAATCCATAACTTTACTCCAAGAATTAAAATGATTTTCACAAAATGTTGTGAGGGAGTGGCAGATGTGCAGGGCTAGTAAGATCGTAGAAGTAGAAGTGGACGCGCCTTCCTTTCTGTATTAGTTTGTTGTGCTCAAACAAAACATATAATCCTAATGAGAATCCAAAGATAACAGTTCGCACATTGCAAATTGAACAATCTCAGTTTCACCAATTTATTTGGTCTTTTCTCCCAGCTGTTGTCAAGTTGGCAGTTTCAGTTTACTTGCAAATAACGTGAACCTAAAACTGTAGAACAACCAAAAGTTATTATGTTGGATCCCCTGCAAATGCAAACCGATGCTAATAAGGAAGTTTCTTCTTAAAATAAAATGTAAAACACCAGCACTCAACACAATATTCCTACGCTTAGGTATAGAATAGTTGAGTTGATTTACAACATGTAGCTAATTTGATTGATTGATCATTAGCACTCAGGTGCTGCTCCTGATGAATAATCACACATAATTCCCTAAAACGCTTAATTCGTTGGAATAATTCTGTTTGCTTATTAGAAGTAAGATTCTCAAGATTTATATCCCAGAAAAAGCCTTGCTTGCCCTCACGGTCCCCCACCGCAATAAATAATCATTTGTGTTTTGAGTTTTTTCCCCCACTCAAAGTAGAAAGAAGGAAACAGTGAAAGAATAATATTCTAACCAGTTTAAGAGTTCATTTTCATAGTAAATGATTTATGTTTAACACATATATCAAATCATTCCTTGAATAATTTCCAGGTCTTCTTGCCAAGTGAAATTATCTTTTGGCACTGGCATAAATGTTTCATTTCTCATATTTAGATTACAGTGTGTACTTTTTATGCAGACTTGCCATCTGCAACAACACATTTTGCCATCAAATTATGCAGATTAGATGTGTCCGCTGGGCATGTGCAGAAGCAGAGCGTTATTCCTGATGAGCAGCATCAGAAGAATTTTCAGAGATCAAAATCCACAGTTTTATCTGGTTACAATTCCATAGGTTGTTTGGCAAATACTATATTTGACTCAATATAATTCAATTTTATGCTACTTTATAAACATATTCCACTACACCTTAGTTGGACTTTCAGTCTGAAAGCTGGTGGGAGAGGACGCTGGCGTTGTCTGTGTGTCTGTATTGCAGTTCTACAGCCTGCAATATTATAAACCGACAAGTATGCCTATATTGTTGCTCACCGGCAAACCTTTCGGATTTCTATCCGTATTTATATTTTTTATTCTGTATTTATATTTGTATTTGTATTTGTATTTGTATTTGTATTTGTACGGATTCTACCGAGTCTGGTGATGGTCTGCCTACCTGTTGCTGGAAGTGTACCATCACCTTGTTTGACTTGTTTGACTTCTTTGAGATCTGTTTTTTTCATCAGATCTGTGTGTTCATCGATGATGTCAGTTCGTTCATCCGTCTTGTTCATCGCCGCCACTGTAACTTATTCGCCAAAATACGCTGTTGATCACTTTCTGTGTTTGATGACTTCTTTCTGGGCATCATTTCCAGGAAAATAACGGTTAATAACGTCCTCTGTGCAACTTGTCCATTGCTAACGGCTAATAACGGGCTAGTCTCCACTACTGACATGAGGACTTTGGAATGTCCTCCCTGACCATCTGAGGGCTCCACAGACGACTGAGACTTTTGAAAAAGGACTTAAAACTTTCTTTTTCTTGTCATATTTTTATATAATTATTACTATATTTTTTATTGATGCTTTTATCTGCTTTTACCTTGTGGCACTTTGAGATTTGATCGAAATGTTAAGTGTGTTATAAATGAAATGTATTATTATTACTATTAATATTATTAATAAATATTTTACTTTATAAAGCTGCATTTGTCTTTATTTCATGTCCTTCTTTTTTATGATTTGAGAAATCCACTTACTTATCAAGCTAACTTTGAACACCATTGACTATTCAGAAAGTGTCAAAAATGTAAAATACTTTATGAAAATTTTGCCTTTTACATGATTTTCACAGGAAAGCAAAGCTATAAAATGGCCATAATACCATTGAATTGCAGGCTGATCTTGATTTTTAACAAAGCTCTAAGAGCAGAGATGTCTTGAATGTTCAACTACTTAACTGCAGATAAAGTATTTAGATTAACTCAACCTTTGAAATCCACATCAAAAATAGTAATATAGACCCATTCAAATAATGCATGTTAATCCAAAAATATCTTGCGAGACACTGAGAATAATCACTTAACTGTTCATCTCTACTTTACTTGCTTTACTTACTTTTGGTGTTTAAGTTAATTTTGCTGATAATAAATATTTTTACTTGAGTACGGTTTGGGACACATGGCTTTTACATATTATGGAGCATTTTAACAGTGCAGCATTAGAACTTCTTCTCAACACAAAGGATCTGAATACTTCATCCATTACCGGAGGCAAAACCATTAACTTATATTGTCGGTGATTCACAGATGCTTAAATGCCCCTTTTCATTACACTGTATTAATAGTTGTTATTGCTGCCAAACCCATAACTATGATGAGGAGCAGATCATGGCAGAATGAGAAAAGTTAGCCTGCTGCAGAAATATGTTTTATGCTCAATGTATTTCGCACATTGTATAATTCTTATCCACATTTTTATGTTAACCAGAGAGGAGTTCCAGCTCATGTTGTAGTAGCAAAGCCCTACATTCCTGTTCAAATTGTATGATGATTATGTCCATATGAGCTCATTCAATTATTGTATTATTAATAAAACCTGAACATTAAAATTGGGTTTTCTCAATTGATGTTAAGTATATATATTGTATAGTGGAATATACAACAAAAAATGTTTTTTATTAAATAATTTAATGCAAAGTTTATTCTAATTAAGCTGATTGAGGTGCGGATATTTGTGAAATAGGAACAAAAGTTGTTCAGCGTCAATTGAACTGACTCGACTCAGGTTGTTCACATATCCCTACAAACAGCTCTATAGTCCACTATTTAAAGTTATTGTCTGAGTTCTCACATTATGTTGTGACCTAGCCAATTTATTTTTCGAGTAACATTGGTACCTTCATTCCCAGGCTTTTCCAAGCTGAACCAGAGCCAATTAAAGCACACCACCATGGAGGAAATGCACTCAGTGGGGGGCTGACCAGCAACAGGGAGAGATCTTACCGCTCTGCAGCCTGTCTGTCCCTGGCCGGCTGAGTTGAATCCCTTGGGCTGGCTGCGTGATGCCGCTAGTTTACCTCAAAACAGTTCCACGTGTACGATCTCAACAGACACGTGTACGATTATATTCCATTTATTCAAAGAGATAGCCCTACATTTTACATATTGCACCTCTGAACAGTACTCAAGGTTAGGGACACATTGTTTATATGCCCGAAAAGTCGTGGTTAATATGGAATCATCATTGCCTCCGCGTCCGCCGCAGATCCTTGGTGTTAGTGTGCTAACTCAAAACAATTTAATGGATCATTTTCACTCACCTTAGTGTGAGGAAAAACTACATTGATTTTGGGAGAAATTGGTTGTTTATTTCTGACAGCATGCAGGGGATGCTTTATTGCCAAAAGTTTTTTGGCCATAAATTCTCAATAGTTGATCTGATTTTGTTCGAATGAGGTTCATAAGAATTGACTCACGAGGATCTATCATGTATACATTGTGTTTTTTTAAAATAAAATCAGTGTTTTCCAGACAAAATTCAACAACTACTTAATGGTTAATTTTCAAACTTTATACATCGATTGAAGGTCAGTTGTATATTTCTGACAGTAGGGGAAGCTTTACCTCCAAAAGTTTTTGCGCCCTAATGTCTCAATCAGTGATCCGATTTAGTCCAAATTAGGTGCATAAGAATCCAGGAGATTTTTCTTATTTATAGCACATTTTGACTGATATTTAATCTTATATTCATATTTTAGTCACTTCTGTGAATTTAAAAAAAAAAACGTAAATATAAAGTGGAAATAAGTTGATTTGAGTGTTTAATTTTAGGGGTTCAACAGGGGGGTTGCTTGTACAACGACGGTGAATGGGGACATTTCAGGGGTATACCCTTGCTGCAGGGGAAGACATCAGGAGTCAGGCCCTTCTCTTCTCCCTTCTCCCTTCCTAGATGACTCTCAGAGAAATGGTCAGTGTTCCGCTGTGTAGGTAGCACAGACCGGTGTCAACAGCTTATGATACTGGATCACTGCGATAATACGACCCTTTTCATTGGAGTCACAGACCCGTGGCTAAATGGCTTCCCTGCTATCAGATGATTACTATGACCTAGCTCCCTTTTTACACTAGCTCTGGTATTTTACACTCTTTATTTGTCAATTTTGCAGACGCTTTATCAGCAGCAGTTAATAAGGTGCAATTTTAATCCCCCCCCGAAATTGTGACTACACTAAACAAAATATCCCATGATTAATGGTGAGTAAAATAATGGTATTTTTTAAGGTGTCGGTGTTTTCTTTTTCTATTTGAAGTATCTTCTCACTGAAGATATAATGTTGTGTAATGCTTCAGAGGATTTGCGTCCATTACGCTCCAAATAATGACAGGGGATTAGTCTGTATGGTAGACACTGGGACAAAAAAAATGTTGCTTGCAGTCTGAACAATTTATTTTTGATTAGCCATGCAGGGTCTGCAGTGCAGGAATAATGGAATGCTTCATCACTAACACTGCATTATGACTAAGGAATGATGGAGCCTTTGAACAACAAAAGAAACTCACACATTGCCCGTGCATGGAGTCTTTTTATTCATTAAATTGTATTTGAAATCTTATGACAGGTTGGTGTTAGATATGGTGACAACGTGTAAGTAGTTCTCACAGGAACTGATCCACGTAATCACCTCGTGCCTTTAAGGTACAGTAGAAGGTCATTCCCCCCTGCCCCACCAGAGTTCATTTTCACATCCCTTTCAGATGGGCAGACCTATAATGATGAAGCCAGGCGTGACAGGCTATACTGACCCCTCTCACATGTGAGCCATCTCATGGTACCATTATCAGGATTATTGCTCATCCTGCTTGTCCAAATGCCTGTTCCCTTACATCTTTTGGAAGTCAATCAATGCAGCAGTGAGTGAAGGGAAGCAGAAGGCAGCGACTGGAGAAGGAGGCACAGTCGTGCACTGAGAAGGCTCAATGAGAATTAGGTCGTTACCCAAGGCAAGTTCAATAGATGATTAGAAGGAAATACAAAAAAGTAGGCCAGCTCCCTGTTTTTTCAATGCCACCGCTGAGAACCCACACAAGTCTCACGCCTCTAATGAAAAGTCTCTGGAGGATCCCCGCTGATTGCACATCGGAGATTCTTTAAAAGCTGCTATTTCAATCAGTAATTTTCTTTGGGAAATATTTCAACTGTCTAAAAGGTCAGACACCTCCTCCTTTCAAAAAACAACAAACACATGTTCCAATAGTAAAAATCACTTCCTTTAAGTGATTCCGAGAAACTGTGCAAGTCTGTTTGCTTCCGAAGCAGCCAGAGGAAGATGAGAGTGTAGGCTATTTTTCTCTTCAAATTGCAACTGAGTTTAAATACCTTCATTCATGTTTTCCTTTTGAATCAGCTACTCACCTTAAAAGAACACGTAGAAATGCTTAAACTGAGTGAAGTAGCAGATCTCATTAGGTTACAGTACAGCACATTCTGTTCATCAATACCACTTTACATGCAGATCTTGCGCCGTAATAGATTTTCCATGGAAACCTCAACCAGAGTTTCTGGACACAATATACAGCACTCTAGGGCCAAATGTTCCAACTTATACCGATGTTCTTTGGAATTAACGGTCGGAAGTCCAGCAACGATTATGGGCTACATTTCATTACTGTTTTTCTAGAACACCAAGTACTAGAAGTACCAAGTTCAATTCATGAACTTTGCAAAGCCCCTATAGCTGTGGAAAAAACCTTAATATTACATTTCACCAGTAGCACAGATTAGAGCCAATGAGCTAATAAAGGAGGCAACATATCAAAGCAACAAGATTGAAGAGACATGATGTAAACTCTTAAAATAAGTTACAGTAGTAGTACAGCACTTCACCCAGTTTTTTTGTTCTAACATTGACTCAGGTTTTTTAGCCTCCTTGGAGAAAATAAACTGTACTGCATCAAATTCTTATTGCCTCCAGTGATTTCCTGAACACCAATGACTATTAATCACCGAGAGGAACTTTGTTAAGAGATGGTGAAGAACTTCAGAGTCGCATCCTGATCCCTGAACTTCACTCTGACAACTCCCTAAGTCCCTGCCTGCAGTGATGAGGTGCCATGTGACGTCACATGATGTCCAGACATCAACTGTTAGCAGCACACACTCTGTATTTCACAGTTCAAGTATAACTTTGTTTTTTACGCTGGAGCACATCTTTCATGGAAAAATCTATAATTGCTATCTTATACCTTAGATCTAATGTATTTATCATGTCAGAAAGACATTTTTCTCAGCTACAGTATAAATTCTTGACATTAAAACAGGCAATAATTGATTACCTTAGACCTTGGTGATTTGACATTCCATCTCTACATGTGAGCGTTCAGAAAGTAAACAGAGCTTACAAACGGCCAAACCTTTGTCCATTTCCTTTTACCACCAATTCAAAAGGAGTTAAAGAAAGTTGTATTAACAATGATGCCTAATTGTATGCAGTAGTCATGTTTAGCTCATATTTACTTTAAATCATCAGTTTAGATAAATAGAGTCAAAGCTTCAAAAAAAAAAAAAGAATCACTTTTTTTTGTTAACAACAAACATAAACATATATGTGAAATGACAGATATAATATATTTATTACTATGTACACTACTAAAAAATTGTATAAAAGTAAAGAAAATAAACCACCATCCTGTTCTGGATCAAAGAGGGGAGTTCATGAAAGGGCCAACACCTCGAGACAATCAGCCATTCACACGCTCTCACCAGGACGCCGGAGCACAGTCAGACGTCGGATTTGAACCCAGAAACTTCTTGCTGTGAGGCAACTGTGTAACCCGCTGTGCCACCATGTTGTCCAGAAAGTAAAGGATACATCTGAATTATCAATGCATTTTACAGTCGACAAAACCTCACAAAGCTACACTTCAGCTGTTTTTATGCAGCAGAGATTATTCTAAAATACGAATAAAAACAAGCACTTCCTCCAACTTGCTGGAGGATTTAACAAAAGTACAGATATTTAACAATATCTGTACTATAAATATACAAATATTTAACAATATCTGTACTTTTGAAAGACCAAACAGACTCTTCAACAGGACGCAATTACATTAGGCCCATCCCCTCATTGGCCCCTCCCCCTCTCATGCAGAAACAACATAATAACTAGTCTGTTCTTCATTGCATGCTGTATATGTCTATTTAATTATAAAATCAACTGTTGTTTCAGTAGTGAGACCCTTGAAACAATAATTAATGGCTGCTTAAAAGTTTAAGTTCAGGTAAAGTCTGGATTTGCATTGAAGTACATTTGTGTTGTGATTTAGTGCTATAAATATACAATTGACTTTACTTGATTTGCTGTTTGATTTTTTTTCCTCTGATTACTGTTCGCCAATTGCTTTAGTGTTTGTTGCCAAATTTTTGATGAGATTTTGCCAGAATTTGTTATAAAAATGTGTTACTTTCCCCCTCAAAGAATTGGTCATGTTGGTTCCAGTACTGGCAGATACATAGCATTATGGAGTGGTGAGGGATACGGTCTCACCATCCTGGAACGTGCAATTCAGGATTATGAACTCAAGAAAAACAGAAACTGGCTCATTGTAACATTTAGATGAATGTAACATGTATCTTTTTTATTAAACAATTTCATATTTGCAAGATAAACTTGATTAGGAATGGGAACTTGCATTCAATACAACAAAATCACTTGTAAAAGATTACAACAGGTATTCTTTGGATTAATTAAATTAAATTATGGAAAGTAACTCAACATGATTGAATTAGTTTTCTTTCAATTTTATGCAATTCTGTTGTGCCTGCTCTATACCTCTTTGTCCAACTCTATTCAATTTAGTTGAAACTAATCCGAGTATCAAAACTTTATGAAATTATATTTACTCACCCCAGGTATATCGAGTTTGACCAACATTTTTGCTTCATACATACTAAGTTCTTCAAAGAGCTGTTTCTTTCAGTTTGTGTTTGAGTGTGTGTGTTTAAAATGAGTTGCTTGCATAAACAACAAATTTCACGACTTTATTTACATGACTTATATCGTCACAGAATAGAGATTTGACCTTTGTGCAATGCAGGCATACTTGTGTGCAATATAGGATATCTGTCACATTGGTGCAGGAGACGTCGACAGTCAGGTTACGCTAATCCATTCCTGCACCATTGCTCCAGAATGCTAAATGAAAGCTTAGTTGAGAGGCGAGGCTTTGAAATTCACAAATCTTAAGGATTAGAGGACTTTGAGGAAGTAGACGTTTTCAGTGCAGGGAGTGGCGAGTATCAGCGAATTTGGGTTTCATCCTCTTCTCATACAGATTACTATTAGTTTATATAAAGGTTTAGACCAAAATGGGAAATATAGTACAAACACGAAGGAGGGACTTCTGCTGTTTTTGTCTTTACATAGATATAGTACGCACTGAGAGGTGGATTATCCATGACACAGCTAATAACTAGCAACATTTTAGGGTGGCTGACATCTTGTTATGGATGTATAACGAAGCATTTAATTAACGCGGAATAGTCGGGGATTTATGAAATCCTCATTTGGTCTGCCACCAAACCTGCAGGTCCTTCGTTTATCACGAAAAAACTATTACATAGATCATTTTCAAATTTTACACCCACATAGACCTTAGGGTGAAGAAGAAATAGATTGATTTCCGTAAAGGTCAGTTGTACATTTCCAACACTAGGGGGAGCTTTATCCTCAAAAGTTTTTGGGCCAGACTTTCTCAGCCGTTTGTCCGATTTAGTCCAAATTTCTTGCATATGAATGAATTTCAGGAGATCCATCTTGCTGCTATCTTGCATATATCGTACACTAAAAGTATGTTTAGTTAAAAAAGGAGAGTTTTTTAACTAAACATACTTAAATTGAGGGTTTAAATCAGGGGGTTTATTGATCATCAGGCTTGTGCAATGAAGGGGATTGAGGGCATATACCCTTGCTGTTGGGCAAACAGCATAAGTCTTGTTCAGATTTTGCCATAACCTGACTATCTCAAGAGATTTGGAACTCAAATTGAACTTTCTCTTTTGTGCACAATATTGCCTATGGTTAGTATTACTGACAACATGGTCCATCTATTGTATTATTATTATTATTAATATTATTGAGGATGGGTTATATGGACAAGAGAACGGGTGGACGGTGCCACTAGAAGGTTAAGTTTATAAGCAGTTTATAAAGGTGCAAGGTGCCATCAGGACAAGTGGTAGAAAGAAGGTAGAAGGAGAATTTTCCTTTTTTTGACAAAAGTACATTTTGACTGAAGTAAAAGTAATGTTACTTGTGTAAAAAACAATAAATATTGATGGAACTTCTTTTTGAGTAAAAGTGAAAAAAAATACAGGCTCTGAAATGTACCTCGGGAGAAGTTTGTGTTGCAAATCTCCCAGCTAAAGTTTGTGCAAACCAAACAGAACATCATGACACAGTAGTGTACCATCAATTTAAGTGGTTGGTAACTTTATTTCAGCTTCTCATTAAGTGTTCAGTGTGAATGGACCTTATGTTTAACACAATACGAGAAAACGGTATGGATAGAAAGACACCATGCCTTTTCTTTGACGTCTAGTTTCTTCAATATTTTCCATCCGCTGTCTTCTTTTGTTTGTTGTGTGCTTATACACTAATGGATACATCAATAGATTGTTCTTTTTCTATGTGTTACTTTCCCTCTTTAGGCTAAAATTCCTTTTAATGTCGACTGCTCGCAGTGAGACAGAATGTTCCCTTCATCTACTGAACAGACAAGTCTGTTTCGAAATTGTAAGGTGTAAAAAGTATATATATTAAAGTAAAAATGTAGAGTACAGGTAAAAAGTTGTAAGAGAAATAAATATTCTAGTAAATAACAGATGCTTGAAAAATCTACTTGGGTGAAGTAGCTGTACTGGATAAGTGAGCCATGAAAATATACTTGATACTGTTATATTAGATCTGACCCCATATGTGATATAATCTATTCATTCATTCATTATCTTTAACCACTTATCCTGTTCAGGGTCGCGGGGGGCTTGAGTATATACATGACTGTGGGAGCAAAGTGGGCTATATCCTGGAGTAGTCGCCAGTTCACCACATGGCTGACACATATATAGAGGCATACATCCATTCACACTCAGTTTTACTCCTACATGCTATTAAGTGTCAACATTCTACCAATTTTGCATGTTTTTGGACTGTGGGAAGAAGCCGGAGTACCCAGAGAGAACCTCAGCAAACATGGGGAGACCATAAAACTCCTCATACAAAGACTATAGGCAAATATAGGTGCTGTAAATGTATCTTGTATGCACTTTCTCTAACAGCAAACCTATCTTGCAATTGTTTGAGATGAAAAGTCCAACCATCTGGTGGGAGCAAAGTGTCAACCACGCCGGATGCTTGATTTACAGCTACTACTTGACCCGGTTCCTCATTTCGGTCCTGCCACATGTTAAAAACAGCTTATGTCATTTATCACATAAATGAGGAACATTAAATTCTCAAAGGTACAAGATACGTCCTACCTCCCTCATGATTTGAAACAGTGAGGTCATTGGTTCCATTCACACATGTCAGAGACATTATGAGGCGCTCACCAGTCATTTTCTCTGGAGACCAGTTCAACTGGTCTCCAGAGAAAGAGGCTGTAGATTGCCAGTTCAGAATAGAAGCCTCTTTTAGATTTTCATGAAACACCCGCTAGGACAGCGGACCCCAGCCAACGAGCGGTGGACCAGCATTGGGCTGTAATATGATTCAGCAAAAAAAACAAAAAAACAACTCTGAATGATTAACAATTTAAGCAATTTAGGATATAAATAACTTTGGGAAAAATTACTATCATTGGGAGAAGTTTGAATGAAATTCCATAACTAGCAAAAAATATAGAATTGAACTATTGAGTCAATCTATCTATCTATCTATCTATCTATCTATCTATCTATCTATCTATCTATCTATCTATCTATCTATCTATCTATCTATCTATCTATCTATCTATCTATCTATCTATCTATCAATCTGTCTATCTGTCTGTCTGTCTGTCTGTCTGTCTTACTGTCTGTCTTAGGGAACATGCCGCATGTAGGCGAATTGTAGGGACAGATAAAGAGGTGACAATAATGAAAGCAGCAGGGAGATGCAGAGAGGATTTTATGGTTATTATTTTAGTCATTATTCACCGACACTGACTTGGGTGGGGGATCCAAGATCGGCATTGTTCTATAAAAAGATAAAGAGTTATTGAGTGTCCTTTCAACGAAACTACAAGATCCTGACGTATAATGTTACCTTGTTGCATTTCCAGGTATTGTATGTCTGACATCCGTCTCTTTTCTGCTCTTTTGTTCACGGTGAGTAAGAACCTGTTTACGCCAAACTCTATTCCTCATGGGAGATCTCCCCGGTGCCGGCTGGCCACAACTAGCTGCATTACCTCTATGGCGGTGAACCAGAACCGTTCCTTGGTCATTTTGAAACGTTTTCCTGGGAGAAAGTTGCAGTGCTGTGAGCTTTTCCAGCACAGCCATGCCCAGAGCTTGCTGCTTCTCAGTGCCATGAACTGATTCACAAATACAAATGTACATAATTCTGACACTTGAAGACCACCATAGTTTCTAGGATAGTGAGGGGTGGGCTGAGGTGCAGTATTGTCTGCAATCTGGAAGTGCACCAATAGATGCCACAAAATTTCATGCACAGCAACTTTAAGTTCAGACAATCACAAAAGATACATTCCGTCACAAGAAACTGAAATGGCTCCAATCTGATGTAACATACATCTGATTTTTGAATGCAAAACCATTTATTTCAAATCATATGCTTCTTGCTTGTATGTAAAAATATATGATGCAGCACCATTAGCTCGGGAAAAAGTAGATAATGGAGGCCTGAGGAAGGAATATGTCATGCATACATTCCTTATTAGCTTGTTTGTTAAGGTTTGAATGCCACAAGATGTTTTGGATGGTGAAACTTTCATTATGTAGATATCAAAATCATTTCATTATGCTGGAATTTATTCACATTGAGCAATATATTTACCCTACTTTTCTACGACGCTTACATGGTCCAAAAGCCTGCAGGCCATCAAATAAGTCTTCATTGTTGGTTTATTTCATCTTAGCTTTGTGAGGTTCTTGGCTTTGATCTGAGCCGGTCTCTTTGCTAGGTTTCTGACATAAAGGGTACAGGAAAATAAATAATTTATACAAATGAAAATATGTGAAAAATATAACAATTACTGTTGACAGTTTAAAAAAACAGGAAAAGAGCAACGCCCCTGTTGTATAAACTGAATATATGAACAACTGACTTTAGCAAAAACACATGTTTACTGACAAATACAATCTTAGACATGAATAGGTTTGCGAGGATTTTTGAAAATTGACTAACTGACTGATAGGAAAATAGAACTTTAATATTATCTTCAAAGATAGAAAACGTCAGTATCCAATATAATGAATGTCATAAAAGTTGGGGGGAGGCAAACCCACCGCAACCCTCAATTTTTACAACTTGTGCAGGCTGCAAAGGCCACAACACATCACATTAAGAAAAACAATCAGCAACAGCCAGCAACAGAAGTGTTAACAAAGGACACTCAAAAGCGATGCATCCCCGGACGCACTTTTTTATTGCTTCATTTAGTGAATAACACAGATGTAGTGCACAAATGTTTCAGTATAAGTATAACACTTTGTTTACTGTCTAGCGTTGGGTACTGGGCATATTAGGGATGTTATTAATTATTGCAAACGGGAAACCATCACGTGGTTTGTGCAGAATAACTTTACATTCAAAGTTAACTTTTCAATTATTCAAGACAGCTCCTCTGAGTTCAGCCCCTTACTGGCGGATGGAACGAACTGCGTTGCATTTGTGTAAACTCACTGGACAGGATATGGTCAAGATTAATAATACCTATGGCCTTTTGGAGAACACCCTTCTCCCAAAGAGAGTTAAAGTCACTCTGCTGGACTTCGATGAGCACCCAACGTAAACTTCATAGTGTATCT
This sequence comes from Lophius americanus, assembly GCA_037951165.1. Taxonomy (NCBI): domain Eukaryota; kingdom Metazoa; phylum Chordata; class Actinopteri; order Lophiiformes; family Lophiidae; genus Lophius; species Lophius americanus. The sequence goes on from JBBDHG010000174.1 coordinate 962,161, forward strand.
TTGATATTACCAGTTGTAGCCAGCTCATGAAAGTTAGCCATTGCATTGACGTTTACTAAAGAAATAACTAATTTCGAAATGGAGCAGCAAATAAGCTTCAGATAAAAAAAAAAACTATGTTCGACAACAGAAAAAAAGTCAGGAATATTCCTTGTGGGATGAATCCAAAGCACCTGGACTTCTGTTTTTGCTTGAAAACGTTTCACCTCTCGTCCAAGAGACTTCTTCAATTCTCATTCTCAAAACAGAAGTCCAGTTGCTTTGGATTTTGCGCACACTTCTCATCGGGATCCCCTATAAAAGTCTTCAAAAACTACAGTATGTTCAAAACAGTGCTGCAAGGATCCTGATGACAGTTCGTAAACACGAACACATCATCCCCGTTCTTTATTCCCTTCATTGGCTACCCATCTCCAGCAGGATTGATTATAAGATCTCTCTCCTCACTCACCAGTGCATCCATGGTAACGCACCCCCTACCTAAAAGAACTACTCACCCCACTGACCTCAACACGATCCCTCCGTTCTACCCACGCATACCGCCTCCTCTTTCCCTGGACTAAGCTCAGCACCATGGGTGATCGAGCCTTCTGTTCTGCTGCCCCTCGACTGTGGAATGCCCTCCCTGACCATCTGAGGGCTCCACAGACGAATGACACATTTAAAAAAGGACTTAGAACTTTCCTTTTTAGCAGAACCTCTAACTTTAATTAACATAACTGCTTTTTGGTCATGTTTTTTATTTAGTTATTATTATATTTTATATTGATGCTTTTATCTACTTTTACTTTGTAGCACTTTGAGATTTGATCCAAATGTGATGTGCATTATAAATTAAATATATTATTATTATTACATGATTACCATGACCTGAATGAATGAGAATCTGTACAAAATCAGACAAATGTTTTCAATGCAACAAATCCTATATGTATAAATATATGAAGATGGGTAGGATATAGATATTTATACTGCTCTATAATGCTTTAATTAAGTCTCAATATAATAAGACAAAAACTGAAAAGATGTGATTAATTTAATCCTCAGTAAACGCTAGAAATACATGGAGTTTGGTTAAGATGTCTACATTTGGTTCAGGGGCTGCAAAACTAGTAGAACTGCACAATTCTGGCTCCACTACTTCTCCGGCTCAAACATTTGCCTTTTGTTCACCTGTCAGATGTCTGGCCTCTGTCTGGCTCTCCCCTGGCTCCCTGGCTTCCTCTATCTCTGGCTTTAATCAGCCTCTATGTGTCCACACTCAGAGTTATGTTCAGCATGGTAACCTGAGGATGACGGCCTCCCTGGTGCCTCGGCGCTCGCTCCTCGAGCTTTCCGCTCTGGCTTGACGGGTGAAGTCTTCTTTTTATGCTCTAAGGCAGGCGTGCACAGTAAATGAGAAAACCATCTGACACACAGCCAGACATTAGGTGAGAAACGCTGACACGGGGTTTGAGCAGAGGATATTCTCTGTGCTTCTGTAGAGCACTGAGTGCTCCCAGTGTGATATCTATGATTAACTCAAAAGTGATGGTTAGTTTCATGCATGTGTGACTAAAGAGAGAGATGAAGTCACTGGTTGACATAAATAATGAATACAGCAGATGTCTGGGCAGTGGGTTCTGCTTGAGGTTGATATATTAGGTACTTGAACAAGAAGTTATGTTTTCATTCTTGTCTGTTTGGACAGTGATTCAATTTAACTATTGGTTTTGAACACTGGCTCCTGTTTACACCCAGGAGAAAGCTTAAGTCTGAAAGTATAGAGAGTACCACAAAGATGACCATGTTAGTGTCTCTGCAGCAGAGTGGTAATTTTCTCCGTCAGGAGGTTCGTCAAAATAACACGTTTATTGCATTTAATTAAATAGAGACGTGTTAGTAACTTAAACTTGATGGACGCAGATGACAATGAAGTCTTGTTAAGTCCAGTGAACAGAAAATTTACATTTAAAAAGTCTTCAGATGAAAATATTACTTTTATTTAGATTGATTGATTAATTTATATTTCATTTGTCCTAAGGTAAGTTCAATGAATTTCTACCAATGTCATTTATGAAAATGATTCTAATTTTAATAATATTTTTAAATCCTTCTCATGTTAAATTTTTATCCTAATAATTCACATTTTGCTCAGTAGGGGAACTCTTTTTTTGTGAAAAATCTTTTTTAGACATTTATTTCCTACCGTCATTCCGATTTAGTCCACTGTCAATGTGTATGTATCATTTCCAGGAGATATATCTTGTTAATGTCATATTTTATACACTATGGGGAGCTTCTTGTGGAAACACATAGTTTCTCATCCTTAACATTCCAAACCATAAATCCTGTCGTGTATTAGTTTATCTGATTTGAATTGAAACAAGGAAATCTGTCTTGTTTAATTACTTAGCTCAGAAAAATAAAAAGTCAACTGTATTTATCTTCATTATTGAGTGACTATGAGATCTATTCTTCAAGCAAATTGCTGACTTCATAGAAATGGTTATGTTGCGTCAATATGGACTATTTGAGATTATTAACTGATAACAATTTAATTGTGGAGCTCAGTCTGGGGTGTTACTTTTATAACGGGATTCGGGGCTTATACTCATGCTATCAGAGATGACAGCTTAGGCATATTTTCACTATTTCATGACACTTGTTTTTTTTGGCTATTGGTGACTTTGATTCATTAGCCGACACAGTCAGGATACGGACCCGGCAGATTTATTTAGGCATCTACTCGAAATGCATTTAAAGCCAATCAAACTTGCAATGGTGATGAAATTGCTCGCACTGCATTGAATGGAGAACAGGACGGTGTTCCCTTGACTTTGCTATGTTAGAAATGAAAAAGTACGACTTTGACTGGTATATAATATGATATAGAAGAAGGTTCTACGGATCTCATGTATAAATTAGGCCTTTGCTGTCGTCCCCACCAGCAAGGGTATATACCCAAAAAGTTTCCAACCTTTTCCAAATCTTTTTTGAGTTATCGCGCTAACAAGAAGGATCAGATGTGGACAAGGAAGACGTGGCAATGAGGATTACATAATATCCCCCCGACTTTTCGGGGGTATAACTAGGAAGCAAATTCGGACATGCATGGTCATTTTCCTCAAATTGCGATAGTTGTAGACTCTGGTACGATAATTTAACATCTAACATCTGGTAATGCTGAATGGCACTGATGGCAGTGACTGTTTTTTTTTTAGCCGGAGACTCGCTGAGTCTTGTAATTAAGATTGATCTTATTATTTACTTTTAATGTATCGTTATCTCATCCGACCCTGCCCCAGGGCCTTAATCAAAAGGATCATAATCATAATAGTGATTGATAGCTTGTGGTTTTTCTTTGTAGAGGGAAGCCTTTGAATGTGCACGATCATTGAAAAAATATCCAGAATGTTGAAAAACGAGCTGTGGTTTGACATGTTCACCATCTACTATGTCCGATGATGCAGTCATACATGAATCACATTGGCTGAGAGCTAAATTACGGCGGTTGCTGAGGGGAGTGTGTCAGATTTGTAGACCAAACAGATGGGAAGCTTGAGTCATATTACTTGCTGAAAGATTGAAGAGCGGAAAAGAGAGACTCATTGATTTATCTTTACAAAAGTTTGACCAAAATCTCTATGGCAATGACTTCTTTGTTTTGATGTGTTTTGATGGACATTTTTTTATTGTGAGGCATTTGGTTTTGAGTTTATTCGGCTCAGAACATCTTCCCAGACTGTGTCTCAGTGGGTAACTCTTTTCTCATCACACGAAACAGCTTTAACCACATCCCTCTAGCGGAACATGTAACACTTTACTCTTCATACATCAGTCTTGAAACATAAATATGTCACTGACTGACCGAAGGGATTTTCTGTAGTTTACAAAATAAATGATGTCTCCTGACATGGCATGTAAGACAATAGTTGGATTATTTCGCATCCATATTCACAATTATTTTATTACTTGACGCTTTGTCTTTTGAAAAAAAAATCAATACATTAAACAAACTATAATGCCTTGAACAATTTGCATGTAATTCTGATGATTCTGGTTCTCTTGCTTTCATCAGTCTGTGACCTTCAGCATGCACTTGAGTCATTGCAGTCGAGTGTGGCTATTCTGGGATAGGTGCAGAATCTCAAAGTCTGAAGCTATTGTTCGGCAATGAAAAATGGTGGATTTCCTCCTCCTGAGTTGGAGTTTATACCCCAAAGGGGGCGTATCTTATCCTCTTGATCATGGGTGGTGGGAAAATGGAAACTGCGCTGGACAGGTGGTGTAATGCAGCATCAGCAATAATGCTTGAATTCTATTGGTCGTTGTGGTGATAAGGATGCAAGCTCCCTCCCTACCCTCCAACCTTCAATCATGAGCTCTGGATAGAAACCAAAATAATGAGATTATGGATACAAGGGGCCAGAACAACCTATCTCCAGAGGGTGGTTGGGATCAGACTAACAGATTCAGTTTAGGTGTTACATGTATCCAATTAGGGTGCATCCTAGGCAACTGGGAGGAGACCTCAGCATAGACCCAGAACTCGCTGGAGGATTTATATATCTCATATAGCCTGGGAACAGCTCAAAAGCCCTTAGAAGAGTTTGAAAGTATCGCTGGGAAGAGGGAAATTTAGATCATCCTGCTAAGCCTGCCGCTACTTCGACCCAACCCGGGGTAAGCGGAATAAAATGGATGGATGCATGGAACCGACTGCTGCAATCCATAAGCCTCGGATGGATACATGGACGTCTTGTACTGCAACAATACAAGACATAATGCGACAGCTAACATTATTTTTAAGTCTGACAACAGAAACCTGTGCCGGCATTGTTTTTTTCTGCAAAGCTCTACTGTGAATAGAAGTTAGTCCAAGATCTGAACTGACTGTGATCCGTTAGTGTGTCACGGCCTAATCGGCCAATGATATTGAAGGTGAATAAAAAAGAAAAATCAGTTAATGTATTATTTTATGCAAAAAGTAATTGTTTTTTTCTGGGCCCATGCCCTATTCGTCCACCAAATTCAGAGGAATTCTGTCCAGTACTTTTGCAGTGTAATCAGTCAAATCAAACCAAAATACACAGTTTGAGACAAGACGTCCTTGGTTTGTCTTTAGATCTGGTGACGACCTTTTTATAACGTATAATAGAATGGTACCAACCATTTCAATCCGGCTGATCCAGATTTTTATTTGGATATGCGTTTGTTGTTAATGGACCGTCAAGATTTTCTTTTCATCTTTTGGTTGTTTCCATACCCTGCTGGCTAACAGTAACAGTGAAGGTATTTGTTAACCCAGGCCCAACGGATCCAGTTTGGGAATCAGTTTTATTTTCCGGATATTGATTTGGCATAGGTTTCAGGTTGGATGACCTTCCTGAAGCATGACCAGGACTGGAAGATAAAATGACCTAAATAAGATAAGATAAAATTAGATGCATGTAAGATTTTTTTCATCATCATCCAAGCGTTACTCCTTAAAAAAGATAAAGACCACATTTTAACACTTTAACGTTCTCACCAAGAAAAAATACATGATGAAAAAAAGTATTGCTTTGCATTATTTTTAATATCTTATTAAGTCACAATTGACCATAAAATGACGAACTGTTTAGTGAAGCATATTCTTATACAGTTATGAAAAAAAAAAATTAATCAGATATACATTTAATTCATGATGCAATTTTATATTTTTCATGACAAAGTCATTATGATTAGATTAGTGCAACATTGTTGGTCAAGCATGTTTTTCGAAAAATATTGACAATATTGAGCCTAATTTGACTTTTTTTGTTGTAGTAAGTTATATGATTCTGTTTAGTAAGTCCTCATATGCATTAATGTGCCAAAATAAATCCTTCTTATAGAATGGAACTGTCTTGATAGCTGTGGATAAGTCTCTTTCTCATTGGCCCCTTTTGACCTCTGGTGTCCCACATGGCTCTTTCATTGGCCCCTTACTCTTTAGCATGTACATGCTGCAAATGGGTCATATTATAGCAAGGTTCAGCCACCTTTTTCAATAAGAAAAGTGACTCTATAAAGAAATTAAAAAAATCTAAATCTGCCCCTTCTCCATCAAAGGTAAATGGTGTCTCTTCTGGCCCAAGACCCAAGCTCCCACCAAATCTCTTTTCAGTAGTTCAGTAGTTCTTCCTTAATTTCACTAAAAACATCAAACCAACTTACTGATCTACAAACCAACCAACCAACCAACCAACCAACCAACCAACCAACCAACCAACCAACCAACCAACCAACCAACCAACCAAACAACCAACCAACCAACCAACCAAACAAACAAACAACCAACCAACCAACGAGCCAAACCAAGACAAAACAACCAACCAACCAACCAACCAACCAACCAACCAACCAACCAACCAACCAACCAACCAACCAAACAAACAAACAAACAAACAAACAACCAACCAACCAACCAACCAACCAACCAACCAACGAGCCAAACCAAAACAAACCAGCCAGCAACCCAGCTGGCCTAACAATCAACTTGCCAACCAACCAACCAGTCAACCAAACCAGTCATCAATGGAAGCTGATGAAAAGATATTCTTTTATGCAGAGGTAAAAGTGTCATTGCATTGTGAAGCAAAGTAAAGATTGTCTGTTATTGGCTAAATGCAATGCTCAAACTGTAACTCATGTTTGTTGGTGTGTTTGCAAACTAGATACATGAATCGGCACGGGCACCAAACCCTTAACTCTATGCCTAAACTGCCATGTGCCTTTGTTGTCTTTAAATTAGCTTTTGCATGTCCTACTTATATCCCTGAAAACTCGGGCATATTATGGAAATACGGTTTTACTTTACTAGTTCATATTTTATTTGCTCTAGGGGTTAGGGCTAGGGTTGACATTCAGTTTCTCGTACTCAGGCTTTATATGTAAAGCGCTGTTTTTGGGACTTAACTTCCTAATCATTTGTACGATTTTGTCCAAATTTAGACGTATGGTTCGATTGAAGTAGGTCTTGTAATTATCATATTTTACTCTAGTAGTAAATAATTTACACAGTACGGAGACCTTTTAGGAGGAGGACTGTGAGGAAGAACTAGACGGATTTAAGGAGAGGTCGGTTGTATATTTCTGACACTAGGGGGAGCTTTATCTCCAAATGTTTTTGGGCCGTGAATTCTCACATTCTAGCATCGGCCTGAATTACCCCAACTTTGGTACATTTGTATCAACTTGAGGAGATCTATCTTTTATACGTCATATTTTACTCTAATAAATCCTATTTAGCCGCTAGTGGGAGCTATTTTATGAAACATTTTTTTGGACATAACCTTACATTTATAATCAGGGGTTAAATTCGCAGAATTGCTTGTACAACGCAGAGGGGTTGGGGGCTGTCCAGGGATATTCTGTCTGAGATGATAGTTGGATTCTGAAGTTACATTCATCGTAATGTCTTTTCTCTTTTTTGAAGGAAGACGTTTCTTTCAAAAGCCTCAAGGGACCGAGCAAGTAGGGACAATCAACCAACTTCAACCCAAGGGATTCCTTCACAAAGTTCCTAAAAGCAAACATCTGTAGGGGAAACTCATTATCCTAGAAGTTTAGGAAATCATTTTCAATGTATTTTGAATGCATTAAATAATAATGTCGGGCTTTTTCAACACCTGAGCGAACACAAGAGAGATGATATTGGAACTTCAGTCCGTTTAAATAAATCAAAAATATTGGACCAAATAATATTTTGATCTGATGATGAGACACAACCAAAACCAGTAATTACTTACTCATTATCAACAGTTTTATTTCCAACCTGCTCTGCTTGTTCTTGAAATTTACAAACAGTTCATAAAAGTGTAGCCTTTGTGTTACCAAACTACTGATCTAAATGTTACTGATATATTTGGCGTAATGAATAACCTAACTGACCCGCCCCGTCACCACAATACATACAGCTGAAACCTTAAATTAGACAGCACTAAATGAAAAATGAGAATAGCTTCACAGTCATACGTTTATCAATAAATATACCCCGCATAGGCCCCATTACTTAAACAGATCATTTCCAAAAGCATTAGAAGAAAATGGGGCTAACGTTCACATTTTCTTCGCTGTATTCGCCTTCTGGCGATTGAGCTTGACTATAAAGCCATAAACCAAGAGTGTGTTTAATAAAAATGTGATTTTTCTTCTGCAGCTCAGACAGGCGGTGCTTTCTTTGATGTTGAGAATACAAACCCCAAGGGACTCCAGCTAAAGACAGTTTCCTGTGTCCCAGTAACCTAAATTTGGAAAAACGTTAACTTACTATATTCAGATGATATTAGTATTCATTTGCAATGTTAAAGAAAAGAACTCTTTCAGGTAAAGTTTTCTTTGTTGTGACATACGTTGTTTGTTAAATGTTGAAAAGAAGAACATAGAATTTAGAATGCATATTATGAATGCATCATCATGGAGTGTTATATTTAGTACTTAGATTGACTTACTACTATATATGGATTAATTTTATAGATCAGTTTTGGTGTTTATTTGTTTTATACTTGGATCTACTGAAAATACCTATAAATCTTGTATCGATGAAAAAGTAGAGCTCTTTTTTTTTACTTTTTCAACAACGACAATCTAATATCTTGTTCTTTGTGGTGCTGAGAAATAGCACAAATTATACGTGTGTAATTGTCATTTTTTTCTGGGACTCTGGGAGTAGTTTGGCAAGATTAACAGTCAACAGATTCCCTATGATCCAAAATGAATATCAAGAGTTTCTCGCTGTGAAAAAAAAGGGCCTGATCAGGAAATGTTGAAGGAAGTGGAAAGAAATCCTGGATTCACAACAAAATGCATTGGATTCTGTTCTGGTCTAAGACCCATCTGTTCAGTAATTTCTTTGTATTCCTGCTGACCAACAAAGAAAAGTAAAAATACAACCTTGTTGGTTGAGGTTAAAAGGTTGAATTGAAAATTGATTCAAATTAAGAATAATTCCTCTGGACATCAGCATTATTGATAGAATTTGGGAGTGGGTAGAGAAGACGTCCCACAACCGGGAGACCAGGTTTCGAGCCCAGACCCTGACACCGCAGCTCCCTCTGCGCTTCACGTGGGCCGCCCACTGCTCCCTCAGGGTTGGGAGTTAAATTTCACCACCATTGTACTGTATGTATGTACTGTGTAACATGTGATAAATGAAAGAAAGACTGGACCAATCCTTTCATGTGTGATTCTTTTCTCGATAATCCCATTCTGAAATAACATCAAAGAATTACATGAATTCAGTTTTAACATGCTAGGTAAAAATCCCTAACCAAATCATAGTTAGCTTTTAAGGTTGGAATAAAAGGTCAGCATTCAGATGGTCTTCTGCGTAGTTGCCTGTGAAATATGGAAAATAACATGCTTGTTTGAATGATCACGCCCCAGTGAATTATAATAATAAAAACACAAACTGTTATTGTATGTATATATGCCTGAGGCGTGCATATGCTACATTCAAGGAGATCCATCTTGAAAATATTATATTTGACTCAAGTACTTTATATTCAACTCCCTAGCGGGAGCTTTTTTCATGAAAAATGCTGTTTTCTCAAAAACTACTTTGTGGATCCTTTTCCATTTATGTGATATATCTACATACACTTTAGTAGGTGGAAGCACAGGATTGATTTTGGGAAAGATTGGTTATATATTTCTGACATTAGAGTTCTATCTCCAAATGTTTTCCATTATAAATTCTCAAGCATTGGTCCAATTTATTTCTGATTGGGTGCATGAGAATCGACTTGAGGAGATGTATCCTGTTTAGATCTGTGTTTTACTTGAATAGGTTATATTCTACTCACTATATTCTTTATGGAAAACACAGTTTTACAGACTTAAGTTCCAAACCATCTGTCCAATTTAGTCCAAATCCAGTGAATATGAATCAGATCAAGTAGTTGTGTATTGCATTTATCATATTTTACCCATATCTTAATCATATAGTACATATTTACAAACTTAGGGTAGCTTCTTTTATTAAAAATATCGTGGAAAAAACTTTTAATTTATTGGAGGAGATGAATGAGGGGGAAGGCTTGTAAAAGGCCGGGATTTGGGGACATTTCGGCAATAAACCCTTTATATCGGGGACGGCACCATAGGTCTAGTTTTCACGCTGCCTCTTTGTCTCTTTTTCTTTTGTGGCTTGAAAATATTTTATATTTAAAGAGTCCTATCATGACTTAAATAAAAAGCATATTACAAATCAGCCACACACTCATGTCACATAGGAAAACCCCATTAATGTGTCGGGTTGTGTGTTCTGTTTTAGAGCCATCCTCTGTGTTTCCTGGTCTAATGTTTAGCAATTGTAAGCTATGGGGGGAGGAGAAGGATGAATTGACATTGCCCCAGGATGAGGGTGGGAGATGGGAGATCTATGATCACATTACCATAGTGTAAAAAAGGCAATATAGTAAATGTGAAATTGTTTTTGAGCTTTATCCCCCCTAACCCTCTGTGGGAAAGAAGAAAACTGAGATACAATACATACAGAATAATATGGTGAAGAGAGGTAGATGAATATACTCCTCTCTGTTCTGTGTTGCAGGACAAAAAAAGACAAAAGTTCAGCTAATATTCCTTATGACTACTGTTGCCGATTTTACACTCCTTACTGATTTAACTAACTATTAACTATATCATATTCCATAACAAAGGTAGATCGGTAATCTCAAGAGGCACACCGTCCTTCAGCACTCCTTCATATGTACGCACAATATTCAACTCCTGACAATCTTTTTAGTTCCTTATCAAATGGAGAATGAATGACCTGAGAAATTTTACAAATAGCATTCAGTTTATCACTGCCGTTAAGTAACATAAAAGGCTTTTTTTTTTTGACTGAATATATTGACTGAGTGGATTCTGCAAAGTCCGTCCACGAAAATAGTTAAAACACTGCTTAGTATAGCTGGACTGTGACATGTTGTATAATTTACATCAATAACCTGTGCTTATAACAATAATAATCCACAGAGATGCTACATTCAACCAACACTGAGAAGGATTTTTCAAAAATCACTACGAGACTTCAGGTATCATGGAAACCTCATTTCTTCAGCAATGTAGAATAATATTAGTTTAACTAAACTATCAAACAGCATAAATATAGATGAGAAATATTAGGTATTGTTTTTGCCTTTTTGTTTTTACTGTGCACAATGGTACATTTTATGAAAACATTGATTTATATCACAGACAAAGGGAGTAGTAGATGTTTATCTCTCTAGACAAAATAGGACCAAAGGTTGAGTAAGGATTGACAAATAGTGTTTTTCCTCAATAAAGATCCCCCAAGTGAGTAAAATATGAACGTTTGAGAACAGTATGATATAGACTATAGATAGATCTCCTTGCTACGCTTCATATAAACCAAATTTTGACTAAACCGGAGAAACAGTTAGTCACAGTCCCCCTAGTGTTGGAAAAAGAAAACTGACGTATTTCAAATTCCATCAAGTAATTCCTCGCAGTAAAGCATAAAATCTGAAAATGATCGCAGACATAGTTTGTGAGTCAAAGCGTTAACAAGAAGGATCTCTGGCAGTGATGAAGATTCCATAATATCCATGACTTTTAGGGTATATAATTAGTTTAGGTCCTACAACTATCTAGTGTATTATATGCAAATGCGCCGGATAGTTGCACAGCAACAAAGTTATTGTGTCCATGGTGTATCGCGCCTATTTCCCAGTGTCAGCTGGGATTAGCTCCAGCCCCCCCGTAACCCTGATCAGGCTACAAATAATGGTTGGAGGTATGTGGGTATTTAAGTCACTATAGGCTTAATTTAACCAAAGAGCAAATAACTTTAACAACAGCCGTTTGATACAGAGCAAGCCTTACTAGCTTTAGAAGACAGTTTCTTTAGATTTAAGTACATATTGCTGAACTACTGAGCTACATTCTGTACATTTCTCAATCGTTCATGTTCCAGAAGTGACTCTTTTTTCAAGTTTCATCAGATAATCCAATCTACAGAGTAGGTACCCAATGAAGTGGTATGTCCAGCTGCGAGCCGTGGGTTTTCCAACTGGGCATTCAGTTCTATACTCCCAAAATTAGGCAGACCTCATTTACTTTCACGGTAACACTACAGATACAGTCTGTTGTTGGCAACGTAACAGGCCCGTATTCAAAGAGACAGAAAAATTTATCAAGTGGAATGAAGTGGTTAAAACGAGGTTCAACATCATCATATGTTCACCGTGAAAACAAAAATGGTACATATGACTCACAGCATTTCTATTGGCCTAACATACTGGTCATCAGTCATACTTGCACCACAGAAACCACTAAATCTGGACCAAATTCATACCATAACACCAGCAATCATCAAAAGTGAGAAATAATCAACGGACATTTAAGATACTTAAAAATTAGACTCACCGAAGCCATTCCTCATCTTAAGATAAAGTTTGTCCCCCTTTCTTTCTTTAAAATATAGTCTAATAATCTAGTCGTAGAGGACACCACAGTATATCAGTTCCATTATAAGTTCCATTTCCATTGGCATGGAGGCCAGTCCTATTTAAGTTTTAATTTGTATAAAATGAGAGCTTAGCAGGAGCAGATATGATGTGGACATGAATGAAGCACCTTCCTCATACGTAACAAGCCCACCTGAAGAATACGCCCAGCCTAACTAGCATACCCTGGCATGTGAAAGACCACGCCCTAAATTATAAATTGGAAATTAGGCTGGTTAGAGAATATGACAAATCTAAAAAATCCTCCTGATTATTCTAACTGCAGAGACATTCCCTGTGAAAGTTACTTACCCCAACCAAATGTTTCACCCAGAGATCGCAGTTGAGAAAGCTGATTTGATAAAACAAGGCTCACTTGAGGTCACTGGAAGCAACCATGGAGAAAAGCAATTAAGTGAAATCCAGAAATGGATGGGCACAAAAACTTCCAATACTTGTAGTCTCAATTACAATATTCAATGAAATATTTTTTTGACAATGTAGTGACTAGCAGAAAATGCCTTGCTGACCCTGACAGACCACCACTGCTTATGACCTAAATAACTGGTACATCATGGTTCAACATGGTCATTCCCTGAGCTACGCCACTGGCATAGCTCAAAGGTTAAAATGGAATTGAATCACAGGAAGGGACTAGGATTCACTTTCTGACTAACCTTAACCTTTAGTGTACTCGTCCATGTGTCTAATGTGCTATGTATTACCTTCTGGGTTAATCAGGCCCTCAAGTAAGAGACATTTTAGCCTTTAAGTGATAGATGAAGGTAGTGGAGAAACTATGAATATTTTGACAAATTGCATTGTCTGTGTTTTTGATTGATTATTTGCTTAACTGGTCTACAAACGAGCGAGTACTTTGAAGCATTGGGATTAAACCAACTTCACCTCTGCAGCTTATTTCTGACCTTGGCCTCCTTTAATGGATTGGCTGCAAAAAGAGTCTTAAGATACCAGTCATCTGAGGCAAGTGGTTAGTATGTGCATGAGTGTGTGCGCGCACGTGTGTGTATGGGTTTGTGTGGTTCAGAGTGAAATCTGACCTTGCCTTCATGTGAAGAACAGCAGCACAGGTGTGTAACATGATAGATGCGGTTCCCTTACCAGTCTGCCTACAGATTAGCCAAACCTTTAAACCACCAGATTTCTGTTGGAATGACCCTGGAGATGAATGAACCAGCATAGACATTAGTCATGTCAAACCGAAAAAGGGTGATGTGGTTTACTGTGAGACACAGGGTGGGTCACAAAAGGTTGATTAAAGACAAAGAGAACTCAACCATATCAAAGTTTCAGCCACATTATCTTACAACAATGGCTTTTTTTGAAAAAATAATACACTAGACTCCTCCTGACAAGGACACACAAGGTGGCCTGTTACTAAGATATAACTGACAAAACATCTACTTTCAAATGTAAAATACAACTCTTATCATCTGGTGAAATGATTACTTGATAGCAAACGCAATACTTTTTTTTTTGTAATTTACGTCATTTCAGTTAATATATAGTGACATTTTTGTACGATGGAGGAAATCAGAAGCCTCTCCACAGGAACTGGAACCATCTTGGAACATAGATTCAAAACTTGGACAATAAATGCACCAGAATACGACATTGTAAAACTAAATGCTTCCATCTATGTTGGTTCTTTCGTAGTGACAAACAAATGAGCTGTAAGCAACAAACATTTTTATTTTACCTTATATAACTAGCATACCAGTTATTACCAGGTTTTCGGAGTAAACAGCTTTTTTTTTTTTAGCAAAGATCATCATACCCCAATGTAAACATCATATCTTTTATCCTGATTTCGAGAAACTCGAATATCAAGCTGGCATAATCCCAAAGAAACTGGGTTACTGGTACATGTATACATCTTATCCTGATTTCCGAGAGCCGTGGATTACTACACACACTCCAAGTGACGTATTAGAAGTACATTCAATGGTGGAAGTGGCTCACTGTCCTGTCAACTGTAATGCGACAGAACATTCACCAATACCAATAGTAACCAAATGATATTCCTCACAGCTATGCACTTTGTATGACGCAACATGAACTCTTGGAGCTGGAGCTCATTCTTTTGCTTCCTCTGGCCTCAAAATAATTCAAAAATGCCATACAGCCGGTTACTCATAAGGAAATTTACTCACGCTCTCGATGTCTCTCACGCTCTCGATAGCTTAGCTTCATCATCGTTCTCTTGTCCTCTGCAGTTGTATTGTCTGACTGACGGCTGTCATAGTGGTCGACATGTTTAATGTCTGTCACTCTTGTCCCACATTGCTAGAAGTCTGACAATAAGTTGAATAAACCCTGTTGGCATTTACAAGTACTGCATTATCTATAAAGCAAAGTGACTTAATTTTCTGATATACAGTAAAATCAATTTAAAGTTACCCAAATTTCCAATTAAATTGCCTAACTATCTGTCGCTAAGTCTAATGGAGATCCTGACAAATAAACAAATAAAAAATCTGTGGACATCGGACATTCTTCTTCACGACCATCATCAGTAGTCTTTATCACAATGTGTTATTATTTGAGTTCAAGGATTATGGGCCATAGAGACCAAATATTTAACCCATTAGGAGCTGAATTCTATATCACAGCCAAACTCATACTGAAATCATAGGCTGGTCCAATGATGCCTGGACATGCTCCTGAAGATATGGAAGATGGTGTCCTGGGGGATATCCTCCCAGAGCTGCAGCAGGACATGGGTGAGGTGCTGGACTGTTTGTGACAGTACCTGGGTTCGTCATCCAGGAAGTGCCTACATACAGTATTCTGGCCGCATGACCCCGGGTATTGTCCTGCAACAGACCAACTGCAACAGTGTCAGGTCTGACAATGGGTCAGAAGGTTCATCTCCGTACCAAACAGCAGCAAGGGGAACATTAACAAGCACGTGGTAGCACCCTCCAAGGTCCATCAGGAGTCGAGTTGCTCTATATTCAGCTTTCAAGGATCTTCAGGGATCTGCCTTTACATATCAACACTGACCCACCATCGGACTGGTCCTGCTGGACGAATTTTCAGGCAGCATGTATTCTCCACGACCTCTCTAGACTCTTCACATTTGTCATATGACCCCTTTGTGAACCTGCTCTCATCGGTGTATAGAACTGGGCACCAATGGTGAACCTGCCAATTCTGATCTTTTATGACGAATGCCAATCAGTGCTCGGCTGTGAGAGCAGTTCCCACTACAGGACCTCAAGTCCTCATGCCACCCTCATGAAGTCCTGGTGTTTTTGATAGTTTGTTATGACTGACTACATCGGAAATAATATTCAAATTTCAAACAAAGTGACCAGAATCGTCAGTTTCCAGCAGTGTAGAATGTGTGTCGCAGGAGGTAAAATGTAGATGAGCTGCTAACGTGTTTCTAGACTAAAAAAAAAAACAGGAAAAAACACACTACAAGAATTACTTCTTCACCTCTCGTCTCCATCTTGACTTGAAATAGAGGGTTTCTGTTATGAACTGAAAAAGCAGAAGCTCACTCTCCCTCTCTCTATAATTAAAAGTCAATCTAGCAGTCAGTCGTTCTGTCTCTGAGATAATCTAATAGAAATACAATCCATCCAGACCAAGAGAACAAGATGGTATTACCTTAAGTTGATAATTAAAATGTCCGTTTTAAGTGATATCTGGTCAAAAGTATTGCGGATAGCGAGCAAAAAAGCCATCATGAGGAAGTGGGGTGAAAGCAGACCCCCCTACCAAGGACCAATGGTGGTTGGAGATAGCGGAGGAGATCTACATAATGGAAAATCTGACTCATCGTTTCAGACTGCCAGAAGAACAGATGGAAGACAAATGGGGAAAAATGGACATTGTTCTCAACTTGAAAGAGACAAAGACAGAGGAAAAGAAAACGGATTAAATTGATAAAGTTTACGAGAGAAAGAATAGACTAAAATAATCTTTCTTCTCTGCGTTAGGTTTGTATACATGTACATGTACAGGTGTGTGTATTCAGATATTTGTATGTATGTGCTTATGTGTCTGCATGTAGTATTTGTTACAAATTCATCTAGTTCATTATGTATTGAACTACGGAAAACATCAATTAACACTAAATCGAGGAAAAGTCTAAATTAATTGATTTATTATTGTACATTATCCACAGCAAATGTTAAAACATAATTTGAGCCATGTAGGCAGGTACTGCTCAACAACTACAAACCATGTAATGTAATGTATGTAAATAAGGCTGCTATCTCTGTACAAAAGACGGAAGCCGTCACAGGAAGGCCTCTGTAATGAATAGTACAGCCGTAGCTTAATTTGTTATATTTTGACGCTGCAGCTGTTTTTGTGAACATTGTGGTCCATGATTCAACATTTGGTAATAAACCTGGTGTCATTCTTTCAGTTTATAATGCGGTTTTGGAGATGTTTATAAGACTGGAATTAATTACCTCATGCGTTCATGATTACAAATGTGTTGCCTGTCTCAAGTGTTTGTAGTTTCTCAGAAACTAGGAAAACATGCCAATTAGGTTCCCACAAACCCAAGTTAACACATTCAAATTCATAAATTGTTTGGCTGATCAACATTTGCCGACACAAATCATTCATCTAACAATAATTCAATGTCTAAACTAAGCTAAGGACACTCAAGAGCTTTGGAAAAAGCTAGAAGTGGACCTTTAGTTAACATTTTTTTGGTAAATCCATTGTCAGTCAAGTATGACAAACTCTGAACCTGAGGGAGGTTCCCCACTTGGTCTGGTTGGTGTTTCTGCCCTACAAAAATTGAGATAAAACTTTCTACCTCTTATAGTCCACATAAAATCATCTTTATTTTGCATTTCTGTCACTGTATCATGTACAAATTATCACAATGGAGCATTTGAAAGTGTCCAGCGTAATAACGTAACAACAACACATTCTCAGCTTTACGGATGTGAATTCCTGAGCCGTGTGGCGTGCAGAAGTAATCATTTAAGAATGAGCATATACTACAACTCTACAGCAAAGACATAGAGACATCTGTCATTTAGATGAGAATGAATATAGGTCACTGTTCCTCATGTCTTTGCTGAGCAGGCCATGATTAACCCATGGCCTAAGATCGCTGCCCAGCCGTCACTACCAAGTTACACAACATGTTACGTGTTTCTTTTAGTTGTGGAAGCTGCGTGATTCACTATCCTTCATTTCCAACAATCCTCGCCCCATGCAAGACCCCACTTCAACTTCGAACCGAAGAGATTGGATTACCCAACTGTCAATCAATCATATGTATGGGCGCTAATGCAAGCCCACCCTGAAACATCCCAAACAGATGGCCAGCCACTAACACACAATCGCACCCCCACCTCACCCGGATCTAGTCCCTTGGTAAGAGATTGTAAGCTCCTTAGATTTTTTTTTTCATGCTTACCACTAATTTTGGTCTTTTCATCAAAGCGATCATACAGCGATCAGATTTTTTACCCCCATAATGACACTGATGATGGCCTCTAGTATTTAAGGCAGCCCTGTTGAAATTTGCAATTTACAACATTTAATCACCACGCCGCGGATGAGAAATGCGTGCAAAAGTCTTAATGAGTTCATAAATCCTTACTTTAGACAATAGCATGCCAGGGGGCTGAGTGATGGGTGTATTTTGGGGCAGGGCAGCGACCCCCGACATCCAAGGCGGCAGGCAGCGGAGGAGGAGGCTAAGCCAGAGCAGGTGTCTGTTGACATCTGCTTCAGTTCACTGGGGAAACACAAGCAACCTGCAGCTCTGACAATGCCAGTGAAGTGCCCGCGCTCCCTGTAAAGGTAGACTTTCTTTTTTTGTTATGGATCTGGATTTATCAGGATGTTGGCTCAAGCCTTAATTCTTTGGCCGGTTTTCGTTTGTGTGCTGCATTTATTAACTTAGTTTTCGTTTTATTACAATTTCTTGCTTTCACACTCTCTATGTCTTTCAATGTTTGCTTTCAATGTGGCAACTTAATCCAAGCATAAATTAAGAAGGTTCGACCTAGATCTCTTACAAACATTAAAGGGAGAAATCGTTGGATGTTCAGTCTCATACAATATTGATACTGTCATGTTTACTCATCAACCCACTTTCCTTCTGAATCTAATCAAACAGACAAGACAAACCCACAAAGGCACGGATTCACACGTGATATCGATCCAAGTTTGCATGTGCATTTTTAAAGCCTTTGTAGTGTAATCAAAGGCTCTGTGGACCCCCTGACCTGTACTCAGCAGATATAATCAATATATATATATATATATATATATGTATGTATGTGAGCTTTCCTGCAGCTTGTATAAAAGCTCTGACAGGCTGACTTTGTGTGTTTGTCATA
This sequence comes from Lophius americanus, assembly GCA_037951165.1. Taxonomy (NCBI): domain Eukaryota; kingdom Metazoa; phylum Chordata; class Actinopteri; order Lophiiformes; family Lophiidae; genus Lophius; species Lophius americanus. The sequence goes on from JBBDHG010000174.1 coordinate 980,990, forward strand.
ATCGGACATTGATTTCAGTCTGCACTCCTCAAACAATAGATTATAATAGTGCAACAATGTGATGGCGGAGTGTGAAGGTAGTAGCAGAAGGATGATGTGTTGAGACAGATTTATTGTGAAGTGGGGATGAAAAAAAAAGGCAGGGGGGGGGGGGGGGGTTCGCAGACAGGACTACCTGATAGAAATTCTGAGCATACCCTGGGGTGTCTACGAATCCCAGTCCATATGTGTCCTGTAAATGAAAGAAAACACAATTTAACATTTTCCAAAACTCATATGGAGGAGGTCTACCGTCTTGTTGAGTTTAAAGATAAAGATATCCTTCGGATGACCTTCAGGTTGTGAAAGCTTCGTTGATTTCTTTTTTTGTGTTTGTGTTGAATGAAAACATAGTTTTATTCTGATCACACATCAGCCAAAACGTTGTAACTGATAATCTATTTTCCAGTCTGCATATGAATCAACTCAAGGAGATCTTTGTGTCTGTAAAACACAAAAAATAAATTGGTTTGCTCTGAAAAATGTTTCTATCACTTAAAAAAAATATTAATAATTATCATTGAGTCAATATTTCATTTCAATGAGAACCTAAGTCCTTAAAAGTTTATTCAATGTTTTATTTTTTCTTGTGCATACTTGATTGTTGATCTTTATACTGGGTCGCTTCACTTGCTCTGTGCAGTGTACAGATTTCACGACACCTTCATCTCATTATATTATCTCATAGATGAAGAGCATAGGCTATCATGGCCATTTATTTCTTTATTTACATTTTGGAACTTGAAGTCCTGAAGTCCAACTGAAGTACATTTTTTAAATTATATTGCAAAATTAAATTAAGACAATACACAACGGAATGAATATAAATGGCTGCAGGATTTTTTCTGTTCATCCCTTTGACCCGACATACTTGCATCTCCTTTGCAGTATGATCTCATGAAGTTCTGGTCCTACCGGTTCCACTCTCCTCGGTTCCACTATTGCATTCAGGTGTTGGGTGATGTGCCAATTTCTAATTCTAGTCTTAAAGGATCAGGATTTTAGTGCCCGATAGATTTCATGGTCGACTTGCTGAAGTGGCAGCCAACTCAGGATATTTCATGTCAGATAATAAAACAAGGTTTAAAAAGTGTCACTATATAGGTGACCGTATTTAGTGATAAAGATCCAGCTGTTTTATGTACACACCAAAGCAGAATGTGTTATGTACTTAAAATATAAGACTACTATTATAAAATACTCAGAAATATAGTGATTTAATGAAGGTAAAATTCAAAGAAAAACTGTTGAATGTCGACTGAAGCAAAAATAAATGAAGCAGAAGACAGAAGGTGACATGAACATGGCCTATTTATCCCTCATGATTCAACATATAGTCCTTTTTTGTTGTTTTTTTTGTAGATGGTAAAAATTATATTCACATCTCAAATTTATATTTTGACTAGTGAAATTGATGATGTGGATATTTCAAGCAAGAGGAGAGTAATGACTAAATTACTTAATAACTTAAATGTGCTGAAATGACAAAATAAATGTAGAAATATCTTTTCACATCTACAGCTGGTATTCTGTTCGGTCAAAAATGAAGACATAGATACATGAAGTTGAGGGGGGTCACTCTCAAACACAGCAGATGGTACTGAAGTCTTAAAATTGAAGATGAAGTCTGGATTTTTGACAGGGGTTTTAATTGGTTTTCAATTTCTGTACTGAATTAAAGATGTTTCAAGCTGACAGTTTGATTATTCAAATAGGTATTATGAATTCAGTATTTTCAGTGAGAAGTATACCGTAAAACAATGTTTTAACAACAGTACAAATTGAAGTTTTTTAATAAAATGGAGCTACATTGTGGATGGTGATATTTAGGTAATACAGGGCCTTTAAACCCGCATTTTGGTGAACTAACAGCTGCATTCAAGCCGAACAGAAGCTTTTTAGTCCTGTAGAAGATAGCTGGCTTCCTAACAGTCTCCTGTGGAAGAGTTTGTACTTGTATTTTCATAGTAATTGGTGCAACTCAGTAATTAAGCCCTGAAAGATTCCCTTGTTTTGCAGTCCCTCCATTCCTTCACATTGTAAAATATTTCTGTTTGCGTTCTCTCACTGCAGAGGATTTGCTGATTGTAGTGATTCCTTGATCATGAAATAATGTTGCTTGGTAAAATACTGTTGACAAGGCATTTATTTGAAATATTGCAGTCTTAAAGGGGAACTAATAACTCTGCAAACATTTATCATACAATATAGTATATAGTATACAGTATAAGTCATTTTTACACAGACTTTTCCAAGGAAAAATGCATTTTTTATTTCATACAGGTCAACATTCCCTGTTATTTAATAATATATAGTACAAACACAATATACAGTTCCTTGATTATGATTGAAAATATTTAAATTTACTGTTGAAAGTAAATAGTTATATTTTTGTGGTAATTCAATTAATATATTTTTGCTCAAAATGTATCAACACAAGATACATTTTTCGTGATGTTGGGGACGAGGTTGGTTGGATGTTATTTAAAAATCCTTAGTTAAATCCCTCAAACTATAAAAATGTATCTTGATCCTGTAATTTTTAAGTTAGCTTACTATTATTCATGTTCAACAAATGTCAGATTTGTGGAAGTCATTAAATAGTTATGTATTTTTATCAGGTATCAGATGTCTCCCCAACACTTTGACAAATGACTGTTAAGTGGGTTTACTTATGGGGGCTGATCCTCAAGCCAGTGGGCTTATTTGCGCAGACAGGGGTCCATTCAGCTTGAAGCCACTCTTGATCTGGCATCAGAGTGTCTGGGGACAGGATTAAGGGGTGAGTGTGTGTTGAGGTGATGTCTTAGAAATAGATAATGGCCACTGATGGAGCTACACAAGCACGCAAACACACAATTAACAAAATTAATTGTAGCTTTTGAACAATTAATATGTATATTGTATATTATAAGATAATATAAATAACATTTATACCTGAATTAATAAGCAAAGTCTAATCTATATGTTACACCACCCCCACATATTTAATTACACAACTCAAAGGTGTGTAATTAAATAGTAATAGTGAGTAAAGTAATAGTAGCATTTCATAGTTGCTTCCTTTAATGTGCTTATTTTTACAGTTTTAGGCATATTTATACATGACAGTTTTCTGATGTTCAAAGTCTATCCAACTGATTTTTTTTTTTTTTAAGTAGTTGGGTCATCTTTGTCTGTGGACACAACATTTATAGTTTCATATTATCCTACTACTACTTGTATCAAAACTTGTTTTCTGTGTTAATAGTTCAATTTCCTGTCAATAAATATTTGACAGATTTGTGCCAGTTCTTTTTTTTTTTCTTCTTTTAATTGTAGCTTGGTCTGGAAGCCAGTTGGTGTGCACTCTTTGACTACTTCCTGGTTAATATATGGCATTGCAATCATTCAGAAAAGTTTCTTGTTTCTTGTTGTTGTTGTTGTTTTATTACAGTTAACACGTGTTATCATTATTTTGTTGCTAGAGAAGCCTTGATAAGCCCTTAAACTGCTTATGAGAAAATCCACGTATGTGATGTCGGGTAATCTTATGAGATACTTCGGCATGCAGGCATCTTATCCTATTTAGAGGAGGATTTTACCGTCGTTTCTAATTGAATTTTTGTTTTTAACTAGTTAACTATTTCACTGGAAAATAGTGATATCTGAAAATTTTGTTGGGAAAGCTGCAAAGCCTTGTTATTTGGCTGCAATTGTATATGTTTTTATATTTAAGGTTGTTTTCAGCAGTATTCACGATTGACTAGCTTAGTTTTCTCATTCAGGTTTAACACTGGCATTTCTAAAAAAAGAAAGAAAAATAGTCCAGATACCTTTACTTTGTACCTGCAAGTATTGATATGCTGTATACGAGTATTTTAACTGCCTCTATAGTTTTTATTACCACACACTTCAACTTCAACCACAGACATGGACTGCTAGACATGCTGCGGTTGCGTGTCATGTTAGGTGTTATGTATTTGTTATGTAATGTCTGAGGCCAGATTGAGATTTATTTTTGGACAATTGAAAAGGAGGGATTTCGGCTTTCCTTATGTTATGTCTGGTGAATGATGTGTGCGGTGTTCCGTCTGAGGGGAGGCGAAATAGCCTGACCTGGTTGATTGGCCCAGCCATTGTAAGCATGTGATGGTCCTGCTGGTTCTGAGTCGCCAGATCCTGGGATGAGACTGAGATGAGCATGCTGGGATCTTCTCTGTTATAACATATCTGTCTGTAATAACCCCATATATTTAAATAAATACAACTGAGACTCCTTGAGTTAATTCCTTTTCCTCAATAAATCAGAAGACAAGAGGTTTCCGTATCAAGGACGCACGGGTTTGTTATGATTATATCAAATATGACCAAACAGCTTTGCTAATTCTGCCCAATATCAGACACGAGCAACCAGAGACGGCATAACTTCAAAATATATGCTTTATCAGTGTCACTGATCATTTACATTCATTTATCACTGACACATATACCGCTGTGACATTCTCTGAAGGCTGCAAATATGAGTGTGAAAGGCTGTTCTGAACTAATAAACCAGTGACTCGTACAGTGTCAACCTCATCTTTGGCCCAATGTCTCCTGGGAGGCTCCAGCCAACTTCCACGTGGTTAATGTTCACGGATGAATGGATGGATGGATGAATGGATGGATGGAACCTTTCATTGGTTGACTCACACAGTCAAAAAAGAAACTGGACCAGCGACTCCTGACCCAGTCTTATTACTAATTCTGAAGACATTGCCCAACTCCACTTCGTAAGTCAGCTATTATCACCTACTAACCCCACCTACTATCAGAAAGAAGGTCCCTTTGTCATCTTTTTGCAGCATTTCAGTCCCTCTAATCTGGATGATAGAAACTGACAGTTTAGTCAACGGTTAACAACCAAGTAACCTAATGAGGAGATTAAATAAATTACCTCAGTAACTATGTCTCTATTAAAAGGGTCACATCCTTAGAAAGACCTGGATCTATGAATGGTTTGATCAAGGCAAGTTCAGATTGAGAGAGAATTTCACTCGCTCTTCCTGGTTGAACCCTCATATGTCACGTAGCAACACTGACAGCTGATATTATTATTAGTATGAGTAATAAAGACGCTTCGCCTTCATCACTTCTTAGATGCTGAGGGGTCTTCATTATACTGGTGTCTGCTGTTTTGGGAAGAAAAATGTAATGTAACAATGTAAAAATTGCTTATGTGCAGTGAATCTTGGGATGGATCCATCGGGCCTGGTGAAAGAGCGCCACAGGAGTCTTGAAAATGAGACAGGGCTTGGTGCGCCACTGTCACATATCGGATTTTAATAATCAGTTTTAAGGAATCAGCTGAATAGTGCCATTTTATTTTACCTTCCAGTGCAGTTAGTCCGTATGATTCCTGCTGCTGGTTCTGTCAGTTGTTGATTGTGAAATCACACATTCCTCATGAATTTTCTGTCTGTTATTGTTTGAACATTCCTTCTGCATTTTGGAACACATTGTTTGAATTTTTGACTTCAGATCTGCATACGTGTTCACCAAACCTATTTCCTCTCCATGGATTTTCTGTTTTCTGCATGTTCTCCCCATTTCTAAGTTGGTTCTCTCCGGGTTATTAACGCTTCCTCAAATAGTTCCAAAACATGCAATATAGGTGAATTGGTGATTTTAAATTGTCCATATCAGTGAATGTGTGTGTGAATGATTGTTTGTCTCAATGTCACAGCCCTGTGATGAACTGGCGTCACGTAATGGGTGAACCCTGGTTCTCGCTCAATACGACTCTGCACAGGATAAGCGGTTACAGATAATGTATGAATGAAAGTCTTTCTCTACACCGGCATTCTGGACATCTCTCTGGATTTGAGCCCTTTCCCGTTACTTTTGTATGAAGTTATTAATGGGCCCTGCGTGTCTGCTCCTGGGTCCTCATTATAAATGACTGAGAAAAGAAACACTGACTCATTACCCAGGTGTGTATTCGGCCCTGTCCAGCTCTAGAGTTGGCCGGAAGGCAAACTTGTCATTCAAACTGTTACCCAACACTCAACCTGGCTTATGCCCGTCTCACCCTCTCTACGAAACTCATCTGTCGGTTTGGCGTCCGGAGCTTGTGAATGTGTCTGCTGTGGATAAAACTGCATCACCTCTGGTGTCTGATAACCTTTTGAGATGGAGAGAAGGTTCGAGTTTACTGCTATAATGAATGACCGGAACAACAAGCTGGCAATCCATCAGTGGTCACCGTCACCGGCATCATGACCACACAGAGGAGGAATACTCATGTCTCCTGCATTAAATCTGCGAGTTGAATGGATGAAACAAATGTAAGCAAGGAAGATAATAAAACGATGGTAAATTAGTAATTAAATAAAGCTAGAATGTCATCAAGTAGTACTCTGCAAACGCTCCAACAGTCCGGATTAATGAAGTTTAAAATAACCTCAAACGAGGAGGAATGTTGACTGACTGAACTTTCCTCAGCCTCTCAATGAAAATATTTCATTTAAACAGATCATTTTTGGCACTTAAGGCACATTTTTGACAGGAAAATCAACAAACCCATAATGCATTGGATCCAATAACCTTTTCAGGACATTTTTATCTAGTTCATTATGACTCAACATGTCTCAAAATGTTGTGCTTTATATGAGTTTTGGGGGAAATTTGGGATTTTCAGTTTAATGTTGAAATCATCTGAGTTGTGTTCGCAAGTTGTGTTTTTCTGCTTTCTCTGGCAGGCTAGAAAACCCAAACATAAACTGTTATTGGCACTACAGTGAATGAGACGGAATTTAAAAGATAAGATAAGATAAGAAAAAATAGAACTTTAGGGATCTGTAGAAAATGCTTGTGCCGGAGAATGCTCCAAGTTACAGTCACAAAAATGATTGTAAGGGAGTAATAGTAAATAGAATAAACATATTTGTGGAAATGTAAAAATAAATTGTATATGAGGTAAATGCAAACCAGTGCCTACAAATAACAGCATGATAATGAGCGTAATATAGCGCATGACAATAATATTGTAAACTTAAGTAAGATAAGTAATATTGCAAATGTGTGAATAAAAATGTAAATGGAAACCGGTGCCTGCAAGTAGCAAGATAATAATAATGAGTGTACTCATATAGCACATCATAATAATACCGTTCAGCAATGGAGGTAATATTGCACATAAAGTCAAATAAGGTAATATTGGAAATGGTAGTGGATGTCATGTTGTACATGACAAATATACTGAAAAATAACATTGTACATAACAATGAATTGATTCAATTTAATATCATGCCGGAAAGAAAAGAGACAATGACTTTGTGTTATTTGCTCATTATAATGGAAGCAATAAAGATAGATATTGTGTAAACCATTATGGTGTGGCTTTTTTGATGTTTTAGAGGACATCAGTGATGTAGACATGATTTAATAAATAAATACATAGTGATAGATGCATCTAGCAGAACCATGTTTCAGCCATTTTTGTGCTGTAGCTCTTCATTAGACCAGTCGGAATGGACTGCTTTTGCACACCATACACATGAATGAGGTGGCCGTCTGCCCGTAAGCTTGACCCTTTTTCAATGTTGTGTACTTTTTCCCTATTTCTGAGCATGCATGGTGAATTTCTAGCACATTTTTTGTAAGCACATACATTCTATTTCAAAGATATTTTTGCTCAAGGAATACCTTTAATTGAAAAACACAAGTGCCCAATAAGTGCATTATTCGTTTTGCCATTACATCTACACATGAATGCTATGATAGATCTCATAGATTTCATCTCTTTGCTCTGGGACACACCTGAAGCACGAGTTCAGTGGGCCTCACTTGCGTTCTAAACATTGCCATGCTCTGTGAGCTCAATGCTGCCTGGATGCTGGTAGAAACATGTATTACTACCACATTTTTCCTGCTTCTGACACATCCCTTCAGGACAACATGTACACTTTCGGTCTAATATATATACAACTTATGGCATGTGGCGTTATGAAGCAATAATCAGTGTTATCCTGGCTTAACCTGTCAATGTGTTACAATGTTGTGACTTGTCAGTGTATACACACACAGGTACACATAGTACTCACACGCCCCCTCATTTAGGCAAAATTTAAAAAAAAGTACAGAAATTTTGTGTGTATAACTTGTTCTTCTTTGACTAGGTGATAAAATAAAATAAATCGTAATCTTTGCTATTTTTTTAGGATTTCATTCAAACTTTTCTTCCTATGTAAATAACAGTGTGATAATTATCCTAAAGTGGGAACGATATTGTGGCATTGCAGCAGTCAACAGCTGGTGGCTTGGAACAGCTGGCCTAGAAAAATTCTAAATGGCAAAATCAAATTTCAAATTCCTCAAGGCTTCTTGGATGTGTTTATGCTTCCATTTAGAAATGTCCACTAGTCGATTGATCACTCAGGGTGTATTTTATTTCCAGGTCTCGACAGGGCCACTCTCTTACGGTTAAAACAGGGCGATGGAGGTCTATCAGAAGTTCAGTCAGAAAGACTATCCTCGGCCTCGGCAGCGTAATCAGCCACCACCACCAGTATCCAGACTTCAAGAGGATCAAACCCAATCTCCCCGAAGAGTCTGAGCGCCAAAGACTTTCTAAAAGACTAATTATCATGCATCATCGGTTGTAACAAAGCATTCGTCTTTTCTTCATTCTGTCTTATCTGAGTGAAATGAGACATTTTGACAATATGAAACACAACTGCAAACATCGATCTGTCTGGACACGTCATCCAGTGAGAATCAACAACTACTGTCTACTGACTAAGTACATTGCCAAAGAATCCGATAGTAAAGTTTTGAGCCAAACTGTTTTACAAGTTTTAAGAATGAGAAAGTGTGAACCGGGGTAAGGATGAAAGGGGAAGGTTAAATGTGGGGTATAAATGCTGTTAGCAAAGCCTGTTTGAGGATGGCGGGTATGGCGAACACACATGCTTGCAAACTTGTACACACACACACACACACACACACACACACACACACACACACACACACACACACACACACACACATACACACACACACACACACACACACACACACACACACACACACAAGCACACACCCTTCCAGTGAGCTGATATGCAGGAGATTTAGTTCCCTTTTGAATATGTAATGAGTTTAACATGCATGATAAGCCGCTGGTTGATTCCTGGCGAAGCAGCTGTGATTTATGCAGCACATTCAGGATTATCTGCCACTGAAGATAACGGGCAGAACAAAGCTGGGGAGAGCGCTGCAGGCAGAGGAAGCCCTCCCCGCCCAGCGTTGCTAGCCCCTCACTGCTATCTGACTGAAGAACCACCCCCCCCAATCCACACACAGACACATTACCTTTGCTTCCCTGCAGGCTGCACTCGGATTCATGGGGGTGGTTGGCCGTGGGGGAAATAGTGTTGGCTCGGGTTCCAAACTATTAGCAAGCGATGCGTTTAGAAATAGTCGTTTAAGTCTTCGACTCTGTTTCCCTTCAGATCAGCCTTGATTATAGCCATGGATCTGATTAGATGTCGTCACTCAGCTGGTAGATTAATAGATCTATATAATGAGTCTCAGGCGGGAGAGCGGTTGTCCAGTCATAGGTTCTTCGAAGGACCAGCCTCTGCAGTGTCTGTCTCATTGATGTGTAAGGATTGTGTTAATTGTTATCGTTCCCATTGAGCAGGCGGCGCCTTGGAAGTCCGCCTCTGCCACCGCTTCATTATTATGAGCAAATTGGTGAGAATGCTGGCTGTTTAAAGTGCTTTTTGTGATGGAGCAAACTAGAAAGTTTGCTCTGTAAATTGAATTAAGTGATCACTATTTGCATTCATTGCATAATAGTAACACTGTACACAACGTTAACATTTTTAAGTCTTATTTATTCGGGATAAGTGGACATTTCGATCAAAAATTCTATATGATTGTCACTCTCAACTATTCAAATCTATATGTATCTAAAATAGTTACATATTAAATATGAGTTCAAAATGTTAAAAAGTTATTGATTTTAAAGAATTTCAAAGAATTAAAAGGTCTGCAGAGGGAAAGAATGACTTAAAGTAGCAGTAGTAGTTCATTTTACATGGAGGTAAAACATAAAGATGTCCTTATGGCGACGAGCAAAATTCATTTGAAAGAACATGATCGAAGACAGTAGTTTCTTTCCAGAGGATTTGTTGCTTGCGAAGATGATTAATATCTCTCTGTTTCACTGTGAAGATTTTAGAGCAAATCTACTACCAGCATATTATTCACACTGTTTCTGTCCTTGACAGCGAGGCTGCGAAACCAACAGATAACAGAAAAACACCAGAGAATCTCAATAAAAGACTGATAAAATCAAAAGAAAATGGTCGGGCTGACAGAGGAGGAGTTGAGTTTACGGAGGAGACGAATTCTTTGCTGCCCGCCCTTCAAGATAACCTCGGTGTTCACAGGATCAAAGATAGTATCCAAGTATTTACATGAAGTCATCATGAAAACTGCATTTTTGTTTGCGTCTAAAGTCAGACATCATCTCCTTTGTTTGCAGGATAGTGCTGCAAGCTCGGGCTCAACAAACTTCATCACCCTCGTCTTCATCAAAGGTGACGTGAAGCGTATCTTTTACTATCAACTTTGGGGTGAGGTCTGTTGTTTGTTCTTCGCGTCTAAGACCAAACTTTCTTCATCTGCCACCAACGATTGTTGAACGGTAGATAATCCTTCTTCTGCACGGATGTTTCTCTCAAGATGAAGAATGAACCACATTTTATTTCAATCCTCCAAATGAGTTTGACACTGAACTTTGATGACAGTAGCTTTCTTCTGCTGTTGCTGTTCTGTCATACTCATTTACCAATAATGATGGTACATTCTTCCTCTTCTGTTAAAAGTGGTTACAAACAGCCTGTGGCTGCATTATCGCCACCTGGTGGTGGTAGTATCATATCACATCAAATCAAATCAATAATCCTAGATTATTGTAGACCATACTCTTAATTCTTTATCCTACAGAGGGTCAACAAATCCCACATGACTAAACATTTGGCAACAGTAGCGAGCAAAAAAATGCCTTTAAATGGGCAAAAGTGGGGAAAAACTTTCTTTTAAATGACAAAACGAAAGTCATTCATACAAATTGAGTTTTTATCATTTCAATATTTCGAAAGTGATCGCCGGACTTCTTTTAGACAAATGTTTTAGTGAATTCAGAACAGGAATGCTGTCTCCTACATTTGTTGACATTCAGTTGATTTATATCTTCCCGAAAAATCGTGGCTACCGCCCCGTCCGAAGCCTCCTGATATCTTTTGTGTAATCATGATAACTCAAAAACTATTTCATGGATCATTTTCATTGACCTTAGTCTGTGTAAGACCTGGAGAGATTTTGGGAAAGGTTGGTTGTTTTTGTTCCTACACTAGGAAGGGCCTATAATTTCTCAACCGTTGGTCCGATTTAGTCCAAACTTTGTGCATATGAATCCACTCCAGGAGATTGATCTTGTATATATTGTGTTTCACTTTAATAGTTCATATTTTACTCACAAGGGGGACCATTTTTCTTATGAAAAACACCAAGTTGGAACTCAGGAACTGTTTCGTGGATCATTTTCGAACTTTAAACCCCATAGATCTTAGTACAAGGAAGAACTGAATTGATTTTGGGAAAAGGGGGCTGCTTATTTCAGACAGAAGGGGGAGCTTTATCTGCAAGGGGATTCTCACAATCATTTCTCAACCAATAATCTAATTTCAAGGAGACTCAAGGAGATCTATCTTGAATATATTTGACTTAGATATTTAGTTTTTGGACCAATTTTTTTTTCCTAAAATACTGGAGAGATAATTTGGCATTTTATTTGAGAATTTCCAATCAGGGAGATGCTTAGGGAAGTCAGGGGATTGGGGACTTTTTAGGGGATATACCCCTTGCTGTCGGGGATGGCAGCATAAGCCTGGTCTTCTTTGAACTTGTTGATAACAGCTGCTTTCAAGACTTGTAGTTGTGAGCTGCACAAATTGTTCTTCAGCAAAATGTCACACTTTTGCGTTCTGCATGTAGTTGTTTTGCAGTTACTACTGTACTTCGTTTGCAGTCTAATAAGCAGAACAACTTTGACTCAAAACCCCCATTATGTCTCTCTGTGTTAATACAGGAAGGGGAGGTGGAATAAAGACAACATGACACGGCTGTTTAAAATATTTATAAAAATAGGAGTAACAGTGGGAGTTGTAGAAAATGGTATTCAAAATGTATTGAACCATTTTCTGCCTCAGGAATACAATCAGTGTAAATATTTCATATGCGCAACTGAAATGTTATATCAAGGTAATCTTCTGTTAAGCTCTTGGAACTTTCCTGGAACATTTATTTATTTAAACCCGATCTGTAACCTTAGAGCTTGAAGGAAGTTTAATCTTGTTAACAGCTCTAGTGGTTTAGTGTCATAGGAGCAGTTCGCCCAGTTAGTTTGCCAACTCAAAATGTTTGTGTCTCACACAAAGGAACAAAGTAAAAACTTGCTTGTAAAGAATGGTATTATATTCACGTTTAAGTTTCACAATGTCCTTAAGTTTATGTGAAGATAATGCCTTCCTGTGTGGCTTTTCACATTAAGCAAGCTGCTCATCCTTTTCAGATAGTATTTCTGTGGTTACTTTTAATTTTGAGGATTCATTTGACATTACCAATCCTATTTAAAGAATATTAAAGCATTCCTTTCATGATAAATCTGAAATATCCCCCTAAGTGTCATTGAAAACAATAATAAAGGCAAAGGCTAAGTGTTTTTCAAAGAATGTTATTAGGCAGATTGAATCCTAATCACCATGGAATTCTTCCATTCTGTATTAATGCCTGTAGTAACAGGACAGTAATCTGAAAATTTAAATATGAAATTTGAAAGAGGAGCTTGCTGATGTTAATGTAGAGTTAAGCCCAAAATAATCAATTGTTGACTAGGCGTCTGTGCTTGCGAAAGATGGAATATTTTTTGTCGGTTGGCCACTCAATTCTATAAATATCAACAAGATTCAATGACGTTGTCAGGTTATTCAGCATAACTCTAGAGTCTAGGGGTTGTAGGGATACATATATCACAAATTAAGTTTTAGGTCACTACCGGCCATTAGATTGGTTGTTGGTAAATTAGGAATAACACCACGAAAAAAGACCGGATTATTAAACTTTGGGTGTGCATATTTTAGAAAAAGGACTCGAAAGTCAACTTGAGTCGAGTCACATATCACATATTAGCTAAATCGGACCAATGGTTAGGGAGTATTGTCTGAAAAAACGTATTCTAATTACAAAAACAGAAATCCCTTAATCAACCCAGTTCTCTCTTACACTACTGTCTATGTGGAAAACTTTTTTTGAAAAAGAGCTGTGAAATTGTTTTTGAGTTATTGTCTAAATATATTGTGTTAAACACATAGGATCTGTGCCAGCAGTTATTATTATAAAATCCATTATATCCCTAACTTTTCGGGGATATAATCAGTATAGTCACATATTAATAACTAAATAATTTGGGGTTGAGAAAATTGACCATAATATAGGCAGTTATGATCATTTTTATCATTTGTAAATCTTAAATATGCATTTTTTTTTAGATAAATGAACATTTGAAAAACATTTTGGTAAATAAACTTTTCTTGGCAGACTTTATACACTTTTTCATTACTGGAAGTCATCATGGGCCAATTGCATGACATGATTTAGAGATTGTACACTTCAACCTTACTCAGATAAGTCTTTCTTGTGTGTTTATTCTAGAAATGATTTTATGGTTGTTTGGTTTTTTTCTCTGAAAAAATATCGCCAAAAGATGTTTTTCTATGGCCTCCTTTGACAAGATCTCCAGCGGTGGCTGTTTAAGCATTCAGCCTGGAGTCCCTTGCTGGACTTGAATAACACAGTGACCTAGTTAGGAGGAGGCTGATGATCTCCCCCGACTTGTCATCAGTGGCATGAGACTAGCAGATGGAGCAATTTCCGTCCAATATATAATTCAAAGAAACAGTGAAGGAAGAAAGATAATAATAAATTCTGCCTCATCCTCAGTTAGCGTGACACATAATAGCTTTCTAATGATACCAAATGCATATGATCTGGCACAGTGATGGCTTGACATTGGCAAAATCCTCATCTGGCAAAAACCTCAACATATCTGACTCCAGGCGTTCACTCAATTCACCCAACAGTCAAGTGCTTTTGGCACACAATAAAAAGAAAAAACGGAACCTTACTTTTATAAGTTGCCCATATCCACGGGATCCAAGGAAGTCGGATTGTACAAGCTATGCTATTATACAACCCGGTGTGAGTTTATTTATGTTGTTTTTTTAACTGCCAACTCTTCTGGTGGATACATGAAGCCAGAACTGTTTTAGAATTGTTTTTATCCCATCTTTAAACTCTGCCCCCAGATTCTCTGCCAGACGAGGTGCCCTAGTGCCAAATACCTTTCATTCAAACAGAACACACACTTGCATTATTGTGGCTGCCGTCTCTATTGGATGGATTACCTATAGCTTACCGAGACGTATCTTTGCATCAGGATGTTTCCTGCTGATTTATTTGACAGTGATGAGTCTGAGTGATACCTGAGTGCTGCTGTAGAGTGTTCATGCACTTCACCACCAACCCCAGCAAAATGCAGGCGAAGTAGATTTAAGACTACTCCACACATCCATGGATAAATGTGTTTATATTGCAGCGCTGTACTGCACTCTCACTAAGTGGCTGTTTAGAGACTACCCTCACCCTCCCATCTGCTTGGTTAATTGCGAGTGATGATGTGCTGAAGGTCAGACATTAGGCAGCTTCAATCATCACTGTATGAATGTTTGTGTGAATGGGTGAATGCTGGCTAACATTGTAAAGCGCTTTGAGTGGCCGAGCAGACTAGAAAAGCGCTATATAAGTACAGTCTATTTACCATAAATTATATCAATTATACAGGCATCACGGTCATAGAAGGGCACTGTAGTGTTTCATTTCCCTTATACGTTCCTTTTCCATTGGCATGGGGGCCAGTCCTATTTCTCAAATAAGTTTAATCTGTTGAAAATGAGAGCTCAGCTGGAGTAAAGGGAAATGAATAATGTGCCTTCCTCATTCGTAATTCGGAAGCAGGACAAGCCTACCTTAAAAACATGCACAAGCCTACATACCATGACAAGTCAAAAATCACGCCCTAAATGACAACCTCAAAATCTGATTGGTTAGAAAAATATGACAATCAACAAAATCATCACATTTTTTATGACAGGCAGAGGTATTCACTGTGACAGTCGTTTGCCCCGGCGTAGATGTTTCATCTAGAAACCGCAGTTGAAAAATCTAATAGGAAAAAACAAAGCTCACTTATATCAGCTCACAGGAAGCAGCCATGGAGAGAAACATGGAAATGAATGGAACAGGTGGGAAAAAAATATAATTAATAAATAATAAAATAAATATAGTCTCCATTATAAATGGAGAAGTTACCACATCATTTTAAAGAAGAAAAAAATTGATTGAAATTTACTTTGGAACAAAAGTAAGTTATAAAAATACACAACACTCCAGGCACAGTATACAACATCAATTTGTAATAAGATTTTTTTCTACTAAAACTTTCAAATACAATCAAATATTCGTCTGTTTGAGCTTCTTCCCAGAGACCATAAGCTATCTGCTTTGTTTCTCCCAGACAAATAGTGATGACACATGTTATTTGATCAAACTTTAAGCTGTAACTGGTCCATTTTACTATGAACCCCGAAGAGCTAGTTTAAAAAAGGGATTTTCTCCAATTCCCTGAGCTGATTCCAGATGAATAATTTATTTTCACTTGAATTCCCCTAACATATATTGACAAAATGAAACATTGAAAGTTTTTGTAAATTTTCTGCAAAGATGAGAGAGAGAGGATAAGGAGAGGAGGAAAGGACTGAGACACAGCAGTCTACAAGCCGATCAATCATCAAGTATAGGGAGATGCTGCCCACATAAACGATAAGGAGAACATGGGTGGGTATGTCATAAAAAGCTCTTCAGTGTGCTCTTCAGTGCGCTCTTCAGTGTGCCTTTGATGCGAATATAAATAAATCAGCTTATGCACCTGCAAAAAAACGAAATGTTAGTTTTGACTTTCAGGTCTAAAAGTACCCTTAACCTATATATACGTAGAGCGTTGACAGTGTGACTAATTTGACTCAGTTTGGTTTATGTACCTTTGTAGGTCTATAGCCTACTTATAGACCTTTGTGTGAGGAAGAACTGGAGTGATTTTTGGGAATGGTTTGTTGTTTATTTCCACCACCAGGGGGAGCTTTATCTCCAAAAGTTTTTGGGCCATACGTTCTCTTTTTGGAACATAACTTAACAAATATTTCATGGATCATTTTCAAAAATGTTCTTCCCACGTATGCTAATAGTTCGCGAAGGAGCTGAATACCTTTTGAGACAGATCGGCTGTATATCGCTGACACTAGGGGGAGTTTTATCTCCCAAGGTTTTCGAGAAATAATTTCACAAGTGTTGGCCCTGATTTAGTCCAAAGTTGCTAAATGAATTGACTCAAGGAGATCTATCTTTTTTATATATCATATTTAATTCACTAGAGGGAATCTTTTTTTTTAAATGAAAAATACTGCAAGAATAAACTTCACATTAAATTTGAGGAGTTCTATCAGGGGTATTGCTTGTGCTTGTACAACTCAGGGAATTGGGGATTAGTTTTCTAATGTTAACAGGTAATGACTGTTTGTCCTCCTAGGCAGATAATAATATGCATTATAAATTAAATGTATTATTATTATTATTATTATAATGTAACTCGTTTCAGTGAACGTGGCACTCATTTTAACTGTTAAGAAGATAGTGTGGAACCATCCATCTTATTTTCAATTTAATTCAATGAAAATCAAGCATATATTTCTATTATAGAAACTTTTAGAATGTTCATATTCTAATGACCTGAAGACAATAAAAATGTTAATTTCAGTTCTGTAAATCACCAGTGGGGCACTCGCATAACTGTGCGTTATGGATCCAATGTATCACAATGTGCTGCAGTCCACAGAGGCGTTATATCACTGTAAGTCCAGAGGGATTTCATCTAGAATAAATGTGTCTGGGAGTCGGGACAGAAGGCGTAAGGCAACTCCTGCAGCTGCTCTCCTCAGTATGATGAAAGAAAATTTTCCCCCTTTGCAAACATTTTTTTTTGCTCATACATTTTCTCTATCTTTGTACTTGTGTGTCAGAGCTGTGAATAGATGGTCCAGTTCTTTTATAAGAGGCGTTGAGGATACATTAAATAATCTATCTAGACTTGGAATGACATGTCATCAGGGAGGAGCGATTTCCACCGAAACAAACCTCTATCAGGCTGTGGATCAGTGCTCACAGCAATTTAACCTGAGGTCCCTTTTCCCTTCGTCTGCCATGGAACCCCACTGAGGGGCTCGATAAGGAGTATGTTTCTGTATTCCCAAGAGATTTCTACAGATAAACACATTTCAAGCTTCACTAATCAATACTATTAGATTTAAGAATATTTGAAGATTATCTGGATAAATCTGACCGCCATCCCCACCACCGACTGGACACACAGCAGCGCTCTTTCTCTGACAGATTGATTTAACTCTGATCCCCAATATTAGATTATGGTGGAATTTCAAGGGGTCACAATTCATGTGATGAATAAAAGCTTACAAGAGATTTGTTCCTGGGATACTTGACACACTCAATCCTCTTAACTACGCCATTTTTTTTTAATGTATCCATACCACTGACGCTAAGCATCATTAACAGCATTACCAGATCGGCATCATATTTTAGGTAAAATTATTGTATGTTTTAAAATTTAACGTGATTCATTTGACATTATTTATAAATGTCATAACTTACTATGGCTGTTTGATTGGTGGGAAAGACGTCACATGACTAGATATGTAACCACATAGGCAGTGTCCATGTCCTGATTGTGTTGGGAAATGAATTTAAAGCGCATAACCTAGCCATAAAAGTGTCATGAAATGGTTACACTTATTAAATTTACATTCTGGATTTCTTGGTATATGTCATAGCAGAGAGCATGAAGTTATCTTACAAATATTTCAATAAGACAAGACACTATGTAGAAAAAGATGAATGATTTATTACAACAGAAGATATATGTTATGTTAACGAGTCTATGGAAAAGTCTTCGGCGCTTACATTCTTCGGGGAGATGTGATCGTAGGGTCTCTGCTCTGAGGACAAGCGTGGAAACCCCCCCTCCGGAATCTGATGTGGATACTTCTGGTGGTGGCTTATGACTCTGCTGAGGTCGATGGTCCCGCGAACAAACCCCCAAACAGCATGCGAGAAGATAATACTAGTAATAATAATAATAATAATTAGCCAAAAATACAATAAATACAAGAAAAAGCCAAAAAATACAACAATTGCCACATGTCTCGCACATTGTAGCCCTTCAGGCTAACATTAGCAGACACATTCTACTGTTGGCAGAAACTGAACCTTCCATGTTCAATGTAGAATACACAGCCCCTAGCAAAATAGGTGCCCAAACGGGGATTTTGTTATGGTGCCTAAACATATGTTTTTTTTTTCACAATAAGGTATAACATGTCCAACATAAACAAATTAATACATACAACAATTCAATCTGGAATAAATACTTTTCTTTCTTTTCTTCTCTTCAAAAAAACTGAAATGAAATAAATAAATAAATAAATAGCACCATTATAATAATAGCCAGTCCTTCAACATTATTAACTTACTTCAATTGAATTTATTTCAACTTCGAATTAATATCTCAAACAACAATTAAATGACATCAGAAAGAGTTAATTTAACTTGTGAAATATTTAAATATATAAAAACTTCACTTGTAGCATTTCTATTATAATACGATCTATATATATATATATATATATATATATATATAACTATAGATATAGATATAGATATATACATGAATGATCTTCTTCAAATGATATATATACATCAATCTATTATTCGTAATTTTTCATGTTTTTTTTTCATTTTAATATGAAACAAAAAACTGTTGTTATCCCAACAATGATTAATTCAATATATCATCATCATTATTGGGCGACTCTGGCTCAGTTGGTGGAGTGCTTTTCCCCTTATCTCAAGGGGAATACATGGCCACTGCAGTCTACATGTCAAATTGTCCTTGAGCAAGATACTGATGATAAGTTGCTACCTATGGCTGTTCCATGGTCTGTGAAAGATGGCGTGAATGGTTACCGCTCCTGATGAGTATGTTGCGCACGGCATGGCTGCCCCTGTCATCACTGTATGAATATTTGTGTGAGTGCTGTTTTGCTTTGAGTGGTTGAGCAGACTGGAAAAGTGCTAGATAAGTACAGTCTATTTACCATCATTATAAACCAAACTATAAAATAATAATATCCATAATTTGATTATTTTTATTGTTTGGGTGTATTTGTCTGAAAATGTAATCTGTTCTACAACCTTAGCTGTTATGAATTAAACCTATCAATTGATGTTAAAATAAAAAAAGGATCCAATTTTAGGCAGATATAAATTGATATTTTAACCAGCTTGTCAGTTTACTGCTCCTGTTCATCAGACATATTACTTTTATTAACATTTATTCTTCTACTTTTAATTAACATTGCTGCTTTTTGGTCTTGTTTTTATATAGTTATTATTATTATATTTTTTTGATTTAGGGACGATTTAGGGACGACCAGAGACAACTGGTCAGCGGACCTCAGTGACCTCGACGGAGTGTAAGTCTTTAAGAGGTCAGAAATGTACGTGGGTGCCGACCCATTTAAGGATTTAAAAACAAATAATTAAACCTTAAAATATACCCTAAAACTTACTGGTAGCCAGTGGAGAGAGGCCAGAATGGGGGAGATGTGCTCTCGCTTGCGTGAGCCTGTTAAAAGCCGAGCGGCGGCATTTTGAACCAACTGTAGACGTGAGAAGGAGGTCTGGCTCACGCCAAAGTAAAGTGCATTAGAGTAGTCAAGGCGGGTTGTAATAAAAGCATGAATAACCTTTTTAAATCATTGAGGGCTAAAAAGGTTTTAACCATAGCTAAAAGCCTCAACTCATATAAACTGGATTTAACCACAGAGTTTATCTGTTTGTCAAGTTTAAAATTACTGTCCATTTTGACGCCAAGGTTTGACACAGTAGATTTTAAAAATGGTTGCAGGGAACCCAGGTCCATAGCAGAGGCATGGATGATACCACTAGGTCCAAACACTATGACATCTGTTTTGCTGTCATTAAAATGTAAGAAGTTAAGGGCATTTCAGGCTTTGATGTCCTTCAGACACTCCCACAACGAATTTACAGAACTGGCATAATTTATTTTCAATGGCAGGTAAATTTGCGAGTCATCTGCATAGAAATGGTAAGAGATGCCATGTTTCCTTAAAATCAACCCTAATGGGAGCAAATACAATGAAGAAAGGATCGGCCCAAGAATGGGACCCTGGGGGACCCGACATGGAAGAGGGGCAATGGACGACACACAGTCACCCAGGCTAACAGAGAAGCTTCCCCCTTACAGATAAGACCTGAACAACTATAAGGATGTGCCCCCTGAAACCCACACAGTACTCCATGCGAGAGATGAGAATGCTGTGGTCCACTGTGTCAAATGCAGCTGTTAGATCTAAAAGCATTAAAACTGCAAAATCAGCAGAGTCTGTGGTTATTAAAGGATCATTAAAAACTCTTAAAAGTGCAGATTCTTAGCTGTGCAGGGCTTTAAAACCCGATTGGAAGACCTCAAGAATGCCATGGTTGTTTAAAAAAATACTGTAATTGAACGATAAAGTCTTTTCTAAAACTTTGGCCATGGACGGGAGTTTAGAGATCGGGCTAAAGTTAGAAAGAAAGGAGCTGTCCAAGCTGGCTTTTTTAATCATTGGTTGTACCGCCGCCTGTTTAAAGCAGTATGGTACAACGCCTGAAGCAAGACTGCTGTTTATAATATTTTGGACGTTAATAATAATAATAATACATTTAATTTAGGTCCAATAGCTTCCTAGACCTCTTTAAAAAGGGGAGGCGGGACAACGTCTGTGGGACAGCCTGCTGGCTTAAGTTTTGCAGTAATTTCCGTTAAACAAAGAAGAAACATAGATTCAAACTGATTAAAGACAGCAGAGCATGTGATGGAGATGGTTGGGTCTCTCTGTCTCTGTCTCCATCGGAGAGCAGACCCTAGTCTGCGTATAGGAAGGGTCGAACATGAGAATACACAACCTTGGGTTACCGTTTCTCCTGACTGATCATCATTATTATCATTGAAATTTGTTTAGTCCTCTCAATTTAATTCACATTCCAAAGCATTACCAAACCATGTTGTTGGACCATGTCAGTCTCAGTCACTCCGATGTGGTCATGGTATCCCTTAATGTGGGAGACGCACCGTTATTCTTATGTGTGTACTATAACCAAATTTCACAAATCCTTTAGTCTGAACTTAGCTTTGGGAAACATACTTGATCTTTGCTCCCTGAATACAGCAATCACTTAATTTAATGCCGGCAAAAAGGTCCTGAACCCTCAAAAAAGCTAGGAGCCGGGAGAGTTCTGTGGATTGTTAGGTCTTTTACCATCTGTTCAGACATGTGTCCTCAAGTTTAGACTGATTTTGATTGGTTTTGACACCAATCTACTTTTGACACAAAGATCACTTCTGTCTGTTGAAATTCACACACTGTTCTCTTTGTGTGATTCAGACAGTAGCGAGGTTGTGCGGCATAGAGGAGGAAATCATAGTGAGGAAACCACTGGTCTCGGTTCATTCAGAGCTGGAACTCTCCTAGCATGTCAATGTCAAGGCCTTATTGTATTTTGACTCCACACATTGCTGCAGACAGCCCTGCAATGAGATTACAGAATTCCAACACTTGCCAAACACACAACAGGAAACACATTGATACCCGAACTATCTTGGGCTCTAAGTTATGAAAAGGCAAAACAGGTTTCTCCACGGACCAATAAATATTCACACACACAAATGAAAGCACAAATATTACATGATGAATTAAGTACTACCTCTAAGGGCAGCAGTTTGGAAAACCAAAATCCACATGCAGCACTATGATCTGTGATATTTTTGCGGTTTATGTGCAGGCTTGAGCATAGGTTGAGGAAAGTTATGTTTTCCCTCTGCGGGGTTTGCAGAAGTTTGTTCAACTTTGAGCTTTCAACTGTTGCTGGAGCCCAGTGGGGTGGGATCGTGCTGCGAGGATCCAAAGCCCATTGCAGACTCGTCAAGCTGAGCCCCTGAAAATATTTGGATTGAGCAAATCCCCGCTGGTCTCAGTCCATTCCCAACTTCTGCGTTTGTGGTTATCAAACCTGATCCACAGACTCGGTACACAGTGCCGGCAGTAGTCATAGTTACTGATAGACTGATGCTGAGCTTCTAAAGGGAAGTTTCTCAGGCCAAAGCCAAATGTGCTTTCAGTGTGTTTGTTAATTTATCCAAAGATGATGAAGTCATCTAAAACACAGGCTTCCCCTCCTGCAGTCTTTACAGTGTGAGCTCTCCGATTATTGTGGTAACGGGAAAGCAGTCAACACGGGCAGGGTATTTAAACCTCCCCATGGTCTTTAGCCCAAAAGCTATAAGAAGTAAAATCTGGTACAAGTTGGGTTGCCATCAGCAATCAACATTATCTACGTCATCCGAACAAAACTTTGGTCTATATGCATCGTTCTGTGTTTAATTCCCGCTTTTCTCTATGAAGCAAAGCAACTGTAACATTACAGGTATGCTGAGGGCCCTGAGAAGAACCTGTTTTGTCCCACGTTGACCACAATGTACAGCGTCAGAGGGGGTTTGCACGATAACGACGAAAAATCATAATTCTCGCATCTTTCTAAATCTGCTGATTAATTCAATATTGTTATATCTTAATTTACTTTTATATTATATAACAGACTTGCTTGTCAATATGATATTTTTTGTGCCCCACTAATGATCTCCTTGGAAGCAGCATGTTTAAGGAAAACCCTCCTTCTGCCTATTCATGATGAAATATCATTCAATATAATATATCCATCTTCTTCGTGTTCTCCCTTTCGGGGGTTTCCACAGTGGATCAAATATTTCCAACCATACCATACGTACCTTGCTGGCTATACCGGTTAACCCGGGCCCCAACCGATCCTCTTGGGTCAGGCACTAAAGGGGACACTGGCTTGTGGGTTCAATATAATATATAAGTTTAATGTAACATATCAACCATTTACTAACAACTGTCATATCAAGCTTTTCATATTCTTAAAAAAAACTTTCCTTTGTTCTGAGATGGAGAAACAAGTTATTGGTGGTTTTGTCTTCAGATAAAAAGCTGCCTCAACCACTTTTAAACTCAAACTACGTGCATGCGTTTGGGAATCATATCCATCTTTCCACTAAGTCTAATGAGGTGGATGTTCAAGACTGGAGGTGTTTTGTGTCCTGATGATAGTTGTACCTTTATACATATTTTTCTGTCACAACTAAAGTACGTTTCTTTTGTGGTTAAGTCGTATGCTTACTTAGAATATCCTGCATGTTCTCTCCAAGTGGACATGTGAGGCAACAAATGTTTACATGGGTTTTTTCCAAGTGAGTGAATTAAACAATAATACTGGGCAGCACCTCACTATCATCCCAGCAAACCGATAACACACGCCTCTAGGTTAGAGTGGGAATGTAGCTATTGGTTTTGTGTTGCGCAAATGGCCTCACCAGAGGTGCACGTTATGAAACACGCTATACACACACTCCTGTCATAGGCCATACAACAAAGCTGTTATGGGTACATGGTGTGCAATTAGAGCAGAAATATGTGCTTTTGCCAGGTTTTTACAACTTTGGTGCATGATTTTCTTTTTTTTTTAATTGAACAAGTTGCCATTTTCATGTCCTGCTTCCCAACTCCACCGGGATTGATTATAAGATCTCTCTCCTCACTCACCAGTGCATCCACGGCAACCCACCCCCCTACCTAAAAGAACTACTCACCCCACTGACCTCTACCGCCTCCTCCTTCCCCGGACTAAGCTCAGCACCATGGGTGATCGGGCCTTCTGTTCTGCTGCCCCTCGTCTGTGGAATGCCCTCCCTGACCATCTGAGGGCTCCACAGACGACTGACACATTCAAAAACTTTTTTTTTAGCAGAACCTATAACTTTAATTAACATTGCTGCTTTTTGGTCATCTTTTTATACAGTTATTATTTTATTTTTTATTGATGCTTTTATCTGCTTTTACTTTGTAGCACTTTGAGATTTGATCCAAATGTAAAGTGCATTATAAATTAAATGTATTATTATTATTATTACTATGATGTGTCGGTAGAAAAGGCTCTTATGCCCACAGGCGTCTTGGAATTAACATGAGGTGCAAGTATGGATGCATTGTTGGCACATTACTATCTTTTGGCGGAAGAAAGCAATTGAACCACCGAACAGTAAAATGCCTGGCCAAAAGTCAGTGGTGCAGGGTTTCAATTGAATTTTAAAGGTTGCATAATATGTATTTGCACGATATATGTTTTTACACACAAGTAATGCATTGATTGCCATGTAATTGTGTATCCACATGCCACCTGGCTCCTCAAAAGAAATTCACTGTATGAACCTGGACTGTGTGTGTGAGTTTATGGATGTGTGAAAAGAACACAGAATATTAATCCACAATATATTGCTTCGGTGTCTTGGAAGATTTGAATAATTAATGAAGATAAGCCCCTATGCTTTTGTGTAAATGGCACGGATGCTGATAATGCACTTATTACTTCTGAAGCTGGGGGACTGCTGTAGGAAATCTAATTGATATTTTTTGGCAATATTGCACAATGTCCCATCAGATACCGTTGAGAATGATATGCCAGTGATCAGCAGGCTGATGTGTGTGCATTACTAGACATCTTTCACACACAGGGATGCACTGCAGTCCTCTTCCTCCTCCTCCTTCTTGTTTTATGAAATATTGATGCATTAACTCACATGCACTCTAAATGAGTTATTGTTGGGACAGAGGATTGGGTGTCGGTGGGGGTGGACACAACTGTCCCTCAGCAACATGAGAGTAGCTATTTGAATGGCCATGTTCCAGGTACAGGCTCACCTGGCTTTTAACAGGAACGGAAGATGACATTGTGATTAAGTTAATTCCCATTACTCCAAAAACACACGATGAATAATTAAGGGGCTACGCCTTACCTTGAACTCATATTATTGACCATTTAACTAGCAAAAGGGAGCTTAACATGCCATTAATATACTTGTGCCATGGACTTAACACTTTAATTCACCAAAAAACAAAAATGCATTATCATTTCTATAGGACAATTATTTATTATGGATCATTTGGTCAAGTATGTGTTTAAGAAGGAAAAAACAAAACAAAACATGAGATTATTTCATGATAACATGTTGTTTATCATGGAAAATTGTTGATGTTATTTAGATTAGCTTAACCTTTTTCAACCTAAAGAATGCTTTGAAAAAACCATTTGACCCTTCTTTGACTTTTTTGGTTGTATCAAGTTGCATAATTCTGTTAAGTAAGTCCTCACATGCCAAAAACCCCAAAAAACCCAGATATCAGTAGCCATTGTTGTTCATGCCTCCTCGATTTTACCTTTGACCTGTGATGTCCCTCAGGGTTCAACCCTTATCCGTTCATTCTGTATCATATAAATGGTGCCACTGGGTCATATTAGAAACAGGTTCAGTCAAGTGGCTCACATTTTTCAATAAGAAATAGTGACTCAGAATGTGCTGAACCAAACGCTAAGCAGGACATTAAAGGGTTTTAAGTACATAAATCATCTTTCTTAGGTCTAAGGAGTAATCCTGATGATGTCAGCTGCCTCAAAGATTTGTTAAAACTTTGTTAAATCTATTTTATGGCTATTTTATTATTTATTACTAAGAGGCCCCTGATGATGATGATGGATGGATCTGTAAATGCCTCCTTACCAATATATACGGGATGGACCTTATTATCCCATTCTTCTCCATTTGTCGGGAGATCACATCAGGATTAAATTCTCACACTGATGTTAGAGAATTCTGGGTTCAAAATCTTCCCCAAGGAGTCGTTGACACAAAGCCTGGGGATCTGACTTCTGATTAGTGAAAGACTGCTCTCCTTCCTGAACTTTACCGTATAGATTCTGCCTTCTTTGGATGTTCCAGTACATATTTCATAGCCTCTTCAGTTGTGCACCGCTATAGGGGATATGGGTATCAGAGGAGAGGAAAGTCAACATGGCCTAATTCTGTTAGTTACTCTGCATCAGTTGAATGTATTTCAAACCCTACCAACACATTACAGATGGCCGTGTTTTTACTCTAGCTCTGCCCTAACGGCGTCGGCTGCTGTCTGGTTGTATATGTGAGAAATTGTCAGCTCTCTTAGACACCGATGCAGTCCACTGGGATCCTAAGGGATGTGTCAGAATTTAATGGCTTGCCAAAGCATCAGTGTGTGTGACTGTGTGAGTATTTATTGCCTTTTGCTGTAATTAACTGCTTTGAAGAGGCCGTTCCAGACGAACTTGACTAACTGATTTGCCATGCTGGGTTAGGAGTTCAAGCACACAAATACACTTTAAACCATTGGTTAAATGTACTTTTCAGTACTTTTCACTTGTTCCCAGTCGCGTTTCTTTTTTCCTTTGTGACTAATGCAATTCCAGTGTTGCTATGGAATCCCAACACTCATCCGACGTTGGAGCGAAACTTAAAATCCAAAATTAAATGAGTAAATAAATAAAAAATACAAATTGTTTGAATATTCTCTTCTCAAAATCTGACTGTAATTTCTTCCTTACTTAAATGAGCTATTGTTAGTAAAGGAACTGTATTGTGCCCTACGGACTTCTCTTTATGGGACCTTGGGCACAGACCTCGACTTATTCACTTGGGATGAGGAGATTCGGATATATAGTCTTCCGTACTTTTTTTAATCGTACCGAAGCTTTACGGAAATTGCATACTTAGGAGAAAACATACCGCATGCCTTATCTTGCAATTTTAATTTGTCAATTCATCTGGATCTGCATCAACTGTTGTTTGGTTGTCAGTGTAAACTTAATCATAACAATATGACATAGTGGAATTTTTCTGTGTTTGTGACTGTAACTTTTACAGCAGGCAGAGCGAAGCTGGAAACCAGTAGTTAAACTTCCTGCCTTCATCAATATTGTTTACAACGTTCAGGATGAGAAGGAATGTCAGCTCAGTATGTGTGAAATACTATGACACCCTTTGCCCCCTGCAATTTTTCCACTCTTCAACAGCAGGAGTTTTATGGTAGGGTCATATTTATCCACAGCATACACTTTAGTTCCACCATTACTAAGACTCTCTAAACTACAGTCTCAGATTTAATTTATTCACTAAAGTAATAGTTAACTTAAGCACTCTCTACAGACATGGAAGGCCAGGTCCCACATGTTGCACATCCTTTTGCTTGATTCTACAGATTTATTCTCTTTCCCCTCACACTTTAGGGAGAAAATACAAACATGGAGAAAGAAATCATGCATTCATCCATACGGGGGACTTGGTACCACATATGCCTGGAAGGCGTCAGTTCAGAGGCCAGGGAGGGAGGCCATAGGCACATCGGAAAAAGAAACCCCAAGTTCAGGTTCTGAGGCAGATGTGAGAAGAAGGACATAATGACAAAGATACATGCCCTTCTAAAAGACAAAAATGTCATAAACTCAACATCTTCGCTAAAGCTTGCTTCACAGTCAACACAGAAATCAAATCTTGTGTACATAGTAGAGATAAAATATTTGAATACAAACATGGAAATGCGTGTTGGATACCAAGCCAGCAGTTATTTATCTGTATCCCATTTCTCACCTGGTGTTGACGTAACACTTCAGTCGCTGTGTGAATGGTTGAGTGATGGCTCACAGTGTAAAGTGTTTGAGTGGTGCAGCAGAAAAGAAAAGCACTATATAAATACAGTCCATTTACCATTTACTTGTGATACAGCTCCAACATTAGTTTCGTATTTATTCATCATTATTCTTCTGTAAAGTGACTCATGCTGACCATCGTTTTCTGATAATCAGACGAAATCAGTGTCACCGGCCCGCTGAGTTATTTTGGTCCTGCTCAATTTTTGTAATGGCTCGCTTTCCTGACATAAAGGACACACACCTCCTCCGGTGCTCTTAGCGGCAATTACCCAGCAGGCTCTCTGCTCTCACAGAGAAGAGGCATCTGTAATTATAGGTTGCTGGTTCTGAGGCTGTAGCTTCGCCTCTCAGCAGGCCAGACTTCAACATTCATGCATGCACACACAGAGCTGAGGAATGTGGGGATACCTATGGACACACTGACCTTGTATGCACAAACCTCTGCATTCACAAACGCAGCGCATATTAGCAGGAAGCATGAATATAAAGGAGAGAAAAAAACATGAACAAGACTGAGAGTACACAGTGTGTTCAGCAGCAATGGAGGCACATGTCACACATGAAAGCCATTACATTCCCTCGCTACTGTTCCAAAGAGTGAATCTCAGACGTGTGCGATTATTACCCTGAACGGGTAGCACAGAATCCTCAAGCTACTCTGGTTCTTCCAGGTCTGCATTCAGTCTGTTTCAGGAAGTGCTGGTGGCATACAGATGTACAATATAGCTGCTCAGATCCAGTTCAGACAAAGGTGAGATGTGAGTAGAATAAAACACACAACTTATAGGAGGGTGTATTCAGGTTGAATGATCAAGCAAGAGATGAGCACATAAAATAGATTCAAGCAGAACCAAGCTGAGGGTAGGATTTTAACTGCAGCCTGTGCCATTTTTTATCCACAGTGGCTGTTAAATTAGACTTGAAAGTTATTCAAATTAAATCTTTCTTTAAATCATTTTAGTTACAGTTTTAGGTACCACTTTAATAAGACTACCTTGATAACTGATTTATGAATTCCTTTATAATTAGGGTATAAATTAGGTTGCAAACATTTTTTAAGTCGTTAGTTAACATTTATAACCAGTTTATAACATAGCACATATAGCGACATAAATGGGAGTCACCATTTGGCAAGCATCAGCTACACTTTGTAACTAATGATTTTTAGCAGCGTATTAATGATTTGTAAATTGTTTGCAACTTCATTAGTGAACTATGTACAAGTCATTAGAAAGGAGAGTTTTATTGTAAAATTGTACAAAATTGTATATCTTTATTTGTAGTTGCCAGTTCATTATGATGACACAAAGGTTCATTTGATCTTTGTATCATCGTAAGGATAACTAGGATTAACATCTTGAGGTAAAAAAATATTTACTACATTTGTACTTAGTCTTTCTAAAATTTCATATTTCACATGCTAAAATAATGGTTTTATTGTATCAACATTTACAGCACAATTTCAGTACAATATCGGGCTCATGTTTGTCCCAGGAGAAGTCATAAAGACATCATTTAAAACAAAACATAGAAATTATAATGGAATTTCAACTTTTGAAATTCTCAAAATCTCTTGTGAAAGTAAATTGTTACTCATGAGGACATAACTGGGTTTAATCATAAACATTCACAGAAACAGTGGATTACATGTAGAAAAATGTATAATTACTGTCTTACGTACATTTATGGTTATACAGAGTAGAAGCCTTGCCCGTACCTCTAATGTCACCAAATGTTCGAGTGAGTTAAAGTTAAAGACTGAATAACTGTTTTCATGCCTCCCGTGAACTTATATGTATGTATTTGTGTGTTTGCAAATAAAAAATAAGCATAATGATTGCATTATTTTTTATCTAATCAACTATTTATTAAATCTATAAATTCCATACAAATCCACTAATCCATTTCAGCTCTCCTCTCTGTAATCTGTAGATTGCTGTGAGCTTTCCAAAATTATCAAGAGAAGGTATATGGATTTCAAGAATATTTAAATCACATCTTCAAGATCGTATAAATGCTCATGTGCGTTTCGATTCTCTGAGAGAACAATCTCCACCACAGTTCAAAGTAACGAGGTTCCTTCGATGGCCAGCATGAAGAGTGATGGTTAGAAGTACTGCCTCACAGAACCGTCTCTAAATACATGCAAAATAGATGAACTGATGGTTCGTATGAATAGTAGTAGTACAATAGTAGTTGGTTGCCCTGCGATGGCGAATTTTCCTGGGTGTACCCCGACTTTGATTAAATGTCAGCTCGGACCAACTCCCTGTTAACCTGCAAGACTAATCGGTTAAAGAAAATTCATGAAGTCCTCTGATACTTACGACATAGTGATTTGCGATTACATTTAATAGCAATTTAAAAAAAGGAAACATTTAGGTGTGCTAGATATTTTTGATTTGAACTAAATTCTAAAATGATCCCTATAAAATTTTAAAAATTGTCACATCGGCGTTTTCTAATCTGACTGCACCGGTTTGGTTGACAAATAATAAAAGCAGCAGTGATTAAATTATTTTAGAGAAACATCATGATTGCAGACTGTCAGGCTCTCTGGTTGCAAACATATTTTCAGGCGCAGTTATTGTAACAAAGGAATTAATGTAATGCAAAGCTAGTGGTCGGCTAATGGAGAGTCAAAAAGAAACACTTACTGGTCTTGTGTCTGATAAACACCAGATCTACCATGTCCACGTGTCAGAAAATCATTCTGATAAATAGGGATGGGTTGTGAACTGTTGAAATAATACAGAATTAATGAGTAGAATATAAATTACCTCCAGCGAAACCCCAGAAGTAGAACCAATACCCCTTATGCACAGAGGAGAATATAAAAGCGCAAACAAACATGCTATGTAGGTGAATTTATGACCAATCCAATGTCGGCTGGAGTAGTCTCCAGTCCCTCGTGAATTGTGACCCTGAACAGGATGAACAGTTACAGAAAACAAATTAATGAGGTAACGCACTTTTGTTTCACCTTCCCATGATGCTCTGCTGTTTACACTAGTGTTTACAGAACATACTTGGAGATAAGGGCATTCAAGCATTCATGTGGTGATTATGTCATTTTTTATTCCCAGCATGCGTTTCGGTTATAAGCATTTTACTGTATGACCCTAATAAAGTAAAAATACTATAAACAGAATACAGATTTAACTGAAGTAGACTTTTAGTTTTTCCTCAGTAAGCCCAGCTTTGTAAGCGGAGGCTGGCATTCATCTTCTCGGACAGTTTGTTTCCTTCTGTAATTTGTGTCTATTAGAATTTAAATAGATCCGCCATCATTAAAGAAAGGCTCAGGGGAAAATTTGGGTGTAATTCATGTTTGCTAGACATTTGCAGGCCTCCATAAGTGAGCACAGCGGGGCTTCAGATATATCTTCCCTTTGTTTCAAATGCCTGACAGGTTGTGAGAATAAATAGAACAGACTCCACACCTCGGGAGATCGCTGAGCCCTCAGGAGTCTATGAAGCTAGTTTATCATTAATAAACACTTAGTAGTCCCCATTTCCTTCCATCCTTCCTTTTTCTGCACAGAATGAATCATTAAAGGATGCACATGCCTTCAAGCTGAGCGAGAGAAGACGGCGCTTCGTACACTGTTATGGTAACATTTTTTTTTTTTTTCAAGGAACATGAGTAAGAATACTTGAGTGCAGAAATATCACAAGTCACTTAAACAACTCCAGGACATCTTACATGGAGAGTCATTATCACGAGATAAAGACAACTGTTTTAGAAATGTATTATTTACAATAAATAGAGCATAAAACACGAAATGGCATATATAAATCATGTCATCATATCAGGTATGAAAAAACAAAAATTTCAGGAATGATGGAATAATGGCACCTAAAGTTAGGCACTATTATTATTATTAGGTACTGAAATATAGTAGGGCTTAGCAGCACATAATAAATACTGTGCAGCGCGGGTTTTATAGCTGTGATACACAGGAACAGTCGAACATGTCATCATTCATCGTCCACAACGCCAACATGAAAGGCAGATACTTGAAGCAACCTGTAAAAACAGAAAATGAAAAATATGAGGATTTTCACAGCAGAACTCGGGACATGTAGGATATAGGGCACTATTTACAGTCTTCAGATTCTATCGGACAATATAGGAAAATGTAATCGGTAAAAAATCCGTACCCGTTCAGAAGGTGGCGGTAATACGCACCTGAAGTTTCATGCCAAACACCAGGAAACAACCAAAGAAGAAGAAGATGACGACTAAGGCTATGTTCACACTGCAGAAAAAGTGGACCAAATACGACTTTTTTGCCCACATGTGACCCCCACCTGATTTTTTTTATGACAGTCTGACATCACAAATCCGATTTTTTTCAAATCAGACCCAGGCCATTTTCATATGTGGAGTCAGATACGTATCTGATGTTTTTCAAAGCGACTTCAGTCTGAACGTTCATGTCGTATTTATACGACTTTTACGTCATCGAAGCGAGACAAACGTAACAGGTTTGCGCTGGAGGAGGCGGGACGCGGCAAGATGGAGTTGTGCTCTCTTTTTCTTAATCTTCATCTTCTTGCCTTATCACTTCGTCATAGTTCACATCTTATTCTGCGCATGCAGGTCACTTCAGGGCCGCAGACTGTTCACACCGGAGTCTGATTGCGGTTGCATTTAAATTATAATGTGAACAACCACTCAAAAAAATAGTATCTCAGCAAGAAATCGGAATTGAGCATTAAGACCTGCAGTGTGACCATAGCCTACGGTTAAGTTTAATGATAGAGTAAATAAAACTTCATTCATAAAGAACTTTATAAGATACACAAGTGCAGCACACACACATGAAAAGAAGAAACATAACGAATTAAGTGCATAAATTTAATCAGTATTAATAAAGTATCAAAAATAATTTACCATACAGAGATACACTGGATACAATTTACAACACACAGAGATATAGCGCATGGACAAATCCACCCTCAGACATATATGCACATATTTACTCATACACACACACACTACACATTTTTTGGGATTTAAAAAACGGATAATTTGTGGAATTTACTTTTGAGGGGCAGCATGACACAAACTACATGTGTGGCACATCTTAAAGATTTGATGATTTTTGCCCCAGTCCATTGAAGATCTAACAGGTTGGGTCAAAAACAGCGGAGGCAGTTAGAGCATGAGACAGGATCGGAGTGCAGGATTTTAGGAGCAGGTCGAGGTGTTGAATGAAGAACACAGAGTCCAGAGATGTAACTGTGGCTGAGGTTGTGCGATTAACAAGCCATTGCGGGGATATTGTGAGAACAATGACTAGTTCTATTTCTATTTCTAGTTCTATATAAATGTGTTCACATTTCTGATTTGTTTCTCTCTTGATCTCAATCAAAGCAGGCATTTCACTGATATTTTGCCGACATAAATCTTCAGTCTGGATGCTCATGGTAGACACCAGCAATTGTAATATTAAAACCCAAGATGCAAAACTGAAATCGTATGTGTAAGGTCACAACCTGACTTGACAGCTTTTATAATATGCAAATTTGTAAAACATGTTATGTGGCAGAACTAACCACTTTCTGCTACAAACTGTGTTCTGGGCTGAAACATAAAGAGGGAAAAATACCTCCATACAGCTCCATGTTTGCCCTATGCTCTAGCTTTGTTTGCAAGCAGCGCTCCAGCATGTACAGTAAGTGTGAGGATCCTATCACGTGACATCATATTAGACTTTTTGTCTAGGGTCCAAAGTTCAAATGGCCATGTTCAAGTTAACCGTAATAACAGAATCATAGATTATTTTCCAAATGTGTTCGACACTCCTTTATTTCTTTATTTTGTTGTCTGGTGTTATCATTGACCCGAAGTTTGGTTCTTGGAAATCGATGTGTTCTATGGACAAAGAGAAGCTTGTTAGATCTTTGTGATTATCTCCAGTTAAGGAACAGGTACGCTAGAGCAGAGATGGCACTGAAAAATAATCCTGAAACTGCTGAGTAAATACGAGGGATGTGTGGAACAGAGCAGCACTCAAAATCACTTCACAGCTGCTGTGTGCGATTTGTCCAAAGCTTCCTCTAAAGGGAAAGCTCTCCACTCTATTGTCCGGGGGACCTTCTGCTCTCGGCTGACCTGGTGCCCTCACCCCTCACCTCTATCTGTCAAAGCTGCAGAGATGTTATGATGGACGAATATTTTCTCCAAATGGATTACGACTCAACTTTCACTTACGTTGCTGATTTTTTCATAGCAGTAAAGAACACAACATTATATATATGGCTTTTTTTCTGTCTGTTGCTGAGATTTTCATTGCCTGATAAAAGAGAGAGAATGTTGAGTCGAGATAGAAGAGATGGAAGATGAGAATGAAAAGAAAAGCTGTACATCTGCCTCCAGCTCTACTGCCATGTCATACTGTAAACCGGTTGATCATCCATAAGATTAAAAATCCCGCAGCTTCAGTTTTTTCATGACATACCTCTGGTTCATTTCGTAGAGAATGTGCTTCGCCTTCAAATTCACTGAACCACAATTTCTCCAAAATCTTTTCCTCACAGCTTTCATATATTTCCAAAATCAGCATTTCGTAATGATTTCATTTATGCGTGAGATAAGAATGTTTCCCTTCATATTCAAGGATGAACAACAGCGCATCAGAGCCCAGTCCCAAAGTGACTATCAATCACTGGAGTCCGATCTGCACTCTATTGTGTGCCAGTTCCTCTATAGCAGCGGGAACAGCTACGATAAGAGCCCATTGTTCAGCAGCTCATCTCCTGTCAGCTCACACATCTGTCACCAGTCACATCCCTGACATCCCTACAGTCCAATTTAGACTGTGATTTCATTGGTTTAACAAAGTGCGGTAAATCAAACCATGGTATATAAATAGAAACAATAGAAGGGTTTCATCACTTTAGTAAAGATGAACTAGAAAGTCACTTAATAGAGTACATAGATCCACAAATGCTGAATAATCCAACAAGGCTGGCTTGGCCAATGCTCAACATCTGCATTAAAGGAAATTGAGTATTGTTGTATAATTAAGAAAATGTTGTGAAAGAACAAAAAAGCAATTTGGAGCAAAAATCCTGGATATCCCTTTCTACCAGATCTGCGACCAAAACGTACTTGGTTATTTACTGGGCCATGCCCTGGGCGCACAGGGCCAATAAAACTCTCTGAACAAAGGATTTGGCGCATGTGTGAGTCACAAAATGATCCCCTAAAAACATCTAATAAAAACTCATCAAGTAATCACCTCACCTGAGCCCCAGACTGGAATAAATAAATTATAGTGTACATACAAGCCTAGTGGCTATACCGACCAAAGCTGTGATTTGCATATGAATAGGTTATTGATGTCATAAAATTTGGACCCACAAATAAAATTAGACTACCTATATCTGAAATAAATGACTCGAGGGCAGCGAAACCCCCCTACTGGTCATTTCAATAAAAATTACAATACAAATGATTTGAATAACAAGATTTAACTGCAATAAAAATTAAGAAAAACGACCAATTACTCAAGTCACCAGTTACTCCAAATCTCGAGCTTGTGACATGTACATTTTATCTTCCTTCATTCTAACATTATAATTTCAAACTAACATTTATAATCTCTTAAACGTTCCCGCGGTCGGTTGTCTTTAGACAAATAGATTGTCTTTGTTCTGTCGTTTTTGTGTAATTCTGCTGATCCACAAAACCAACACAAAAAACCATGAAAACATAAACTCTATGCTAGAATTGAATGTACATTCAAAAACAACGTTTTTTTTTGTATCTGTATTTAAATAGAAAAAGTTTAATATTTCCCCTTAATTAACAACAAAAATTGAAAACATCTACATTTATATAGAACCTCATAGTTAAAAAACTGAATAGGGCATTTGTCAGAGATCCAACCTTTACCACCTGAGAATGTACTTGTCGACAGCGGTGAGGAAAAACTGCCTTGTAAGAGACAAAAACCGCAGAGCTGACCCCGGCACTAGGTGGGTGGCCATCTGCGTTTTACCATTTGGGTTGAGAGCAAGGGCGGGGAGAGGGGGAGAGGGGCACAGATGTGTCGGAACAGCAATAATAACAGAAGAACGGAATGAGAACATGATTACATCAACAATAATAATGAAGACTGCATCAGTAGGCATCAAACTGCAGCACCAGGTCAAACCAAGCTCCATGGAAACGAGCAAACAGCTTAGTAACAAGCATGAATGGGTTTTCATGGTGTGAGTTGACAGAAGAACTTTGACTCATAAACGTAGAGAGGGTGTCTTCAGACCAAGACCGGTCGATAACTGAAGTTGTTGGTTCAGAATTAACTTTGGGTGACTTTAAGAATGGCAATTAATTGTGTACCCTGAAAGCAGAATGTTCTGTTTATGTAATACGGGACTACGAACCCATAACGATCTGTTGGTGCATGACCATAGAAGAATCTGGACGAAAGGAAAATTATTTTAAATTCTGTTATGGATTCTACTCCGAGCATTTACAAATTATCTAGTACGGAAGATGTTTAATTATTCTACTAGTCTCTAGTCTCCAACTGGATCAGTTGGAGTCTTTTTAGGCTTAAAGCATCATTGGGATTTGCATTAGTCCAGCCTGGAAATAAGAAATGCAAGGACTGACTTGCATCTCTTTGAATCGGAATGGGCCTGACTTTTTTTTGAAATGTTAGAGAGGTGAAAAGGGGCCGTCCAGAAAATGTATTTCATGTGGGATGTATCCGGATGAAAGATAACTCCAAATCCTCACGGTGGAAGTGAATGCCAAAATAAAACTGTCCAGAGTAGTTTTATCGTTAGACTAGACCTACAGTCTAATGATAACAGTGCTTTTTGTGAAAAAAAGCGCCCCCTAGTGGGTAAAATATTGTACTATTATAGTAAAAAAAACCCCGATATAAACAAGATAGCATCGATTCAAATACGTCAAAAATTTAAACTGAATCAGACCGACAGTTGAGAAATTATGGTCTGGAAACTATGGGAGATAAATCTTCCCCAAGTGTCAGGAAAATACAACTGACCTTTTACTAAAATCAATCCAGTTCTTTCTCACACGATGGTCTATGTGGGTCTAAAATTTAAAAACGATCCATGAAATACTATTTAATATATATTATTAAACACAAAGAATCTACGATGGAGCCGGCGGTCGCAGTGTTGACGATTTCATAATGTCACCGACTTTTTGTGGATACAATAACAAGTCCAGAAAAGTAATTGGTGTTCAGAGTGTATTTGCGAGAACATTGAGGTCATTTAATTTATTAACCCTGGTTTCATCGGTAAGTATTAGACAGAACTCAGAGACTGCAAACCAGTTTCTCCATTATGTCATTGCATCTACAAGCAATAGTCCCAAATAGTTTGACCTTTATTAAATGACTCCTTACATGAAAAACCACATAAAGCTACCCAGGAAAATTTGGAATCAAATTGGGAACATTTCTGCATTAGAAGTTATTCAAGAAAAATTATTACTTTCACATTGTTTTTTTAGGACATTTCCATCCAGTGTCATGGTATCCATCAAGGGAAAATTACAAAAATAGAAAACAAAAGTAGAAAAATAAATATGAGTACTAAAGTATGAAAGAAAAAATCTCTACCTTTGTCTGGATCCATGCCAATATTAATAAAAATGTTCTTCCTCACTCCAGGAGCAACCTTTCATCCCAGAATTTGTCCAAAGCACTTCTTGTGCAATCCGACCAACAGACAGAGTTACAGACTAACCATTAGAGAAAAAAACTTAAACTCCTTAGTGGAGGTAATAATCGTGTCTAATTAACGGGCGTTCATGGTAACATTTCCTAACGGGAACATATATTGGGTGAATAACCCATATGGCTCTCACAAAACATGTTTTACGAGTGTTGAGGGAACCTAAAACCATACACAGATCGCAGTGAGCCGGAATCAGACTGGCAACAATTACACCAGTAATACTTCTGAATGACTTCATTATGTGAGGAGAGCCAGCGAGTTTTACTGAGTTAGCTTCTGTCTGGACGGTTTCCGTGATGCAGGAAGGTTAGGTTGACCAAAAGTGGGAATGGAAGGTTAGTGGGAGTTGGGCCAGGGGTTATTCTGCAGGCAGAGGGAGAAAATGGTTACCAGAGGAACAATGAGCCGGGATAGTTTGGTCGTTTGGCGAGACGTGATGGACTGCAGATGCTGAGTCTACGATCTGGCAGGATGATGGAGTTGAAGCCTGGTCTTTAAAGCTGAGAGGAGGACAGCTGGCGGCTGGCTGCAGCACACCTGACTCCACTCCTGAGAGGAAGCAGACACACACGGAGGAGCTTCTGACCAGGGAAGGTGGGGGTGGTGGTGACAGAGGGCATGAGATCGAGGGTCCACACGTACGCAGGGATTTCTGCTCTATGGTTATGATCTGTTATCTTTATTTAAGCCTTTAATTTCCTGCTCAACTGTTTGGTTGAGCACATTTTGTGCCTTTATTTCTTGTTAAAAAATGTCTGCTACCTGACTGAACCAGTTTATAATCTAAATCAATGGCAGCATATGTGTTCTAAAAAGTAAAGGGCGTAGGATGGAGCCCTGGAGGACGCCTCAGGTCAAAACCTCTACAGAGGATACATTACACGGCTATTGAGAAATAGAGTTCCATTTCATAACTCGCTAAACAGAATTATGTCACTTGTACACCCTAAACAGTCTGATAAGTGCCAAATAGTTTTCTAAAATCATGCTTTACCAAAAGGTTTGAACGATTCAAATTAAAATGGAGAAATTTTTTTTTTTATAGTTTAAATACCGTCTTGATCAAATACTTTGTAATCTTATGGTCAATTTAGTAAAATTGGTTATTTATAAAACTGATTAATAAGTGCCCCAAAGAAATAAAATGTGCAAAGAAATCCATTTTTTCAGTTTTATTTAAATTATTTTTTTTGTGGTGAGGATATTAAAGGGTTATTAAACAGACCTGAGGGGTACAGAAATCCGTCGACAGATAATACACAAGAAGCTCAAATACTAGTCATGAGAAAAACGAATCAACCTGTGCAGAATTATTAACCAGTAGTTGTATAGTCCCTGAAATGTTTGATAAACTGAAAATGTTCGATATATAGTTTATCTGAATGGAATTGATTATTGATTGATATGCTGATTTTGAAAGCCGATGTGTCACTTCTTTTCCTTTGTTTCATTATTTTTGTTTGTTTTATGATCTTAGATTATTGTTTACAACCAGGGTATCATTTATGGCTTTTGCCTTTTTTATTGCTTTTTCGGCTATTCTATTGTTTTAAAATTGTTTAATGATTTCAAATGTTTGTATATAACCCGGACACCATTGACAACTATACTATACTATATTCAATAGATTTCCCTTTCTAAGGAAAGGCTAATAATAATAGTGTGTGTATAGTTTGGATGACCCGCCCTCCTGAAACTGGTCGGCTATTTTCTAAGTAGGCAAAATGTTAACAAAATGTGGGGAAAAGTAAAATCCCCTCCTTCATCCAGATCAATCATCCTTCAGACAAGCTTTGTAAAATATAAGTGTAATTCAGCGGACAAACAAAAATAGTCAATATCAGAGATGGCTAACATCAAGTTTCCAATATATGACATGTATATGTATTTGGGCTAATGAATCAATAACATTCTCCTTAATATTTCTCTCCTAGTTCCATCATAACAGCCAATGTTCTTCTAGCGAACATCTGGCCTTCATTGACGAGCAGCTCTTTGTAGGATTGCTGGATCAGGAAAAGGGACTTACAATCAAGCAGCAGTAGAATAAGAAAAACACGAGTCGAGACGGGGGCAATGATGAAGACAGTGAGGAATGTTTGTGTATGTGTTTACACGTAGGCGTAAACACAAAGACAACATTATTTTTCACCAAAAGTTGCAAATGTGAAACAGCAGTGGCTGATGGAAGAATGGAATTTAAATGGTATTTGTGCTGACATTTAAAGAAATCCCAGCACCATCTCTTTGAACGTAAAGGTCTTGTCTTAATCTCACAATAAAAGCTCTGGTTGTTGTTTGCCAAGCTTCAGTGGTAAAGGGGTACATATATATATATATATATATATATATATGTCTTATTTTTTAAATGTCTTATGTATAAGATCACAATACAAGCATCACAATAGAAGCAATTGCCAAGCAAATGTATTATCTTTCCAGGCTTAAGTTCAAGAATACCAACTATAATTTCATTAAAATGTCACAATTTTATAAGATTTCGTAAAGGAAAACAATGCAACAGGTTTTTTTTCCATAACAATGCAACATAGATTAGACAGAAGTAACATCATTATGATGTGCTCGAACCAAACGTGATGCAAATTCCATTTCTGTTCTATTTGTGCTGCTCTACACATGCAAATGCACCGGGGATCATTTGTGTCACTTGCACAAGTAACATTAAACTTAATGTTATACTTTATTGCGCTATTTCACTCTATTATAAATCACGACAAAATAAAATAAATGAAATTGGATAAATGATAGCAATAATGTCAATTTTTATTGCAGGTTTTAGCATCAGCTAGCACCTTTGCTTCAATTATTGCTAATTTGCTACCTTGCTGCTATTCATGGCATTAACTTAACATGTAATCAGGAGAAAAGTTTGCATCATTTGACTGTGAATGCATCATTAAACACTATTTCTCTGTCTCACAGTCTTATCTGGTAAAGCCAATGATGGAGTCTTAAGGTCTTGGATCAACGATCTTCATCTGTTCTTAAACTTTAAATGGATATGAAACCTGGCTCATGGGTAGCTGGGTGGATTAGAAACTGCTTTTCTAACCCTAACCCGCTGGGTGGGGTGAAAAAAAATCTAAATGAAATCAAATAGTGTTTCATGTCTGGATCCATTTACATTCCGTGTTCACTGGACTCTTGGCAGCAGCCAGAGGGACACCATGTAGGGAACCCATGAACAGCAGCCTACCAAATATTCCAAACGTTCATTTCTCTCCAGCTCCTATTGGGTGAATCCCACCAGATGCCCGAGCTCCTCTCCTCATCTCGAAAGATGAGTCCAGCAATCCTACTAAGGAAGTTAATTTCAACCGCTTGAATTTGCGACTTCACTCTTGCATTCACTATCTAGAGCTCATGACCACAGGTGAGGGTTGGAAGGTAAATCGACTGGGTTGGAAGGTAAATCGAGAGCTTTGTCTTACAACTCTATTCACCACAAAGCAAATTGAAGTGAGACTGAAATTCCTGGCTTCTCCCCTTTATTTACATTCAATTCGAAATTCAATGGGTTCTTCCTTGACATACGTCCAAACATCCCACCAAGTTTCACGAAAAAATGTCAAGTATACTTTGTGTTATCCAGTTAACAAACATACATGCAGGGAAATGAAAAACATAACCTTCTCAATGGAGGTAGTAATGATCACCAGCCGTCACTTATGGCATGTTTCCACTGTGTGGTACGGCCCGGTATGGTACAGTCCACAATTCACTCTGTTTCCATCACACTTGTGGCCAAAACAACAGACCCCTACCGTACCAATCTTGGCACCCTTCCGTAGGGGCACCAAATTATAGTTCACCTTCTACGTTACTGATCTTTGAAGATCAGTAACGTAGACACAAACAATCAGCTTGTGTTCCCATCCTGTTACCACATTTACCCCCGATCTTCCTGCTGTCCCGCAGCTGAAGAAAGTATGAGCCCGGTCTCTCAGGAAGTGACAGACTATGTGCTGTGTGGAAGTTGTTCATCCTGGAGAACTCATCTCCCCTCCTGTTCCGCTCTTAGGTGATCCTCAATACTGGCCCAGACCTCCCTTTCCTTTTGGCTGCCATTACCCAGACTAAGCTCATTTGTCCCCGCAATATACCCATGATCTGCCTTTTGTTCCCGCCCCGACCTCCCATTCATGGCCCCCAGGAGAGCAGACAAAAGAGGAAAAGACACATGCCTGAACCCTTTGCCCAGACAGACTG
This sequence comes from Lophius americanus, assembly GCA_037951165.1. NCBI lineage: Eukaryota > Metazoa > Chordata > Actinopteri > Lophiiformes > Lophiidae > Lophius > Lophius americanus. The sequence goes on from JBBDHG010000174.1 coordinate 1,022,927, forward strand.
TGGTAAAGCGACCATAAAGAGATTCTGGGCTTGAATGGAGCTCCAGTGTGACAGGAGCTCTTCAGCTTTAACTATAGCCTCTGTGTGAGGATGAGAGAGACGGTCGCTGTATTCTGAAACGCCTACTACATGCTAACCACAAACAGTCCTTGGGACCCTACTTTACAAGCAAGTTACCCGATACTAGGACAGGAATGTAGTTTGCCTAACTCTTTTGGAGTCTGAGGCCATTTTTAATCTGAAACTGACTCTTTTTTAAGGTGATTGCAAACAATATAAAGTGTGAGGCCCAATTTCCGCCGGAGTAAAAAGATGTGTAGAGACATGATTTGACCCAAAACTTGAAAACTTAGATAAAACAATTTGGAATTCTTTTGAATTCGCGAAAATCGGTTGACAATAGACATTGGTTTTTGTTATATTATCTTTTTTAGTAGAAGCATTGTCTGTCAAACTGTCAACGAATGCTCCATCAAACTTGTTTTTTTCATTATATATAATAACTGAAAGTAGTTATTAATGCACTTTAGCCCAATTTATGATTCTTAAGGGGACAAATACCTTTTCACTCAGGCCCAGTTGGTATTAGAGCACCTTTTGGGTGAATAAAATATAATTTGAAACTTGACTTTTGTGTTTACTCAGGTTGCCTTTCTTTCATGTTAATTTATGTTTGATAAGATAAACACATCAGATACGCCAAACAAGAAAACAACTGAATGAAAGCTTCATGATTTGACTCCAATTGAAAAATTAACAAAATATTTTTTACCAAGGTTTTTAATTAATCAAAAAATATTTATTCATCAAAAAAATCCTATTAAAAATAACGAAAAAAACAACACACACCAACAAACACACGAGGAGGTGTCCATCTCTTTTCTCTGCATTTTATATCTTGCAGTGATTTTACTCAAGAGGACTGTCTACATATCGTAATAATATTTGAATAAAGTCTTTATCACTTAAGATATTAATAGAAGCAAGAGCAAAGTTTTATCAGTTTGACAATCCACACCACTGCGAAAAGTTAGTGTATATCTAGATTGTAGAAAGTGTATATCTAGTTTGTAGAAAAAACTGTAAGTGGCAACATATAAGGGTTATGAAAATATAACAAGATAAAAAAACATGAAAGTATCTTACCAGCATCGAGAAAAGTCCCTCAGCTGAGTTTATTGCAGAAAGTAATTACAAATACCCCTCCATTCATGGCACGAATGTCAGCGGTGATTCTGTATGCAGGTCAATTCTGCTCACGTGTTTAACAAATCAAAGTGATCATACATTCCAAGTGTGGGAGTTCCACAAAATGGAAATGTAAGGAATACAGAGAGAGAAGTCTGTAATTTCACATCTAGCATCCCAGGAGTCTGAAAAGCAGTACATGAACTGTTGGGCACACTGGTGATGGAGATGGTGGGCAACAAAAAAGAGGCATGAGAACAGAACAACATAGCAAAATATTGTAAATAAACAAGTTTAAAAAATTAAGTTGTGACAGGTTGTTAACACGTTTCCTGTCCTGTATACATTGAAACTTAGGCCTGTTTGAATAATAAGTCTAATATTGTTTTATTTTTCATTTCTTCAGTATGCCATCATTTCATTAGTTTGATTAATAAAAGCAACAGGTTGTGAGGACACATACAAAAATAAAATTGTAACAGTAAAAATAAAAATGATTTTATTATTATTAATTATTATTATAATTATTATTTTTGTTATATTACATTCATAACTGTAAGGATAATAACATTGTCATTTATTATTTATCAAAAAACATATTATTAGATATAATACATCATTATTAAAAGTACTAATAGTAGTTACATCTTAATCTTTTTGTGTCAAGTGTATCATTTAAAAAAAAAAAAAATTATATATAAAGTATATTACTTATTTATAGAGGTACCAAGGACCAAAAAATGTATTTTTAATACTGAGCATAGAGAATGTATTGCCATTGGGGTAGGAGGGGCACCAGAATCAAATTCCGCTCAGGACGCCAATCTGACTAGGGGGCACTGACTATTCTAGTAAAAAGGGGAAAGGATGAAACGGTTCCTACTCACTTTGCTGTAGCTCTATGAGTAATTAGCAGGCAGACCAGTTTGCACACACACTGCCAAAATTCACGCGGCTGCCTCTGGAATGCCTTAATGGACATTACATGACCCCACAGAGGTCAGGATGAAAGAGAAAGTAATTTGACCTGATGGTAGAAGGCTCAATAACAACAGGGAGGCAATGTTAGAACTACACAAGCTATTGCAAACAGGAGTTAAACAAGTAGTTTGTAGTATAGCATATACATAATATATAATAATAACACGTTTTGCTATTCCCCAACATTGTTCCCAAAGGCATCGTGGGCATTGTATTACACAAGGCATGAGGCTTTAATCCAGCAGGTGCTGCATTAGACGGCTAAAATGATTCATTATGCGGTATGCCAGGCTTGTCTTCGGGCCCTAACACACTCTGTCCATAGTTAAACAATGTTGGGCCATCTGTGAGGGTCTGTGCTGCAGTTTTTTGCCATTTGTCTGCCAGCATTGGCACTTGCCTCCCTTGTCTGTGTTTTTTTTAGCTGACTGAGCATAATGAATCATTCTTGTTGAGAGAAAACTTGCTCATTGGCTGTTCATCTCAGAGCAAGTCATTTAGTTATCTCATTATGAACATCCTCCCCTCTCAGATACCTGTACACATCTTAAACAGTCAAACATCGGACATGCAGTGACACAGCTCTCCACACATTTGCAAATAATTTAGCTACAATGATGGCAACCTCCTTTGAGAGTTGACTAAAGATAACATATATGACTTAGAGAAAGTCTTAGAACGCCGAGGGAGGAATTGTGGTATTGCATGAGGAAGTGTGGAGTGAGATAAGTATGTGAGAGTGGTACAGGATATGTATGAGAGCAGGGGTGAGGGGTGAGGTAGGAGTGATGGATGGGTTCAAGGAGAAAGTGGGGGTGCACCAAGGATCAATTGTGAGCCCCTTCTTCTTTGCTATGGTGATGGACTGGCTGTCAGATGAGGTCACACAGGAGTCTCTGTGGACTATGATTTTGATTGTGATCTGTAATGAAAGCAGGGAGCAGGTTGAAGAAAACCTCGAAAGGTGGAGGTATGCGCTGGAGAAAAAAGGTGGAATAGTGAGGATGATGGGGTAGAGGTGAAAAATGTTCAAGAGTTAAAATACTTGGGGTCAACAATTCAAAGCAATGGGGAATGTGGAAAAGAGGTAAAGAAGCGAGTGCAGGCAGCGTGAAGTGAGTGGAGAAGAGAGGTTTATAAGATAGTAGTGACAGCACCTCTACGGATGGTTTAGACAGGAGGAAACATGGGTGGAAGGATGCTGGAGACGGTGCTGCCAGGCAGGAGATAACTACGAAGACCCAAGAGGACGTTTCTGGATTTGGACATGCAGTTGGTTGGTGTGACAGAGGAAGATGCAGAGGACAGGGCCTGATGGAAACAGATGATCCACGTTGATGAAACCTAAAGGACCAGCCGAAAGAAGGAAAAAATATATTGAGATAATATTAGTACCATCTGAAAAAAAGAAATCCATGAAGTTCATTAAAACTTGATGCAGATAATAAAATAAAATAAACATACCACCACCACAAATGTTTACAGAGACGTAGGGAAAAGCTGTATAATCAGATCTTCACATCCAAGAATGGAAGTATTACAGACAAAAACAACACAATCACACGAATCCAGAAAACTTTAAAGTTTATTCAGTCATTTTCTCTAACTGCTCACCATGTTCAGGGTCACATGATATTTGGTTGTGGTGGGGGGGTGGGGAAAGCGGGGATACGCTCTGGACAAGTCGAGAGTTCATCACCGGGCCAACATATGGAGGCACACAACCATTCATTCATTACTATTAATTTAGGGTCACCACTTATCCGATACTGCATATTTTTGGACTGGGGGAGGAAACCGGTGCACCTGAGGTGAACCCATGCACACATGGTGAGATGATGCAAACTCCAATGTGCTCTATATGTGCTGCCCAATTTGTGTTTCATAAATAAAAGAGGTTAGGCTAATAATGCTTCAAGACAGCAACACTCACTGGGCGGTGAAGCACAAAAAGTTATTTCTCTATTACAAACACGCTAGTTGGAGTTGATTGTAAATACTGACTATGTTCCTGAGAATCTAAAATCCCTTGCTTTGCTTGCAGTATTCAAGATGTGTATTAATATGCTGAGGAGGCAAGACGGGAGAGGAATTTAAATGATTTGTACGACGGTGCAACTTGCTTCTGATATTAAATGATCAATCTGGATCCCTGTTGTCAGACTGAGTCCTGCAGCTTACGCTTCTGTTACGGTTTATGGCAAAAATCACATCACATTTAAATCATAAGCTCTAACACTGTAGATTAGGTTTTAAAGGCTTGTAGGAACAGTCTGAACCTGCCGACACGCTAATCTACAAAGCAATAAAGACTGACATATACAGTTGTTGTGCGTCTGTGCGTCTGTCACCTGTGTGATGTTAAATATCAGCTTGGGTTCGGCGAGGAGACAACGGGTGGGATCTGCCATACCGTTCTATAGGGGCTCCACTGCACAGCTTAAAATAGAAGAGATAAGGACCAAGTCTCAGGGGGCATACATGCTGTTACACATTATTACAAATAATATGGTGTGGGCTGATATGTGTTCCACATAGAAATGAGGCATGCAAGAATTGTAAACAGAAAATGAGAGGTTTTAAAGGTGATATCTATGATCTCTTGAAGAAAATGCCTTCGCATAGCCCCTTCCCAGCCATACAGTGCCCTATTTTATATAAAAGTAATAGGAACGAAGGTTTATCGGTTAGCAATTTATGAAATAAATTCCCAGAGCAGTCAAGCATGACAAGTAGCAGAACATCCAAGAATCCAATCGATTCATATTTTATATTTTCCACTTATCAACATGCTCTCCCCTTCTCACTGGTGGGACTTTGGGGGGAAGTGCAAAGTAAACTGGGTCAACTGGTTATTCACTTTTTTCATTTTGGAGTTTGCTGGCACTGAGACTAGGAGGTTTTACTGGTGGTTCAATTCCCAACCCCTGCAATCTGTATATTGGAAGGTTCCTCAATCCGGATTCCTAACCCCACTTGGCTTCTAATGGCGTATTCATTGGTAACCCGAACCTGATTAGCAGGTGGCGCCACGCATGGAAACGTCTGCCATCTCTGCATGAATGTCTGTGAATGCTGGCTCTTATTGTGGACCGCTTTGATTTGATGATCAGATTGGATTGGCTCTATATAGATTTACTGTAATGGACACAAGAGCGCGACAGAAATGACCCGCCTCACAAAATGAGACTTGATTGCCTTGTTGGATTCAAGTACGTAGAGGCTTGTTTTTCCCAGTTTTTTCTGCAAATGTGGCACGGGATGCAAATAGCATGAAAAAAAGGAGACATACTTAACTGGCAATGCTTTACAGGGTGTCTTAATTTTTCACATTTCCATATATGAGCGGAGGTGGTAACGTCTCAGCTTAACGCCTTTTTTCACTTCTGATGTTGTTTTCAAGTGACCATGGATAGAGACCAAGGGAAAAAGGGTGATGATCGCTTATAATCAACAATTTCAAAGCAGAGCTTCAGAATTAAAAGCATCAGTGTTTTGAAGGCCACTCTTAAATGCAACACGAAAAGCGTTTCCGCCACAGATGGGCCAATTATCATTCATACTAACAGACACTTTGCAATTGTCTCCTCATATGTATTCTTTGCTTCGCATTGTTTGTTCAAAGAAGAAATTGTGAATTCATGCCATACTCCCAGCTCGGCTCAGGATGATCCGTGCATGAAGATTTGTCAGAATGTTTGTATCAGAAAGATGGTATCATATTATTAAGCACTTCCCCTCAATGCCGATTTCACAAAGGTTTTGAGTGATCATATCAAATACGTTCTATCCATAAACCCGGATAGAAAATAGATTTTCATTACATTTAGATTGCCTCCTTATCAATTCCAATTTTTGAGAAAAATAAAAGCCGTCTGATGAACCAGTTCATATGAACATTCTGTGAAGTTCTGGCTCATGCATCCTCGCCCTTATGATCGTGTAAGGACCATTATAACTTTATAATAACAACTAACACACAGATACTTCTTCTCATCAATTCGTCAATGTATTAATGATGTTCAAGATGACTGGAGCAATGATGATGTTGATGATGATGATGGCATTGACCAGTGAGTTGTCCACAGCGTTGCCAGGCATATAATAATGATTCTATTTGTCTAATAATATCACCCCCTGTTTAATCAGTAATGGCAGAACCCATATGGTACTATAATTGCACTATTTTAAAGCACTTCTGTTATCTCATTTTAATAAATGTTCTTACTCGATCAAGATATGGACCCTGCATCTGTGTTTACGCATCAAATCATGTGACGTTGTCTCAATCGTTCCAACTTGTCGTTGCAAAGACATTGTGAGCAAGTAAAAACGAGCAGAAAACATGACGATGAATCCACACAGGTTAAATAACTTTAGTTGCACTTTTCACTAGCTATGGCCAGTATGACATTGTGAGACTTTAATATTGATAACATAATGATATGAGGATTTGAAACCTCCCCATATGGTACATAAACACTTCAGCTCCCATTTGGCAGTGCAGGCTGTCTACCATTATAAAATTATATTCGAAAAAGAACCCTCACGGCTAACAATAATTGCTAACTGCAATTATTTATTGCGGTTGTCTCAACGTAACAAATTAATTAATATATTTTCATGAGAAAACAAGAGAGCTTTTACTCGAGATAATTTATTTATTTGTTTATTTGGCGGAGACGTTGTACATTAATAAACATTTCTGTTAATGTACCAGAGTTAGCCAAAAGGCTACTTTTCATCCGCAGTCCCTGGACAGAAGGAGAGAATAAAAACAGAAAGCTAAAAACATCAGACGTATGTAAACGACAAGGAAGATATAAGTAATGAGAGAGTTAAGTCGCTATCGCAAGAAAAGAAAGGGTCGTTAAATGTTATTTTTTATGTTTATCAGAGACCAGGACTGCACGGCCGCATGGATAGTTGGCATCTTGACAACTGCATAGCAGCTTGAGTTAAAAAAATCAGATTAAGGAGTATCCATTATTGATGAACACATCTGGTTTCCATCAAGTTCTGACACAGGCAGACATTGTATCGTGTCTGTATTGTGTGTTAGACATTGTATTGAGATGAGTCCCTGTTTTTTTATGGAATGATGGTGTTGCAACTTTACATGACTTCAGTAAAAGTCAAAGTGGAAAAGATTCAAAGTTTCCAAATCAATAATACATTGGCAAAACATTCTCTGAAAAACAAACAACCCCTCCATTATGCTCCTCCACGCTACAGCAGCATTTTCCTGAGTAAAAAAACATCCTCTCAGCAAGACCAATATGTTGACTCCAGATTCCAAGACACGTTGTGTTCAACTTATTCAAGGGGTTAGGATTCATTCAGTTTTCATGATGTTTTTACAGACCCAAACTATCAGCAGAGGTCTCTTCTTCACCAAAATATAGGCCTACACACATATGGCTGTTAAACCTGGTCAAAACACTCAATTAATCTGTGTTAGCTTGTTCCGACAACTGCGAGTGTGTGTTGACCTTATGAAATAATGGAAAATAGTTTTTCTCTTCAAATTTTAATATCTTGGACACCAAATTTACCATAAAATGACAAATTGTTTGGTCAAGCATGTTTTTAAACAGTAAAACAATCTGACTTGTGTTACAACATAGATAATTTTAATTGCATTAGCTCATCCTTTAGGTAAAACAGGTTTTTAGCAAACTATTAACCCTTTTTTTTTTTGCTGTATCAAGTTACATAATTCTGCTATAATTTGCCTTTAAAAAAATCCTATTTATCGAATTGGACTTTCTTAATAGCCATGGTTAATGCCTCTTCCTTGGTGGCGCCTTTAACCTGTAGTTGTCCCCCAGGGCTCCATCCTCGGCCCCTTACTCTTTAACATATGCATGCTGCCAGTGTGTAAAATCATAATCATGTTCAGTCGAGTGGCTCATATTTTTCAAGAAGAGACTCTAATGTGACTCAATTGTGCCCAACCAAACACCTGACCAGGACATTAAAGGGATGTGTCCCAATGACTTATTTCTGATCCTGAAGAAATCAATGAAGGAAAACTCCCTAACTTTCCTCCAAGCGTTAGGTAGTTAACACAACTGTAAGAAAGTAGCATGTGCAGGGAAAAAAAATCTTTCAAACCCGACACAGGGTGCATGTCCGATGCTCACAGCAGGGATGTAGGGCTTGATGAGCTTTACTCCCGTCGCTGGTGATGTGAGACTGAGTTTTCTCTCCTGGCTGAGACAGTTGGAGGTCGCCATCAGAGCGACGTTGGTGACTACAGCTATTCAGCTAATGAGACAGCTCCCCTGATACAGTCACAAAAACAACTGAACCAGCAACTCGCTACTCTCAGGGTTCTTTTATCATTTCTCCATTTCGATTTTTCACCCTGGACATCCTCAGGCAAATTCAGTGGACCTCCCAGAGCCCTGCTGATATGCAGTTATTACAGTCATTATGTATTCTGGACCTAAAGTGCTATTTGAGTCCAACTTTGAGGAAAAAGTCGTTATATTTTTTAATTATAAACATTTTGTATTTGGCAATAATATTTAATTAGATAAAAGTTCTCCAAAACTTAATTCCAAAACATATAAAGCATTTAGAGATGAAAATGATTGGAATAGAAATGAAAAGATAGTTTTTTTTTACAGCGCAGTTTAATAACGGAGCAATCAACTAATTGAATTAAAGGCCTTGGTTTAAAATTCTATGGGAAAGTACATTAATTTAAGAAAATCAAGACATTTTAAGCAAAAACACGATCGTACGTGTCACAAAACCTTCAAAATTCTCAGGAAGGTACATCATACAGCTACATCCTTGAGATTTAACTCATTCAGCCATAAGACATAAGATTCTTTTTTGTCATTTTACAGAAAACAACAAAACTAAGAGCGCTGGTCCAGGTTTGTACATTGAAACAAGAAGGACATAAATAGTATTTTTTTTTAAAGGCTTTAATTCCTGCACTATAATACTGTTTATTAGCTCTTGTCTTGAGCCTATTGCACCTGAAAAGCGTATCGCACTTGAAGACAAAATTGCACCTTAAAATCTAGAAGCAAGTGTTGGGACAAGAAGGTATATTCTCATACGGCCCGAAATTGGTGTTCATTGATCTTATGACACATGGGGAAAAATGGAATTTGGAAATGTGGGTTTTGAAGGACCTGTAGTGTGAGCCTGAGGCCAACAGCTCACAGGTGATGTACAGACGGGCCGAGATGATGACCCTCTGCAGAACTCTCCGGTCTGCAGCAGAGCATCTGGCCCTAGATCTCTAAGAGCTCATTTTCAACTTCTAACTTATAGGTAATTCATTAATAATTTCTTATTATTAAATAACACGACCGGTAATACATTTAGTCATTGCTGACAATATATCTTGAATAAATTGATATTGAACAGCTTTTTGTATTATTGTATTTTGGAGCAATCCCAGCTGACATTGGACGGGGACACCCTGGAGAAGTTGTCAGTTTATGTCAGTGCCGACAAATAGACACCAACGACCATTAATGTTCACATTTACACCTCTGGACTATTAAGTGATACCATTTTACCCATATTGCATGCTTTTGGACTGTGTGAGGAAGCCGGAGTATCCAGAATCCAGGCTGGGCATATCTGGATTTGAACCCAGTACCATCTTGCACAGTGGTACCCGATGTGCCACTGCACCACTCATACAAGCTATAGCACGACAAATGTTATCTCAAGGCATTTCCAAATGAACAGGTCCAGAAAGTCCATCATTTCACTGAGACGAAAAATCCCCCATGTCTCCTCTTATGTCTGTGAGCACATGTTGCAGTGCAGTTGCGGTTCTTCTCCATGCCTTCCACCCTCATTATTGAGTTCTCAGTATAACCTCGCAGAAAGACACACGGGCTGATAGATGAGTCTTGTAACCTGGCCTCACTTGGTTATTCCAGCAGAGTAGTGAAATGTTACTTTTGCCTTGTTTCTCCCTCAGGAAGTCTTCTTATCTCACCTGCTTTCTGGGAATAGACAGAATAGCTATTTTTCTGTCAGTTATACAAGCTGCAAAATCCACTTTCCTGTCACTAATTTTAATAATAGTATGTCATCCTTTTATTTCACTAGCCACTTAGTGTCCTTTGCAAATTTTATTTATTCGTACACACTTCATTTACCCTACATGAAAAACGTAGAAAAAATACAAAAAATATAAATCAGACTCATGATAGTTATGTATTTCATGGAAAATAGTCTATTTCAATTATATTAGCTCAACCTTTTAGTAAGGCATGTTTTTAGAAATACCAACCTTTATTGGATTTGTTTTGGTTGAATCAAATTACATTATGTTAAGTTACATTAAGTTTATCCTTACATGCATGTCCCCTAAGGCTCAATCCTTGGCCCCTTGCTATTTAGCCTATACATGCTGCCACTGGGTCGTATCATAAACAGGTTCAGTCCCATTATTCAATAAAAGATAGTTGCTGAAAATGTGCTCCATCAAACAGTTCAGAAGGACATGTATTATTATTATTATTATTATAAAAGGGCTAGTCAAGCTGCTTTCAAACTCCCAAATGACACCGAGCTTGCTAATACTTTTGAGCTTGTTAAGACCTTGGGACCTTTCAGTTTGATCCACGCAACATTCCAAGTTTGACAATGCCCCCTGACAAAGCTCCATAGAAAAACCTAAAAGCAATTATCCTTCTCTGGGGTCAAAATCCATTTAGTTTTTTTTGGCATTTCTGTAAAACAACAAACCGTGTAGAAATACATGAACTTTATGGTATTTCTGTAATATTTCAGGTAGTTAGATATTTGTGTGTTTAGTTTGATTGCCTGAATTCTATATGTAATTCAGGCAAGGTTTAACTTCAAACAACCAATGTGCAGAACAGGCTGATGTGTTGAAGTCTTCTCCAGCTCCAACATTGAAAGCACTCACCAAGCCCAGCTCCACAGAAAACACGTCACAGAGCGGTATCCAGTACCTTGCTTGAAGTTGGTGCGGCTGGCAGTGATGTCATACTAATGATAGTGTAGTGGCAACGACGTGAATCTGTTCATTCATTTTTATCCATTGAAACGGAAGCCTATCCACTAAATTCACAATGCACTGACGTCAGACACTCGCCAGTGTACAAACCAATCCACCATCAACAATAGTGTAGGTAGACACAGAGCATGTAGATGATGCTGACAGGATGTAGGGGTGTCATGAAAGTTCTACAGAGCACTTGGAAGATTGCAATGTGAATCCATAGATAAACGGATCAAAGATAAACAAAGTTAAAATAACACCCTTGATTTGGACCTTGTGGATGTGTAAAGGCATCTTTAAAAATTGACTGAAATGGGCTGGTACTGAAACAAGCCACTCTGATTTTTTCTACATGTGTTCATCTCATTCTTTTCGGGTTTCATCACCTTCTGAAGAGCAGGAGGAAATCGAACCCAAACATTTAAACTGCCATGTGACTTACTTCGTTGATGTTTGCTGAGAATTCCATATGAAAGTTGAGTTGGCTGTTGTTGAGGTAGTACTTAAATGGCTCATTTTAAAAAACAGCTTCTCTTGACGAGCTCCAGATCTCCAGCTTGTGTAAGTAAATTTAGTAATGTGAAACAATAGCTAACAAACACAAATGTGCGAGATCTTGAGTAGAGTAGAGAACTCTCTCTCTCTCTCTCTCTCTCTCTCTCTCTCTCTCTCTCTCTCTATATATATATATATATATATATATATATATGTATATATATATATATATATATACATATATATATATATATATATATATTGGGTGTTACTTTAATAGTTCATATTTTACTACACAAATACGGTTTCTTGGTCAGAACTTCACATTTAATTTTTAGGAGCTCAGTTTGGGAGATTGCTTTTACAACGGAAGGGTTTTTGGGCTTTTCAGGGATTTAACTTGCTCTTGGGGACAACAGCGTAGGCCTAGTTGTTTTTATATAAAGAAATCAAAAGTATTGTTGCACCCGAGGTACTTGTCTCGATGTGGTATGGGCTTTTTGGTAGGCCATCGGAAATCGTGTTTTGACTGGTACTGTACCTAATTGTGTAAGTGCAATAATTAAATGAATAGCGTTGCATATATTCTACACCATGAAGGTTGAAGGTTAATGTATTTATCATCATACAAGACCAAATTTTAGACCTTTAAATGTGGGAGTCCTCTAATACTTTCAAACTGGAATATGACTTAGCTGAGGACAGAAGCTGCTCTGTAGTCGGGTAGTCTAGTATTACAGCTGTGGATACATCTTTCCAGATGGTAGAGGGTTCAACCGGGTGCTGTTGGGAAATTTTTCATTACTTAATGTCTCCTATGAAACAGATCCAGACACTTAACATACTGCATGTTAAGTTGGATGACTAAAGCATGGGATCTATGCAGGCTGAGTCAGAGCAAACGTGGTGCTGGATGTAGCAGTGTCAAAGGTGTGTGGACAATGATTACAAGGTCAAAGGTCGGCAACCAAAGCACAGATACGTTGTCCTGACACTGTGTTGAGCACATTTATTGGCCTTTTATAGAGATGGGTGCAGCAGTCATAAATGTGTGGCCCCTTTGCTTTAGCATGGCTCTGCTTTCTTCAGTTGAGAAATAAAGAGGGCAAGAACAAAATACTGAACACAAGCCAATTGTTTCCACTCGTATTGTTTAAATTGTTTATTGGCAAAATACACAATTGAAAGTTTGCACTGCGTTTTAACAACATCTGATTTGCAAATGCGTGCTCCTCTGAGGAATGCCCTTCAGGGGGCTCTGGTCATTTTGACAGTGCAGAAGTAAAATAAGCGTTTTTTGTGTTGAATATGGAAGAAATTAGCTATTTACATTAATGCTCCCATTTGATTTAGTTGATGCAACAGTGAACAGAATGTACAACGGGGGTTGAGTAATTAAGCTCCCTAAATTAAAGCCAGATATTCTATAATCATTTGAACATCATTTTCTCTCACTGTCAGCCGGGGAGCATTTAGCATAGTTACTGTTGTAGTAGTTCAGCATTACTTATCACTGTGAATGTGGGATGTTGGACACAGAACCAAAGCCCTGCTCTCCAGCATTCCGGACTCACATTTTAGATCTTTGCAGTGATGTGTTTATCTTTTGCATTAGGTGCACCACCTCATAATTTTTTGTGCACTCATTAAGTGTTTTCTTAATTCCCAAAATCATTGTTCATTTATAATTAGTAAACAAAAGTAAAATATCATAATTAAGATTTGGTGGTTATTGATTCATTTAAATTACAGCACATTCAACTTATAAATAACCTCAGTCATAAAGTACCAATGTTTAAAATGTTTGACAAACTAAAATAGATAAATTGGGATTTATTTAAAAAAATGTAGTTGGAAAAATGGTTATAAATGGAGTAAATGAGTGTATTTGATTACTCGTCAGTTTAAACTCACTCTGTTTGCGAAAGACATAGAGAGAAGTCACACGGATGAAAGGCAGAATACGTTTTATACAGAAATGATGTAACAGCACTGCAAAGTTGACCATTTGATTAGTTTCATGGCATTGTATTTCATAAGTTAATTCATTCCTCTCTTGTCTAAAGGTATTGAGATCTTCTTTACCACGCACCATCATTACTCAATTTTCTCGTGTTAGAGTTTCTAATAACCTTCATATCTCAGGTCTGTTTCTCTGACCTCTAAACCTTAAACCCCTATTCGATTACAAATTTCATAGATCATCTGATGCAAAAAGCAATGCAAACAGTCACTGAACATCTAAACAGAAACATTTGGTTCCCTCGTGAAAACCATCATGGGGGCCGTATATATTCCCCAATGTGATGAATTATGGATCAGTGCTAATAGGCTGTTCTCACTTCTTTGACCTGCTGTAGCCACAGGTTTGTCTGATGACACCTTCTTTTTTGACTCCCTACCTGGATCCTCATCACTTAGATAATTCTTTTCATCATTGTGTTATTATCACTTTCTTGCATTGACAGAGGTAGTGGTTTCAGTAGCTCAGAGAGGAAGAGGCAGACAGGGTCTCTGTCCAAGTGACCCTCCCTGAGGATCAGCCCACGCCTTCCCAACTCACTGTTGCATAATGGATGAAGGACAGACATTGGAAGGGTGGAGGGGAATGGAAGCAGGGCCCTTATTACCTTGTGATTCATTTTTAATGAGGTAAACAGGTCTTTCCGGGTCACCTGTAGACTCACCCACACCCATGGCACTTGGTGTGTCTTTACCGTGCATTCCTTATTTCCGGCCACTTTGACATTTTCCTCCGCTGCGTTTTATAATTAGGTCTCGCTGTCATTGACGGAACGTGTCTCACTTCACACAGAGACCTCCACTTTCATTCAAGTGGTTGCAGCCAATTATACAGTAGCAAGAAGGCCTTATTACGAGTGCTCCAGGCAACCTTTGTCTCATCTCCCACTTACAGCCAGTAGATTAAGTTGTCCAGTAGCGGGTTATTCACTGAGAGCAGCAGCACCACAACGAAGCAACTCTATATTGTTTCATAATTTATTTCATTGCACTTTGCAGGTCATAAATTGGATTTCATTGGCTATATTCCAATTGGATTTTGTAAAATAGACTTATTCGTTCGGCAGTCCCTCTACAATGTCTCCTAGCTTCATCCTACTGCAACACTAAAGTAGTGCAGCTTGTTCTTCTCTCTCTTAATGCTGAATATCTCCCTCTGTGTATTTGTTAGATGACAGCTAATAAAACTGAACATTGTTGTGCTCTGATGGAAATAAAATGGGCTCCCTCAAGCATTTGTCTGGTTCTGGAGAGGCGGAATTGAACTGGATGACAGGCAATGATGCAAGAGCGGGGATGTCATCTGGGAAATCTGCTCAGTTCACTAGCTCTGAAAGTCGGTGAGGTACACCTTTGCAAACAGGAAGGGGGAGAACTCCCGCAGTAATTCTCTGACAAACCCGCGAAGAAAGGAGAGTCGAAGAGAGAGCGCAACAGGAATGTGAGAAAATGAACAGATGGAGGGATGCAGAGCATCTACATTTTAAAAAGGTGCTATAGATAGCCAACTCTTCCACCCATCATCTCATCTAAAGTATATCCTTACAAGCAGAAGTCATTTATAAAAATCTATGCCCCCAGACTATAGATTTTCTCCTTCCCCCCAGTGAATGGGGATGAAAATGAATTTAGAGACCCACAAGTCATTGAATTTGCTTTTTATCACCCAATAGCCACGCTGCATACGTGCCATTTTGCTGTATATAGGATTAGAAAGAATATTTTTTGCCCGACTGGCTTTCAGCTCTCAGCGACAAGATGCGGATCATTTCCCCTGCTGAGAAAAGCTTCACTCAGTTTGGACAAAACACACACATTTACCCGGATAATGTTGAGTACGGATATGCAATGCGAAGCCCCTCATCTTCACAAACATAAGATGGAAAGAAAATACCACCATCCAAGGAAACAGGTCAAGCAAAGTTTGCTTGAGAAGAGATGCGTGAACTTAAAAAGAGAACATGTATTAATGTGAAGGTGATTATTGTTCCCCACTGCTAAAAACCCTTTGTGATCAGTCTGAACTAGATATGAGTAGGGCTATATAATAATAATAATAATAATAATACATTTAATTTATGAATATCATACCATCCTCCAGACTCATTCTCATGAAGGACCTTTTGAGGCAGTGTTTCTTTTACTTTTAATGTTTGTCTTTTTTCCCTCAGAAGAGGGGGTGGGCAGGGGGGGTTGACAGACGCTTTGTGCCACAAGATTCTTCTGAGTTCTTTGTTCCTGTGTTTATTTCAGTGAGTTCTGCCTGTTTACATCACATTCTTGGGCCCAGAACGGCCGGTAATTACAACCAGTATTGCAGTATTACCTTGGGCGTAATTTAATGAAGAAACGGTTACTGACGCGACTTTGATGCGGCGTTTCAGGATTATGCGTGGGTGCGATAATCTGGACAGTTGAATGGCAGATGTCACCGTTCTGTGACATCATCATACATACATAATCGTCCAAATCCTTTCGGTGTTTGATGGATCATTTACAATTGTTTTACTCACATAGGCCTTAGTGCAAGGAAGTATTGGAGTGATTTTAGGAAAGGTCTGTTATATTTCTGACACTAGGTCGATTTCCACAAGTTTTCAGGCCATAATTTCCTCAATTCTTGGTCCAATTTAAATTAATTTGGTGCATATGAATGGTTTTGAGGAGATCAATCTTGTGTTTGTAATATTTTATATTAAAAATTCACATTTTACTCACTATGGGGAGCTTCTTTTTTTTTAAAGAGAACACAGGACAGAGAGTTCCTGGACAGAACTCAAAAACTATCTCATGGATTATCATTACCTTTTCAAACTTTTTACCCTCATCAACCTTAGCGCGAAAAAGACCGTGAGTGATTTTGGGTCAGATCGGTACCATATTCCCGACACTAGGGGGGAAGTTTATCTTCAAACATTTCCAAAAAATACTTTAGACTTAACTGTACATTCAAAATGAGGAGTTCAATAAAGAGGATTGATTTCACAATGCAGGGGATTGGGGACTTACCCTTGCTGTCATGGATGACAGCTGGTAGGGAGGGGCACACCGCCGCAGAGGAAATGTGCTCACCAGGGGACGGCCAATGGGAGCGTTGGGATGAATGAATCCCAGTCTGACTGTTCAGATTAATTTCATGCTTTCACGATTCGTATGATTTGATGTCTGCAATCTATAAAACACTGACATGAAAGTAAGTCAAATTAAAAAAACCCCAAAACAAACCAGATTTTTTTTATTCACACAAGAAATAGTCTGATTTGTGCAAACAGATATTGGGTTCAGGGTCTTCCTCAAAAGCCCGATGGCATTTAGACCTGTTGGAGCTACAGACGCCCATATGCTCTTCTCGTGTCTCTATTGATAGAAATAGATGCAGAACCCCACTCGCTGGACCGGTTTGAAGTCCATTCCAAGTTTGATGAACAGAAAAGTAAAATATTCTATCTTCTAAAGTGTTAAATAAAACCTGTCCACGTGATCAATAATGTAGCCCAAGTGTAAAATTCAGTCAAGCGGTAATAACTGCAGGAAACATAGTTTTTCTGCAGAAGTTTCGAAACTTAATTTATTAAAGAACATAATAAAACTGCAAAAAAAAAAATTTAAGCAGAGAGTTGCAGAGGAGGGAGAGAAAAGTGTTCCAGCACAATAAGCAGAGTTTAGCTGACCATCAAGTTAGGAATTTGCTATCTATACAGTAACACGCAGCTGAATAACCTCAAATTCTTTTTGCAAAATCAACAAACTTTACTGCCCGTGTATTACTGGCCACCTGTGGGTGTTTGTTAAACGTTTCAGCAGGCATGGTGGCATGGTGGCATGGTGATCAATGCAGCACATTCATGCCTTGAAGGGATGGTGAACAATATTTGACTCCTTCTCCTTTGCACCAACTTCTCATAGATTGGTTTAAACTTTTAAAACAATCTTAACTGGTCCTCCGGGACCGATGGGCCTGTTCTGTTCGTACAGTATGAGCAGACAGGTCATGTGTTGATGATTGATTAAATCGTGACATTCGTTGGCTTCTTTCCACTTACGACCTTCTTAAACAGAATTAAAACATCATCTCTAGCGAAGTGGAATAACGCGGCGCGCTCGCTACCAACGGAGTGCCTCCAAACAGATTTTTTCTTACTGATTTCCAGATAGCTGAATAATTAATTTGAATATACTTATATTTAGTCTTTGCTGTGGTCTGCATCCTCATCAGTCTCGTCAGTCAAGTTAGAGCCAAGACGCTCACTATTCACTCCCTGCTTTTTAAATGCTATGTTAATGCAGGCCCTGCATTCACTCATGACTTGCCTTCCATTGGCTTGCGTGGTATAATTTGCAGCTAATGGTGCACCCCCACTCCCCCCCCCCCCACCCCTGAACCCATCAACCCCCCATTTCCCCTCTCCCACACGCTTTCTCTCAGTATCTCTCTCTCTCTCTCTCTTCCAACCTTGATACGTCCCGTTTCAGCTCCTTCGCTTTCAGTCACAATGCTGTGGAGAGGGTGAATGGGTGGGGGGCATTTAAGAGAGCGGTAGGTGGGAGTGGAGTCTGACTGCAGAGGGAGAAAGGAAATTCTCTCTTTCACTCTCTATCACCCTTTCCCTGCTGCTGTTCTCTCTCTCTCTCTCTCTCTCTCCTCCTCTCTCTCCCCTCACTGACTGCACAACATCAGTTCTCTAGGTAGACTTGAATAAACAGTTAAAGGCAACAGGGAGGAGAGGGAAGATGACGGAGCTGTCAGGATTCTAAGACACACAGACTGCTTAGAATATTTGTCAGAGCCGGCAGAAAAGGCTGTCAGTAACACTGCCTCTTCTTCAGTTTTCAAATCAGTGAGGAGGCTGTGAGCATTGTATGTGAGGTAAGTCACCTTTTATACATGGAGTCGTGTGAAAGACTGAGGAATGAATTGGCTGAGTTTAATGAGGATCATTTAAACAACTTAATCCTATGTCTCAGTTTCTCTTCAACTAACATGAGTTCATTTTAAAAGATAAGAAATTCTGTTATTGATTTTTAAAATGGTTTATTGATATATGCCTGTCAGCATCATTTTTTTAAATTTAAATTTGCTAATTACCACGTCCAGAGTTACGCTTTTATTTATTTTTTAAGAAAATCCTCCCTGATGGTATAAACATCAGTAAGGCTTTAACCTAACCAACATTTTACTCAAATTATTGATATGAATAATTGATTGATGATTTAAATGCATTCAAATTTCTCCAATTATCAACTACATTCCTCGTGGCTGTCGGCACACATTTTATTCTCACCTCATAGCGAAGAATGCGGCAATAGCGTAAGTAATTAAAAGATGACATGTATCAAAGCAGCTTTTGCGATTCATCCTTGAGTTTTACGAGCAGGAACTTCAGAGGCTTCCTTTTTCTCTTTACTGCATTCACCTGGTCTGAGGTGCCAATTATGTTTTACTTTCAAAGTTTTTACTCTGCATGGCTATTTTTGTTCATTACCAGAGCAGGTAAGAGAGATATGATGTGTGGTGAAGTGCTGAATGATTCTGCATGCATTAGGGCAGACACTGAGATGCGGTCTGATGGGATGCGTCTGTATGTGTATGTGTGTTTGTGGCTTGTCGGAATATGTCCAGCTGTAAGCTTTATTGCCAGCAGACAGAAGGCTTGTGCAGCCAGGAGACAGACAGCTGCTCTGTATTAGATGCTGCTGGTTGGTCCCTCTTCCAGATCTCCCGCATACACACTGTCAGCTTCACTGAAACAATTAAACCACACACTCAGCCAGTGTTCATCTCCACGAGTTTCCCAGGCTTCTCTCTCAAGATGAGCTTCATTTGTTTGTCAGATGGTGTCCCACGCGTAGATCACAGAAAGGAAATGATAATTGGATGGATCAGTAAATAGGTAGAGTAGTCATTGATTTAGCTGTTATACGTATACGATTGATTTATAACTAAATCATTAGTTTGAATCGCTGGATTTCTTTGACTGAATCTCATTTTCTCACAAAACATTTTAAGGAATATTTTCAGCAGGTAATTAATCAAAGTGAGAAAGTAACTTTTTTGCTAAAGAGCGCCCTCTGTGGCTAAAGGGTTCACTACAAGATTCAAGTATCAAATAAAGTGCAAATTTCAAATCACAAATTTAACTCCCTCAGAGTTAAAATCAACTCACACCAAGGGGTTTCTATGGGAATCTCTAAAAAGGTTTTAAAGGAGTTAGAAAATTTATCAATTTTAAAAGAGTTAAACTTACTAGAACTGGGAATCTGTGACCCAGCACAATCTTAAAGTGACATTATTAACACTGCAATGGATGAAATATGAGGTAGAATGAATATAACCATGCGGTGGTCGGGATAATCGTCATTGCTAGAGCAGATCCTTCGTGTTATCTTGATAACTCAAAAACTGTTTCATAGAACATTTTCTATTTTTATACCCACATAAACCTTAGTGCGAGGAAGAAGTGGGATGATTTTGGGAAAGATCGGTTGATCTAATCATGACTAAATCATGATATTCTGTTTCCTTTTACAGTATAATTTCATTTTATGTGGCTGGGAGGAGAGATCGTCTTTTTTACCAACTGTTTGCTAGCTGAGCAGTGACTCTCAAGACCTGGACCCCAGGGTGTCTCCTTAATTTCACCACCTTCGTATTCTTGTGGGTGGAGCTTGATAACATCTCTGCTGAGTTGGATGCACTCTAATGAGAACAAATCTGACAATTAGCCTTACTCAAAGATTAAACATCATTTGACTACAAATATGTTGAAATAATATTTTTGTGGAAAAAATTAACAGTTTAACGCTGAAATTTAATCTCTATCCCTCGTCGTAAACAAAATGTAACAAAAAAGTAGACAACAATAAAAAGAGGAGTCAGAATTGATGATCGTGGGTCGGAAATCTGACTAAGCGGTAACAATTACACAAAAACAGGAAATTCTTTCTAGCATTTACAAACATGAGATAATTGTTAGGTAGCAAAGCGCTGACAGGCATTTCAAAGAACTGCAGTGAAGTGAGGAAAATATGACAAAAAATAAATACCACATGTCAGTTTTGACTGACTCGTTGCATGATGGGTTGCCATTTTTTAAAACAGCCTGGAAAGCCACTCCATACCAAATAAGTGCTAAAACATATATTCTTCATTTTTATTTTTATGGGCTCGAATCTGATTTTAAAAGATCTGATTCATGCGTTTATACAGGCTGAAAAAAACTTCACTTTAGCCTAATGAATGGAGAGTAACATAGAAAACAATCTAGAGAAATTCAGTGAGGCCATTTCTGACGAGGCAAACTCATTAATCGATGCTTTTAAGTCAATCTATCTCCCCAGCAAGCAGTCGCTCTGCCTAAAATGAATTTAAACAATTATAATCCAGCCACAATAACTAAACATGATTGTATATAATCACCTAATATAATTCAAATGTCAGGGTTCTAATTGAATGGAAACATTTCTCCTCACCAGCTGTCCCCATCCACTGGTGTTCATTTGCTTCCAAGCTGCAAACTGGCACTGGACTGAAATCAGATTCACGATAACAAAACCAAAAACATAAAACAAAAACAACACTACATAATAATTCATTTTAGGATAATTGCTATAGCTGTAATCCCATTCAGCTGTCTGTCAATGCTATATGTTCAACCACTTCTGGATCATCGGGCGACACCCGCTGAACTCAATAGCCTCGAAAATACTGGAAATATACAGTTCATATGGGAAAATTTTGTAATAATGGCTTCAAACTGATAGAATTACAAATTTTTGTATTATTCTATCGATTCATTCATCGAAATATCACCACAAAATCATCCCTCCGTTTTCTTCAGTATATCAGGGGGTCGGGCATCTTGCTAAGAAATGATTTCCAGACATCCCTCTCCTCAGCAACCCTCTCCGGCCCATACTGGGGGTTCCAGAAGCGTTCCCAGGCTCCCCACTTTATCTCTCTGGCTGAGCCCAACCACCCGATGAAGGAAGCTCTTCAGCCACCTGTAGCCCCGCCTCATACTTTCGCTCACTACTCAGAGCTCAAGACCTTCTCCATCTTCCAACCCTCATAGGTGAGGGTTGGAAGATGGACCTGTAAATTGAGAGCTTTGTCTTAAGAATCAGCTCTTTCTTCACCACAACAGACTAATACAAACAATGCAATGCATTACTGATGATGCTGCACGGAATCAACAGAATCAATTCCATTTATTTAAACATAAGTGCGAGTAAAATGTAAATAATGCTGTGCAAAAACTCCCTATCTCCACCAAAGACAAAAAAGTATTTGGTGGAGATCAAAGATATATTGGAAAACAAAACACGTCTGACTCTGGGTTCACAACATTATGCGGAGGGCTGTACAAACAGCTACAATAAGCTTGTCCTTCATTTCCACAACAATGTCCCGTCAATGCTTAGAGGCTACCACAGCCAGCTCAAATTCACATCTACTCTTGGCTTTGCATTGATTCCACATGTAATTGTACAGCATGAAAAATGTGTGTCTCGTTCAGTCTGACCACAGCATGAGGATGAACATAGTAGAGAGGATGTTATTTGTATTTGCAGGTCACCTTCCACAACATTTTGTTATTTGTTATTTCTGTTGTCAAACATCAAAGGAATTCAAACTTCTCTCATTTAAAGCCAAATTTTCTTCCCCAAACTCTGAACTCCTATTGTACAGTCTTTACTCTAGGGAGCAACTTTACCTCAATGTTAAAGCTGTAGTGTGTAAAATCTAGTGTCATCTATGGATGAAGTCCCAGATTTAACCTATATTGCTCTTCATATAGTGACCTGTCAAAAGATGAGATTCCTTTATGTTTAGTTAAAAATTTGGATTTTGTTATTTACTGCATAAGGTAAAAGCTTACATTCAAGACACCAAATTATTATTCATCTACGTGGGGCAGCATTAGCGGTTGCACCAGGATCCCATCCTTCCTGCCCCGAGGGAAGGACAGAGAACAAAGTGAGTACTTGGTCCATGCTTTTAAGCAACTCCAGAGCCAGACCTTGCCGAGCTGTTCCAGAGCCAGTGAGACAGAGGAGAAGCACCCGGAGGGGGCTGTCCATTACCAGAGAGAGAGAGATCCTGCCGATCCAGACGAGCTTCATCGTCTGATTACCATTCCAACCTTAAACTGTAAAAAAAGTGCAGCGTTTGTTTTTTCCATTCAGGCTACTGTACAAACGTGGCATCCCGTACTTCATGCAGCATCCATGGGAGAGGACCAGCTCCCTCAGCAAATATGAGGGGCGTTTTTCAAGCTTACATAAAAAAACCCACCTGATTTTCAACTCATTACTCACCATCAAATTTTTTTTTTTTAAATCTTGTATTCAATTTACTCAAAGAGATACCCCTCAATTTTACACAATGCAAGTTAGGTTAGGTGCAGAGAACAACAAGCGAGGATCCCGAAAGCAAACATTGAATGTTGACATGACTGTCAACATTCAATGTTGGTACCAACAAACGTTCTTTTCTGTCCTTGATTGAGAGCTCAAGATAGATGGAGGAAACAAACATTTTCTGGGTTAAATGGTATTGATGGCGATGCCCACCCCTGTTGATGTATAGCACTTTGAGATTTGATCCAAATGTAAAGTGCGTTATAAATAAAATGTATTACTATATAATTATTACATGTTAGACGAAAAAAAGCAATTTCATGCAAACTTTAGACTTTGTATTTTTCAACTGATAATGCTTGGAGTGGTCACACAGAAGAGGCTGACCATACAAAATCCCTGAATCCAGCATTTTTCATTTGGTGGCCACCTGCTGCCACATATGGTCTCTCCTTCAAGGAAAAAAAGATACGCTCATAAAAAATGCTGGAGGGTTGAGGTTGTAAAAACAAAACCCCAGGGAGTGTTCAATTAAGAAATAGAGCGCCCATGATTTCAACATTCCATTTGTTCGAGAAATAAAGGTCAAATGTGCTTCTACTTTTTCTTTCAAACTTAAAAAAGTCTAATTTTAGTTTTGAGCTAATCTCTAATCTTACTCTTGCCAGAGAGAAAAATCATCCGAGGATCTCTCCAGAACACAGATGGATTCTCTTCAGAGAGTTAATGAAGTTCATTAAGACACACTTTGTAGCGTAAGGGGCCAGATTTATAGCAGGTTTCTACAGATTTTATACTGTACACCCCTGAGGCTGTTTGCGGAAACAGTTATCACCATGGTGATGCCAATAGAAAGCTCTGAGGAAGGGAAGGACGAAAACATGTGAGCTGGGCTGTGATGGAGACCCATAGGATACCAAGGCATCATTTACTGAATGGTAATCTTGTATGAGATGAGTTTCAGTAGTTGCAACCTAAGGTTCAGTGTAAAATGATTAATTAAAGAAAATGTTTTTTAATTGCAACCTTTAGTGCTTTAGTGCAGGTAGGAGATTGACAGAGGGTTCGGTGAGCACCCTATCCACAGCTGGGGAAACTGCAAGATCCTGGCGGGTGGCAACGTAAAACACCGCTGTGCCCAAACTCGCTAAATGCCCTTCGCCAGCGAAGTTGACAGTAGTTAGCCAGCAACAACTTCATCGCCGCAGCTCCTTTGTTTAAAAAAGCAAAAAAAATCTCATTGAGATCAAATTTCGGACCAACACAGACCTTAGTGGAGGGAGAGAAGGATTATTTGTGGAAAGTTTGGTTGTGTATTTCTGACATTAGGGGGAGATTTGTCTATCAAAGTTTTCAGGCGATAATTTATCAACTGTTGGTCCCATTTAGTCCAAATTTCGTGCTTATGGATTCTGTGAAGGAAATCTATCTTGTATATATTTGTTTCACTCTAATAGTGCATATTTTACTGGAGCTTTCCTTTTCCGGACACAATTTCACATTTAATCTTAGTTCAATCAGAAGGGTTGACGTATACAACACAGGGATTGGGAACTTTTTCGGAGGATTTACCCTTTGCTTTCAGGGATGACATATTTGGCCTAGTTTTTTCTGCCTTTTTGTTGATTTTTAAAAGCTCAACAGTTCTTCAAGGTCTTTCTGCCACTTCAACATGAAAATGCAAAGACCTCTCTAGAGCCATTGTTCAGACTGTCTGTTCAACAAGACCCACTGAAAGGTGCCATGGTTACGGATGTATGCATGTACACATAATGTATATGTATGTATTTCATAATGCTTTGGTATGAGTAGCCACTGACGGTGTCATTCGGAATAACGATGAGTGGGAAACGGCCCATTGTTTGGACAGCTGCTCATTGTCAATGCCCCCACGCCCTCCATGTCCCCCAGAGCTCTCTGAGAGGGTGACTGCCTTTAACCCCACTTAGCTCCTCTACTGGTGAATGAGAGAAAACAGTAATTGCTTGTATTCAGAAGGACAAATCCTGGGAAAGATAGACGCAGACATGTTTTTATTTGACGATGAAAGTCATCTTCAATAGGGTTTAACACAGACTCCCTTTGCTGTCTTCTCTCCTGCACTTCGCTTTGTCTCTCTTCTTCAGCATTGTACTAGTCTTGGATTGTTTTATGACATACTCAGGATATTTTTAAAAATGTATTTTAGTGCTTTGGATCCTTTAAATCAATCAAAGTACCTTGAATCTAGCAATACACCGCAACTCACATTAAACACAGTGAAATGAAGATATTAAAAAAGGAGAGATGAATCTTTATGACTTCAGTATTATGCTAATTTTTGATTCAGCACAACCAGTAGGTCCGATTTCTAATGTGACAGTTCAAACGGGGAATCCAAGGTTGCCCTTCTTGGACTGCATGTACTTCCATAAGTCTCAAACCTCTTGTATGTGAGGTGAAATGATCGATCCAAATCTCATTAAAAACTGCCTGACAGACAGCAATGACATTTATATAGATGTGCATCCCACAGGTGCTGTCTTCTATTTGCTCATTTTTCCATTTATGGGCACATTTGAATGATTTTCTCATCACTGGGCTCGAACTCAGCAGTATAATCAGTTCCTATCAGCACAAATTGATTCACTCGAGTTGCGGGAGTATCTATGCCCCTAAACACAAACATTTTCTGATTTTTCAGAATTATTAAATTCTTTGAGGAATTATGAAAAGCACTGAAATGGTCTGCACCACTGAAATGGTCTGCACCAGTGGTGCACATGCCTAGTTCAATGCAAAGGAAAATAAGATTCCGTTGATGGTTCTTCTGTGAATGATGATGATTCTCGTTATAATGGTGTGGCTGGAATAGGCCGGTACTGGTTGCAGCATTCACCATCAGTTGATCATGACAGGAACTGTCTCTGTCTCTGCAGACAAACGATTGGCTTTTTATAAGAGAAATATGAGGATTGAATGATACTGTGGACTAGAACTGAAACTGAAACTGACTGAATACGGTGGGTTGTGGAGAAGGATGAGTGAACAGAAGGAACTTTATGCTGAATATACCAGAATGTGGAGACGTGTGTTGTATGTAAAGTCAATTATATGACAGAAGTAGTATATAATAATAAAATATTCAAGTCCAGACTGAGTTCATGATCATATCTTGCTATTGCTTAATGAGGGTCCCACAACGTTTTTTGGTCAAATTGTTAGTCTATTCAGTCACTCACCTTGAAAATGTAAACATTTAACAATCATACATTTATTTGCAGAATTTGGTAAAAGTCTGGTTATGTGGGAGGAATTCTGTTTTCGCAAAAATTCCTAGCTGAAGTTGAATGATTGCATTAAAAACAAGCTTTGCATTTAAATCAATGCACCAGTGAGTGTACAAATGCCACCTCAGTCTCTTTGTCCTACCCAGACACAGTCCGACTAGTCATCATCCCAGAACAAAGACCACCTCAAAGAAATCCAATGTTTTAAGCATTCCAGATGGTTTTTAATGTTCCCCCGATGCTAGTGTGAGACGAGAATTGAGTGCTAGCGGGATCTAGGATGCCTTTGTATTGCTCAGCTCTCCATTGCAGTCATCCAATTGATGGGAGCATGTGGTTGCCACTATGTTCTGACACTATGCCTCCACCATTGACCTTGCACATTGGAATGCATGAGGGATAATGTTTTTGAAACAAGATGGGGGCTCTTTGGAGGGAAGCAGATGATTTAAATTGGGGGAATTGGTAAAAACGGGGAACCAATACAGAGCCAACCCCAAGACTGGGGTCATTAGGCTGCTACAAAAGTCTGAATGGAAGGCACTCCCAATTTGGGCATGCAACACGCTTCAGGCTTTAATCACCGACAAGGATGAACAGATGTCCAGGCATCACAGCCAACATGCTTGTTTCCACTTGTAATGGGGAGAAAAAATCCTTTCCATCCTTTGGTTAGTCAAAGTAGCCAATAAACTTCTGGTCTAAAGTGCTGAATATACAAACGTATGTCTTGTTAAGTTCTTATTTGTGTTTTTTTTAGCATTCTTTGCCAAACAATGACAACAAGGGTGTATCCCCAAAAAACACCCCAGTCCCTTTCGTTGTACAAGCAATCACCTTGAATGAACCCCTTAAGCTAAATGTTTGGAAAAGCTATTTCCATAATAGATAACCAATAATTCGCCAAATCAATCCAGTTCTTCCTTGCACTAAAGTCCATAGTGGTATAAAGTTTGAAAATGATCCATGAATTAGTTTTTGAGGTATGTCAATAAAAGAAAAAAAGATCCTCCTAATCTTTTAGAGTAAAATATAATATATATAAGATAGGTCAACTTCAGCCAATTCATATACACGAAATATGAACAAATCAGACCATTGCTTATGAATATATTGACAATAAACTTTTGGCGATAAAGCTCCCCCTAGTGTCAGAAATATACAACCAACCTTTCCCAAAATCGCTTCACTTCTTCCTCGCACAAATGTCTATGTTCATATAATAGTAAGATTTTAAAATGATCCATGAAATACTTTCTGCGTTATCGTGTTCAGAGTCTACTCCAATGGATTCAAGCTGCTAAAAATTTGCCACACTCCTCAGTTTTAAAAAAGTTTTTGAGCCACCAGTCACCTCTTCTTGAAAAGCTCGGAAGACGTGCAGATTAAGGCAAATAAAAGCTTTTGGAGATCAATTACCTTAGAGAAATTATGAATACTGCATGCCAAGTTTCGATCTCTACATGTAACCTAACAACCGTGCAACAGCCAAGAACAAGTCTAATTTTATAGTAATTGCAGTGCAGTGCCAGAACTAAGGAGAGGAAGTAGGAAGAATGGAGTAAAACACAATTACAAGTGTCTGGAGAGAACAGCAGGTGGATGTGTTGTAAAGGCTGTGCATGAGACCATCAAGCCGCCACACCACACAGGGGTTAAGCTAATAAATAGTAGGTCACCAGTACCAAATATGTTGAAAAGCTCATGAACAATGACTAGCAACCAACCTCTCCATCTGGACCCAGTGAGGACAGCAGCACGAGACAGAATCACCGGAGGGAGGAGCCATAAAGAATGCTGAGAGGCCTGACCGTGCGCTGTGATCAAAATCACAATGCAGTAAAAATAAAATTGAAAGTTGGCTATCTGCAGTACGACTGACCCCGGTGAGCACCCCTCATTCCCTCAACATTCACTCACCTCTATCTCTGTGTCAAAGAAGAAAATTGGTTTTGGTGAACGGAATAGACTTTTTGAGGCAGCATCAGTCAGCTATGTCACATCTGGCTCCAAATCATTCAGTGACCAAGCTAGAGCCCAGCCCCGGCACCGCTCTCTCTCCTACTATCCAGATAAAGTGTCTCTGTCAGAATCAGAGATGAAGCCTTCCGGTCCGCCCTTATCAGTCATGAACACGCTAACCCCCAACGATCCCCTACTATCTGCGTCATCAGGTCCAATGGAGTCATAGAAGAGAGCCGGTCTGCACAGCCTTGGTTTGATGAAAGCAGTTTTCTAGTCATCCACCAAAAATTACATACATCCCATTTCATTATATTCAAGATACTCCAATGAATTGATTGCATTTTTGTTTATGTTGTCATAGAAATATTGACAGCAAAAACAAAGAATAGAAAAACCTTTGACCAATGCCAACTCCCAATGCCCTCTGGTGACATTGATGAAGAAAAAAATAAAATCATCTGTTGGCCACAACTTAATAAGGCATGGGGACAACTTATTATCTTGTGGCCACGACTTAATAAGGTTTTGGAACGACTTAATTATCTCCTGGCCACGACTTAATAAGGTTTTGGAACAGCCAGCAGGTTTTTGGTGGTTCCTTCACCCTATTATGTCTTGTGGCCACAAAATAATAGGGTGAAGGAACAACTTTTTATCTTATGGCCACGACTTATTACAGCGTGTGAATCACTTATTATCTCACGGCCATGACTAAACAAGGAGTGCGAAATTGTCATTATCTTGCAAGATAATTATTTTGTGACCTGGCTTAATAAAGCGTTAATTTTTTTTTTCAATGTCACCAGTCAATGTCTCCGTAAAATTCACCTGCAAATTAAAAATACATATTTTTTCCTTGTCACTGTGACGGTATTTATCAAGCTGGATTGATAAATACCGTCACAGTGACAAACCAGTCTAAAGGTCAAACTCAACAGCAATGTGTCCATTTAGATATTTTGATTTGCTAGATAATTTACATTTCACACATATGTTGTGAGCGCTTTTAAGTAGGATCAAGTTTTTTGCCATACGACCACACAGAGGGAAACTTAATACTAATAAGAGGCCAGCTAACTCACCAGGATCACAGTGGCACACAAACAAAAACCCATCACGTTACCGTGGCGATTCTTTCGGGGGTACCAAGCTGGCTAGGGAAAACAATCTGTAGTTTTAATTTCATAGTGAAATATTTATTTGAAGGGGAAATATTGGCATATTATCAATTTATATGTTTCTTTGTTTTAAGAAAATAACATTGGTCCCATTAATCCAGCCTGCTCAAGGCAGAAATGTGGGACCATCATTCTGCTTCATCGTTCTTTAAGGAGGGTACAAAGACAGAACACTGAGCTATTTTGTTCACCCTCTGAGACAGCAGCGGAGGATGTGTGAGTGCCAAAGTGACATTGATAGCCATGTTTATACAGAGTTCTGTGAATAGCCGTCCTGCAAGGGCCGTCTTTGTGCTGCCTTTCTGCACCATAACAGCATAATTACCTCCACATTCTGTGATTTCAGATACAATTTGGGCATTATGCGAGCAAAAGATGTGTGGTAGGTAACACAGCAGCACAGGAATGTAGTTTGATGTAGAATCTATTTCAATAAGGCTTTTCTGAACAAACAACTTTGTAACACGGCTGACTTGTCCTCTGTTCAGAAGGTAAACCCATATTTTTGTCCGCGTTCTCCACAGATCCTTCGTGTTGGCCTGGTAACTCAAAAACAATTAATTGCATCATTATCAAATATTACAGCTACATATATCATAGAGTGAAGAAGAACTGGATTTGTTTTGGGAAATGTCGGTTGTATATTTCGAACACTAGGGGGAGCTTTATCTCAAATGAATTCGTGGTATAATTTCTTAACCGTTGTTCTGATTGAGTCAAAATTTACTTCATATGAATCGACTCAAGGAGATCTATCTTGAATCAATCATGTTTTACTTTAATAGCTCACATTTTATTCCCTGGGTGGACGTTTTTCAGAAAAAATACGTGAGACATAGCTTGAAATTTTAATTTGAGGGGTTAAATCAGGGAGATTGTACGAAGCAGGGGATTGGGGACTTTTTGGGGATATACCCTTACTATCTGTTGTCTAATTTGGTCAAATAAAAAGTCTTAAACCAGGTGGTATTTAATTCACTATTATACAAACCAGTAGGAAATTCTGTACGAAGTTTGTCAAGTATGTATTGTAACAACTTGAATTTCCGACCATTGCACTGGTTATAGTTGCCTTACATTCACGTGAGTGTTTTGGGGTACTAAAATGTGATATTTTAAGATAGAGGGAAAACTTAAGACATGGCAAACTTCACATATGGCTATTTCACTTTTAGCCTATTAGTCATCAACGGACAGAACAAAGGAAACAAAAACTACTTCATTGCTTGTTCCTTCAAATAAAATTCTCTTTTGTTTGAGCATGAATTCACCATAATCTTTACTTTTTTATTCACTTTGTTGCATAAATGAGTCTTTGTACGCATTGTTCTGCACTTGATTTCAGAAATATCAAAACTGTGCTTGAGGGCTTTTGGTGTCCCTGATCTACATGTGAAATTTCAGTTAATTGAAGAGAAAAAATCAGACAATATTAGCTTTAGATCCAGGCCAGTAGGCTGTAGCATAAATTAACTGTCAGTAGCATTACAATAATTTTTTTTTGACTGATTGCGTTTATAAAGTCTAAAAATTTGACACGGGAGTGAGAGCGTTGAAAAAAATATAAAAATCTCTGTTTCCTCTGGTCACTGACTCTGAAACTAGGGTTCAGCAACAACTCAAACTTGACTCTAAGTCTCTTATTTAGTAACAGAGTGAGCTTAACAATTAACCTGACAGCTAACAAACACAGTACCGAAGACTGCAACAAAATAGCTTTTAGAGCTGACCTTTAATGTGCTCACGATGCCAATGCGAGTTTTCTTAAGGAGGTATAATACACTTCGTTTACTGTCGCTTTGGGTACTTTGCATGTTAGTTTTTTAAAATTTTTTTACTAATGTTGATTAATGTTCTGATATTTTAGATGTTGATTTTGTTAAATTTATTATTAACTCACTTGACCAGGCAACCCAGAAGTTAATCAAAGCTAACACTGGAGATAAAAATATCATGAAATGTTTGTCGATTATATCTGTTTTGTATTTATATCTGTGCAGCAACACTGAACTAATGTTGGGGAATTATTTCATGACTTTCATTATATACACCAGAAAAAAATTCATAGATGCGGACCGTGGTAAATACGGTCATGTTTGTATGTGGACCTGCTTCAGCTAAGAACACTGCCACCTCCTGGTCTGGCATGTACACTGCAGCTTCAAACATTTTTTGACCTGTCTGCATGAGGAAAATTTGCATGGCCATGCATGATCTAAGCAAAACTGGGAAACTTCATGTAAATGGTAATGAATGTTATATTTCTGCAAATCAAAGTAGAAAAAATAATATTCAGTCTACTCAAGAGCTTTATTGTATTTCCACTATTTGCAGAAGGAAATATTTTTTCCTCTAATAATTTTGAAAGGACCAATCCTGGAATTATTTATTGACTGATTCACATTTTTCTGACCATTAATGTTCGACTTGTAGTAAGCATTTGAAAAATCGATATAAGACAAGACATAAAATTGAACGTTTTCTCGTGGACTAAAATAAATCACCTCACCTTTACCACCTTAGTTAATATCAGAGCCTGACTACATAGTCGTCGCATTAGAAGCAAATCCTGCTCTCATTCTTTTCTGAATTTATCAGTTCATTATCTCATATGAAATTGTCCAAAATAGATTTCCTCTTTGTCATTTTTTTATAACACTGCATCTCTTCAGCTATTGAATTTGTTGTAAATCAGCATAGTAGCTGCATTGAGAGAAAGGTGACTTGTTCCCGCCCAGAGCACACGGTGTCAAAATTTGAAAGACCTTTTTCTGAGAAGCGGCAAAAACCATATAATTTATCATGCTCTGAGCAGTCAATTAAAGCTATGACTCTGTCTGGAAATTCATTTCTGTGTCTGAAGTCTATAACTCGCAACCAAAGTGCTGTCCTCAGCAAATCGTCTTCACCTTGGTGAAGACACCAGATCAAAATCGATTTACACCTGCTCTAGCTCAGGATATTTGTAGCAGGTTTCTTTCAACCTGCAGTCAAGTCGATTGAGAGAAATATGTCGAGTAGTATTTTTAATTTTTTTTTGGTTGTTTAAAATGATTTGATTAAGAGTATCTAAAAGTGAAAAGGGCCTGAGGCAATAACCCCTCATGCTTTTCTAATACCAGTGACCGAGCACAACCACTAAATAAAAAACACTAGAAGTGAACAATGAAAGAAAGATAGGAAACAACTACACTGCTCAAAAAAATCAGGGAAACAAGTTCATCCTGAATCGTAACTAGATCAAAGGATTCAAGTAAAACATTTTTATTCATAATACATTGGCAAAAATATGACATAAGAACGGTTGGAAACCAAATTAACCATTAACCCTCTTAGGATTGGATTCTAGATCACACTTAATGCAAAAGCAACAAGCTGAAATCACACTCTGATCCAACTTTTCAGGATTCAGTGAATTATGGCTTACAAAATTTGGGACAAAATCAAATAATGCATTATTTTTGACAAAATACCTCAATCTCAATACTTTAATGATATTTTGGGCAAAATCTAATTTCAATGTAGGTTGGGGACACCAAGAATGGTAAAGTCTTTTAGCATAACATTTTTTCACAGTTCTCGCTCTAATATCAATTTGATAATTGACTTGAAAACATCTAAAACTCGGCCTTTCAAAAACCTTTATTTAAATTGCCAGCCAAGTACAAAATTTACGAAGATTACATTTGACACATCTTGAAGAAAATGACGTTTGAGATGATGTTCAAGTGACTGGTTGTTCCTGAATAGAAAATTGAATCCATCACACAGCGTATCTCAATGCAATGAACTGCACACAGCTACGTTAGCGAGTTCTCCTGTGGATGTCAGCTGTAAACCTTTGTTTGATTTGATTTGTTGTTCACGCTTTAGCATTGATAGCATATCAGAGTCGCTGGTCGCTTTTTAGGAATAATAATAGAAACTGCGCCCCATAATCCTAAAGGGAGGACAAATGGGAGTGCGGCTCAAGGCTGTAGTGGTGAACGTACATAATGTTTGAAATCCAGACTGTTCGGCCAAAAACCGGACTTATGATCTACCAACAGGTATCTGTCTGCATTTCTGCACAATAACTGGGTATGGTCTTAATGTTGTCCTGGGGAATTTCCTTCCAAACCTGAATCACGGCTTCAGTGAGCTCCTGGGCAATCAGTGGTTCTACTTGGCAGCACCGGATGCACCGTTCCACAGGTTCACAGGTGGATTGTAGTCCGGAGAATGTGAGGGCCGATCAATAGCAATAATTTCTTCTTAGCTCAGGAACTGCCTACACACTCTGACTACATGAGGCCGGGTATTGTCCTGCCCCAGCAAGGACCCACTGTCCACAGCACCAGTGTAAGGTCAGTGAGTCTGAGGAGTTCATCCCGGTACCTTACAGCAGTCACGGTTCCGTCGGCTTGCGTTAGGGCTCCAACCTCCAAAAATATGCCTCCCAAAGACCATCACTGACCTACTGCCAAACCAATCATGCCGGATGAAGGTGCACCCAGCATAACGATCACCACGGCAGTTCCAGACGAGTTCACGTCTGTTAAATGAGCTCAGTGTGAACCTGCTCTCATCAATGGTGAACCTGCCAATTCTGCTCATTTCTGGTGACCACTTAATCGAGATGCACAATGCTAGGTAGATGGGTACAGGTTCCATGAGAAGACATTTGACCCTTATGTCAGCCAAATGGAATCTGTCTCTGACAGTTTGCTCAGAAACATGAACAGCAGCAGCCCACTAGAGATCATTTTTTTTTAGGGTTTTTGCAGTGCTTGTTTTTGCACAAAAGGGCAGATACCGATGATGAGCTCTCCTCGTGTGATGCCCTGTCTCCTTTTATCTCCTCTGTGCTCTGACTGTGATGGGGAATCACATATGGATATGCCATCCTGGAGTTGGGCTACCTGGTCAGCCTGAATGGGCTGCAGGTATCACATGCTGCTTCTAGCAGTGACAAGGACACTAGCATGAAGCAAAACTAGAGAAAAATTAGCCGGGAGGGATCAGGAGAAAGAAATGGGCTATGGCCACCAACTGCAAAACCTTTCCCTTTTGGCGGGGTTGTCTAGCTGTTGCCTCTCCTGTCTTCCTGGTGTCACATTAATTTGAACCAAATCAAGTGAAATTGATTCACAATAGCTTACACCTCCTAACTGGACAGATCCTATATCTGACAATTTCATTTAAATGACTTTGTGTAATACTGCAGCAATTATGTGTTTCCCCCTAAGTATTTTTTGAGCAGTGTATTTAGTTTGCCAACTCAACATACATACAACACAACTCAGTAGAGGGAAGTTAAACACGAGTTTATTTTCCAGTAGTGCAGCGGACCAGAGCGACAGGCGGCAAGGCAGGTGGTGAACAAACAATAGAGAATGGCAGATGCTGTAGCAGGCAGGTCCCAGGCAAAGGGGAAGATGTTTTGAATCCTAAACTACATAAAGAAAAAAAGTATTCTTGAAAGTGATCAGATGAGGGATCAGAGTATTGCAGACATGGTTGATGGAGATTTTTCAAGTGTGCAGAAAAGAGGAAGTGGAGTGAACAATCGCGTAATGAGGAGATTAGATAAGAGGTTGAATGTGACAGACAAAGACAAACATGTAAAAACAAACAGGAGACAAGAGGGATGGGGTAACACAGGGAATACAAAGGAAAAAAACTAAAATTGCATCCATAGGAGTAACACTGACGGACTTTACCATAAACCACATCATTATCTTCCATTATCGTTGACAGACTGTTAACACATACATTTCTGTTGCTCTGAAAAAATTGCATTTTCTTTCAGAAACTACTATTCAGATAACCAGTTCTTACCAAGTCATTCTCTTTTTTCTTATCTCACTTGTCTTAGTGCTCAGTATGATAGTCTCAGCATGGTTGAGAGATGATGCAGACTAAGTTTGACTGTTTTCAGCACCGGCTGAATGACACTGCATGATGTCTCTAGACAGAATGTCTGCTCATCGATCTTACGACCAACTCAAGTTAAATCACAGACACAGTGAAGAACCACTGGTAAAGCGATAATATAGCCTACAGATGACTATTTCCATTGAATCAGCATTTTCCATATGGAAGGGAAGATCAAAAACCATCCATATATCTTTAAAGGATTTACAACTTTCCTCTATATGTGGTCTTTCCTTCATCTTTATGTACCGCAACATAATTCAAATCAGTCGCTCCAAATGTGCTGGCGCCAGCAGGTGTCCTGTGGTAAAATTCAAGTTATATTTAACCACAAGGTGGGTAAACAGCTTTGTTGCTGTTTTAGACGGAAGGAATGAAAAAAGCGGGCCACTGGTTGCATTGGCATTGTGCCCAGGCCACAGGGTGCTCATGAAGGAAGCCCAGTCAGAGGAGCAAGCTGTGTTTTCATTGTCAGAATTACATTTCCTTATAGTTATTTTACTACTTCATATGAAGAGTAATGCCAGATGGCAGCTAAGAGAAGAAACTGCCAAATCAGAAGTTTTTCTCTGCCTCTCTTTCTTTATTCCTGAATTGGGTTTGGTCAGAGCCAAGACTCTCACACAAAGCCAGCTTTGGTCCCTCTCAGCGTTAATTCGCTCAGAGGTCTAAATGGAGGAAAGCCAAAGTGGGAAAGCCAACCATCTGACCAGAACTAAAACCTTAGCAGAAACACAATTTTCTGGCCATTTTGTTGATCTAATCTCCACTTTGTGATCCTTGGAAACAGTAGTGTGACTGTTTTATTGAGGTATCCCTGCAAGCCAAGTCAGCAGCTTTCCTTTCTTCATGTCAGGGTGGGATGTGGAGACTGAGTACCCGCAGTATTCCTCTAGAAACATTACCTGTAAGCCTTTCCACCCCTGTAGACATGAAAACTAAGATATTTATGTCTGCAAAGAGACATTTTCATGTTGGCTGCACACCTTTAGAGAAGTCAATGCACATGTTTGTTTGGGTATTAGACGTAGGGAGTGTTGGTGTCAGCATCTTTGTCAAGGTGTGGTAATTGGTTAAATTACATAAACAGAGGAAGAGCCAGATTCTATAATCTTCTTTATTAATTATTTTGTTTTCCTTATTCAATTCAGTGCCTAGAGTTTTACTTAATGTCTGCCCTCATCTTTTTTGTTGTATAAATAACTAGAAACTTGATTATAAGGGAAACAAATGCTTTAAGAATCAGTCTTATATTTCAAACAGCTGGAATAAAGGCGTGTTTTGGCTCAGATTCTCCGCTAAGCATTCCTCTCGGGCAAATAAGTGTTCTTATCTTACAGGAAGCTGAGATTTCTCTAAATGTTGATATAAAACACTTGGGTATAACGTTGCGTGCAAGAACTTAAAGAAAAAGGTGAATTTAAGTCAATGTGTAAAAACTGAGTGCCAAGTGCCCATGAGGGTTAGATTTCCACAACCTCAGCATCATATTCCACCAGACCTTCATAAAGGGTGTCATATTTCAGAAATGGTATAGAACCCAGTAGCTGTCAGGCGAGAAGTCCAGGAATGCTGACATAGCGGTTTTCAGGTTGAAGAAAGTTTTACAGGCCTTTGCGCTTTACAAGAAGCCCACAGATGTTCTACACATGCATCGGTATCCATTTGTCAGCAAGGGTTATGGAGGCTCTTTGACATGCAGGTGTTACTGAGGTTTTTGTGGCAACCTGTCTCAACATGGCCAGATGAAGATACTCAAGGTCACATGCCGCCCCTGCAGTAATTGCCACTTTTGGTTCTCTACAGGATTGTGTGAAGAATGGTCCTTAATCATATACTAGATGAATGCCTCCCCCACTGACTAAAGGGGTTGAGATTCAGCAACAATGGTGTCTCATATTTCAGCACATGTTTCTGCACAAAAAATGACACAGATGATCACGGCAGCACGTCCCTGCCTTGAATGGATAAAGAACCCTTCACTAGTACACAAACGTCTACTTCCTCATTGGTAGACAAAGCTGTATCTGCCACAGTTAAGATTCAAACCAGTCTTAACTCACATTAGTCACTAGTCGGACTGGCCTACGGTGGTTAATGAATATATTCTAGTAGTTAATAATGTCCTCATCAAGACGATAAACTACGGAAAGAAAATATTTTTGCATATTTTATTACTTTGGGGCACTAATAATTTTAATATCTTAGATTTACCATAAGCTGACAAAACATTTGGTCAAGCTTGCTTTTAAATAGTAAGAAAAATCTGACTTATAAAATCATTTCATGGTAAAAATGTTGTATTTCAGGGGATATAGTCAATTCAAATCAGATTATCTCATTCTTTGGTAAAACATGTCTATAGAAAGCCATTTGATCTTTATTAGACTCTTTTGGGCTTACCAAGTTCCCTAATTCTGTTTAATAAATCCTAACGTGATATGTCCATAGAAATCCTACTTATCGAACAGGACTTTCTCAGTAACAGTGGTTAATGCCTCCCTTGCTGTGATTTCTTGGACCTGTGGTGTCCCCCAGGGCTTCATCCCTGGCCCCTTTTTCTTTAGCATACACATGCTGCTATACCGGGTCATATAATCAACGGGTTCAGTCAAGTGGGACACATTTCTGAAAGAGAACTAGTGACTCAAAAGGTGCTCAAACAAACAGTTGAGCAGGATATTAAAGGATTAGGTGTCAGTAACTGGAAATGGCTCTATGACTGAACCAAAGAGTCAGAGCCGTAAATCATGAACTTTGGCATCAATTGAGTTGTGCCGTATAAGTTGGAAAACAGATTTTTCATGGAAATAATGTCATCTGAACATTTAATTCTGTGCCTCAAAAGTTAATTCTGAAAAACATTCAATCTTCCTAATTTGTCCTTTCTTTTTGTACTTTCTTTCACTTTAGGGCAGGAACATCTATTTCATAACCAAACAGAGTCCACACTACAATCAGTTGCTACTGCCTCAGAAACTACGGCACCAGGGTTTCATCATGGGGATGAATGGCTTTCTCCTAGGCTGTGTGACAGTGGTGCTGCTCCTGGAGCTCTCTACTGCTGGCCTGGTCAAGAACGTAATCCGCCACCGTAGAGAGACTTTGATGCCGAGGAAGACCGAGGAGAACGTGACCCTGCCACACCCCGATCAGCCAGTAGTGTTCAATCACGTCTACAATATCAACGTCCCTTCCTCGTCACTTTGCTCTGTAGATCTCGACTCACCTGGGGGCACTGAGCTCAAACACCAAGGCGCCCCGATGGACCTGCAGAACACCGAGCACATAGAGCAGACAGAAGATAGTGACAATCAGATCATTTTCACACACCGCATCAATATTCCCAAACAGGCATGCAACTGTAATTACCAGGTGCCAGACATGAAGGATATCCTGAGCAGGCTGGAGATGCTGGAATCAGAGCTGTCCAGTCTGAGAGAGCAGTGCAGCAGTGGGGCAGGCTGCTGTGGAGCTCAGGTCACAGGTAAGTCAACCCAATTCGCTGTATGTGCTGCTGGTTTGTAATTTATATGTTGCAATGACAGTGTCTTCAATTCACTGCTAAATTTTTTATTGAAACATGAAGCCAAGTATTTGTGGTTTTGATTTTTTTCCCATCAACTTTCTCAATGGAGTTAATGTCACTGTTGGGCCCATTTTTTTTTCTTTTTATCATTTATTAACAGTTCACAAGCAGAAGTGGTTTATTCACAGGGCCAGCTCTCCTTATATTAAGTCACCCAATCAACTCTTTTTAGTAGCCGCTCAGGGAAGCCGCTCTATTTTTATTCTTAAAGATTTAAGTGCAGCCTTTGACACAGCTGACCATGTCATTTTACTTGAATGCCTCAAATAATGGGTTGGCATTAACAACACTGAGCTTGGTTGTTTTTTATTCTATCTTTTCAATAAAATCTTAAATAAGGTAAAAACATATGACAAATCCACAATGTGCACTACCTGTGGTTCAATTTTTGGTCCAATTTTATTATCTATGTACTTAAATTGGTCAGATCGTCAAGTGTCACAATTTGTCCAGTTCACTTTACTTTCATTATTTTTAACCATTTTGGTTTAAAGTCGATTTTAACTCTGGGATTTGAGGCCCTCTTCTTATACCGATTCATGCTTCACTTCCCTCATCTTCTCCTTTTCTTTATTGGCTCTTATTTTGGCTTTCTCCCATTTCCATCATCCCATTTCATACCATCTTGTGTCTTTTGTTCTTTTTTTGGCTCTTGCCTTTGGGTTCTGCGCTTTCTCTTGTCATGTTACTCGAGTTTCCATCTTTACCTTTTCGGTCAAAGCACTTTGGACACGGTTGTTTAAAATGTGCAATCTAAATAAAGGTTAGACATAGTGGGGTCAGTGCCGAGCTTGATTTGTTAGTTGATACACTGAAGTTTTCAGGGTATTGACCAAATTATGTCAGTTCTGGTGTTTAAACTATTACATGCAGATAATTTGGTCCATTTTTAATAAAACTTTTCATCGATGTGACTGCGGACAAGGGTAAGAGGTCCATGTTTTAGTGCTGTTTAAATGATAGGCAGGGTGGTATTTGTTAGGATATCTAGGTGAGAACGCAACAGTAGATGAAACGAGAGCGATTGAGTCACCTAATCGTGTAGGACGTGATAATGAGATAAAAGATAATGAGATACATGGCCTGTCGTTCTCACATCAGTCAAAGCTAAAATTTACATTCAATTAACATCATCATTAAGCTACCCACACAGCAAACATAAATCCTGCATGCAAACTGAATTTGTCTTCAAGTTCTAAGTGAATACGTCTGGATTTGTACAAACATCCTTTCATACAATAGTAAACCATTGGTGTCACTTTATTTTCACCAACAAATCCTGTCTTGAAGTATTACCAAGCATCAAGGCTTTTGTATTCAGGCTTTTTCATGTTTATTTCTGTAGTATATTTAATTTAATATCAAATATCTAATTGAAGACATACCAATTGAGGATTTTGGGTCAGCTGTTTTATAGGATCTGGTACTTACATGCGCTCAAGCATTAAATAAGACCAAAAAGCGACTAATATACAATGTATTCTATCGGAGAACGGGTGCCTACAATGAGATCAGTGCAGTTTTTATCGTCATTGTGATGCTTTTAATAAAATATCAGCTTGACAATAACGGCTTAGGATTTCTCCTACTGGAAGAAAGAGGGAGGGTCACAGGACCCACACCGTGGTGAGTGACATTTACCAGTTGTTTTATTCCACGGTCAGAAACCTTGGACGTGTTTCTAGAGTTCACTTATTTTTACTTTCTCGCTTAATTCTCTGAATATTTATATTAAAAGCAAACTCTCTGCTGTAGGCTTGTTCATCAGTTGCGATGCAGGGCACGAGCTAAGTAGGAAATATTCCTGTACAGCGTTTACATGCCGCAGTTGTCCTTCCGATCGTTTAATCAGAGAGGTTTATTCTACTCCCCTGCATTGGAATCAAATTTAAATTGGATTGTGAAAGATCCAACGAGGAGGAGTATTCTAGTTGGAAAGCATCACGATGCATATAGCATCTTACTTTTCATGATGGCAAAGGATATCCAAGATGTCAGGGTATCCTTAAAAGCACCATCAAATAGAATATAGATACTTTAAACCAGAATTCCATTTAATCATAGTGCTACTACTTTTTTCTTAATCTTTCTTTCACTTTCCAGGTGAAGTGTCCACAAAGCCCTACTGTAATGGCCATGGGAACTGGAGTGCTGAAACCTGCAGCTGCATATGTGAGCCTGGATGGAGGGGCCCCAACTGTACCGAACCAGAGTGCCCCAGTGACTGCCAGGACCAGGGCCGTTGTGTAGATGGCAAATGTGAATGCTTTGAGGGCTTTGGTGGGGACGACTGTGATATTGAGCTCTGCCTGCTCGACTGCGGTGACTACGGCAACTGCGTTGAAGGATCCTGTCTCTGTGAAGAGGGATTCATAGGTGAGGACTGCACCCAGACCAACTGCCTCAACAACTGTCTTGGCCGTGGACGTTGTGTGGAAGACGAATGTGTTTGCAATGAGCCATGGACGGGATTCGACTGCTCTGAACTCATCTGTCCAAATGACTGCTATGATCGTGGACGCTGCAACAATGGCACCTGCGATTGTGAAGAAGGCTTCACTGGAGAAGACTGTGGTGAGCTCACCTGTCCTGGCAACTGCAACAACCGTGGTATGTGTGTTGTTGGTCAGTGTGTGTGTCAGACTGGCTACAGTGGTGAAGATTGCGCAAAGCTCACCTGTCCCAAGAAATGCAACGAGAGGGGCCATTGCTTCAATGGGAAATGTATATGTGATCCAGGATTTGAAGGTGAAGATTGCTCCATCCTCTCCTGCCCTGACAACTGTAGCAACAGGGGGCAGTGCATAAACGGGGAATGTGTATGTGATGAGGGATACCAAGGCGAAGACTGTGGCGAACGCTCCTGCCTCAACAATTGCCATGGCCATGGCCACTGTGTCAACGGACAGTGCACATGTGACAAAGGCTACACTGGAGAGGACTGCAGCATCAAGACTTGTCCCAAGAATTGCATGGGAAATGGAGAATGCATGGACGGCAAGTGTCTTTGCTTCTTCGGCTTCAAAGGTAAAGACTGCAGTGAGCAGACCTGCCTCAACGACTGCTCTGATCGTGGCCACTGTGTAAACGGACAATGTGTTTGTCATGAGGGATTCTCTGGCGAGGACTGCAGTGAGAGAACATGTCCCAAGAACTGCCTTGACAGAGGTTACTGCGTTGATGGCAACTGTGTATGTTATGAAGGTTTTACTGGGCCCGACTGTTCCATGCTCACATGTCCAGGCGATTGTCAAAACCAGGGACGCTGCGAGAACGGTCTGTGCATTTGTGACGATGGTTTCATTGGACAGGACTGCTCAGAAGGTAAGATATATTGGTATGCAAACTAAGAATCTTTCCACTTGGTCATCCCAGATTTTAATTGAATGAACTCCATTTGTTGACACGCCTGAGAGTCTGAGCCAAGGATTAAGCCAAGGTTCATGTTTTTCACTGCGCGGTATGCATTTGATTAGGTTGATTTTGCGTGGACATTGAACATAGCACTCAGCGAATGCAAACCTCTCCAGAACATACCTCTTACTGCAAATTTAATTTCTAAACAAATCCGTAATGGAGCTAACTTCCATAGGAGGCTGGTGCCCTCTTTTGTTGGAGATCTGCAGGTGCAGATCCTCTTCCCTCGTCTCCCTGATGAACACCAGGAGCATGTAGCGATTAATGAACATTGCATTGTGGGCATAAAATTATTTGGCAACCTAAACATATCTGTAGGATTGTTCTGTGCTCCATATTCTACATCTCCAAAGATTTATCAAAGTCTGCTCCCAACTTTTTGAATAATCCTAAGAGACAGGAAAAAAACAGTATTTAAATAGATACTTAGGTCATTATGAGATAATTATGCAATCACACAAAAGAATGAACCTGAGAGAAATAATCATTGAAAGTTGATTCCGAAGGAATGTTGACACAACATTATTGTGGGTCATTAGGCTTGTTGGGAATCAAAATAAATCGGAATCAAACTAAAGCTATATTCATATCAATGCTAACAAATTTAACTCCAAAGCTCAGCAAAAAAGATGAAAATTCCAAAACAAAGAAAAGTACTAAACAATAACCACAGAGGGAGGCAAAACCTACATGGAAAATGTTGCAGGGAAACAGGACCAAGAGACATGGAGGTTACATAGGAAGATGTAATGGAATGTAAGATAGGAAAGAACACAGGCAGAATAAACAGAGGGAAGAGCAGGACAGTGATTTAAATACACAAGAGTAACAGCAGAAATTGGCAACAGGTGAGAGGTGGGGACAGGTGACAACATTCAACAACAAAGGATGAGACACTATGAATCAGGATTCACACTCACACGAATAGAAGACAGAAGGAAATGGAACACAGGGAAACTACAAAACACCAGAATTGGAAAACACTTGAAAAACTGAGAGTGGAATCAAGGGAAAGGAAAAGTACAAGGAAATAAATAATATTAAAAAAAAAGCCTCAGCTTTAAGTGGGTGACTAGAGTAGTGGCAGACGATTAAATTTCGTTGTTTAGGCTACCGCCCACCTCTCTGTGTTCAGTACAGTCTAACAGAGGCAGCTTGCAGAATGTCCCTATGAGGGCAGAGGGGAAAGGCCGCACACACATATCAAGAAAGTTCCAAAAACGTGTGGGTGTCATCAAGTCAGCAAATAAACCTCAGAGGGACAAACACATATCCGTAACAGAGGAAA
Organism: Lophius americanus; assembly: GCA_037951165.1. NCBI lineage: Eukaryota > Metazoa > Chordata > Actinopteri > Lophiiformes > Lophiidae > Lophius > Lophius americanus. Next base: position 1,066,608 of record JBBDHG010000174.1, read on the forward strand.
GGAAAGACAGACGCATCAACATAATCAGTCCATATGTGGGTGGGGTGACCAAGAAGTTATGAAGAATTTTATCCAAAAACATAATATCCTGCTGCACCTTAAACCCAGCAACCACCTTAGTCAAAAATTGGTTCACCCTAAGGAAAAAAAAAATTCAATCACAAATTGATCAGTGTGGTATAGTCAGTTCAATGCAGTTAGGCGTGTACAGATCCATATTAGGAGAAACCAAACAACAAGTCCGGTCCAAGTGCAGGGCCCACCAGGGGAGAGCTGGCCTGTGTGGACAGGACACACCAGTTTGTCCTCATCTCAAGGACATGACAACCACAACCACTCAGTAAACAATCGACACACTTGACCCACAACAGAGGGTCCAGATGTCCCTCTCCCCAGCAACACTCTCTAGCTCATATACTGGAGATTTTCCAAGGCGTTCCCAGGCCAGAGAAGATATAAAGTCCCTTCAACAAGTTCTTGGTCTTCCCCAGGTCTCGTTCAGAGACACTATTTACCTACATTGACTTAATTATCCTGTGAGAGCAAGCGGGAGTGCCAGCAGAGAACCCAGACTAAAAAGAAGGAGAACATACAAACACCATACAGAAAGGAACCCTTTCGTTGGGACTATTTTACTCATTTATCAGAAACACATAATATTCTTTTTAGCGAGCACTTATTAACTGAGGCGAGGAGCGAACACTCCAGACATGGAGGGAGGTTTGAATCTAGATAGCAAAGCAGTCAGATGCTTCTTGAGTTGCGCAGCAATGTGAATTAATTCTGCAACAAAATGTTAGTCCATCTGAAGCAGCAATATTCGTATAAAAACATCGGTCACTGATATTTTTAAACCTTCAGAAACAAATCACTGATACTCAATGTCTCTCCACAGTTTCTCCGCCGAAGGACCTAACCGTGACAGTGGTCACCCCAGAGTCGGTTGACCTGTCATGGGAAAATGAGATGCGTGTTACGGAGTACCTGGTCACATATGTGCCCACTTCCCCTGGAGGTCTGGAACTGGACTTGCAGGTGTCCGGGGACCAGAAGATGGCCACTATTAAGGAGCTTGAGCCCGGTGTGGAGTACCTGATCAGCGTCTATGCTATACTCAACAACAAAAGGAGTGTTCCTGTCAGTGCTCGGGTGGCTACACGTATGTTAACACTCACAGCAGAAGTTTAAGAAAACCCAGTCATTAGATATAGTTTTAATGTAGTGAATTTATAGCCTCCATCTGGCTGACAGGTGAGTTCTGGTCTCCAGCTTCTCCTGGAACACATCTGGATGGGAAAGGCTCCAGGGGCTATAAAGGGTTTCCCAGATATTTTATAGTGAAAATAGCATGTTTTTGTAAACAGAACTCTGGATGAGACCGAACCCAAACAGTTAAGTAGTGGTCCGTGAAATCAAATAATGAAAAATGCTAAAATGTTTCTGAGTAGGGTGAGAACTATTTTCTGGGTTTTTCACTGCAACCCCATGAACTAATTTTCCCTCCATTTTCATTTGAAAAATTTGGGCATTTTTCTTTTTTTTACTTTATTTTGTCTACAGTCTTTTAAAATGAGTCCAACAAAATTGCGTAATCATAATCTAAACTTCCTATGCTTTTTTATAGCTATATATTGTTGTTTTTGCAGTAGTGTCTCAAAGTAAAAACTTCTAAACCTCAAACCTTATTTCTTTTTCTTATTTGTGATTTTGTGTGCAACCATGACATCATTTAATTTTCAGATCTGTCATTTTTAACTGAAGAGTATCATTTCTAATAAATGCAATAACATTCAAATGTAGTCATTGAACAAAAATGTAGTTTTGTTCTATGCTTCCAGATCTTCCTGAGCCCGAAGGTCTCAAGTTCAAGTCAGTGCGAGAGACGTCAGTAGAGGTTCATTGGGACCCATTGGACATTGCCTTTGACGGCTGGAACCTCATATTTAGAAACACAGTGAGTGTCGTTAACCATCGTGATAGGATTTGCACGATTCGCATGCGGTTGAACCCTAGAGCTTAGTTTAGACCTTTTTTTATTACTCACATTTTCCCAAAGAAGAAACCACAAACAAAGCACTGTTTATTTTCTACTTCAAACTCAATAATTGCAATTACATCAGACTGAGGCCTGTGGTAAATTATTTAGTCAGGCCAGAATGCTACAACAGAACAGTTAAGAATCTTAGCTGGCTCAGACTGCTCCATTGACCTTCAATCACATATAGTCTGTATCTGATTGATTTTCGTTTTTAGGGCCAATAGATTTTTTTTTTGAAACAGTGCTACTTAGATCAATTCAAGGCCATTCTCTCTCTAACTATGTCAAATCTTCAGTTGAATCGCCACCCAGAGTGCTATTATGAATGATTTCACTGTTATTTTCCCCCCTCGCTTGTAAGATGCCAGGACTAGGCTTTGTAGTGGCTGGAAACTGGTAATTTTCTGTCTCGACAGAAAGAGGAGGATGGCGAGATTCTTAACTCACTCGGCCGGCCAGAGACCACCTTTGAGCAGTCAGGCCTGGGACCTGGCCAGGAGTACGAGGTCAAGCTGGAGTTGGTTAAGAACAACAAGCGTGGACCGCCTGCCTCCAAAAACGTGGTCACAAGTGAGTGTACACATTCTAGCTGCTAACTGGTTTATCATTTTTTTATGTTTAGGTTTAAGACCACATTCCCAGCGTTCTAGATACATACTCAGTTTGCAATGCGGGTCGATTATTTAACCCTCAAATGCATTAATCAAAGCTGCATTATGGTATTCTTTTATAAACATGATCATCATTTCCTTGCCAATTTCGTTTACACAGCTGATTAAGCCAGTCACTTTCACAGCCAACATTTTGCAGGATAGCAGAGAAAGTCCTGCACCGTTGCACTGGCATCGATATGGAAGCCAGCATTTGGTGTTTTGCCAGAACTGAAAGTTGAACAAACACAACGAGTAGGATAATGAAAACAGGAGTTTGATGGTAAAACCGAACGTGTGTCCAAAAAACGTTTCAGATGCACCAAACTCTACATTTGAAGGTAAAGCTCCTAGTGCCAATGTAGAAGGATGCAAACCAACCATTAGCTGTACTTTGCCATTTCATTAGTCTCAAACTATGTGCACATAAAAAGAAAACCTTGCGTAGATCATACTTACGCAAAAATTGAAAACCAGAGGAGAAAGGCGTTGTCATGAAGAAGCATTTCATCTCCTTGAGTAAAGGGCTGTGAGATGCGCGTACTGATGCCTGTAAAACTTAAGGAACCCCTAAAATAGGTGCCAGTGAAAGAAATCAGAAAATAGAGGTTTATTTTGAGGGCGCATCTCTCAAGCTAATTTACTAATCCTATAATGGCGCAATTACATCAGATAGGAGGTGGTCATACAAGTTGGAATTTATGATCAAATATAAAATAAAAATTGCCTAAAAATTTTAATTTTGATTTTAATATCAGTTGATACTGAGTTTTAATTCATAACAGCCAGCGGTTGCAGAACACATTTCATTTTCAGTTTATTGTTGAGAGAGAAGTGTACTCGAACAGTAAAACTAATAATATTATTACGGCTATTATCATTTCATTGTTATATTTTTGGTTGATAATGATGATGATATATTATATTAACTAATATTAGGATAATAACGCTTTTTTTGGTTGTATATTCACAAAAACATAACCATATTCCACTTAGGGCACCAATTTGGCCAAGGGCGGTCCTGACCGTATGTGCCATATATTTAACATTAACACAGTGTATTTCTCAAAAGCCCAGCTGTTGTCTTTTGACTGTAATTAATGATACGACTACCAAGTGACCAAAAAAATTAAATTCTTAAGAATCATCTAATGATAATTGACACAGTTTTCAGACACAGTGTGCATTTTTAGACGCGAGCAGGGAAGGAATATGGAGCATGTGTACGTCAACCTCATGGAGCAGAAATGCTCCTTCGTCAGGAAGGTTTTGCCCTCTCTGGTTAGAGTTCTCTGTACTTCTGTCATGTGCATAGATGTGGTTTTCATGTTTGTGGTTGTTGAGACTCATTAAACTTTATATCATCCGTCATAAGTGTGTAGATTGGTGCAGAACTCTCACTGCCATGAGGGCGGAAATAGGTTTTAAGTTGCACACCACAGATTAAAACCACACGTGTCGCTGAAGCTCGGGAGAATAAAATCCCTTTGAACGAAATGGCTTGTAGAGGAAATCGTCCAGAACAAAGTGGAAAAAGAGGTAATGGGATAAATTGTAATCCAACTCATTATGACATGTATCCTCAACTGGTGTCTGCAATAGTTCATCAGCCTTGATACTTGAACTTCAACGCAGCAAAATATAATGAATTGAACTTTAACAAGTTTTATTACCAAAAATGTCACACTTAATAATCCAAAAGTTTTTAATGTTGAGTTAATTTTATCGGTCTTAATGCATCCCGACAAAGGTGTAAATAAGCTCCTCCCACACAAAAAATGGGGGGGCCGAGCATGTAGCATGTACATTTTCTTGTTAACTTTTATTTCTGTGGTGCAAATGAGGATAAACCAAGAAGGAGACCACTGTTCCTCTAAAATAGGGGAGTGTTTAGGATTAAGATTGGAACTTGGTCTGGACACAATATGAAAATTAAATAAATGGATGTGTAAGAAATTAACCCTATGAAAAGGTTTGGATCTGTTTAAAAAAAACCCAGCTCTATTAGAAATTAAGACTGTTAGAAAGTCTAAATATTAACACTATCCAGTTATGACACTATGTCCATTAAATGTTACCTATTAAACATTTCATTCAAAATATGCAGTACATTAAAGCCTGAACTCTCTTTTCATCAGTCTTTGTTACATATTGAGATTATTTGTTCAAAAATTTACGAAGATCTTTCATCTTTAAAAAAATAAACCAAAAAAGGTTGTCTTTCCTGCATATTCCTTGCATAGGTGCATTTGTTTTTCTATGTGGGTTTTCCATCTTGCAGCCCCCCACAGAGTATTGGTAATAATCCGACATTTCATTTCAGGCTGACTGATTACATCTCATTAGATGTAATTGCTTTGTTGTGATTTAGTGGTGGTAGTAAAAAGAGATTCGGATTTCAAACCCTATTGACAGGTTGTGCGATATCTCCCGAGCTCCATCAAGGCATAAAGCTCAATGCCACGTTATATTGTGATGAACCCAGGCCTGACGGTCAGTAAACAGAGATGGAAGGAGGTTGAATTAGCCTGGAAAATAACCACAAAGTACTCAGCTGTTTTTACAGTAGGTGACTTTTACGTGTCTGATCTCACTCTACTCATGGATCGGACGCTCTATGCTCGCGAATCCGGATGCTTTTGTGGGCGGACTTTTGGTAGAAATTTAACTCCATATACTTCCTTTATCAGATTCAACCACCAACCAACATCGTTCTCTACTAAAGCTCTAAGTAGCAGCTCCGTTTAACACTGGAGCACATGGTTTCTAGTGTGATACTGTCTTCATTTACCAGAAAAAAAATGAAGTTTTCATAAAAATCCCTTCAGATGTCCTATCATCTCTTTTTCTTATACATTCATCAAAACCTTGTAAATGACAGAGCAAAGAAAATCGTGATTTTTCCCATGAAGCTCAGTGTTTACTATGCCACTCCATTCTTCTCCAGGGATTGACGCCCCCTCCCAAGTGGACGTACGGGACGTGACGGACACAACAGCATTGGTGACCTGGTTCCAGCCTGTGGCTCAATTGGATGCGCTCAACATCTCCTACGGACCCAGCACCAACCCAGCTGATCGCAACTTGGTCGTTTTGTCCTCTACTGATACACAGTACCATCTGGGAGGCCTCAGCCCAGACACCCAGTATGAGGTGGCCCTGACCGCTTGCAGGGGAGAACTGACCAGCATTCCAGTCTTTGAGTCTTTTCTCACAGGTTAAACTTCCCAGATTTAAACAGTTATAGGCATTAAGGGTTGAATAAAGTCAAGTTTAATGAGCTGTCTGTCATCTGAGGGCGGGACCCCACATACTGCTCCCATGCATATATATGAGGATATCCTGCTGATGTGGTCTTTGAAGCACAAAATGTCCCCTTCGGCAAAGAATAATGATTGAAAATACAGCTAATCGTATGTCTTATCTATCTAAAAGTCAATTCTGTCTTGTAGACCTGGATGCCCCCCAAAACCTGCAGACAGTGGATATGACTGATGAGAGTATAACTCTAGAATGGAAGAACAGCCAAGCTCAGGTGGACAACTACCGAATCAAGTATGGACCTTTGTCTGGAGGCGAGCACGGAGAGCTTCTCTTCGGCCCAGGACCCAAAGGCAGCACCCAGGCTAAGATTAGCGGTACTGGATCAACAATTATGCAATCACACATACACAAACACAACCTTTGTCTCTGTCAGGTTAATAGTATTATCATCATTGTGCCAGGCACAGACCGGGGTATGTCTTGTAATTAACTGAATATTAATTATTTATGTTTTTGTTAGTGTATAATCAGCTGAAAAGAAGATTTTTTTTTGTTTTAGATTAACAAAGTCCTTTATATCTGCAGGGGACAAGGGACATTGTTATCATTACTGATCGTTTGCTTTTATTAGCATGTATAGCAGCTACCAAACATTAGCAATAAGATTAATGCAATGCAGAGGAAATAATAATTGTTGTTAATAATATGTAAGCTAATATGAAAACAACATTGTCCTTTGCTGCCTTCCTTCCGTTATCTTGCCTCATATTTTAGTTTTGACTGACAGGCTTTCAACCTCTAGAGGTAAACTGAATCGAAACGCGACCTGCTGTCAGCCCATAATATTAAGTGATAATTATGAGATTATCAGATAGTCTAAATTATGAAGACTTCGAGATCACATGATCACGTGAGCGTCTGTTAGCGTCAGGTTAAGTGACAATGAAGTTCAGCTAAATGACATTTTCATATGTTTGCCCAGTTGTCCCAATATGTGCCGTTGTCGGACATATAATGGAGCTTCAAGTATGTGGGGTCATATGAATGGACTTACATCAAGCCTTGAATGGAGCTAATTTATGTTCATTGCTTAAGCTCTTATATTATGTTTGCAAGGCTTTTAGAAAAGGTGCAGTGGACTTGGTGGAACTTGTTTTGAAGCAATCCTCGAAATTAAACAACATGTTCCGAAACTTAAATAATTACATTTCCCTGTTCAATAATTACCTATGCACACTCTGTCTGCTTGATAAACGGTGCATTCGTGTGCATTGAAATCTTCATTCAGTCATTCATTAACCGCAACTGCTTGGCATATTCAGTTCATTTTTTAGCCTCTACCTCACGTAAATGTGTTTCTATCCCAATGAAAAGCGGTCAAATTTCCAGTAGACAATAAACATCATTACAGGATGTGCAGAAGTCTGTTCCGCAGACCGGAGTTGTAAAACATTTGCCTGTCTATAACAGGCGCACTTTATTAGAAAACCATCCGGGGGGGCTGGCATTTAGACTTCAAATGGATAAACACCACTGCCTGTTTCACTGTAAGACGTGGTAAACAAGAAAAACAAAACCTTTCTTCGTCTATTTTTACTGTTGACATTATAAAGCCATGCTCATAAAGCAGGAGTTTTCTTTTTTACTTCATTGTGTTCTACAGAATAGCTACCGGTATTAACTAACATAGGACAAAAACACTCCCGAACAATGTGCTAATAGAGTCTTTTTTTGGCCCAATTCTTTGTCCTTGAGAGGTTTATCCCATTGAATTAGAGCGCCGTGTCCATTGAGAGAAAGTCCCCATCAGCTCCACAGACCCAAGTCCCTTTTTCACACAGTTATTATCCGTAATTGCCTCCACGCTCATGATTTTATTGATAATGAGTTTCCCGGGCATTAGGCGTAATTTCATGCCGCATGAATCTGTGTGGGATGACCACTGTGGGAGTTAATAAAGGAAATAGAGGCAATGATGTTGAGAAAAGGCTAAATTGTTGAGACCAAAGGGCCTCCAGAGGCATCTGAGAAAAATTCTCCATCTCTGTAGCTCTGCAAGATTCATCAACTGCAAACTATTGCCCAATCAAACTACGTGATGGGATGCATGTGTTTGCCATAGGCCTCTGGTTTAAACAGCTTGCACCTCGTTTGTGCTCCACATCGTTTACTTGGTGAGACCTCAGTGAATTTGTACAAACAGAATATGACAGTGAGTTTTACAGTGGTTTTATTCTACCCTGTTATGCAGGCCTGAGACCTGGCACCGAATATGGAATGGGTGTAACAGCGGTGAAAGATGAGCGAGAGAGTTTGCCAACAACAACCAATGCTGTGACTGGTGAGTTACTTTCACTCATGCAGGAACTGTCTGATCTCATTAACTGGTCTATGGATTTTCTACGCACATGGATGTCAAATATGACGGTTTGCGGATATAACAGATGGTTAGCACTCATGCAAGATTCTGGGTTTTAATGTTGATCAGGGGCAATTCTGTATGAACTGTTTCCCACTGGGTTCTCCAGTTTCCTTGGCAATATAGGTAAATTTGTGACTATAACTGGCAATTAAAATGAACCACATAGGTGTGAAAATGAGTGTTGGGTTGATTTTAGTCTATGTGACGGCCCATGTGATGAACTGGTGACCTTTGTACCCTGCCCAATGACTTGACCTTGCACAGGGTAAGCAGTTAGAAGCCCCTGCCCTTCCTTTTAAACGCCGGCCCATTCTGCGCCTCCATTGTGTAGAACTTACAAAGGCGTAATGGCGATAGATAGATAGATAGAGAGAGAGATAGATAGATAGATAGATAGATAGATAGATAGATAGATAGATAGATAGATAGATAGATAGATAGATAGATAGATAGATAGATAGATAGATACATAGATAGACACATAGATAGATAGATAGATAGATAGATAGATAGATAGATAGATAGATAGATAGATAGATAGATAGATAGATAGATAGATAGATAGATAGATAGATAGATACATAGATAGATACATAGATAGATACATAGATAGATAGATAGATAGATAGATAGATAGATAGATACATAGATACATAGATAGATACATAGATAGATACATAGATAGATACATAGATAGATACATAGATAGATACATAGATAGATACATAGATAGATAAGAAGGCTCTACCCACTACACCACCATGCTGGCCATGGTCTATCAACCATTTACTAAATTCTTCAACGGATAGCGCTCCATCCAGGAGCACTATGGTTGCAATGGGTGCAGAGATGAATGTAAGTACATTTTGCCACCAGAACACTGCAGGTGTGAAAACAACAACCGCATTGATCAGCTATCTAGCAAAAAAGTATGGTGATACCTGCAATTCATCTTGCTGATACTCCAGTTAATTCCATTATTTGTCTGTGAGTTGAAATCATAGTACGTGAATTCACATTCTTATAGGACAACAGAACGTCATCTAAAAACGTTTCCATTCAAATCCTTTTCTCTTCCTCTCTAATCAGCCCTGGATGCCCCCAAAAACCTGAATGTTGTAGAGGTGACTGAGACCACCATGATGCTGGAGTGGAAACGCCCTCTAGCCAAACTGGACTCCTACAGACTGGTTTTTGTGTCTGCTGATGGCCACAGTGTTGTGGAAGTGGTCCCAAGCAGCTATGAATCTCTCACCCTAAAGAACCTCACTCCTGGCATGCTCTACACCATCAGCATCACCGCTGAGAGGGGGATCAGGACCAGTGTACCCACTACTATCTCAGCTCCAACAGGTCAGTGGAACAAAAGACACACACCTTGCATCATTTTTGTTGATTAAATGCAATGTTCTCTGGGTAATGCTGCGTTCACAACACAAAATATGAGAGTTGCTTTGTTTTGCTTGCCTTACTGACTTACTCACTCACTTACTCGGTAATAGGTTTGAAGTGTTTCAAGAATGAATAGAGAAGAAAACAGACAAAAAAACTACTACACAAAATGACTAAAGGTTAAGCATTTTTTCAATTTCAAAGTCTGACATTTAACATCTTCTATTTTGTATCAATACCCATATATTAAAGCTGACATTGGGTTTATTTCACAATCTTTAGACACTGCATTTACAGTTTTCTTTCTATCTTCTGAGAAACTCAGGAGACTCTGTAAGGAACTGATATCATTCATCCATAGTGATCCAAGCTGCAGGCATGAAGGTTTAAGGCTGTATTTGAGATCGTATCACTCAGACCACATTCAGAGGTGGACTGGGACAATACTGCAGGGCTACAACTCAAGACCATCTGCTTTAACTGAAATTCGTATATATAGTTGAGTCAGGAAAAATCCATGATCATCGGTTTCTCCTTGGAAATTCAGCATTAAATGCAGCACATTAAAGTTGCAGTGTGAACAATTTAATGGTACCTCTTTAAATAAATGGAGTAAAATATAAGTAACATTCAGCTGAAAATATTTCTTTAACATTAGCTAAGAAAACAAAATACGTACAGAGATGGTGAATGCACCTCCATAGATGCCACTATGTTTTTAAGGCACTTTTTTTACTTCTAAAAACCAATGCAGCAGAAGAAGATGTTGAATAAGTTGTTGTTAGTTAACTATTTTGTGAAGAAAATACCTAGAATAAAATAAATCTGAACTATTAACCATCATTAAGGTTATTAATTGTTGGCTTGCAAAGCAGCTAGTTAATGTTAGCAATAGAACACTACTTTGATGCAGGACAAATAATAATATTGGGAACCACCTAACAATAAGACTCCCTTTATGAAGTATTTACAAATGGCTTGTACATAGTTTACTCACTAAGCTGTAAACACTTCACAAATAATTAATAAGCTGCTATAACTCAAAAAATGTAAAGGGTATCAGAGACCTGATGCTGCCAAATAGTGAGCGCACTTATCTGTACTGCTAACCTGATATTGCCAAATAGTGACCCTCATTGATAAATTGAGAGCAATGTTATAAGCTGTTCATAAAATGTTAACTAATAACTTATAAAGTGTTAACAACCTTTTGTAACTTAATTATGAACTATTTATAAACCCTTTCTAAAGTCTTATTGGAAAGTGGTACCTTATATTGACTATCTTACGTTTAAGACGTATAAATATACAGAATAAATTATATAATAAAATATCTACATGTATCTACCTTACAGAAGCCACCAAAGATTCTTGAACAGATGGGGTGAGCTGAGGTGCAACACTATATTGCAACTTAGCACTTCATTGCTAGATGCCACTAATTTTTACACACTGCATCTTTAATTTCTTTACTTGTAAACAAAATGTTTGTCACGCAATCACTATTCTGACAAAGTCCATCTTATCTGTAACATTTAGCAGCTGTTTAAACACAGTCAACTGGTTTGACCATTTGCACCGAATTGCATTGACACATATCATATTTTATAAATACAGTAAATTATACAGGCTGCCACTTTGACCCTTGTGTCGGGAGCGTCCCCAGTCTCCCATATAGAATTACTCCCTTTTATGAGTCGTTGAGTTATGACATTTATAAAGAGCCAGGGAGTGAAATCTGATATCAATTAGTCCCTGATGGCACATTCTAATGCCAGGTGTGGACAGATCGCCCAGGTCAGATGAAAAATCCTGTGTTGACCATGCCAACTGTGAGAACTGATGACAATGAGTTCTGTTGATCATCCAGAAAAGCAGAATAGCTTTGAAATTTTAGTTAAAATATCTCAAAATCTTTAAAAAGGTTTCTTTTTCCTGTGGTTGAGCTGACGTCTGAAAAACCACGGTTGTACCACAGCTGGGTAGTTAAGTTCTGCCAATGACTATGTTAGTGGTAAGGCTGAAACGCGTCATACAGGATATGCAATGCCTCTGACTGAGACAGGATTCTCGAATGTGGCTTCACTTTTTCCACAAGGCTTACGTGTGGTTAGTGAAATTCTCCTCAACCACACATTGAATTTTTGTCCTTTAATACTGAATGAATGAATCAATTCATTGTAAGATTCTCAGTGCAAGTCACTCTGTTTTCTACCCCCCACCCACTCAATCATTTACAACATATGGGATTATTTTTCTTTTTCTCTATTTTTTAATCAAAACCAGGAATGACATGTCTTTCAAACACGGTGGTTGTGGTACATTTTATTTGCTGTGGTCAGGGTGCCTCCACGCCAAATATTTCATGAAGTAAGTGTGTGTTAGTAAGTAAGTAAGTAAGTGTTCAAATTGAAAAGTTATGCAAGGGGTCCTTATTAAATGCTCGGATTTGGGCAAAAGTCTGTATGGTGAAGGAGAACGATCATTTCTTTCGTTCTTTTTTTGGATTGTAACCCCACCCAAGAGAATAGAGATTGTGTGTGCATGTGTGTGCGTGTGTGTGTGTGTGTGTGTGTGTTAGAGGCTGGGTGTTTCTATGGACATGTGTGCACCCTGCACAATGTTCATTCATGTGATAATTGTTGGTGTTAGCCCCACTCCCCTCTGCCTTTGTTTGATTTGACCACGATGAACTGTTGGACCGTCTAATAAAAGACCACATGCTGGGACTCCTGTTAAAACATTGTCTCCAAAATCAGCAGCCCATAATCCACAGCCCAGCCAATCTGCAGCCTTTATCGTTTGCAGACACGTAACACAGCGAAGATCACTTTACATTTTACAAGAGTTTAAGGAAAGGGAGTTAAGGTTTTTTATGAAGGTCGGGGGGTTAAAGTTGTGGAAAACGATCATCACTGGGATTACAAGGTTCTGTTTCCAATTGGTTCAGAAGAGTTTCTTAACTTAACTGATGAGAAGCTTCTCAAACATTAAAATATTCTTTGGAGCAGAAACTGATTTCAATGAAACAGGATAATAAAGAGAAACAATCGAAAGTTTATTTTGCAAGCGCACACATACTCCCACCACTGGAATACTCCATTTGTGCTGATGAAAATAAACTATAAGAGTGTACGGGGTCACGAGGGCAGATCACCATCTCCCGGACAGCCGTCGACGATCAGATGGTTTTCAGACGTGTCAGAGATTTTGGATGCTGGAATCAAGCTTTCACATAGTTGAAGCGGTGTTTGGACTTGATCGGCTGACATTCGAATCTAGTGCCTTCTTTTCAAACTGCGCCTGTGAGAAGTGGCTGAGTTGCCATGGCAACGAGGCCTTGTGTGGTTAATAAATAATTAGTAGGCATAAGGTATAAAGGGAATTTTGTGGCTGGTAAGCAGCTGAACATCAAGGACCAATAAGAAAGGTTCACAGCTGTCAAGACGGTGCTAACTATTTAGTCACCAATCTATACAGTCAATCGTAGCTCGCTTACCTCCAAATCTCTGCAAAATAGAACAGCCATAATATCCAAGGCCTTCTAGACGTCTATGAGTCCAGATACGGTGGGACCTTTATTTAAAAAAAAAAAGAGGTTTCGGTACACAGGATGGAAATTTTTATTTTTATTTTCAACATAGAGTACCGTTAGCATGTTGCTAGCCAACAAACTTTTATCTGCTGCGTAGCTTTCAAACAAAACTTTATTGACAACAGTGGCAGACTTCAGTGGCCGGATGGCGATGATCTTCTTTTAATAAGCTCCTAACTGTTAATATCTGCTTTATAATTCACCTAAATATCAAAATATCCCACCTATTTCCTGTCATGCATTTTAAGCAGATGTTGCTTTAGCACCACAGCATTGCTTAAGACAACAACAATGTTCCCCTCGTTACACCTTTTGACGTTTGTACAAACAGGTGAGTTCCAATAAAGTAAGAACAGTCTCGCTTTGAACAGACTGTGTTAAACGGGTGGCCCAGACCCCCTCTGAATGTGTTCTGAGAGATCAGACGTTAATGCGTTCACACCAGTACTTAAATCGGACCAGTCTGGATGGATATTAATGTTGAGTTCAAACAGCCTTGTTATCTGTTTGTATGTCAGACCCACCTTATTAGTGCTGTGGGGAAATGTGTTTGGATTTATCAGTGGTGGATGAAGTATAAAGATCCTGTAATTGAGTAAAAGTACTGATACCAGACTGTTAAAATACTCCACTAAAAGTAAAATCAATGCATTCAAAGCCTTACTTAAGTAAAAGTATGAAAGTATAATCAACCAAACGCACTTAAGGTATCAAAGTAAAATTACTCTTTGTGCAGTTAAATTGTCCGTATTGGTGTAGTACTAATATAAAGGATGTTATATATTACTATTACTAATGCATTAATGTGAAGGTCAATGTTAAAGCTCTAAATGTTAAAGGACACGGTAATCCAACTACGTTATCTGCTGTTAAGTAAATAAATCTACAAAATCTTCAGAGCCAGAATATCATTGTAGGTCTTTTTTTATAACGTTGTGTAATTTTTCAGATAAACACCATGGGTTTTTAAAAAAAAAAGTTTCTTTGTCTCAGGAAAAAAGATAATTTTCTCAATCCACAGAGAAACACATAATTTTTCCTTTTCACAAACAGTCAGAATCGACTAATCTGGATCCTCTAGTTTGTATTTAGGTACACTACTTTGGGTTAATGTACTTAATTGCTCTCCACCAATAGCATTTCACAATTATTAATTAAATTATGTATGTATTTATATACTAACATGTCCTTTATATCTTTACCAGCTCATTGTAGTGTGTAATAAACTACTATTGAAATGCTCCTGCACTGATTAAAAATACTAAATATGGGAATCTGATTTTCAAGGTTTGCAGCTATAAACACAACACTGACTCTGCAGTTTCTTGCCCATGTGAAATCCCATGACCAATGATCACCTAATCAAAATAAACACTCTTTGACCAATCCCACCATGTTACTGTCCAGGATTTCATATTTGTTCCATGCTTTTATCCTATGAATAGAGGTAAATGACGTGATATTTACCTGCATCATCATTAGTAGTCCCTTAATGTCCATCCCTCTGAATATCTTTTACTCTGGTACATTTACAATAAATATTCTCTGTTTAGCCATATCATTCTAACCCCTGACTGAGGATGCACAGAATAACATTGATAATGTGTATAGATCAGGTAGTAAGTTGACATTTTGGCCTAATGTTGATGCTTTAAAGCAGGAGAAATATGCATGCAAAAGAGTTTGAGCAACTTTCACCAGGGCCAATTGTGATGCCTGGGTCAGAGCATCTTCAGATTAGTCGGCCTTGTTGGGTGCTCGTGGTGTGCAGAAGTTAGCAACTATCAATTTGATGTAAGGAAGGACAAATGATGAACTGCGAACAAGAAGGTTGGGTGTCTAAGGCTCATTGGTGCGGTTGGTGAACAAAGGTTATCATGTGTTTTACAATCCACAGAGCAGCTACTGCTGCACAAATTATTGAAAAAGTTGATGCCGGTTCTATTGCAAAAGGTGTCAGAACGCACAGCTCACTGTATAATTGTTTTTTAATAAAAGAAATTAGGCTATTAGGCAGTTGGTTTTAATATTATTGCTGATTGGTATGTAAATATACACAGTTTATTTTATATACTAGTTATATCAAACAACTGTCTTGCCGGATGTAAGCCACACATGGTCCCGCAACCTTTTTTTTTTGCTGACCACTGTTCAAATAGAATTTCAAACATCTGTTTGTTTGCGAAATGAAAGGTTGGGCTGATATGTGGAGCCAATTCACTCAGTCCAGTTCCACTGAAAACAAATCTTCCAGGATTGGCTCGGCTGTATCATTCCAACCTTTGGTCTTGGTTCTGTACGCCAGTCCAAGTCCTGTAACTTTATGTTGATATGTTTGTCACTCAGAGGAGGAGAAACCCGTTGTGACCAACGTCACTGTCAGCGAGGTATCGTGGGACAGCTTCCTGTTGTCCTGGTCTGCTGAGGACGGGGCTTTCCAGGCCTTTTTGATCGAGGTTGCCGATGCAGAGTTGGGTGTTGACTGGAAAAATCAGACGATTGCCGGTGATGCTCGAAGCATTGTCATCTCTGGCCTCTCCCCTGCCACCTGGTATAGAGCTTCTCTGTACGGGATATACAGAGGGGCCCTCTTAGATCCAGTGTTTGCAGACACCATCACAGGTATCAACGCCGTCAGTAGTGGGGCTTGGCTCTCTCCTTTTCTTCCTGCTTCCTCTGCAACACAATGAATTAAGCAGTGTTTTCTGATTATTGCAAATGGTTTTGACCTTTTCATTGAGTCTGTTTACACTTGGTCTTAATGTTCTTTGTGGTTGATCCGATCACAAGTGCTCAGCTCTTGGTCCGGCTCTTCACACCTGACACTACAATAACTCACGTTTTTTATACGTGACAAAAGACAAAACCTAATTAATTATTTATGATCGGACCAGAAGGATAGTAGGATAATTCTACATCCGAACAGGGTTATTTTAGCACGGCATCAGAATTCACTTATCTGTTCCTGTCAACCCGTCAGCCGCAGTGGATGAACTTATTCCTCATTGGGATAAGAGACTCTCCAGAAATCCACAGATGAGACCCGTCTTCTGTCAGTCATCTCATATCCCTTCCTTTGATGCAGGGATTACGAACTGGACTCCACCAAACCATATAGCATACAACCTGTTCCTTCAGTATTAATCCAGCAGCAGCTATAGGTTTGGTCCTCCTTCAAGCTGTCACTCCGCCTAATGCTTCTAGTTCAGCCTGAAACAGCACACGGTCTTTTAGATAAACTGTCAGAAACACATTAAAAGTGAGTGCGCTCTCAAGCTGGTCCATTACGGGTAAACAGTCAACCCACTATACTTATCGCAGTCAGAATCAATGACAAACATGCATTACAAAAATTCAAAATACAAGAAATATCTATACTTCAAGTGAGAAATGTCTAAATACAAATTATTTTATCAGCCACTGTGGCAATATATTGGTAAAAATACTTGAAAAATAAATTTGATCAGGTCTTTTGTAATTCAAACACTTCTTAAGTAAAATAAACTCAAAGGTAATGAGCGTCCACCGTCCTCCATCAAGATACTGCCGGCTCTACTGCGGTTAAAGGGGCTATCAAAGATCTTATTAATCTTACAGTTTACAAAACTCAACATTTTCAATGCCACCATATCCTGCATAAATTATTTACCTGTAACACCGTTAATATTTATTACAAGTGTGACACATGTAAAGAGCTCCAACTGTAGTTTTTCAGTTCGGATAGTGAGAGTGGAGGCGTCTTCCTCTACTGTAAGTATGTTTTGCTGAACCAAAACATGTAAAGATCAAAGAAAGTGGGAAAAATGGTGGCACTAACAAAAAGCAACCTGTGCAAGTAGATTTATCTCAGTTTCACCAACGTGTGAGGAGGAGGGTATGTAAAATCAATGTGGCGCTCCATTGCTTTTCTTGTTTTAAGTAATGTGTATGATCGTCCATTTGTCAAAATGCAGTATCAACCTAAAACGCGAAATCCCTTTCTGTCTATACCAACACTGCAGCCACAATACAGAAGTCGGACCTGCTCTAATGGAGATAAAAGGGGCTTCTTCTAAGCAAACAAACAAAGTCACAAAGTTACAAAGTCATGAATATTATCTTCTATTTATTCAAAAAAGGGCCACCAAATACTACTTAAATCTTACGCACTGAATATAAAGCGTTAATCATTAACTTATATGTAGCTATTAAGCTATAAAATCCTACCTCAATTCAAAAATAATAATATTTGTCCTATTACAATTAAGCTTTGAACAATAATTTTACACAATAAATTAAGAAATACAATGTCTATATATGTCATATCTAAAGGAACCTCATCACTTTGATGCTTGATGCAGTCGTAGACGATGACATCATATTGTTCCCCGAAGGCCACCGTAGATTCAGCCACCAGAGGGAGGGGTGAGCTGAGGTTTTTAATATAAGTTGCAATTTGGAATTTCACTACTAATATGACACTTTTGTGCGTTAAAACTCATATCACTTTTATTGTTAATCATTAAAACTATTATTGAGGCACATTTAAGTACCACATGTACTGTAAATATTAATGTTTGATAATCAAAACAAAGGAAAATACCTATCATGCTCAACACCATCTCATAAAACCATTTCAACCGGAGTAAATGGTCAAAATTGACCAGTAATAATATTTTTTTGTCAACTTCTCGCCTGCTGGTATCATTGAGGATTCCAGTGATTAAGATCAGCGTAGTGGAAGAAAGATTGGAGGACTGACAGAAGATGAAAACAACCCTGAGGAGCTTTTGTCACTTTGTGTGAGGCCTCTCGTCTGTATGCATCCCCAGTCTCTCCAAGCCTGGAAAGCTCTTCATTCTCATGCTGCCATTGCCCCCGTGCTCTGGTGCTCCGGTGCCAGGGGTTTCTGGGGCAATACAGAATATGGCATGCACTCAACATCGCCCATTGTCTGCATGCTAATAGATGGTGAAACCATCTTAACATTTTTTTCTTTACTTGAATCCATAAAACCTTCCAACTTGTGACTGACTAATTGAATTATATTATGCACGGTGGGCATCTTCGCTCTATATTGAAGAAAAACGCTGTAGGGCAAATATAGTCCTCTAAAAGGGGAGCGAGGAAACATTTTTTATTGAAGAGGAGTTTCGTGCGACAAATGTTGGCTGGCTGGAACGATTAAGAGATTAGGGCATTCTTGATGCAAGCTGTTCTTGTCAGGTTTTCAGACACGACCCAAAACCATCTCTGGGCTTCTGATTGCAGACCTTTTTTCTTCAGCAGGTTAGCTGGCGTTGGTACGTCCAATAACAGATTCCCTTTTGTGAGTGGGAATTGTGTTCCCTCAGGTCATGGGGGAGTGGAGGGCTCTGGGATAGATGGGATGGTGGTGGGAGGGGGAAATCAGTAGCAAACTAGCACATGTTAGCTGATGAATGCGGCCCTCCCTCTCCTCCGCTGACCAGCTAAAGCTGCCTGGCGGCTAATGAAGAGTGACAGCTCCCTGGGATTTGTCTGCTCTGCTTCTAATTTCCACTTCTTCTTCTCACAACAAATGCCTCAATGTGTTTCCCCTCAGAATAAGAAAGGGGTTTCAGACTAGTTCAAGGACCCCCGAGACCCTCACATTTGGTCTAGTGTTTTAATGAGCAGCAGCGATGGGCTTTGGTGAGGCTTTACTTGTGTCCACTTATATATGGTTCTACCGAGGCTGCTTTAGAAGCTCCGTCCGGTCCGTGTTTTCATCCCGGCAGCGACCGGAAGTTTTTCCTTCTAATGAGCTTCAGCAGATTCATCCACTGGAGAGAAAAAAGCTCCAGCTTTAAAATCAAAGTGCGTCTCTGCCTCTCGTCGTATCAATGCCATAATTACAGGAGCTGCTGCCGATGCTTAACTACCAGCTCCCGCTGCATCTTGGATGGATATCGCCGCTGCATGTCTGCACTGTATTGGCTCTGAGAGCAATCCAAAGCTGTCGATCGACAATAACTCTTCACTTTAAAATGAACTGGGTCAGGGATATATGTTCTGGATCAAAATTAAGTTTGGATGAATTTTAGGAATCATCTCATTTGTGATTATTAACTAATTCAGCTGATGAATATTTCTGCATTTTCATTTACAGGTTCTAATGACAATGGAAATCAAGCATATTCAGCCAACTGATAATGAGGAATTAGTTAGTGCAATTTAGTGCATGCATTCATTTATCTTTATACTTTTTTTTGACATGTCCATGCCATAACAATATAAGAATATCAAAAATAATAAAAATGTTAAGCACCTAAACTAGTTTTGCTGTAATCGCAATATTGGAGCATATCTAGAATCATATCAGTTTGCGGTCAGGTGCTGATTAGCTTTCACCCTCACTACGTTCAATTCACTTATAATATCTGTTGTACAAAACGTGGTTCTCACTCATAGGAACGTCCAACATTTTTATAGGAACCGTCCAGGTATGGTGCTATATTTAGGCAAAGTTAATAGATGTATTATTAGAATGTTGCATTTACCAAAAACAACTATAAAAGCACCAAAAACTTATATTGAATTCTAATTTATTAGATTTCTGAAAATAATGCGTAATTTATAAATTTTTCCCCAAAAAATTAGTTAAAATGGTGATGATTTATTTTATTTTCCCAAAATTATTTTGATACTGTAATACATTCTAATTATTTAATGTATTATTATGTCTACATTTGGTCATTTTTTGTACAGTTAGAGGATAAACCTCATGAAATGTTTGGATATTGTCCGGTTATAGAGTGAGTGGGATCATGGTTGGAGAGAGGAAAGCTAAAAATGTTAATCTCAACATATCAAGCTCAATCCCAGAATGGTCAGTCCATCTCCATATACTTTACAGAGAAGTGTAGGTACGACTTTGTAGTTTGAGCTAGAGAAGACAAGTCGGACCAGGAGAAGCAACAAAACTGCCCATGAGCTCCAATTATAGGTTACAAAGATTTGGGTGTAAAGCAGATTTTGAATCATTGCAAAGCCTTCATTTTGTTTGACTTCATTATTTATGGATTTGTTAACCAATGTCCTGGAATGCTCTGGATGATGTCATTTTGTTATTTGGACTTATAGAAAACTCTCCAGAGTCTAATTTGTTTGGAAGCTCCACCCAATAGCTAGACCTTCTTGTACGAGTTGCTGTCACTATGGCAACCTTAACTGGAGATGGAGAAACACAGCAAATTAGTTTAACAGATTAGTTTTAGACACATAACAGACACACACATCGTTGATGAACATTTGGTAAAGCTTTTGTGGCTTGATCTTGAAGCTATTCCCTCCCATTCACATAAGTTATCTTATTATATCTGGCAGAAATGAGTTAAGGCTTATGCTTGATTAGGGAATATTCCAGGGCCTGCCATCCCCCAAGCAAGGATGGGAAAAGGTTTACCAATTTGTGACATGCATAGAAGAAACAACATCCTCGGGAACACTTAGTACAGTCGTGTCTTTGAATTGAATTTTGAATAGACATATTCCCTTTGTTCCTTATGTTATAGAGAACATCCCAACTTTTTGTCGTATATCTCTCAAAAAAATCTGCATTAATTTCACAGTGCCCCTTTTAAAGCCTTGTTCAGACAGAAACATTTGCAATTAGAAGAGTTGAAACCTTCGATCACATTCAATATGTTAATCTTCAGCATTCTGAGATACTTTCTGAATTATCTTGCTTTCATTCTGTCTGCTTTTGAGAGAATTTCTATAGAATTGGTAACTCGTCTAGGAAGTATTCTCGCCCAATGTCATCTGGGATAGGCTCCATGCCCTGCAACTAAGAACCGAATAAGCAGTAATGGATAATGACGGAATGAATAATGTAATATAATGTTATATAATATAATCTAAATGCACGTTTTACCTAAGAATTTCCGAAAATGAATCCTAGTCACAGTCAAATCAAGCACGTTTTCATCTCACTAACCACAATGGCTTCAGTAGGTCCAGTTAACTCGACCCGAAATGAATGCATGTACCTTTCTTTCTTCTGCACTTTTCACCAGACTGCAGTAAATCTCTTCTCCTTCCACATCGCAAACTCTGACTGATGCTAAACTTCCCCAGAACCAATACTGGCCTGTGCACACAGACTAATATGCTGTCCTTCGCTTCCAAGTTCTTGAAATAACAAAGCACTCTTCCCACAGAGGAGGAAAACTGACTTTCCCTTATCAATCAGAGGCCGAACCAGAGGTGCAGGCGCTCCTAGTGTCAGACGTGACCCCTGAGAGCTTTAGGCTGGCCTGGACGGCCGACGAGGATGCCTTTGATACCTTTGTGGTAATGGTCAGCCAGTCTGATGGCCTGAGTCAACCCAACGAGCTGGTACTGGGCGGAGAAGAGCAAACGGCAATCATCACTGGTCTAAAAGAGGACAACGAATACGCAGTCGAAATTTTTGGTCTCATTTTGGGGAAACGCTCCAAGTCTGTGCTGGAGGTGGTAAGAACAGGTACATGCTGAGAGGATAGACGTGAGAAATCAGAGCTGTGGCCTGAAACCCTGGTCTTGTCAACGTTGTCGCTGTGGATGTCTTTTATATCGGTTTCCTATTTGTGGTAGCAGCATGAAGACGTAGTCATGTGTTCTAACATTTGTTTTCTCTGAGAAAATTGTTTTGTCCACTAACCTGGTTAAAAAGGATACTTGGTGAAAGGAGGTTAACCTGGCAGATGATGGACAATGATAGACCGATATCAGCCCCCTAGCTAACATAGGTACTGGCCATACTTAGATGATATATGGATGAAGAAAAAATGTTTAAATGGTTCCGTATTCAAATGTCCCAAACACCTGTTGGCCTGTTATAACATAATAACCAGATTGTGAGCACTTGAGCTAACTGCATTTATTTCATATAGAATGAATTCTAATCTCTAACAGCTGGATGAAACCAAATGTCATAAATACAGCTATTTAGTTATTTTTCATAACAACTATTTGATGTTTGAATGGCACTTATTAATGACAGCATCTGGTTTTGTATATATGATATAATGTTTTAGCACCTCATACTGTTTATTTTAGTATTAGAGCCACATTGAGAAAGAAAAAAAAAATCTGCGATTTTTTAAGTCATAATAATATTATACTATGTCAAGCATAAATTTGTAATTTATTAAAAGAAAGTCATAATATTATGAGAATACTTGAAATATCAGGTGAAATATATATGTTTTGGCATATCAATACCACATTATTATAGGTATCAGGACCAGACAGAGTTGGAGGAGACGGCGGCCAACTGTAGGAGCAGCGTGAGTAGCATCACCATAATATTATGACATCATCCTCATAATATTCTTCATAATTCTTCTATTATTATGAGTTTTTGTGTTTAAAAATCATATTAGGATTTAGATTTAGGTTTAAATTGTTTATTTCGAACATATTACAAAAATCATACGTGAAACAACACAATACAAACAAAACACCAACGGCGAAGTATCTTGTATTATAATGAATTCTCATAAAATTCTGACTTTTTTACTTTATTCCCATAAGATTTTGAATTTATTCTCCTTATATTTTGACTTGTTCATTTGCATTGCTCTGTTTTTTCTCTCTCATTGTGACCCTGATGCTTAACGTTTTAATGAGCATCCATTGACGAGAACATCGATACTCATTTAGTCTCAGAGCGAAACGCTGAAATACCGCTGTGGGAACATTACTACGTGAATAAAACAATATAAAACAGGCAAAATCAAATTTACTGAAGGGAACTCTTTGTAAAATCTGCAGCAAAAGGTTGCGGTAAAAGCTGCTGATACCAAAAAGCTGAAAAAAAAGAACATTTATAGACCAAGCAACCACCCAACAACCTGAAAATGGACAGAGAGCTGTAGCCATCCCAATAATTGTCTGTTATAAAGGTCACTGCCAGGATGTTACTCACTATTATAACTCATTTCACATTTTTTGTTTATTTTGTTGTTAGAGAGGCTATTAGCTGTGTGTCTCATCAGGATCATACAGGGAAGATACTTTGAAAGTCTGAAAGTCTATTGAAAAAACAACAACAATACAGAAATGCACTGTATTCTGTCCTGGAATTGTTTTATATTAATGTTTCATACCTCTTTTTTAAAAAATATCTTTCGTACTTGATCCGTTTTATCAGTTTAATAATAGAATAATGTAATAACAATGAGAACTCTCAAACAAAAGAAACACAAACTAGCTTTAGTTTCCCCCCCATTTGAGATACATAGAACCACAGAACCTTCCTTTTCTACTTGATGGTGTTCTGTAGTGCTGTCCTAAATCCACGTTTGGGGGACTTCCACTTCTAGCGGATTCAGATTCTGATTAGGATGAGGAGTATTCAATGAGAACAGGAATCTGAACACAAGTTTTATCCAATGATGTGTGATGTCAGATGTTTATTTATTCCTTGAGTGAATATACGCAGCTGTCTGCCTGATACCCCTAGAAGCCCACTCAGGACATGAATCCGCTCCTCTCATTGTATTTTTCCATCCAGTGGTCCTCCCAAACATCATGTCTGACTGCGTGGGCCCAGTTGCTCTTTGTAAAATGGTGGTGGGGAGGGGTTGGGTCAGTTATCTGTGTCACGTAGAACCGGCTGTTTCCCCTGTCCTCCCTGGGGGTAAGGCTTTACTCTTGGGTTCTGGCGCATGTTTCACTTTTGTCTTGCCGTGGCAGAGGAGGGGGGCAAGTTAATCTCCTCAGGTCTGTCACGCAAGATACTGTGGCTTTCTGTTCGCTGGAAAGAGTCTCTTCATGAGGCAGAGCCTCCTCAAACCCCCTTTGTCTGTCTACTTGGCTCTCTCTTTTTTCTTTCTTTCTGTTCTGAGTGCTTTCAGCGGTGGGTCTGCCCGACTACACACGTTTGTCTTGTCTTACTCACAAATATATGTCAATTTTGTGCATTTATTGATGTTCAGTGACACACATACTGTCCAGTCGTCATCCCTCCATGAGAACTCTACAAATATTGACTACACTTTATTTTGTCTGTGTTTTCGCTGCTTGTCTGTCTTTTTTGTTGTGCCAGACCTGGGCTCACCCAAGGGTGTCCGCTTCTCTGATGTCACTGACACGTCTACCACTGTTCACTGGGTTGTTCCAAGAGCTCGGGTGGACAGCTACAGGGTCACCTATGTGCCAGCTCATGGAGGTCAGTATCTTTGTCTGTGATCATACTGAAAGGAAAGAAAATGTGGTTATTGGTTGCAGAACTGTCACTTGATTTATTTTGTGAGTGTGATGATTTTTTTTTCTCCTTCCTCTCTTGATCTCTAACGACCACAGTAGTATCTTTGGTCTACATTGCGAAACAACTTTTTTTTAAAAATAAGGTCACTTTGACTATAATGTAATAATTGAGGAAATCAAATTATAATATTCCAAAAAAGAAAGTAATAATTTAACACATAAATGAAAAGTAATATAATAAGAATGATTAAAAAAATATTAAAGCTGTTGACCAATCAGAGTGCTGTGTTGAGAGAACATCAGCCAATCAAATTAATCCAGGAAGGAACTGGACGGTGATGACTGTGTGGAGGTTTACAGGCCACAAAATAAATAGATATATCGTCTTTAATATTATTTTAATTATAATTAATATCATTTGCATTATTATTAAATTTTGAAAGTTAATCTGTAAAACAACCAGGATCTAAAAGAGGAACCTGGAGCTTCTTCTCAGTTTATACTTTACGCTTTAATAAATAATTGTTGAGTATTTGGCTGAGCAACGCCTCATTAATATAAGATATAAGTATCAGGATTTCTGAAAAGAATCTGGAAGGGTGTGGAGATTACTGGAGATTCAGATTTATGATTTGGGAATATTCAAGCGCTTGTTTCAACCAACAATGACGGAACTAGAATAAATGAAGAGGAGGAAGATAATTGCCCTATCAATCTCTGGTGGTTTCAACCTGGATTACATTACAATTGACTCATATTTCAGTTTTTGTGCTGTATAGATGACGTTATAGCAGGAATGGGCAGTCTCAGTGACCCACCAGGGTCATCCTCCATCCTCTTTTCACCAATCACAGACTGATTCTGCCCCCTAGTGGCAAGATACGATGAATGACAGCTGTTATTAGATCATTATGATTATATCCAAATAAACACAAAGAGCTGGTAAAATTATTTCTGCCTATTTAAACAGCATTAACCTTTTTAATGTGTTCACCAGCAAAAAGAAGTTTGGCAAAATGATTTATTCATATTTTTTATTTCTTTGAGGTAAGCAGGTTTTAAACTGTAAAAAAATAGATTCATAAAATTATTTAATGATAAAAGTTTTGTATCTCAAGGAAAATAGTCCATTTTAATTAGACTAGTTCAACCTTATGGTAAAGCATGTTTTTAAAAAACTATTTGACCCTTATTAGATGTTTATGTTTTTGGTTGTATCATATTTCATTACTCTGTTTATTGATTCTTCACACGCTTAATATTCCAAAAAATTCTACTTATCAAACAGGACTTTCTCAGTAGCCACGGTTAATTCCTCCTTCTTGGTTGCCCCTTTGACTTCTGGTCCTCCATCTTTGGACCCTTACTCTTTAACATTATACCTGCTGCCACTGGGTCATATTATAAACATTTTTCACTCACGAATAGTGACTCAAAATGTGCTCAAACAAACACTGGAGCAGAAATGAATGTGCTCAATAAAGGTCATTCAGTCATGACCACATTCTTTCTGTTAACAGGCCCCCTGAATACGGACTAAGCTGGACAGGAATTGTATTACAACAAATTGTAACGAAAATAAACGCGGTTACCACAATACTGAAAAAATTGTATATCGTCTATTGTAACTTTTCTAGAACCATGTTCAGTTCCCATGTAATCACAAATCCAAAGTAAATATTCCAGTAGAAGTAACACTCCAAAGTCCAAAATGATGCCAAACCTGGGCAAACCGCATGGGCCCCTGGAGATCCTGAGACGCTGCTAATTATACGATGTGTCGTTTGATTCCCAGGTACTGCAAAGACACTGATAGTGGATGGCTCTGAATCGCACACCGTGCTGCCCCACCTCACCCCCGGGGTCACCTACGAGGTCACTGTCGTCGCTGTCAAGGGTAAAAGGGAGAGTCTGCCGGGATCGGACAGTGTCACCACAGGTGCTCACACACACAGAAAGACACGCACACACATAAACAAACACACACTCCCATACAGACACACACACACACACACCACCACACACACACACACGCACACACATACATATATATGTATATATTGGGCATAGGAATGGACAATGAACTTAAATGGTCAGTCACAGATCTCATTATGACTTAGATCTGCGTGGGGATCGGAGATTGGCATTGCTTAATAAAGAAAAAATCATACGTGTTCATGAGTGTCCTTTCAGTTATCTACATGAAAGCTGACTAGTCTGACATATATTACCACCTTCTTGAGTATCCAGCTGAATCATTTTAATGTCTGTCACCTAATGCTGTCTTTATTGTGCTGTTAATTTGTCGAATCATCCCATTAGTGTTTCTGATAACCACATGACTGTAGAGTATCAGAAACATTACCTGTTACGTGTTCATGTTTGACCTCGTCGTTTGAGGTCAACAATTAACCCATAGAGAGAAGTAGGTCAGTTTTAACTCTATCTTTTACTTTACTTAATCATTTATACATGTGAAATATTATCATTAAACTCTCTTTAGAGTGGGCATAGTGTTCATAAGTTTTTTTTTTAACAAATTTTTTAACAACTTCCGAGTTGTCTGATATATTTGTTTTTGCCAGTTTTAGACTTTTCCTTCTTCGTAGTCACGCATATCCCATTCATATATCTTTTCGTTTTCTACTCACTGAGTTCATATAAAACGTTTCAATTCTTGGTCAGTGTAGCAGAATGTAGATGCCCTCAGCTCTTCTTACCCGGACATATGAATGCTTTGAAAAGTGTGTGTTGAATTACTTCAAAAGTTGAGTTACATTCTAATACAAAACCTCAATTACATCACATTATATACTAAAATGTTTTTACATCATCAATTTTTGGACTAATTCTGGTAAAGTTGACACAGTGTCACTTTAGGTAGCACGGTCAACTAACAGATTTTTTTGTGTGTGTGTGTGTGTGTGTGTGTGTGTGTGTGCGTGTGCGTGTGTTTGATACAGCGATCGATAAGCCCCGTGGTCTGGCTGCAGTCAACATCACAGACACTGAATCTCTGCTCCTCTGGCAGCCTGCCATCGCTAACGTGGACGGCTACGTCATCAGCTACAGCGCAGACTCAGGTGTGATGCCGCGTCAACACGTGAACATTTTATGATTATCTGAAACACAACAGTTCTCCCGCCTTCAAAACTGTTGCATCATGACCAGGAGATTGAAAAAAAAAATCCTTTAGAGCAAATATTCAGCTAATTTGTGTTTCCTTGAGTTTCAATCCATTTTACAAATTGAGTGATTTGATAACATGTCCTGTATTGATTCAATCTGACAAGAAATCTTGAAAAAACTGACATAAAATAAGTTCACAACAAATAAAAAAGAACTGTGAGGAAAATCTAATTTGCATCCTTTAAACCAACCAGCTCATGTGATGGTTATTGATGTCTTACCATAAGACCCGCCTGTTTACGTCCTTCCAGTCGCTCCGGTGACGGAGCGCGTGTCAGGAAACATCGTGGAGTTTGAGATGAGCTCTCTGACCCCGGCGACACAATACACTGTGAAGGTGTATGCAGTGAAAGACTTGTCCAAGAGTGCAGCTACGACAACGGAATTCACCACTGGTAAAAAAAAAAAAATCCAATTTATCCCCAAAAATGTGAATCTGAGAACTCCCTATTATTGTCTTTTTATTATTCTTCTTCTTTTTCAATAAGTCTAGAATAAAAAAAAAATACTTAAAGGGTGAGTGAAGTCAAAAAAACGGGTCTGAAAAAAAGAGTGAAATGTGAACTTCTTGTTGTATTTCTAGATGTGGACGCCCCTCATGACCTGGTAGCGAGTAACATCCAAACAGAGAGCGGATTGCTGTCATGGAAACCACCTCGCGCCGACATCACTGGATACATCCTCAGCTTCGAGTCTGCAGATGGAACCATCCGGGTGAGACGACTTCTCCGCACCACAGATTCTGGTCCAATTAGTCCGACGAAGCTTATGATTAATAAGTCAGTTACACTCACATTAAATTGTCTGGACTTGTTTCCACCTTCAGGAGGTCGTCCTGAGTCCCACTGCCGTCTCTTACAACATGGCTCAGCTCAGCGCCTCCACAGAGTATTCAGTCAAGCTGCAGGCCATCGCTGGTCCTAAGAGAAGCAGAGTGATCACGACTGTCTTCACCACCAGTGAGTAGATCATACATGCAAGAGAGAGTTCTGATGGGCTTAACTCAAAAATATCAACTAGTATTCAGTTGTTGTATTTTAACTCAATTAATTAGGCAGTGAATGGGTCAATCTCCTTATGTCATTGTAATAAATGCTAGGGCTCTATTATAATATTGTTTCCAGGGATCTCCCAGCAGCATGGACTTGTAGTTTGTGTCATCAATCAATAATCACCCTGATTAAATATCCTGATAAATCCTGAAGAACTGGTAGAGGTGCAGTGAAATGTCCATGTGGGTGTGAGTCCAAAAGAAAGAAGAAGAAAACTAGACCTACGCTGTTGTCCCCGACATCAAGGGTATATCCCCAACTGTACTTGTACTTGTACTTGTACTTGTACCTGTACTAGCAATCCTCTTAATTGAAAACCTCAAATTTAATATAAAGATTTGTCCACAGTGTTTTAATGTAAAAAAAAAGAAAAAAACACATATACAAGATACATCTCCTCGAGTTAATTCAAATGTACTGTATTTGAACTGAATACAGTACACGGGTTGAGAAGCTACAGCCTCATTACTTTTTGGGATAAAGCCCCCCCCAGTGTCAGAAATGTACAACCCACCTTTCCCAAAATCGATCCGTTCATCTAATACTTCATATTTAATAAGATCTAATAATAACCCTAACAATTAAAGTGTGTTGGTTGGTAGATGAAAATATAGATGAGACTATATAAGATTGCTGAAGACAGTTCCCAATCTTTTTTTGCAAATCTCCACTTTAAACCAGCACCCTGAAAGAGAAACAAAAGTTAAAAGTACTTCCTTTACCATTATTCTAAGGGCAACACAAAGGATCCCGATCCCACTGGTTTCCTCCCACAGTCATCCTCAATGCATGCTGGGATGCACCAGATGAACCATTGATATCATTACGAGCATGTTTGCAGTCCCACTCACTATCCCTCATTACTGAGCAGTTATTAAAATCATCTTGTGTGTGCGTGTGTGAACGTGTGCGTGTGTGTGTGTGTGTGTGTGTGTGTGTGTGTGTGTGAATAGTTGGCGTGCTTTACAGACACCCAAGGGACTGCTCTCAGGCCCTGCTGAACGGAGAGACTTCTTCAGGCCTGTACACCATCTATCTAGGTGGAGATGAGGGTCAGGCCATCCAGGTCTACTGCGACATGAATACCGATGGAGGTGGATGGATTGTAAGTTATCATCTAAGTTATTCATTCTCAGAATGTTGCGTTTATCAGAGTTCTCCTGCCAACGAATGTTAACCATCTATTCACCTCCAATGAGCTCAAAACCTTCAACTCACTGTTTGGTTTCATGGCGCGTATAAAGATTGTTCTCTCAAGGGGATTTCCAGAAAGAGTCAGTCTATTTGTTCATAATCCTATAGAGACTCATCAAATTCCTCCATGAGCAATGCACCTGGAGACAATAACCGGAAAAACTGCCTTTTAACGTGCAGAAACCCCGAGCAGATCCATGGCTCAGGGTGGACGGCCTAGTGCCTTGACCGTTTGGATTTGAAGAGGGGGGGAGAGAGAAAAAGAGAGGGAGAGAGGGTGAAGGAGTGATAATGTTGCCTAAAGGAAGCATAAATAATGTGAATAATATCGGTCCAAGCACAGATCCTTGGGGAAGCAACTTCGCTATGCTTGGAGGATTCATCGGTTTTAATTTTCTCTTGCAGATTTTCCTCAAACGTCAAAGCGGTAAGCTGGAGTTCTTCCGGAACTGGAAGAACTACACAGCTGGCTTCGGCGACATGAATGATGAATTCTGGCTGGGTAATTTCTAGCAAACGTCCGATCCCAACACAATACTCAACAACATATGCAATATTATTCTTTAAGACACTGAAAGCTATACATTTACTTATTTTTAGCAGTAAATAATCTAATAGCTGTTATCACTGCTGTCTGTCTGTCTTACATATCTCCTCCCTCACTCAGGTCTTGCTAACCTGCACAAGATCACCGCTGGTGGTCAGTACGAGCTGCGGGTCGACCTTAGAGATAAGGGAGAAACAGCCTACGCTCAGTACGATAAGTTCTCCATCTCAGAACCTCGGACCCGCTACAAAGTGCATGTAGGAGGATACAGTGGAACAGCAGGTAAACAATGCTTTTCTAACTATTCTAACTATATGTGAGTCATTCGCCTCCAAACCCGTTCGTTCCTAACGGAGAAATATATAATTTTTTCCAAGAAGGGTAACGCATGAGTCTAAGTCTATATACATTTCAGTTTTTTCAGAGATGATCTCTGCGTCGACCAGTGTGAAGGGGTTGTGAAGCTATTAATGCCAGCAAATCTTACTGTCTGAATAATAAGTCCCTTAAATAGCAGAAAAGATGCAACACCAGAGACTTCAGATTAAATCTGGTTGGCAAGTGGGTCAGTGGATTCTGGTTCCACAAGCCAATAATGTAATAATGTACCTGACCTCAGCACAGTTTAGAATCAGCACAAACGTGCGTGCACAGATGGGCACAACCAATGTTTACTACTTATATAAAATGAGCAGTGGACATGAAGACGATGACCGCACTGATCAGACGCTAGCGATTACACTCTGCCTGCGTTCTGCCCCACATTGCACCATGTGCCAGATAAAAGCACGCATCTCTTTTTGACAGCTAGTGCATAATAATGTCTGCCGTGTCATCCTATACAACCGTGAATAATTTTCCCTACAGAAAGGGTGCTACATTTTATTTAGTTGAATCTCTGTTTTGTTTCTTTGCAGGCGACTCCATGACCTACCACCACGGTCGTCCGTTCTCCACTTACGACAACGACAATGACATCGCCGTCACCAACTGTGCCCTGTCCTATAAGGGAGCGTTCTGGTATAAAAACTGCCACCGTGTCAACCTCATGGGCCGATACGGAGATAACAGTCACAGCAAGGTACTTTTATGTCCTCACAGTCAACAGCAACACTCATATTACAGTTACTGTGTGGCCCGCTGTTTGTAGAAGTAGTACATCCTGATTTCAACAGCATTATTTGCCACGTTTATCTCTGAATCTAAATCTTAATGTCATATCCATATGTTGTATAATTGGATTTACTGTCAGGGACCATTCAAATAGGAGTTGGACAAGGGTGTAAAAAAGGAAATTTTGTTTAATTAATTTCAGAAACTGAGCTACAAATGGAAAAAAAATGTAATCTAATATAACATAACCCAATGAAACAAAACTTCAAAAAGGAGGGCCCTGAAATAAAGCTAAACTAACACAACTTAACTGAACGTAACTAAATTTAGCCGAATAGAACTGAATCCTTCCATCAAAAGACATATGGTGTTGTATAAACACACACTAGTCCAGACACACACAGAGGAAAAAACAAAACAAGTAAAGTAAACCTATTTCCACACCTAACAACTCATCTTAAACAAATTAACTTCAGTTAAATCAAGTTTAAGTTTAAATTCATCTTCGCTCATTCCCGATGATGACCTCCTCCGCTTCCTTGGGTTGGTTTACGGGGGAAGCAAATTGAAAATTATGAAAAAGAAACAGCGTTTTTCCAAATCAATGACATAATGATGTTTTTATTTTAGAAAAACAGCACATATATCTGCAATTTCAGCAATTAAATGATTGTTTTCTTGACCACCATCTCATATCTGTCAAGCACATCATATCGGATCAACTGATTCTGAAGAAAACCAATCAACTAACACAGGTTTAAAAATAAGCTTCCTGCTGGAGGTAACAGCCAAATATTCTCGTCAGAGGGACTTCAAACAGAAGAGTTCATCCCAGAAGCAGTGGTGATGAACATTGGAGCTTTCCGGAACAGTACCTGACTGATATTACTGTTGTCTGAATCTGTGAGAGGAATATGTTAAAGGATCATCCCTGTTCTGATATTTCTTCATATCCTCTCTAGGGAGTCAACTGGTTCCACTGGAAAGGTCACGAGCACTCCATCGAGTTCGCTGAGATGAAGATCAGGCCCACCAACTTCAGAAACCTGGAGGGGAGGAGGAAACGATCATAAACGATCAATCAGCATCAAAAACAACAACAGCAACAACACTGCTACCCCATCTGGACTTCCCATAATCCATCTCCACTCCCACATCCACACACACGCAGTAACCAAAGTCACTGCCAAGAGCCCTGCTGCCTCCTCTCAAAACCGACACTCCTCGTCCCATTCACTCACAGATCAGCGTCAGGTCCATGACACCCTGACCCATCACACGGCTGTGGAAATGCTGCTACTGTGGAAATCAATATGCATGTTTTGAACTGGACTTAAATCAAGCCCATACCGATTCTGCTCACACACCAAAGAGAAAAAAAATAACATTCCATATCATCCAGTTCTGGTCCTTTCCTTTGTGTTGCAGCAGTTGAGGGGAGGCGAGTGTGCGGCTCGGGCGTTATGTTGTGTACAGTAATGAATCCCCTATTTCAAAAAAAGCACATTTCCAGTAAAAAAAAAAAAAAAAAGGCTGTTTATATCACAATGTGGTCTCATTTAGTTTCAGGGCCTCTTTGCTAAAAATGATAATACAGTGATCATTCAACTGGATTATCCCAGAAATGTTATCCATCGTAGAACCGTAGTACATCTGCTTTAAACAAAAAAGGCTCACATCTCAAATATTTCCTCTCAACTTTTTTCGTGTCTTGTTTCAGTGTCACGCTTTTTCCTCCCCAGGTTTCGTCAGCAATAGAGCAAAAGCCAACATCCGATGCGATAGAATTGGAAATGAAAGGAGAGAAAAATGTCTTCTTGGGTGGCGATGTTTGATTCATTATATGAGCCCCGAATGTCATAAAACAACCGCAACAGTGTTTTTTAAAAAAAGCTCGAGAACAAATTTGTGACATCGGACGTTAAACCCTGATTAACCCGTACCATGAAAGGTGGAAGATATCCTGTCATGACAATTTACACTACATCTCTAAACTTGTCTCAGCGGGTTGAATTTGCGCTTAACTCGACGTTACCCTTTCTATTGTGCATCTACATTTATGCAGGTTGCCTTACTGTGGATTCGGAGAGATCTCCAGCAGTGGGGTGATGTCAGAGATGTAGATGATGTGTACAATTGAATTATCCTAAATGTTATAACATATTTAGATAGATGGATGCTTATGATAATATGTTGATTGTGGGCTAAATTCACAAATGTTTTTGTGAAGAATAGTTTGTAATGTCATTCACTCCGGATGTAACACACAGCGAGTCTGTGGTGTGATGAGGGTGACCAATCTTTGTAAAGTGAAGTGATGTGGTTCCTTGACAAAAAAAAATGATATTTTCAGTGTCTTCATTTTATCGTAAATTTATGACCGTAATGTCAGAATATTTAAGTTTTTTTTTCTTGTAAATTTGTGAATTTTTAAATTTTTACAGGGGAAATTTACCACTTTGAGGAAATTCTGGGATTCTTCTCGGAATCTTACGCCTCAATTTTTTTTTTAACATACAATTTCCCTAATTCACCATTGTATTGTACATCTCACTCGTTACAAATAAAGGAAGAGTCTGTGAGACAAAAGATAGAGCATATGACGAAAATATTGTATCGCCGCGGTATCACATTCAAACTCCTCATACGCTGACATCATCATCATCATCATCATGCATTCCTCCGGGAAAAAAAATACGGAGTATGAGCCATTTTGAAAAATCTCTGTCTGCGTTGATGAACACATCCCTTTTATGCAAACGTGAATTAAATCATCCGATTAAAATCTTTTTCCACGGTTGTTCTACGATTCATTATCAATTAAGACAATGAGTTTGTGCACTTGTTGTAGGAAAGCCCTCTGTTTTTTTTTAGCTACGATCACTCTACAAGCCCCTTTCTTCGATTTAGAACATTTGCTCGGATTTGCTTTGGTTCAATACCACTTACAGTATCTAGTTCTGGTGTGAATATATCTTTCCTCTGTAACGTTGTTGCACAAGTCGTCTGTGTCGACAACAACAGAAAAGTCGTATTTATGAGACAACACAATGGACGTTCGTAGTGGTGAATGTATGCATGACATTTCGCTCTGGACGATGGCAACGTTAAGCAGATTGTGAGCAACTAGGAATCTGCAGTCATTTTTAATCATCTCTCCTACTCGTCTTTTCATCTTTACAACCCTGGCTGAAGCTCAACGCATGCTTAAATGCACACAAAATCTATCCGACGTTTTTCACTCATGTCACAGTCAGAAATCCAATCCAGCATCACACATGAAAGAGAATCAAACCCAGCGTTGCCAGATGGGAAATACTGGAGTTTAAAATGATTGGATTTTGAAAAAAAGTATTGTACGCGCACACTTTGCATCCTGAGATCAGTACAATCTCCATCTATGACATATAATATATGTATTTTCATATTTTAACACAATCGTAGGAGAAAAGCACAACTTAAATAGCACCGACTCTTTTGTTATCTCAATGTCAAGCAGTCGTTGCAAGGTCGTCGCTATGGCGAGTTTGAATGGCTGGAAAGACATCACATGGGTAGATCCGTGAATCAGGGTTCCTAATCTACTTGTGTAGGCAAGTTAATTACAATTTGATGACTCTGTTATAAAAGTAAATTAAAAAATATCAAAAATTTTCATTATCACATTCTGGTGTTATCAAGGGCAAATTCATCAAAGATGGAAATTAACGTACAAATACGACACTTATCAAACGTCTGGCAGGGCTGCTCCTGATTCTGATAGAAAAAAATGTTTTTTTTCGTGTTCACAATGCCCTGAAAAATTCTGATTTGTGTCACGTTAAAAGCCACGAATCAGAATTAAGTCACCTCAGCCCGGTGATGTGAATGTAGCGTTTGTTTCTGCTATGAATCTGACGCAGTGCTTATCATTCAGTATACAATGAAACGCATATGTAATCACTTTTTTCATTCTTTTTCCAAAATGTGAATACAGTGATTTTAAGTCAAACGAGAGAATGTCGTAATGTTCATACGTACATAATGTTGATGGTTAAATCATGAAAAAACTCCACAATTCCATTTGAAGTCCATTTACCGTATTGTCTCAATGCTTATGTTGATGACAGAGTGTTTGAACTGGCCAATATGCCCCGCCCCCAACTCCTACCACAGCACACTAAACAACTGACCATCTAAAGAATGCCTGTGTACAATTTGTTTGAAATGTTTGCTTTGTTTGTTTAAAACCAGATGAACAACAAGTGTTTCTCTGTAAACTGTATTACAATAAAACAATTCCTTTAAAGGGATAATGTTCCTTTTTTTGTTGATTTCTTTACCAACCTATTAAAGAGAGTCTAGAGAGAGAGTATTCATACTATATGTTTACAAAGGATGGCGGGACGGGCAGAGCCCAGGCCCTACTTGTTTTTGAACATCATACGTGTCAAAATAATTAAACTTGGTGGTAAAATATATCATTAACTGCATCCTTGTGTCCCTACAAAACCCCCAGAAAGCACGGCGTCTAAACTGTAAAGGGTACGAGATGACATGATCAAGCGAGAGTCTGTAGGGTTCAGTTGAAATGACAATAAGATGAGATTCCATGCGGGTCGTACTCTATTTGAATTCCCTGGATGTCAGGTTATTTGATTTTGGATGAAGTGAGCCACAAATGAATTGCCCTCATTGGGATCAATAAAGTTGAATTGACAAGAGCCACATTAATATGAACCCGGGCATAAGTGCAGTCACCATTTTC
The DNA here is from genome assembly GCA_037951165.1 of Lophius americanus. Lineage (NCBI taxonomy): Eukaryota > Metazoa > Chordata > Actinopteri > Lophiiformes > Lophiidae > Lophius > Lophius americanus. The sequence goes on from JBBDHG010000174.1 coordinate 1,103,007, forward strand.
CTCCTGATAGTTCATGAACTTCAACTGAGATGATGAAGAGCATGGATTTACAGACTATCTGCCTTCAAAGTGTTCATCCATCCAGTGCCATCGTCTGCAGTACCGTGACACGCTCATCAATATTTTATAAGTTGCCCTGTGAGCTATAACTTTAATACATGCATAGATTTTCCCCCTTAAATTCAAAATTGTTTCAGTTTTACAGGTCCAAACACTGGACAATGTGTTTATTCATTGTGTAGATGTTTCGATATTTTCTGCCAATCTTTAGTTGAACCTTAAAACCATTTTTTGGTAAAAAATGAATATATCATTAATTCTAAACTATCATTATTTCTCTAGCAAGCAACAATTTAATTTACCATTATTCATTTAGATAAATTGATATTCTTGACAAACCCTTTCAACCAATAATCAATTGAAACACCTGGAATGAAAATTAACCAAAACTTTAATTTAATCAAACTATTCAACACTTTGGTTAAAGAGATGTTTTAATATTGATGAGACTTTCCAGATTCCATACTTTAATTGAGTAAATATCTTGTAAAACCTGTTTTTGTTTGTCTTTCTGTTTGTGTACCAGCCACAGAGTGAAATGGTGGAAATAAACGTATTTCATATATTCGCATATATGAAAATATATGGCATATATTCGCCGCTTCGTCGGAAACTTTCGCGCGAATAAACCGACGCGGAAATTCGGGAGTTAGCGTGAAATACTCATTGTAAACTTGTACAAAAAAAAACATGTACCAGTACTCTCTTTTGCAACTCTGTCAAAAATGATAAAGCAAAGAAAATTTACATGTTTGGAAAACGCCCGCTGATCTCAAGATACGAATTTACTAGCCTTACTATGGCGACGCCATGGCCCGCCCTACTCTGTTTATGATTGGTTTACAAATTCCATGACGTTTTCCACGCAGTTCATATTTGCAATACTACGGAAGTGCTTTGCTGTCATGTCAGACAAAAGAAATATCAGTGAAAACGTGAATATTTTCACGTTATAACCTAATACTAGGATAAAGTCCTTCCGTTAAACAGATTGTTATGTGTTTTTGTATTCTTGAATAATTCTTAGTGTTACATTTCTAAGTGTTAATTTTGTTAAATCTAAACCTAAATTGTGTGTTCTATAAAGAAATTGAACAATATATCAAAACTATATCCATTGTAAAAAAACAACAACTCTAAGTTTCAGTTTTTATGTTTGTATTTAAATCGTTTCAGACTTGTACACTATTCTATTAAGTACCTTTAAAGCAATCTTCCTTGACTCATATTTTATCTCAGGTCTCTGTTTTATGTCTTGTGTGAACTTGTCACACTGCTATGCTGCTCTAACGCCATCATTTCTTTCTCCACTGTAATAACAACATTTTAACGGATTTTATCTTATCTTTTCCTTTATTTTTTTGCTATGTTGCTCAAATATGGTATCATTCATTCATTTCTTTGTTTTCATTCCTCTGTATTGTTGGTTTGTTTGTATTATGCTTCTAATTATTTTTTGAAATAAAGATAAATTAAGAAAAATATAATGTAGCAAACAGACAATCAAAAACCTTTTGATTTGACAGCGATGTATTACGTCATCGTCACGCTAGGCCAATCAGATTCAGAGTTGGGTGGGTCATAGTGTTGTCGTAGGAGAATTCCCACTATACACAAACATACCCTGACTTCCTGGTTCTCATAACTTTCTTTTGAACTACTAACAGAACTGAAAAAGAGGAGAGCAGACTTTGAGGAGATGAAGATAACTTATTCTTGGAGGTTAGTGAAGATACTCGCCGTTTCAGCTGTGCTCGTCCTATCTGCTCAGATCTTGGTATGCAGAGTAACACTAGGTAAACATCTGCCAAAGCCCCGACCCATTCCTGCGGAGGAGTACAGGATCATATCCCCTCAATCATACCAATATATACTAAACCAGCCTGATGTTTGCAAGGGCAGAAGCCCCTTCCTGGTTTTTATGGTGCCTGTTACCCCTCAGGACGCTGCAGCAAGGGAGGCTGTCAGGAAAACATGGGGTGCCCCAAGTCAGGACACCCTCACTATGTTCTTCATTGGAGTCCCTCAGGGGAGGCAGGTGTTGAGTGTCCAGAATCCTCTGGAGGAGGAGAGTAGAATATATGGAGACATCATCCAGATGAACTTCCAGGACAGTTACCAGAACCTTACTATCAAGACTTTGATGATGATGAACTGGCTGGCCGCTCACTGTCCAAACACGTCCTACGCCATGAAGGTGGACGTCGACATCTTTGTGAATGTGTTCCACCTCCTCAGTCGACTGAGAAGTTCCCCCAGGAGAGGATTCATCACAGGGTCGGTGATAAGTGACGGCAGGCCGAGGAGGAACCCCAACAGCAAATGGCATGTGTCAGAGGAGCTGTATCCTGAGGACAGCTTCCCCGCCTATGTGTCTGGAGCAGGATATGTGTTTTCTGCAGACCTGGCCCCCAGGATCTCCTGGGCATCCAGGTTTGTCCGGATGGTCCCATTGGAAGATGTCTATGTTGGGTTGTGTTTGCGTGTGTTGGGCATTCGGCCTGTGTACTCACGCAGTCTGCTGACCTTCAGGAACCTGTTTGAAATCCGGTCTTTGGAGTACGACAGGTGTGCCTTCAACCACCTGGTCATCGTCAACCAATTCAAGCCATCACTCTTGCTGCAGGTTTGGAAAGACTTCTCCGAAGGCCACACTAGCTGCTGACGGCAAAGATTTACGTATTAGAACCTGAACTAAGACAAAGAGACACAGCCATAGGGGTGGGGGTGTTCAGACTAAAGGGTAGTTCTGTTATTATAATAAAAATAATAATAATAATAATAATAATAATAATAATAATAGTAACTAAAACTTTATTTTCATTTCATTCTTTTGTACAGCTCATTATGCTGTGATTCAAAGCAATTACATGTGTCAAGTACTACATATGATAAAATAGAACATAAAAAACAGTTAATGTCAGTTTTATACTACTTATAATTATAATAATACTACTAATATTATAAGAGCAAAGATAGATACCATGGTTAATTTAAAAAAGCATGGAGAATAAAACCACTTGACCATTAGAGCTGTAAAAGTAAAAATGAAAATTAGGCCCATAAAAGAAATATCCCACAACTTAAGCTTTTATTTATTACGATTTAGAAGTCTACTTAAACATTTATTGGCATCTTCCTGGTGCAACTGTCTTGCATTTTCATGAAAATCTGTCTGATAGTAATTGCGTAATGTCGGTAGATTCACATTAATCACTTCATTGTAATCCATGTAGGTTAAACCCAAGTCACTGTCCTGATCTGAACTGAAGAAGCCTCTTGGTGGAGCTGTGAAATGTCTTCAAGCCGAAACAGGAGCCCAGTTGGTTTGTATTCAACCAACATGGATTATTTTTATAATACTGCCAATAGACAAACAAACAGATAAATGGTAGCGAAAACAAAACATCGTTGTCGGAAGTAGTTATGGAAATAATGGATTTGATTTCCAGGATCAAGGAATTAGATGATATTGCTTAGTAAGTTATGGCCGGAGCAGAAAAAAAGAAAACAATTAATGATCTGCTAATAAATTTTGTTGCCACATTGTTTAAGGACCTTTGTTTACACATAGCCTGGGAACTAATCCCAGATTGGTCAGGTTTAAGTGATCTCGAGTGCTGTATAGTTTTTATGTTGTTGTTAATATAAACCATATCCAGATTATTTATCCAATCCTGCCTCAAAATGGACAGACCAACATGATTGGAGAGAAAAAACATTTTTTAGAAGGAACTCAAACCATTAGTCAATTATCATTAAAAAAGTTACAAATAGATTATTACTCTGTTATTACGAGTTATATTGATCATGAAAGCTGCCTAAGTCGGCAGTCTCTAAGCTGCATACCTGTCAGAATGTATATTGCACCCTCTTTCAATTAAGAGCTCTCTTTCAGTGCTTTAAAGACGCGTTGTGTTTACTGCAGGCAGGCATGGTGATTCTTTATCCAGAATGCTGGCTACGTTTGCTAATTTGAACTCCTGTAGCTTTTCCTACAGATGACAGGCTGCACTCTGCCAATTAACAGTTTGTCTCAACTGAACCAGCCACAGCTAAACTCATACTAAACCAAAGAGATGATTCAGGAAGTTGAAGAGCAGGATGTACTTCCTGCAGAGACTTACTGCCTTTAACACATGCAGGGAACTTCTGCAGATGTTCTGCATCAGCAGTAGTTGGCATGAAGTTTGAGTCTGTGGTGGCAGTGGCAGAGAATCTTATACATATAAAGTTGAAGGGACATTATTGTTGTCCTTATTTTAAAAACTATTTATGTATTGCTGCTATTCCTTTTTCTGTTCTGCCTTAATTTGCCTTTGACAGATTAGTACTTTACAGTATTAATCTGTCTAAATCTAAATATCTGTGCTTGATGGCTATGGGCTGCTGTTGAAGCCAAAGTGAACCTTCAGCTTACTTACAGTGTTTCTATACTAGTTATATTGTTGAAATACTGGAGGTTGTTTGTCTGGTTCATGTGCCTATTTATTTATTATTATTAACTGAGAAATATCTCATCCCAACTTCAGGGTTAAACAACTAAAGGTAATTATGTGAATAACATGATACAATTTATGATTACGGATTGTTTTTTCCCCCAATACAATCAGCATTGTATTCAAATTTCAATCTGCCTTACTGGATGGATTCCTACAAAGTAACAGTATTTCAGGCCAATAACTATGTATAATTGAATGATTTAAGACGTTTTTGTGATGAAAATACTGGAAATGAATAAATCAGTCAGGTGTTTTCATTTTTGAACAAGATGTGATCTGCATTGTTATACATTTTAAATATTTCCTTTTGCAATACTCAGGCCAGATTGTTTTTTTGTTTTCCAAGGGATATAAGCTTGACTTGGATTGAGTGTGATATCACATTTGTGCCTATTTATGTCTTATATGCATTTAATGCAAATGCGCTTATTTATGTCTAAATTGTAGTTGCAATTGACAACCAGTAGATGGCAGTATGTCCCAGTTGATTATAATAATCCCAAGATTCCGTTTAATGCCCGAGTATTTCTCTGCTAATTCAGTGCCTATGTCATTAGTCTGTTTCCTGTAGACGGGAAACATTATTATTAATTACCAGAATGTACATACAATTTCCTATTAATCCCACTGTGATAAACTGTCCACCAAAATGCCTGAGATTTTCACTGTACCCATCACTGGATACTGAAGCCACATTTTTACTTCATTTATCTTCAAATGTGGATGAAGTACGTTTTTTCGCTGTCTCTTCAAATGTCATTCAGCCTCTGTGCAAGCCATATTTACTCTTATGTGGTTTTCATGATTTCTTGTTGTTGTTGTTGTTGTTGTTGTTGTTGTTGTTGTGCCAGTCAAATCAAAACATATGTGGAATAAGTCACATTGATCCAGAAAAATATACATGAAATGAGGTTTACATTTATAATGACGTTTAATGCTTTGAAATGCACGAATATAAAAGAGGAAATGCGTATATTTTGTTGGACCCACTTAGGTAGATGATGTGGATATCTCATCCAAGCTACGTTACGCCATCGGCCATGCCAAGGTTTTAATTTCCCAATTAAGCATACATTGGCTGATTAACTATGATCAGTTACGATTGTATTGAGATTATATCTCCACACAGTTACGTACTCCATCAACTGACTTTGGGGAATCTCTGAGACACACTTCAGAGAGACGGAGCAGATGCCATAATCCTGGCTGATTGTAACAATCATAATCAGTTATTCTCAACCTTTACCTCTATTAATGTCCATTAATTAAAGGACATTTTTTGCTTTTTTTGTTGTTGCTGCCTGCAAAGTTCCATGTACAGACGCCGAATTATTAAAACAGGAAAAACTTTGCTGCCTTAAGAGTTGATGTGTGTGTGTGATTTTATTCTCTTCAGGGGGTTGTGTGCAGAAATAACATTTTTCAGCGGCTGTGTGATAATTTCTGATGTGTGATCATCAGGAGAATATGCCATCTCAAGGCTATATATATACATATTATATATATATATATATAATATGTATATATATATATATACAAGTGAGATGAAACTAAAGTTACGCTTATACGCCTATTTATATAAAAAGCATTGAAACGGAGAGCGAAGAAAAACAAAATAATATTGACCAAAAATATATATTGTAAACATATTAAGTTAATTTAATATCTATGATTTATCATTCAATATAAATTAACAAATTAAAATCAATTCTGCCCTGGTTTATCAATAGTAAGGTAATCTCCAGCGCACAAAATAGCCTTTATTAATGTATTCCTCCTCTTACTTTTTTCTATAAAGCTCTTCTCCTTTCTCTATTTGTCTGTTCTTTGGGCGCCTGATGTAAAAGTCTTTTCATCTCCAAAATGAGTGGGAGATAAGTAGAGCACAATAGAGTAGCTTCACAATGTGCAAAAATACTCCCACCTCTCTTATGCTTTATCCAAATACTTCTGATCTGCAGTTCTAGCTTTCACAAGAGGTGGTGCTTCATTTTAAGCAATGCAGTAAGAATAATACACCCAGAGAGAACCAATGCAAAGATGAGGAGAAGGTGCAAACATCACACAGACAGCCACCTGCTCTTGCCACTGAGCTAGTGTGTTTTTAATTGAATTTCCAATTCTGCAGCGGGAGTGCTGGCTAACATCAAGATTAGGAAGGCCTGACTTTTCACCACACGTAGTCTCATAAATGCTTTTTGACTGTCGAGGTGGTTGTGGTTATGTACGCGGTGAGTAAAAAGCACCAAAGGGGGCAACAATAGTTCGGTTTAGTTGGAAAATTTTCTGCTTTCAGATTAAAATCATTCCGACAGAATGTTCCAGTCCAGTTCTGATGCTTTTCATGAAGAAATAGCTGTTAAATAACTTACATTTACCTTTATAGTGGAGACACGGGGGAGGGAGAAAAGGCGTTAACAACAAAGCCTTGTTGATACCTCTGAGCGGTTCCACGTTGACTGACGTTACATCATTACGAATTTAGAAAACATTACGTTATTAGCGAGGCCGTTTTGTGGTAAACTCACTAGAAATGTTACCCTAACATCGACGTCATCTGAGCAGAAACGTTAAAAGCAGAAACTCTTCATCACGCGCGTCACCCTGAAAATCCAGATCCACGTAATGGTAGGTTTCTGATTCATTCATTAGTTGGTGGGTCTGGGTCCACTTTATTGTTTTTGGATATAGGCATAAGCATAAATTGCTGATTATAAAATAAGCGTTGTCAGAAATGTTTGTGGAGTTCATAATTTCTTACTTTCCCAATTCAATTTTTAAGAGTTTGTATTAAAAACACACTCCCCGCTGTGGTCTAGATCATTATATGCCGGCATCATGAACGTGAGTAGCACCTCATCTGAGATTATTCTGAAACGCTGTTTACATGCAGTGGTTGCCTTTCCCAACGTCTTTCCAAAATTACTTTAACTACCCCTCTGCAAAGGTATAAAATCTATTTCGAAAAGGTTGTTTACATGCAGCATTTTATTTCTGATGAGGCTTCTTCTCCAAATCTATTCAGAATCATGCTGTCCATGCAAATCCACCTAGTGTCCTCTGTGGTGGTTAGTTAGGACATTAAATGAATTGCAATTTGTGGACAGCCTTTTTTACCTTTTACATTTTCACTTTGCTTTCACATTTCTTTCAGCACCTGACTACCGCTGCTTTATATGTTTCTTTGTGTATGTGTATAAGCGTGTGGTGTGTTGGAGGTGGGGGGGGGGGCTTCTCAGTCTGGGCCCCCCAGAGTCTAGGACCACCACTGCCCACTATCACTAGTGCTGTGTGAAAGTCAACACTGTTCTGGCATCCTCTGCTGGTGGGTGGAGCCTGGTTCCCAAAGCAACCATTAAACATGGTCCTTTCAGAATGTGTAACATTACACAGTGAAGAGAGCTGCAGCGAACTCCAGTCGGGGGAGTCCACAGGAGACGCTCTGCAGTGGAGGAAAAGTTTTTTTTTTGACAAGTAGGAGACATCCACTGACAGAATATCAGAAGGAATTATGAAACATAATACTTCAGAGGAATCGTAGGCCAACCCTGAGCTGACCTTCTATTTGTCCACATCAGGACTGAATCTATGTAAGTAGTATTTTCCACTATTTACTGGTTCTCATTCAGCCAATGTGTTAAAAAGAAATGAAGTTATTATAACGTGAAAATCATTTTTGAAGAAGGGGTTGAATTGTGATTGTCATGTCGTATTTCAATGTTGTGTTGTTTTTGTGGAGAGTCGTGTGTGTTGCTCATTTGCTGTTGCATGTGTGTATTCCTCCTCAGTGTCTGCAGTGACCCCTGGTTTTGTTCCACCATCAACAAGATGCATATGAATAGCTTATTAAATCATTGGAGTAAGTAGATATACTCTTTTTGACTTCCTCTTTATAATGTTTTCATTTCTTACAATAAATCTGACTGTGTATTTACCAAGAGGATTTTGTTACGACTACTAACTCAGCAAACAATGACGCCACAACCACATCATCCATCTCAAGCTGTGATATGTTTGTTCAGTGCAATCTTTATTGATTGACAGTGTCTCCCGTGTTGGACGTTGCATTTATTCTATTGCATTTAGTGAAGTAAACCTTTGAGTAAATGGCACAGTTGGGAGTAGATTTAATTCTGCTCACTCCGACTTAATGCAGCAGGCGCCGGTTGTTAGGATGAGAGTCTGTTGTGGTAATGCTAATAATTAATAAAGATAAAAAAATTTCCAGCCTGGTTATCTTATTTGATAGCTAAGTCTATTTATGACTGTGGACTCAATTTATGTGAAATGTTGACATAAAAATCTTTGAATCCGGTGATTTCTCTAATGGACAAAAATCTAAATACAGGTGATTTATAAAAGGAACAATCAATACAGCATAATGATGTAGAATTTATTGGCAGTTTTGTATTGATAAACAATAACAATTTATAATAATAAAATATTCATATTTTGTTATATAAATTGAACATACAAACGGAACCTTTTAGGTCTAGAATAATACAATCAGTTGCTTTTTCAGCCCACTAGATGTTGCTGTTGAGATTGTTTGTTTGTTTTGCGGTGGGGGCAGCAAAGATGACGGTCAGTGCGTCAAAGTTGTTGATAAACGAAAGACGGAGGCATTAGAAAAAATAATTAGAAAAGCGTGGTCTGTATTAAACAAAACTATTTTCAGATTTTTTTTTACATGGAAGGGTCAAAGCAGATGGATGAGACACCAAGGTGTGAAAAGTCTCTGGTAAAACTCCCGATATGAGGGTTCGGACTTTGAACAACACTATGATAGAGTTATAAGGACTGCAAAGATAGCCCAATGGCCTTGTCCCACACATTTCTCTCTTCTTTTACTGCCCTTCACTCTATGAGGAAGTTAAGGAAACCATAAACATACTTTTTAATTGCTTTCTTATCATCTAACACAAGTTATTAAGTTTTGGCCACAAGATCATTTCATTTCTTTAATGTCTCCAGAGGCAGTCCGCAGATTACTATCGTGTGTGGAAATGTAATAAATCAAGCATCTAGATTTTGCCCTGCGACATGAGGGGTGGAGTGGGGGGTTTCCGTAACAAAAAGAAACCTGAATGAAATGCTGGTTCTAGAGAACTTCTTGTACTACAGAACTTGGACTGTAATTTCCACCATCATATATTTTTTTGTGTTGTTTTTGAAACTCTATCTGGTAGTTAAGTGAAACATAACCTACCATATATCGGGCATTATGCTCTCTGAAAAAAATAAGCAAATTTCAGTTGGATATCACCATTGCTTCAAAGGAGGAAGCTGTTCAGAAACTTTGGACAGGTTGGAGCAACTATATTTACTGTTCAAACTTAACTGGACTTTTATTATCAGACTAAATTGAAGAAACGGATGGAAAGTCAGCACAAACTTGGACTATAAATAAGAAAATGAACATGTAACAAACTGTAGGGAGCAGGGATACAATTTTGCACCTTGTTAATTCAGACAGGAAGATGCAAAGTGTTACTTGACTGAACACTGAAATATTTCCCCATCAGTTATATCCAATTCATGCATTATTGGTCTCATACTCCGGCTTCAGAGTTCTCACATGCCGAGTTAGCATAATAAATAACTTGTTGGTAATGAATTTCAGATGGAGTCAGATGGAGTGTGTGTGTTGAGGCTAAAACTAGTGAAAATGCTAAGCTAATATCATCCAAAACAGTGAAACTCCAACAACTATTTATACGACTTGAAAATTCATTACATTGTGATCTTTATGAAGTTGCCTCATCTAAAGTTCACATCAAGGGTTCAACTCTCCATACACGATTGCTATGCTGGTTGCAAATATGCTTATGTTAGCAACACTGCTGCAAGAGGTGATTTAGAGTCCCTCAATCTAACACAACATGCTTAAAAATGTATTTAGTACATCAGTCTATCCACCATGATACATATTGTTGCAAAACAACCAAATCAGTGGTATGTCAACCAAGATCTGTTTCCAAAGGCATGGTTGGTCATGTCTAATATTTGACCTAGGATGCAAAATGTATTTCAGTGTATGGTATCATAGGGTATTAGCTCTGCAAAGGCTTTCAGGGTTTGGGATGTGTTCTTGAGGCCCTGCATTCATTAGACATTACAGTGTTTTCTTCATCCCTTTCATCTCTCCTAACTCTATATCTTTCCAATGTGTTGCTGCCAAAATGACCAACCCGATTATATCAATACAAAACTATTTATGATAATCATGAATTTATTCAATTAAATGTCAGCCTCATGTAAGGCTGCGTTGTTCTTTTGACCATGGCTCAGAGGTCATGGAGAGTACACAAATGCTGTGAAATCCCTCTCTAATTCTCCTCAACGTTTTGCAGACAGCGCAGGTAACACCACTGTGGCAAAATAATAGCGTGAGTTGACACACCAGTGCCTTGACCATTTTCCTGAAGGCTTCATTACTCACTCTGATTATTGGAAACATGTGTTTGATCAGATGGAATGTGATGTCACTGGTGACTTCAGCATGTCTTGGTGAGCGGTTTGGAAGTGGCGACACGCTGCTGTACGGGATCGCTGTTACGGATGTCTGGGTTGGGGATGAATTATTCCTGTTAGCAGCATTTTGTCTTGGCGGTTTGTTGTCTGTACTCATGTGGTTGAACAAGGTAGTTGTGTTGTTTTGTCTCACAGACACAAATCTAAAGCTCTCTGTGCATCTGAATATGTTCTTGAGTCACATCACTAGTGCTAAATCCAAAATTCACCCAAACAGTGATGAATCTAGAGGAACCACCTTTTCACCTTCCTCTCCCCCAGACATTTCATTTTGATTTTGATCAAATGACTACCAAGACGAGGTGGTCTGGGACGCATTTGACCACGTCTGTAGACGTTTTAACATTAGTATGTTCGGATACGCGCGTCCCCGACAAGAACGAAACCAGAAAATATGTCTATAGCGCTGGAGGTGGTGAAGTTTTTGTTTTTGGTAGAAGCGCCGACCAGTTGAAAAAATGGAGAGAGAGGAGCGTGTATGTGGTTGGAGTACAAGTCAAACAAGATGTCTTATTAACAGTCTTTTCAACAGTTGGAAGAGTCCTTGAATGTTTATTAGCTCTAGAAACATCTTCAAGTTGATAGGTAGGCCATGCTAGATAGCAAAACAAATCTGATGCTTGACTGATATGACTGAGACCTGTGGCAACGCCTTCTGATGTTTTAGCGGAAGTGGCAAAGGCACCTGGAGAATCTCGGTTCAAGCAGCAGCTTGACACATTTGGAGATGCATAATAGACACAGGCGTAAACGCCGATGTGTCTCGTCACTTTTGATCCAATCAACCAAAAACACATTTTAAAGACTAAGTCTAAATAGGGCCTAGGTGATACACCTTTCATTTTAACATTACCTAGTTAGGGCAGTGCAGGGAACAAATGTGATTGGTTAAGTAGTTTAGGGTTCACTTGATTTGCTTTGTAGCAGGAGTTAATAATAATAATAAAAATAAATTTTACAATAAAATGATGTAGACGCATCATTTTATTAATGTAACTAAAGTTTATAATAATATAAAGATATTAGCAAAAAAGCAGCAAGCAGCAATGTTAATTAACGTTATAGGTTCTGCTAAAAGGAAAGTTTTAAGTACTTTTTTAAATGTGTCAGTCGTCTGTGGAGCCCTCAGATGGTCAGGGAGGGAATTCCACAGACGAGGGGCAGCAGAACAGAAGGCCCGATCACCCATGGTGCTGAGCTTAGTCCGGATGATGATGATGATTTTGATGATGACCATGGAATGGCTGCAGAGGAACATGTGTCAGTTTTCATGTAGATTTGCGTGTCATCAGCGTAGCAATAAAATTAAAGTCCATATTGATTAATGACATGGCCATGGGGGAGCATATACAGTATGAAGAGAATGGGGCCAAGGACTGAACCCTGGGGGACCTTGGGTTGTATGGACAGAGCATTTAAAACATCAATATCCCTCGAACTTGTTAAGAAAAACCCCCAACCCTTTTAATGATTCCTGATTTGCATACCATTATGCCAAATGCACGTGGCTATAGTAGTAGATAAAGTTTTGAGATAAAGTGAGAGATAAAGTCAACTTATACTTTATTGTCAATGTACGCATGCTAAGCTAATATAGCATGCGTATACAAGTCAGCTAAAAATTGTTTCTGCTCAAGGGAACTTTGACAGAGAGATGGGGTGCACTCTAAATTTCATACAAGCCACCATTCTGTGATACACAGCTATAATACACACTGGTCAAACCAGCAACCTTCCGGTGATTGGCCAGCTTCTCTGTTTGAAAGTAACCCGGTCTCTCTGGGTCACATCAGCGTCCGATCACATTTCCACCACAAAGAAACTAGTTGTTACATTCGTGTCTTGGAAAGTTTCAAGATACTGACTCAATCAGGGAAAACCACCCGGGTTGATGTAATTTTCAAAGCTTCTCTGTTCTATCAATCATTTGGTTTATACTCCATCGTAGGGATCCAGAAAAGTTGACTTCAGGAAAACAGATAATATTTGATCCTTCTTAGAGGGTAAAGAAAAATAAAATGTAGTCAGATGTTGATTTACAACCCCAGTTCAATGGGCATATTCTGCAAGTCAATGGAAACAAAATGATTCACAAATACTTTTTCAAACAAATGTGACACAGTACAAACAGGTTGTTGATGTTTAATGTAATGTTCAAAGTGAGATATTTTTATTTTTTAACACACAATAAATATGTTGGAGCAGGCATGTTTTTGGTTCTCTAATACACACTAAGCTGAATCTAGATAGTTTAGAAAGTGGAATTCTGTCCCATTCTTGCTTGACGTATTATTTTAGTTGCTCAACTGGCAGACATCTCTGTTGTCATATATAGTAGTTTATAACGAACTGCACGATTTCAATCAGCGACAGGGATGAACGCGTCGTCACTGACTGAACTAGGCAGAACACAAAAAGGCCCAAACCTCTACGAAGGCAGAATGTCAATCCACAATTTGATGACTTCCCCCATGGCAAAAGCTCTTCGGCAAGTTTTATGGTAATCTGTTAAGTAGTTCATATGTTATTGACAACAATTAGACCTATGATGTCGTCCCTGACAGCAAGGGTATATCCCTGAAATGTCCCCAATACCCCTTTGTTGGACAAGCAATCCCCCTGATTGAACCCCCTTAAATTAAATTTGTTAGTTGCTAGTAATTTAGTTAAAATTATTTCCATAGTGTTTTAAGTAAAAAAAAAAAGGCTCTCCAAAGAGAGTAAAATATGAACTATTAGAAAGCTCTCCTCAAGTATATTTGTCGGAAGAGTGGTTGAGAAATTAAAGCCCAAAAACTTGCGGAGATTAAGCTCTCCCTAGTGTCTGAAATATACAACCAATCTTTCCCAAAATCAATCCAGTTCTTCCTCTCACTGATACTGGAACGTTCGAAAAAGATTCATGAAATAGTTTTTCAGGCATGAAAACCATGTACTAAAGTATGTCATTTATTATTTTACAAGAGGAAAACAATCATATTTCAATGTAAAAGCACACAAAATGTAATTTTTCTCCTGTGGGAGGATGGAATTTGAAGAGTTCAGTGTTGGGTTCAGGATTTTGCCTGTGGTGGGAGACAGTAGAATGTGACAAAAGTACATTGTTTTTCCGCAAATGGCATGTTGTTCTTAAAAGCCATTTAGAACGGTGTATCTTACTTTGCCAATCGTTCCACATGGGCCGGGGTGTCATTTTGTTGTGGGCTCAAATCTATACAGTTTGTGTTGACGTCACAGAAGCAGGTGCTGGCTAACATGACAAACTAATTGTACTTATAAAGCGCCTTTCTAGTTTGGCTCAGTGCTGAAAGTACTTTACAACACAAGCCACCATTCCCCTTGCATACAGTGGTGGCAGAGACAACCATGCAAGGCGCCACAAACTACTAATGTAATCACTTGTAGCCCAGTGGAACAGCCATTGGAAGCAAATAGGGGTTCAGTCTTTTGTTAAATCAGAAATACTCATACTATTGGGGAAATTGGTTCAATACAGATTCTCCTTATAAAAACTGGGGAATTTGAAGTTAGCGAAAGCTAAGCGGTGTAAACATTTTTATAGTCGTTTTTTTTAATCACTTTAAAAGTCATATTTATGAACTCAGTAATATTTATCTTCTGAGGAATTGTATGTTTAATAAAATGTCTAAATATTACGTTGAAATGTTAACTCTTAATCTATAAATCTTAAATCCGAATATCATATCTAAATGTATATGTTAAATCTAAATATCATATATAATTCTAAATATTTTTGTTACATCCAAATGGTAAACCCAGAGAAACTGCGGGGTGTGAACCCCAGACCTTCAAGTGGACAAAGAAGAGCAATGTATGTTAGCATAGACATTTTTCACAATTACTTTACTCTAATAAAGTATGAAAACAACTGCAAATTGTTCTTTCAAAAAGCTTTTGCTAAGTTTCTTGCCAAGTACTACATCATACCGTGTTTTTCTCAATGCATTGAGCTGCTGACAGCTACATCAGCTAGCTCTCCTGCCGATGTCAGCAGTAAACATTTGTTTAATTTAATTTGTTGTTCACACTTTTGTATTATGAGTGTTGCAAGTTGCTTTTTGGGCAATAAAATAAGAATTAATTAACCTACTGCGCCACGTGATCTAAAAAGGAGGACAAAACTCAAGACTGCGTTGGTGGAAGGACTCAATGTTTCAAATCGAAGTCATTCAGACTGAAACGTTAGATGTGATCCAGTACTGCTATGTGTTAACACGTTTTAAATCACATGCAACTGATGAAAAACAGTAAATATCAAGATAAAAAAATGTGAAAGATCAATCATGATCTGAAATCCATAAAATAAACACTAAATAATTCACTTAACCTCCCTGTGGTTACATTGATATGGCTAATTAGCGTACATTTTCTTGCAAATCCATTACTTTGGTGCTGGGCTGATATTTAATTCACAGATCCAACATGCAGTGGCTATGGTCGGCATGTTATGGTTGTTTTCTGAAAGAGATATCGCCCTCATAGGTGGGCTGGGTTACATTTTTCATATAATTTGTCTGTAAACATATCACTGAAAAATAGGGATTGGTGATGCGATCCAGAATGTATAATCTTATAGCGCTGAGGGATTCCAGGTCCACAGAAGGGCGTCTTATAAGAACAAACCGACAAAAACAACTCTCTGGTAATAATCTTTATTTGGTGATGCTCAGGAGACTGTCCTGCGTGGGCTATTCTATTACCTCCAGATGTTAAAAAAAAATCTGCTATTAAGCTGAGTCGCAAGAAAACTCTTTCTTTAATACGCCTTCATGCATGAGAGAATAGCTGCACATGATTCTTATTGCCTTGCCATTGTTATCATCAGTATCGGCCTTGGATTTTCTTCCTGGGCCTTCAGTACTCTCAAAATAAAGCTGCCCTGAAATTACTTTACCGTGACACTTTGGCTGCAGGCAGTTGTCAGACTATGTAACCACCCCATATCCAAAAAGACAATAATAGTTATCTAGTCAACTAAAGTGGTTAAAACACCACGGAGGGATAACACTCCCTAGCACAATCAGGATTCAACAGGGTTTTGGCACCGACTCTAGCCAAGCTGCTGGGCATACACCTATGTGCCATCAGGCACACCGGCAGCACCAGACCACTGAATCTGGACCTCATTCACACCAAAACAGCAGCACCCACCCAAAGCAAGCAATAATCACCAGATATTTAAGATAAGTCAAATCCATTAGACTCACCAATTTAAAGACAAAGTTCATCACCCTTTCTCGCTTAGAAAATAGCTCAATGACACGGTCTTACAGGACACCAGTGCAAATTAGCTCCACTAAAAGGTCCTTTTCCATTGACATGGAGATCAAGTATGCAACTGTATTAAGTTGGCCAGCTCAATTTTAACTCAACAACTGGCCTTCCACATATCTAATGGGCCTACTGACACAGTGCAAGCTAGTGTTAAAGAACACGCCTAACATGAGAAATTTAAAATTTGATTTGTTGAAGAATATGACAGTCCACAATCGTCGTCCAACTTGTTTTAAAAGAAGAGTTATTCAATCGGAAATTTGAAGGCCTTAGTGTTGTGGTTGTTTTTGTTAATCCAGAGACAGTAGTGGAGAAATCTGATTGGATAGAACAATGCCCTGATTTTTATGAGCTCACTGGAAGCAGCAAAGGAAGAGAAGCAATACAATTACATTGATAAACTGATACATTTTCTGATTTTGACAATTTCAAGGCTGGCAGAAGCCCTGCTGGCCCTGACGGCCCAACATTAGCAATCTTATACCAACCAATAATTATTGCTGATACTGTTGACACATAAATCATGATTGTACAATAATGCTTTTAACTTGGGCCTTCTGACCGCGGGCGGCGACAGGGGAGATGAAGACTGGACTTCATGTATATCATACCTTAAATATAAGTGTTATAAAGTATTGGAAAAAGTGCTCTTTACAATGTTATCAGTTCTTTGTTAGCCACCAAAAGCATTTCAGTTAGACAACTTACAATATGATATATTTATTACTATAGCAGTGGGTTATAGTTTGGGTTTACTGCAGACCAATGAGGTTAGCGCCCCAACCGAATTGGTCTCAGCAAATACTTTTACAGCAGTGGCTTTTTGGAGTAATGAGAATATTTATTGATCAGCCTTCATGTGGATGCTGGGGTGTTGTGGCTCTACGTACAGGTTTAAATATGAATCCAGAGCAGCAATGGCGTTGACAGGCAGAAGCAGGAATTGGAAATGTGCTGCCAAATTGCGAGCGTATGCTTGATAGCCAATAATGCATGTATGTGTGTATATGGCGGCTCAGAACGAGTTCTCGCTCTCAACTGCTCTCCAGACTTCGCCTTTTCTGACGCCAGTGGGAAATGAAAGCACACTGAAATTACCTCATTGATTTTTCATGCCGTGTGGTGAGTTAGTGATCACCACCTTTCAGCTCTGTGTTCAACAGAAAGCAGAGCTATGTGGCATCTGTTTTTTCACGAACGAGCGCTTTGGAAAATCCATTAAGAATATTACACGTCCTGTGGCTTGTGTCTGGCCAGTTTAAATGCTAGGCTTAAATATGTGAGGCTGCCCTCAAAAATATCATGTGTACGGGGATCTTGAAGGCATATTATTCTGTGGTGTGATGCCCTTGACGTCAAAATACTTTACACCATAAGTCATTGGTGCTCAGAAGATGCTATCATCCACATCCTGACTCAGTTCAGGATCTGCAAGATTTACTTCTTATGTTGTTATGTGCGTCGCACAAATTTGTATACATTATATATATTTATACGTATCAGGGCGATTGGAAAAATCTGGGTAAAAAACTATTTTAACCAAAATGTTGTATCTTTGTAAATTGTATAACATCAAAGTTACCAATTTTTAGTAATTGTACAGTTTATTTTTATATGGTATTTTCAGGCAGTTTGCTTATATTTTTCTTCTATTTTATTTTCTCTTCTTTTTGTTTGATTATTGTAATTTTTTTAAAAATAACAGATAGGCCAGCATGAATCAATTTAAACATTTTAAACTGTTATTTATGAGATTTATTTTATTTTAAATAATTTTCTTCTTTGAAAATGGCCTAAAGTTTATAATTATTATTTCAACTTTTAGCATTCATTAGTTTTAATACTCATTGAACCAAATACCAGCTCTAAGAACCTGGAGGTTCATAGAGGACCTGGATGATGCCCTGGATGGTGCTAAGCTTAGTCCTCTTCCTTTCCCGGACTAAGCTTAGCACCATGGATGATCGGGCCTTCTGTTTTGCTGCCCCTCGTCTGTCTAATGCCCTCCTTCCCCATCTGAGGGCTCCACAGACGACTGAGACTTTTAAAAAGGAACTTCAAACTTTCCTTTTTAGCAGATCCTATAACTTGTAATTAACATAGCTGCTTTTTATTCATATTTTGTCAACATTTTATGTTACTAGAAATAACTAGAACTCAAAAATGCATTACATTTGCAACCAGAACATAAAGCAGACACACCAGCTTCACCAAGCTGAAAAATCTCAGCATCAGTCTGCAGATAATGTAGAGTACTTTTTCTGCTAGTACACACCGGATCAAGTGATGATGATGATGTGAACAGCATGTCTTATCTGTGGGGAGGTCTTCACCTTGTCAGCACTGATCGTCCTGTTGTTGCTGTGTTTGGTCAGCAGCAGGTCAATCTCACAAGTGGATGTCATCTTCACAGCAGACAGCCATGTCTGGCCTTCCTGTCTTATGCTCCAATCTGAAATTCCACATTTTATTTGGTTTTCGCTTAACGCTGGAATGTAGCTGCTGCAACCGAACATTTCCTTTAAAGGAGCAATGACGTATATATCTTATCTTGGTAGTAACCTGCTACCTTGAATAACAACTGGATTACAAACATTTTAGGTTAACATTACTTTATTATTGAATTGCATACTGCAACTTTACATTTTTTTTTCATATTTTCAAAATATTACGTCAATGTAGGCTATTTACCCAACATTAAATATACTTCTTTTCATTTTAGCAAAACAGTGTCACATTATAATAAACATCTAATGCATGTGAATGCAATGAATAACTTTATCAATGAAATAATACACAGTCCTCTGATGTCAGTGAGATTGAGACAAGCTCCAACCCGAGGAATGTTTTAAACTGGAACTACACATCCAGTAAAAGTAACATTCATATCAAAATAAAGATGTTAGTATAGAAAAAAAAAACATCTATCACTGGGCTCGCAAATATCGCACCAGCTGATGAAAATCTAATCTTTTGCATTTATTGGCATGTTACTATATAATTATTTTCAGCGTCCATAGAAGAGCATGGGAAAGACTACGACTCTAGAATGAGTGTAGGACTACTGAGAAACACAAAAGATGAAAAGAGTGAGGATTGAGGAAGCAGAAAGACCACAGAGAGACTGACAGCTGGATGAGAGGGTTGCACAGTAAGCAGTTGTCTGTTCTAGTGACGGAGTTGAAAGTGGAGTGATTGTTTGGTCTAAAGCCCAGTGAACAAAAGCAGCTTGAATAGCCCGTGTTGATGCCTCCCTGGATGGCTTGACTGTCAAAACGCTGCCAATTGTGTCAGCGTGTCAGTGTGTATCTTCCACCAGCGTCATCGGCAAGTGAGGCTGTTGATCTGTAAAAACAAACTCTGACCTTCGGCGCCGTTCTCCCATTTGTAAACAGGGGTTGGCAATGAAACTCTCACAGTTGGAGGTGGTGCTTAATCACCAGGCTTACTTAGAGCGAGCCACATTTCTCTTCACTTACTTTAATATTTTAATATCAAGGAGATTAAAGCATGTATGTCAATTCTGCAAAAGGACAATTGCCTGGTTTATTTTCGGTTATTTAGTTGTCGGATGAAGCTTTTTTGTGGACTCAGCTCTTGCTTGAAGTCTATAGCTTCATGCTATGTCACGATATTTTCTTTTTTCCTTCATGCCAATATAAACTTTAGTTTTACTATAATTACAAAAAGGCTACTTAGATCTTAAAAAAATACTTATGATTTAATGCCCAATGCAGTATACCCAGTATTTGAAAAAATAACCACATTAGTTTAAATAAATTTAAATTCAAAGGTCATTAACAAACTTGGAACACTCGGAGAGTCACGTTTTTCATCGGATCTTAAAATCAGAAAAACACATAATTTCAGTTATCCAGGTTGAATAAAGTTATTGGAGTAAAATCAGTTTCTCTAGCTTCTCTTTGAACAGTTATCCTTCGTAGCAACATCAGTAACTACAGACTTGGAGACCTATATACAACTGAAATTACTTTTTTCGCTACTGAACCAGCAATTTTGGCACCCTGTCATTTTGAAAGAGAATGGTAACCAACTCTTTACACGGTTCAGTTATCCGACAGGATCCTTTTTGCAGCAGCAAAATACCTCAAATGTCACTGTGCGATTGCCTAAAGGTTCTGTTTTTATCAGCTTTCTGAGTTGAGTTACCCAACCTATTATCCATCCGTCTTGTCATTATTTTAAGCCGTACATTATTCACTGTCTTTGTTCAAGCCTGTAAAGTCGAACCACACTTCACCATCCATCCACCGAATACATTAGAGAGTGAAATTAGACCTTTTGTGAGCATCGCTTTCATCTCATGTTGCTTTCGTACTTATGAATGCATAAATTACCCTTTTCTTGTTGGGTCTTTTATCTTGTTGTTATCACCCTGGCAACAGTCTGCAAGGCTATTGTGTTAGATATTGGTCGTGTGATTTATTCCAGTGTGTAGGCATAAATACGGATATAGACATGAATATGAAAATCGCGTTGAAAGCCAATGAAATAGTTTTTTCATACTAAAAAGATTATATTGTCTGTCAGATTTTAATGATGAATTATAACTTTCCGTCGGTTTATTATCTGGTTTAATAAAAGTAGATTTCTTTAGATGTTTTCCACTCAACGATGAATCTAATTATCTTATATCTAAAGGTCAGGGGTTCACTAAAAAGTGTTTTTGACTGTCACAAGGAATAAAACTGGAGTAAAACTTATTACGATGGATGATTGAATTTGCAAATTAAATAAAAGGCTGAAATATTTTTTATGGAAGACTTAGATTATTTCAAAGTCAACCCTTGATTCCTTGTTCTGAGACGGCTGTTTCATCTGCCAACGGCTGGGGAAGTGAAAACCGTATCGGCCAAATGTTTTTTTTTTACTTTAGATAAAGCTGCATAAGATATGATAGACGGTATCAGCTATTGAATACTTTCCTGGTTTAAAAACGTTTCATGATTACAGTTTCACATATGTGACACTATGACGTTTAACTCATTTTGATTCATTTCAAATTACGAATTTATAATTTTAGGATTGTGCTGATTATGATTGCACAATTTAGTAATAGTAATTTTATTTACATAAATGATAAAACCGATACGTCACTGACCCTCTCTGTCTATCAGTGTAAACAAACATTTGATTAATTGTACTAGAAAAATGGAGAGTGGAGGGAACGTACATCTGCTGGCAAAGGTATTTAAGATTGTGATATATGAATAAAAGTGGTCCTAGGATAGAGCCCCTTTGCGCTAAAGACTAGACTGGTAGCCATCAGCCACCACTATTTGTGGTCTGTCAATGGATTTTCACACAAATCCATTTGATTCTGATTCAACTTGAAAAGATTACCTGGATGAATAAGAATCTGCATAAAAAACTGACACTACAACTTTCTTCAACTATGTTTTATTAAACTTTTCACTTTTCTAAAGCATATACAGATCAATAAAGCCTTTGATAAACAATAAAAAAAGATGCAGTGGCAGTGACGCTCAAGACTTAGGGGGTGCGGCTGTGTACTGTGCTTGAAAATCTGACTAATACAATTCTAAAATGGAATGCTGAGATTAATTCCCTGTTTCTCTGACACTTAAACAAACTGTTTTTATAGTTTTGAAAATAGTTACATTTTCGTTAAGCCTTGTGTACGGAATTACAAGTACATAATTGTTCATACTACTACTAAATCATATATACTTCCATTTTCATAAGGGAATAGCATTTTTCTCTAAAAATAAATTTCAGCACAGACCCTAAATATAACCTTTTTTTACAAAGTCAATATTTCTGTTTTACAGCGGGCGATTCCAGGATGTCTGATGTGGATATGGCATCTGAGCCCACTAGTCCCACTCTGTACAGCGAGTCATCAGACAAGTACTTCCACGTAGACCGCTGGCAGAAGCTTCGCACCGCTGTCCGCAAACTGGAGTTTTGGGAAAACTTTACCACTGAGCTAATTGGAAGTGGCTTCTTCTCTAAAGTCTATAAGGTATTCTCACTGTCCTCCCCCTCATGTGCCATGTTTCCAGACTGTGTGTGAGCTGCCATCAAAGCTTGCTTTGTTCCAACCAGAAACTGGGACATTCTCGCGATTGCATGATTACTTCATCAGCTTTGGAAGCCATGTGGGTGCAGCATGCTGGAACCATTGGAGTTAATTGTCTGCAAAACATAACAATCCTGTTTGCAAATGTTTGCAAATTTACCACTGTTGTTAACAAACACAATGTGTCTTGCAATACAAAAGACCACCAACAGCAAATGCATTTTGTTTCACAAACTGTAAATGTGGCAAACACACACACACAGACATACACACTGCTACATCATCCATCACAACAAATACAGTAATGTAGTTGAATTGTTGAGTGTGGAGGAGTTAGAGGGTGTTCAGCAGTGTGATGGCCTGGTTGTTCTGTCAGAGGGTAGGAGGGCAAACAGTCCATGACAGGGGTGGGCGGGGTCTCTGACCCAGCAGGTGCCTTTAGTCAGGCAACGTTTATGGGCAATCTCTTTGAAGGATGGGAGTTAAGGCCCAATCATATTCTCTCTGCGGGGCCATCTGGACTGATAGAGATGAGATAGAGAAAGAGATGCAGCTCATCAGCACCGTCTCTATCATGCCCCTATAAAAGGTGGTAACGATGGGAGGGGGAAGGTGTGCTCTCCTCATTCGCCGCAGGAAGTGTGGAGGCTCAGTTTGGGTGTGCCGAGTCCAGGACAGGTTGTCAGTGATGTTAACCCCGATGACCTTGGTACTCTTCACACACTCCACTAGGGAGTCGTTGAGCCTCAGTGGAGTGTGAGTTGGTCTGTTTCTCCTGAAGTTGATAATGAAATCCTTTGTTGACATTCAGGACCAGACTGTTGGTAGAATTCCAGTCCTGTTTCACTAACTCCCTGTGAGCTTAGTCGCTGTCATCCCGGGTGAATCAACAACTGTTGTGTCGTCTGATAGTTAATTATGTGGTTTGTACTGGATCCCTCTCCCTCACCCTCACCCTCTCTGACTTTGGTCTGTCAGTTAAAAAGTCCAGTAACCAGTTGAAGAGGGGTGCACCAAAACCTAGATAAGCCGGTTTGCTTATTAGTTGGATAATTGTGTTGAATGCTGAACTGAAATCCACAAACAGCATCCACACATTTGTGTATTACTCTCCAGGTGTGCCAAGCTCTGGTATAGCGCTGAGGTTGTGGCCTCCTCAGTGGAGCGGTTAAGGCACCAACTGGTATGGGAGAAGTAAGGCAGTGATTTGGACCTTGACTTGCATCCTTAAGCACCTCATTGTGACAGATATTAATGCTACAGGACAGTAGTTGTTTAGATATGTCACATGATGGTAGCAGTCTTTAAGCATGAGGGGACAAGGGCTTGGTTCAGAGAATTTTTGAAACTGTCTGTGAAGACAAGTGCTAGTTTGTCCGAACATCCTCTGAACACCCAGCCTGGTATGCACTCAGGGCATGCAACTTTTCGGGGAGATGACCTTCCTCCCTGCTCCGTACATCACCTGGGTCGAGACGTAGTAGTTGATCATCATGACGGGGGACGGTCTTCGTCGTTGAGGGGATATTTCCCGCCTCAAAGCGTCTAGAATATTTGTTGAGGCTGTCCAGAAAGTCTGCGTTGTCATCACAGGGTGGAGGGACAGTCTGCAGTCTGTGATGGATTGGATTCCTGAATAAACTGACCATATTTATTGATTCAAAGTGGTTACTTCTAAGCCAAATACTGAAACATGTGATGTGTGACAGTCCGGGTGAAGGGTGATCTGCTAAAGATATGCAATCATTTATTTAAAAGACATTCTACATTTGGCACTGAAGTATGCTATTCTTTTTTTTTTTACAGAAAAGTAAGATACAAAACGCTGAAGATGATTTAAAAGGTTTAATGTTTAACTCAGTTTATTAATGATTTATAAAGTGTTTAAACTAAATAGGTTAACTGCATACAAGCCATTTATAAATCCTTGATAAGGGGAATCTTATGTTAAAGTGGTGCCGATAATCGCAACCCCTTATTCGCTGGTGTGAAACAGTAGTCCCTCCACCGTCTACATCCATCCGTCCATTTTCTTCTGCTTATCCGGGACCAAGTCTCGCTGGCAGCAGGCTCCGAAGGGATTTCTTGATATGCCTCTCCATAGCAACACTATCCAGCTCATCCTGGGGGATCCAAAGGCTTTCCCAGGGAACAGCAACTCACCCCCAATCCGAAGGGGACAGTGCAATAATTCCCGTTAGAGAACCATGGCCTCAGATTTGGAGGTGCTAACTCTCAAACTGGCCACTTCACACTTAGCTGCAAACCGTTGTAGTGCATGCTGGAGATCACGGACTGATGAAGCCAACCGGACTACATCCTCTGCAAACAGCAGAGATACAATTCCAAGCTCCCCAAACCGGATGCACTCCAGACCTCAGCTGCGCCTTGAATTCCATGAATATCAATATGCCGCCTACAGCTGGTACAAAATGTTGCTTCCCACCTTCTATCTGGAAGAAAATAACATACACATGACAACAGTATTGGCTACTTTCCACTCTCCAGAGGTGGCTAGGCTTTTGAAGTAGCAGGTCCAAACCTCTGGAACGGTCTGGCTTTTAATTGGAGTTGAGCTTTGACATTTTTTAATTCATTATGATCATTTTTAATATTTATTTTAATGCATATTTAATTATTTTATTTCGGTTAGTTTTGACTGATTATCTGATTTGTCTTAATCCGAGTATATTATGCTATTATTTTTGTCAGTCGTATCTAATCGGTACTGTGGTTAACCCGTTTTGGTTGTTTTGAATGTCTTAAAAAAATAAACTTTGACTTGGTTTTAGATGATTAGTAGAGCAGCATGCATACCGGAGAACGTGATAGCTTGCCACAGAACACCGAAACCGGAGACAACGGTTACCACCACAGAGTATCACATTTGTTTATGTCACACAGCTGTTCCGTGTTAGACCAGACCGTATTAGACCACATCTCATGTAAGCAGCTGACCAGAAAATCTTCAAATCCTCCAATTCCAGTCTGAATGAAGGAAGGAGCCCACGCGACCACAGCTATAATAGTCTCTGAGGAAATGAGCAAGATCATCAAAAACATACCAGACTTTTTTTTACTTAGACTTTAAGAAACTATATTTAAAAACTTGAGTAGCTGTGGTTAAATGGACTAGTTTCTTCAATCTAATTGAAATCAGAAGATTTAAAGTCAGCTGTTTACATGGGATGTGATCTAGTATAATGTGTTTACATGCATTAGTGCTTTTAATATTAACAACAGAGGCAACTTTCACACAACTTTTACACAGCAGAAAAACTAACATCTGTATGACCAGCATGCACCAGTGTGGTGGAGCAAGTGTGTCTTTAAGATCAGTGGTGAGCCGTAGGTTTTACACCTGGGCTTTCAGTGCTGCACTCCTGCGATTAAGCTGCCCTCAAATAACTTCACAGTGACTCTACAACTACAGCCTGTTGTTAGATTACACAACCAACCCACACTCAAAGAGACAGTAACATCTATCCAGTGGAATAAAGTGTTTAAATGAGTTTCAACAACTATGAGGGATAAACACTTACTTGATATTGAAACCATCAAGTATGTAGCACTATTACACAGAAGGACAACTATTATTAGTAACTAATACACTCTCAACGACTAGCCACATTTATTCACACCACCACCAAGAAAGCAAAAATACCGTTAAATTGTAATTAAGTAGGATTCAACAGTGTTTTCTAACAGACTCTAGCCAATCTGCTTGCATAATCATAGGTGCCCAAAGGCTCACTGGCTCCGCCAGACCACTGAATCTGGACATCATTCAAACCACAATGCATCTACAGCAAGCAATAATCAACCGATATTATGATAGTTAAGAATTAGCCAAAGCTGTTCCTCATCTGTAGATGAAGTCCGCCTTCCTTTCTTTCTTTAAAAAATACTTTGAAAACATGATTGTTTGTAACACCGGTGTTTCTCAATTCCTTTTGGATTGGCACAAAGGTCTATTTCTCCAATAAATTTTCGCTGTAAAAGTTGCTTGCCCCAGCGTAGACGTTTCACCGAGAGACTGGAGTGGAGAAACCTGATTGGATAAAACAAAGCTCACTTATATGAGCTGTCTAGAAGCAGCCGGGAGAGAATCAATAAACGAACGGGATCAAACTATTCAAATACATTTAGTCTCAATTAAAATGTTAATTAAATTATGATTTTTCTTCTTTTATATTCATGCAATGTCAGGGCAAGCAGAGAATGCCTTGCTTGCCTTGATGGCCCACCTTTTTAAGACAATGCATTAAGGGTGCTGCACCCATCCAGACTCCATAAGCAGCTAGTGGTAGTTACCAGCTAACTCTAAGAAGAAAATGATCCTAAAATTTTGAGATAGCTTAACATTTGGGATCTACTCCCTCTGAGCAAAGGCGTAGATCAGCTGCCACATAACGCCTTGATTCGCAGTTTTCTGCCTGTTAGTCCACACCGGATGCATTTCAGAAGCAGAGCATCCAAGCCTGCATGCATTGTTTTTGCTGCTTTGTTGTTTAAAATGGGCTTTGAAGATTGAAAGCTGCCGAATGGCTCTTTTCTGTTGTCAGTCTACTTTAGTTGGGCAAAATTACATCTCACTTTTTCATAGTAGATATGTAATAGATCTGCTCACCTTCCACTCCACAAACTCCTGCAACCAAACGTCACCTCTTTCCTTTCTTCTGTTGTCCTTGTAAAATGGATCTGAGGTGTCATAGATGATCTTGTGCTTCTCAACTTCCCAAATAACATATTCCTCATATGTGGTGACTGATGACCGACCACTGAGGTAATGTTGATGCATTAGATTGGGAGTATAGTATATTTATTTTGAAATCTGACCGGATGCTCTTTGTCGTTTCTGTGTTCGACTTCCTGTCTGGTTCAATCGGCTCTGTTGAAATTGACGCGTCTTCCATCAACAATACACTAGTCGCCTACGAGCCACGGCACGTCTGTTGGAAACAAACACATTAGTTTAAATGGCAGCGATCGTGAGCGGTGTAACGAGACACGACCCTTCCAGTAGAATCAAGCCAATGTACAGTATTTATCCATCCATCCCTGCATCCAATCAATTAATTAAACTTTTTTATTACAGCACATTTGAAAACAAATGAAATGTTATTCAAAAAGCTCTACAGGTCATCAAATCAAAACAATCTATAGAAAAATACTACAATGATTCATTTCAATTGGTCTCTTGGGCTGATTTCATTCAGGTCCATGCAAACCCAGCTATGTCTTAACTGTAAATTTTCTAAAATATCCATTTCTTAAATTACCATTGCTGATATAGACAGATGGATAGATGGATAGATGGATAGATAGATTGATAGATAGATAGATAGATAGATAGATAGATAGATAGATAGATAGATAGATAGATAGATAGATAGATAGATAGATAGATAGATAGATAGATAGATAGATAGATAGATAGATAGATAGATAGATAGATAGATAGATAGATAGATAGATAGATAGATAGATAGATAGATAGATAGATAGAGAGATAGATAGATAGATAGATATGAGCTTTATTATATAACTGATATTACTTCTTCTCACATTGTCTCTGCTCCTGATGCATTCCATTGTCTTCCAGGTGATTCACAGCACCAGTCAAAAGGTAATGGTGGTGAAGATCTACAAAAACGATGTGGACCAAGACAACATTGTACGGGAGATCAGCCTGCTGCAGAAGCTCTCCCACCCCAACATTGTCAGGTAAGAATCAGGGTCAACGTTGGGTTTGGGAAGCAGATGGACCATTAGGTCTGCTTTCCAATGAAAACATTGTAGTTTTCAATAAAATATCAATATTTTACCAAATGCTTAAAATATATACAGTCTAGGGTGGTCATCCGTCCGGTTTTAGGACATATGGTCCGATTTAAAAAAAAACACTGTGTCCGTCCAGTGGCACAGCCTTGAGCCAGACTCTTATTTGTCCTCCTTTTGAGATTATGTGGCGCAGTTGGTTATTTTATTCAGATTCTATTCTTAAAGAGGCAGGCATCTCTGATCATGCCAATCTGAGAACAGGAAATCAAATCAAACGTGGTAGCAACAGGATAGCTTGCAAATGTAGCTGTCAGCAGCACATTGAACTGGGATATGCTACATGCTGCTTTCAATGTCTACTCAGTAACAACTAATTTCTTAGGAAGCAAAGCTGTTGACGCTGATTTGAAAACATCTTGATGACAGTGATTTTTATCGTCATAAAATTGTAAAATGTAGTAGTATTTGGAACTTTTTTGAAACTTCAATAAACATTGTTTGACGTTTTCATGGCAATATCAATTCAATATAAGAGAGGGAATTGTGAATAATGTTTCATTTAAAAGACATTACCATTCTTGCTTCCCCCTTGGTGAACACAAACACTTACATGCACAGACACACTCACAGTCCCCTTCCGCAATATCGTCACAATATAGAGATTAAGGTATTTGGTCTAAAATACTGTATTATAAAATTTTGTCAGTATCACTAGCCACAATTAGCTCAACCCTGCAAACTGTCCTCCTCTTTGGAGTTATAAAAGTGGTACTAGTGACTCTAGTACAGTGTTGTTCCATCAGTTCCAGAACCGAGTCATTATATCATCACTGTATGAATGTTGGGTCAATCGGTGAATGCTTGTTTGTATTGTAAAGCTTTGAGTGGTAGGAAAGACTAGAAGTGCCATTTAAGTACATTCCATTCACCATTTAAACTTGTTTCGATCATCAGCCTTGGTCCTAATCTCATCTAAGCCCAACCTTCAACTCTGGCTGCCGTCACTGGCCAACAAACAACGGCCGGACACTTCGAGATAAAGGTTCATGCCACAATGATCAAAGAGATTAAAATAAAAAGTTTTAGGCAAAAAAAAATACTTCCATGATATTGATAAAAAGCTGATTCTGGGTCAGCGTGAGCAGACCTTTGGGTTACATTACACTACACATTACATTTTCTGATTTGTTCATGCAGTATTTAGATGGCATGCGCCATAAAAAGTGAAACTTTAATCTTATTAATTAATTTAATA